>CM052027.1:13280000-13903341 GCA_028476575.1 Platygaster robiniae | reverse complement strand
GTTTTTTTTTGGTAAATCAAGTTTCGACAGGTAGTTAGGTTAGGTTTTTGTATTATCATATTTATTAGTATAATGTATTATTTTTATGATTCTTATCATTTGTATAGTTCTAAGTTGTGACACGCGAGACCCCTGATTGGGAGAATACCAGCGTTGTCCCACGATGTCAAGAAATGGACCAATGTAGAACAATGGCTCTACTTGACCCTTGGGTAGATTGAATTGTTTTGAGGTTTCTTGAAATAAATACAAATCGATTTTTTTGCTATGGAAATGCTGTTAAACAGCGTTATCATTATATAACAAAATTACAACGTCACCAGTCGAATACAAAAGTGTTGTCTATAAATTCTTGCAACAATGAATTCGTTGATTTTGACTCTGGCAAGGTGTCGGCGGGGGAAAGCAATGTCTCCGGGAGGGGAGGGGGTATATCTAGTATTCTTTCTAATGCTCCTAGATCTGGAAGGTCTTCATGTCCCTCCTCTGGACTGGTATTCCCTGACTGCACTATCGTTTCCCGATTCTCTAGAAGGGCCTTAGCTTTAATCCTCTCGGGTGTCCAAAAGAGGATAGGTTTCTTTAGATTTAACCGCAATTTCTTGAAGGCGGCGCGTCCGCTTGCAGCGACCGCCCTATCTTGGTGCTGATTCTTCTCGTACCTGAAGAAATGGAGATCGTTCACACTGGGAGGTTTTGTTACGAAAAAGTAATTTTCAATTTTGGTAAGGAACGAATATATTTAATTCCAAGAAATCATAAGTTTCTGAAAATAAACGATTAATACTTAGTAGTGCTGTTGCCCGCAATTTAAGCGAGGTTGCTTTATAGCGATTTTTGCTGTCGCAGCGTTCTTGCTTTATAGCGATTTTTGCTTCGGGAGCGATTGGCTTCTTTTGGAAGAGTGCGATTTGTTCATGAAAAGCGCGCCTCTTTATACCCAAAAATCCTAACAATATTTTGGGTGGAGGAAGGAAGTCGTTCAAGATAGTGATTCAAAAAAGGGGAATGAAATAATAGCAAAAGAATAGGCGGAACGAAATTAACAATTATAGTAATTTGATTAAAGTACATCATTTATTATTTCAATCTATTACTGGGTAACGTTATTAAAGGTTATTAAAACTCGGAAATAAAATCTACGTGAAGTAAGTGATTTAGCCATGCCTATTATCTCTAGAGAGCATTAAACGCCCATCAGCAAGTCGTTTAGGCTATCCTTGTAGCTGTTCAATAGACTTATCTAATGAAGCCTCTAGCAGCAATGATTGAAATAATACACGTGACACCGGCGTGTTACAAAGTTGTAATCACTGAGTGAAATTGACTGGATCACAAACTTTTTTTGTACCGTAAAAAACTGTCGGTCAACTAAATAACATGTGATAATTTGGTAGATAAGGCCACGAGGATTGCAAGTCAACGTTTCCATGAGAAAAATTTGAATGACGTTAGAAATATTTTGTTGGATTATACGAGGTTTGACAATTAAGTAATGAGACTGATTCCATAAAAACCGTATATTTAAAAATTATTCTACAACTCTGCCATCCCCTTCAAAGTAATCCCCTTGAGCAGCTATACAACGATTCCAGCGCGTTTTCCACGCTTCGTAACATTTCTGGAACGCTTCGACTGGGATGTTCGCGAGTACCTTCGTCACGGCCGCTTGGATGTCCGTAATAGACTCAAAATGTGTTCCTTTGACCACCGATTTTGTTCTAGGGAACAAAAAAAAGTCACAGGGTGCCATATCGGGCGAATAAGGCGGCTGTTGCAACACGGCGATCCCTTTAGAGGCCAAATACTGGGACACGCTGAGGGCGGTGTGGCACGGCGCGTTGTCGTGATGAAGGATCCAGTTACGAGAGATGTCTGGGCGCACCCTGTTGACTCGTTTTCGCAATCTTTCGAGTACTTGGCAATAGTAGACTTGATTGATGGTTTGCCCCGGTGGAACAAATTCTTTGTGGACGATTCCACGGCTTTCAAAAAAGGCAATGATCATCGTTTTCACCTTTGATTTGTTCATGCGAGCTTTTTTCGGGCGGGGGGCGTGCGGAGACAACCATTGTGAGCTTTGGCGTTTGGTTTCCGGATCGTATTGGAAAAACCAGCTCTCATCGCCTGTAATAACTCGATCAAGTAGCGTGGGATCGTTTTTCACTTGTTCCAAACAGGCTTCTGCAACGTTCATTCGATGCTGCTTTTGCTCCTCAGAAAGGTTCTTTGGAACCATCTTCGCGCACAACTTTTTCATCCCAAAATCGTCGGTTAAAATTTGTCTGACTGTTTCACGGTTCATACCCAGCTCCGAGGCCAACATTCAAACTGTTAAACGCCGATCTTCATGGATTAGGGCGCGCACACGCTGCGCATTCGCGTCAGTCCGCACCTCGACTGGTCTCCCGCTCCGCGCCTCGTCTTCCACGTTTTTACGACCGTCCTTAAACTCTTTATGCCATCGAAACACCTGGGCACGACTAAGAGCACTATCACCATGCACTTTTACAATTTAAGCGTACGTTTCCGAAGCTGTTTCGCCTAATCTGGCGCAAAATTTTATCGCGACGCGTTGCTCTAGATTTTGTTTCTCCATTTTAGTGACGAGCACCACCAACACACGTCTACTCAACACGACGTAGCAGGCGAACTAAACAAGCTAGAGTGACGGTAAATACATCAATGGAAAGGGGAAGGATGCCGGGGAAAGAGGAAAAAAATTTCAAGGTCGCAGGTTTACCACAAGCGCGGCAATACAATCAGTCTCATTACTTAATTGTCACACCTCGTAGTTTTCCCTATGACTTTATAGAACGTCATATTAAGAAGAGGATTCATCATAATCTGAGTACCCAAAACGCTATGTGTGGAGGGGGTTTGACTGGTAAATCGGTTACCTCTTTTCCTTACGTGGGGGGACTTTCTGAAAGGTTGAGTAAAGTTTGCAAGAATCGTAATTTGAAATTGGTTCATTCGATTGGAAATGAAATGAGTAGAATTATAATCAAAAGAGGCAAGGATATTTTACCTAAAATGGAGAATATAAATTTAGTTTATAAAGTTAAATGTGGTGATTGCCCTGCAGTTTATGTTGGACAGACGAAACGAAAATTGAGAACAAGATTGAAGGAACATCGGAAGAATATTTCTCAATCTTCGGTTTTCCAAAATGTGTTATCTCGACATCGTTTAGTGATGAATCATGAGTTTGAGTGGGATAAAGCAAAAATACTGCATCGGGAGGGTAATTGGAGAAAAAGAGAAACGGCTGAAACGATATGTATAAAAATGAATGGGTCTAATATTAACTAGAAAACGGACACAGAGAATCTAAATGGACGATATGATTCGCTATTCAGGAGGTTGGGTGGCTTATTACGTGTTTGAATTTTTGATTATCACATTAGTGTTAGTTTTCCTCACGCCATCTATGGTGACGATGTACTTTTTAAAATGTGTGTGATCCCTGGTTTCCTAATAGATAACGGCCATTGTATTAAAGTCCTTCGTTCGACTTGGTCATAATTGTCGTACTGGCCTCGTGTAATTAAATATTAACGATGTAACTCACAAGAGTAAAATTGATTATTGTTAAAGACGTTTTGTTAGTGCGGACATGATCCAATGCGTGGTCATTACCATATAAATTTTTTCTGTAAGTGATTTTGTTATTTCGGTTTTTTTGGTGATATGCGTTACGGAATTTATTGTTGTTATTAATTTGAGTTAGACAGATCTTGAAAAGGACCCGACGTAAGGCCGAAAGCTTGATATTAACCCATGAACGCCCAAATTTTAGGTATTCGCATGATCATATTACATCGACTGCCATCAGAGCCAGGGTAATTGAAATGTCACGATAATTGGTACCTGACTATTTTCGAGTATGCTCTTTTAGATTTTCATACTTAGTGAGCATTAAAAATTATTTTCCCCCAAAATTTTGCAATTAAAAAGAAAATTTTGACTAATTTTTGAGGTAGTTTTTCCAAAAAAGTAATTTTTTCAAATCGTTTGACCACTCGAATCGGACTGTTTTCATCAAAAGTCTTGCAATTTTGATATGTGCTTTAAAACCATGCATTTGGAAAAAATTGATTTTCATTAGCACTTCCAAAATGGCGGCTGGAAAAGTGTGAAACTTTGCGTAACATTGAAAAAATGGTCTTAAACGGTTTTACATTGTTTTTTGATGTGAATCGTTGAATACTCTGTTCAACTTTGTCAGAAATCATTAATGAGTGATTTTTGTACAAAAATTGAGGTTAGATCTCCAAAATTCAAAATGGCTGATTCAAGATGGCGGAAAAAAATGATAAAAAACGAGATTTTACGCAAAAATTTGGTTCCGGGGGTTTTCAAGGATGCTGAATACGAATCTGAGTTCAGATCTGAAACATCCAAAATGGCGGATCCAATATGGCGGACGGTAACCTAAAAATGGCGCGAGTTCGCGCTGAAATTCGGTCTAAGGTATTTTCTAACTCGCTGATTACGAATTTGAAATCAGATTTAAGGATTCTGTTATGCAAGATTGAAGATGTTTTACAATGTATCGGTTTAGAGCGAAAATTATATCAAGTAATTAATTTAGGACTATCAGTCGAACACTATTTGCCAGCGAGTTTCTTATTTCTGCACTGTTGCTCGATTTTCACCACGTGGAGGTTGTGTTCTGGAAAATATCGTTTTTTTTTTAATTTTTTGTTGTTTTTTTTCATTATTTTTTTTTTTTTCGTTTTGAATTTTTTTGTATTTTTTTATTTTTTCAATGATGTATTTTATTTTTTCCTCTCAATCTTGCTTATTCTAACCTTTTGTTTCAAAAATTTGGTGCTTTTGTTCGAAACATGTCTTGCAAAAAAACAAGTCACGAGCAGAGCATACATTCACAGTGCGTTTACCACATTTGTTGCTGCAGAATTTGATAGTCTTTTTAGTGATTTTTTGATGTATCACTGCTGATCGTTTGTTTTTTTGGACATCATTTATTTTAGGATCAAGATGATTCCTACTGTTGGACATTGCTGCATCTTTAGTACTAGTTTTCACTTTGGATCTTTCACATATGTTATGTAACACAGTAGCATTTTTGATTGCAGCTTGAATCATTCGCAGAAATATAACCCATGTCCATTTTTTGGATCTCAAGGCTGGTAAAAGTCTACAACAATGTTGATCATGCACGTCCACGCCGCCCATGAATTGATTGTATGCTGAAAAAGCATATGGGAATTGTATTTCAACCTTCTTCTTTTTATCTTTGTTGTAACGTTTCATGGTAGTCAGCTCTGTTACACCTGCTGCTGTAGAAAGAATGGATACTTCCTTAGAATCTTTGATTGGTATGAAATTTGTACCACTTTTTTCATCATATTTGGATTCAAATTTACCTCTGTTGGTATTTTTATCAAAATTCACTTTTCTTGGGGTACGGTCTTTCCTCAATGTCCCGGTAGCTTATTTATTTACACTTATGATTTTATCTATTTATTATTTCATCTAAATAATTATTAATGAATAACTTCATAATGAATAACTACTTTTCATAATTTAATTTATAAATATAAATGGTAATAAATGAAAAATCAATATTAATTATAAAATAAATTAGGTAAATATTAGTCATCACACATTACTATAATTTTCCACAGCAATGAAATAATAATTAATTAAAAATATTGATACCATATACAACCTTTTCATTACCACGTTGTGGGGAAATACTTATCAACAAATAATTCTTTCTTTATCAATTTAAATTCTAAGTTATAAGTAGAACATTTAAAGTAACAATTTTTAATTTTTTTTAAAGCTACAAATTCGAAATTCCTTAATTTTTGAATTCATACAATTCTATTCTTGACTATTACGTTTAATTAATCGAATAGACAAAATACACATGTCAGGCTCAAAGGCAAAACAATACACAAAAAAAATTCACAGCAAAAAAATTCCCAAGAAAGAGACAGACTTATGTAACTTATGCATATTTTTTATCCTTTAATGGGCATTTTTTCGTCGTTTTGCCTCTGAGCCTGTCACAACAGAATTCTTAACAATAGTTTTTTAAAAACTACCACATCTTATCCAAATTTTTTCTTACTATCATTATTTTATGAAAAATGCAAAAGAACTGGTTATGTAAATGAATAACAAAAGCATGGTAATTATTTAGGATTTTAACTGCCACGTGCTTCCATATTATTTCAAAATCTTTATGTATTTTTTTTTCTGAATTCGTCCCAAAAAAATCGAAAACATCTTAACACAAATATTTTTTGTATCATAGCTTACGAAAAAGCGTTTATTTTATATTTACCGCGAGATTCGCGACTTTTTTTATTCACGCATCGTGCACTCTCGCCAGGCTCCTGAACAAAATCATTTTGAAAGTTTTCGGATTCTTCACTTTGAAAAATATTGTTCACTTACCGCCAAAGGTAACTCCGAATCGCGTCCAATCGATTTTCACGATTAATAATCAGATTAATCAGGGACAATGATCAGGATCAATAATCTTGTCTTGTTAATGTTATACAGTTATCGTTATTTCTCGTGAGCAGCACTTGTGATGATTTCTGTGGACGTGAACAGATGTGAACAAACCAGAACAGACGTGGACGACGTAGCACTTTGCTGCGCGTTTTTGGAAAGTCACAACCAAAACACTAGCGTATTAATAAATGGCGCGTTGCCTATTAGACCTATTAGACTAATTGTATTATGCTCTAATTAAGAAAAGTTTTACTTAAAATCATATGGGTCATTCCATAGCAGATTTACCACCTTACAATCGATTGAAATGAAAATTTTTCTCGCATTCTTTAGAGGAAAATAATAGACACGTATTTTTCCGTTTGAATATGATATCATTTGTTTTCATAATATGAATTTTTAAACTTTTGGAGTGTCCAAGATTTGAAATTTTTCTATCAATTACTACTCAAAAACTATTCGTTTTTAGAAATAACTCTCGTTGTCATTAATTATTGTATTGCATTCGAGCTTGAAGAAAAATTATAAATAATGCATTTTTTTTGTAATATCACTAATGTTTAACGCAATTTTTATAAACAAATGGAGATTTTTCAAAGTCGGACCGTTTTTAAAAAGTTATTTTCGGTTTGCAATTGTTTATAATTGTATCAAGCAGCTTGTGTCAAAATTTCAGAGTGGGCCGAGTAATGGTTCACGAGATATTTGAAAATTATTATCAGCTCGCGACGGCACCAAGGTGAGATTCCTCGTTCGTCGGCGCCAGGATTTGTGTGTTCAAGCGTACCTTAATGAATAGTTCGTTTGAGATTATTTTTTGTACCACGAACCATCTATCCTAATTTATGTTTAATAAAATAAAATATAGAAATAAAAATATAACGCTCCGTCAAAATGGTCATAAAAGATCAGGTGAAAATCCGGTCACTCGGAGCCAATGTGTAAAAAATATATGTCCAAGTTTAAATCCCATTTACTTTATTTTCTTCTCCAAGCTTTCGGCTGTAATCCAGCCATCTTCAGGGACTACAATAATATATTCATTCTGCCTATCACTCGTAACACTCATAATCAAAAATCAAAAATTCAAAAAATCACTTACATATAAGAGATGAAAAAATCAATGAAAAAACACATCGTCAAATATCCTCTTGATAATGGTCGCGTCAAAATCCATCTCTCTCGTAATACTTCGTATAAATATACGGTCAAACAATAAAATAATAATATATGAAAACGAAGTGATAAAATATCATTAAACGGATAGAGATAATCGAGACGATGTCTTCAGTGTGACAGACCAGAACATTATGAAGTAATAGAACGTAAAACATCGGTCATGAATCCCCCAAAAATATCAAATCTAATCAAATAAAAAAACCACAACAACAACAAATAAAAATTAAAAATACGAAAACATGAAACAACAGAAAACCGAAAAACAATCAACAACTCAAAAACTCCTTAAAATTTTATCATATATGGGATTCAAGTTCTTTGTATCTTTTTGCAAATTAATAGTATTTTTATGTGTCTTGATAAATAGCATCTCAGCTATACTCCTTTTAAAATAATTATCTTCTCTATTCAAAATGTCAACATCATCCCAATCAAACTCATGGTTAAATTTCAATTTGTGTTCCGTAATTACAGAATGTTTATCAAGTGGTAATTTATAATTATTACAATGTTCCTTTATTCTTGTGTTGACTCTTCTCTTAGTTTCTCCAATATAAACAAATTCACAATCTTTACATTTAATTTTATAAACAACTCCTTTCACATCTTTTTTAGGTAAAACATCTTTCCCTCTTTTAATTATGTTGGAATTTAATTTATTGGAAACTTTATAAACAATTCTCAAGTCATGTTTTCTTAAAACACAATTCAAATTTTCAGACAAACCCTCAATGTAAGGTAAAACTATAAAATTATTTCTATCTTTATTACTATTAGAAACAAAATCCCTTTCATCTCTCTCAACCCCTCTCAATTTGTAAAGTCTCTTATTCATACGTTTATTAATAAATTCAATTGGATAATTATTAGAAAGGAGAATCCTTTTAATTTTTTCAAAATTCTGGAAATGTAACTTCTTATCCGAAATCAAAAAAGCTTTATCAGTCAAACCAAATATAATACCAATCTTCTGCTGTAGAGGATGTTTCGAATGGAAATCAATGTATCTACCTGAACCAATTTCCTTCCTATACCAATTAAACTCAAAAAATCTAGTCCCACAATTCTTAATAATGGTCATCTCTAAAAAATCAATCTTGCCATTCTTCTCAATCTCATGAGTAAACTGCAAGCGTGGCCGATATGAATTAAACGTATTTAACATCTCATTTATTCTGTCTTTCGGTACCAAAGCAATAATGTCATCAACAAATCTATAATAAAACTTCGGGGTCCAACCCAATCTCCCTAAACAATCCTTTTCAAGATCCTGAAGGACCAAATCAGAAATAATAGGTGAAATGGGAGAGCCTATAGGGGTACCAAAAGCCTGTCTGTACATCTTCTTATCAAAAATAAAACTAGTATTATCGAGAAGAGTCGAAACACAATTTACCAATTCACATCTAGGAATCGAAGTAGAAATCTCAATGTCATTATATCTATTTTCTATTGCCTTAATAACCAATTCATGTGGAGTATTAGTAAATAAAGATTTAACATCCAAAGAAATCAATACATCATTACTTCCAAACTCAATAAATTTTATCTTATTCTTCAAATCAATGCTGTCTTTAACAAAACTAGGTGACTTTACTAAACCCCTCGACAAAATGTCTTGAATAAATTTTGAAATTTTATAAGTAGGACTGCCAATCGAAGAAACTATAAATCTGAGGGGACTATCTATCTTATGAATTTTAGGCAGACCATAAGCTCTGGGCAAATTCCCATCAGTCTCGAATAAAATAAAATATAAGTGCTTTAAATCTTTTATTCTTCAAATTAACATTAACTCGCACACAAATTTAATAAAATCACACAATTTTTAATGTCTTCATAATTTTTAATCAAAGTATTTCATCACTCCAGATACCTCGACTAAGCTAACTTTCTTTTCAGTTCGCGTTTTTTCTCTGATTTCAAAAAACTCACACTCTCAAAAGTCATACATTAAGAATACGCTTTGACTTTAAGTTCGCAATTTTCCCCCGGTGCAACATAATGTAATTTTTGGGTTCCCGTAATCGTTTTACATTTTTCGAATCGCTCATTCAAAAATGTAGCTGTCATTTCGTAATCTTTTTCGCTCGTGTAAATGACTGTATTGTTAGAAAAAGAAGAATCACGCCTAGCCCATTCGTACAGTTCTAACGGCGTAGTAATTTGATCAGTTGAATTCATTTGAAGGCTGGCTCAGCGTGCGATTCTTTTCAATGCTCCGCCCGCTCCGTCACAAGGACCTTTTCCGTGCGCTGTAGCTTGAAAATTCCACACAGCAGAGCGTTTGAAATCTTGTTCGTGACAGTAAATTGTTGAAAAGTGTTTGACGTTTTTAAACTGTTGAGGCGCTCCATTGGAAAAATAAATACAATGACGAATTTGTGGGAAATTGATCGAAATATAATCATTAAATGCCTGTAAAAACAAGTAGACCGCTACAGAGTCATGCTTTTTGCAGTCAGAAATAATTGCAAGCGTTTTGTGCTTGATTGACTGCTCATCATTGTAATAAAAAACAATCGGAAAAATCGTCGCTTCGTTATTGTTCCAATGAAAGCCTGTTACCGCATGTTGAATAATAAACGCGTAGTTTTCCGCGAAATCGCAAATAACTAGACATTGATCTTTTTCGAGACTTTTTTTAACTGATTTGTAAAACGTTGCTTGTTGGTTCGCGATGAATGAATGAATAAGGAACGTTTTGCCAAACTCACAAAATTTTCTAACTAATTCGTCGACTGTCATTGAAATAGTTTCTAAGACCGTCTTTGGCTGGGAAATCCATTGTTTGTGAGAAACAGAGTCAATTCCATTTTCATGAAAAACAGATTTCATAATGTCTTGCAGGATTTCTATTTTCGGACAAGTCTGGCATTTTCCAAAGTAGCAATTTTCAGTTGGATTTGGGCACAATAACAGTAATAAAATATCCTGGTAATGACTGACGGGATACTTTTCTTCTCCCATCAGCTGGACAATGTAACTCCCTGAGAAAAAAAGTATCTCGTATAAAGATTTCAGATAAATTAGATTGCTTCTCATATCAATTTTTAAGTTTTCATTGTTACTTGACGCCATGAAATTCATATTTGCATGTGAGGGACAAACACAAACAGTGTGTGTTCCACCTGAACCAGCCAACACACAATGAGCCGGTCGTAGAGCGCAAAATTTTGATAAGCCGATTTGGAAATAAAGATTTTCATGTCTGAATTTCGTGTAAATATACTTCAAATGGCCCAATATCAAACGTTTTTGGAAAATCACTGATTTTCCGTTAATTTTAACAGATTTCGTGTCTTTCTGTCCAGGCATTACAGAACTGATATCGTCAAATTCATAAAATTCTTTGACTTTGCGCTCAGTTTCTGCAGATATAACTTTACCTGCACGGAGATGAAAGTTAAAAATAAATAAAATTCACTATCGCTTTTTACGACTTTAATCGTGTATTCTAAAAATTTGACACAAAAATTCATACCAATTTTTTTGGGAGACACTGATAAAATTCCACCTTTTTCCTTTAACTCTCGAGATTTTTTGATAAAATACCGTGAAGTGCCCATTTTTTTTGCTGCAGAGTGCAAGCTTAAATGAGATGGCAAAACAGTGAGAATTTGTATTTTCTCCTGATCACTGGTTCTTGGATCATGAAATTTGCTTTTTAACTCAGAAATTAGATCTGTATTATTGAAGTCAGAACTGCACTCAAGTTCATCCTGTAAAATTTTTTTACTTTTATAAAAAATTTATTTAGTCAATTTATAGCAACTTCAAATATGGCAAACTCACTTCAGATTCTGAGCCATACAACGAAAAATCATCGTCGTCGTCTAAAAAGTCGTAATTATCGTTCGACACTGCGTGTTCACCAGTATCCGAAATGTCACTTGATTCAAGGCCAAGTTTTTTTTTTTTCAAAAGACGTATACGCGATGTAACAAAACTTTCAGAAAAAGAAAAAACAAACAAAAATCAAGAACGGAATCAGAAAGTAAACTCACAAACGTCACCGGCAGTCATTTTTCATATCTTTTTTCTGCAAGGAGTGCACAACACATCACCCGGTTTCAAAAAATCAAGTTTTTTGATAATCAAATCCAAAAATGTACGCAAAACTGTTTTTTTGGTTCTTGGGGCGTGTAATTCATCATTACACGGGTCACAACAACGATCTTTGAATTTAACTGAAGGTGACATTTTTTCAACGTTGAACGCATGAAAATTCGAATAGAACTAATGAACGAAAAAAAACTGCGCTGTCGTGATAGCTCACGAAACACGAGAAAAGCCAAAGTATAATAGAATAGAAGAATCATTAATCAAGGTAATTAATCACGAAAAAGGAATCTCACCTTGGCGCCGTCGCGAGCTGATAATAATTTTCAAATATCTCGTGAACCATTACTCGGCCCACTCTGAAATTTTGACACAAGCTGCTTGATACAATTATAAACAATTGCAAACCGAAAATAACTTTTTAAAAACGGTCCGACTTTGAAAAATCTCCATTTGTTTATAAAAATTGCGTTAAACATTAGTGATATTACAAAAAAAATGCATTATTTATAATTTTTCTTCAAGCTCGAATGCAATACAATAATTAATGACAACGAGAGTTATTTCTAAAAACGAATAGTTTTTGAGTAGTAATTGATAGAAAAATTTCAAATCTTGGACACTCCAAAAGTTTAAAAATTCATATTATGAAAACAAACGATATCATATTCAAACGGAAAAATACGTGTCTATTATTTTCCTCTAAAGAATGCGAGAAAAATTTTCATTTCAATCGATTGTAAGGTGGTAAATCTGATATGGAATGACCCATATGTTTTTGCGAGATATGAGTTCTTTCCATAGTTTGTAGGGTCGCTTAAGAAGAATCGCACATTATTTTGAAGTGATTTTCAGTATAAACACTTCGCACAACTAAATTATTGCAAACATGTATATTTTTATAAAATATACGTGTTTTTAATACGCTATAGAAAATACAGGTTGACCAATATTTTTCTTCACCAAACGAGAAATTTCCGAACATTGCTGAAATACTACAGTACCTTGCGGGAAATTTTCCTTATGAATTAAAATTTCCGTACGTCAACAGAATAGTTTACTACACGTTGGAAAATTTTCATTGTTGTGCCGTGAATGCTCAATGCATGTGCGGAAAAAATCAGTGTACGGAAATTTTTCCTTACATGTGTAAAAATTTCCGTACACGTGGAAAAATACAGGTTGACCAATATTTTTCTTGGCCAAACGAGAAATTTCTGAACATTGCTGAAATACTACAGTACCTTGCGGGAAATTTTCCTTACGAATTAAAATTTCCGTACATCAACAAAATAGTTTACTACACGTTGGAAAATTTTCATTCTTGTGCCGTGAATGCTCCATGCACGTGCGGAAAAAATAAGGGTACGGAAGTTTTTCCGTACAGGAGTATGGACAATTTTCAGTTTTTTTTTTTTTTACAGTGCGCTCTAAATCCTCAGTCAACTTTTTTCGTGGATTGAAATAAAACCAATAATGTTATGATAACGAAAATTTTCTTGTAGGTACAGTTAGATATGGTATATCATCACGCAAAGTGAAGGCTGCTCTCGTCGAAGAGGCAAACGGTGTGACACAGAGGCCGTCAGGAAAAATTAGTACAACAAAAAGTGAATACAAATTTAAAAACAAAATTTTTTTTGGAATTTCAGCGTAAAACTAAAAAAAGCGTTATTTTCAGCATTGATTTAAAAAAAAGTATGAAAAAAAAATTCTTTTTTTTTAGAACGTCAGGTACTAGAGAAAAGTGTTTCTAAAAACTGCAAAAAAAAACAAAATATTATAATCGAAGCAGTAGTTATAACGCAATGTGTCACACCGTTTCAAAAACATGGTTTTTGGGAAAACGCGTTTTAAGTTTTTTGTTTAGAAAAATGTGTGTTTTTTTTTTCACTCACCCTATAAAAAGGTCAATCGGCAATATCGGTTGCGTACATCAGCCCTTCTGATTCCTCGAATAGCTTGTTCTTTTTGATATAGATAGTAAATGAAAAAATAGATATAAATAGATTAGTAGCTCAAGCGCGTCAAAAAGCAGGATACCTTCAGTGCGCTGGAAAAAACAGGATACCTTCAACGCGCTGGAAAATAATTCGTCACACTCTCAGTTTTCGGAATTTCGGTCTGGATTTCACAAGGATACATTCGAAGAGTTATAGAATGCATTTATGCAAAGGAAAAAAAATCGATTTTTTGAACGATCCATAGTGGTGTCCCCCCTTAAGTGGATGTTTTGTAAATTTTTACCAACGAACATTGGAAATTCTTAGAGTCATATTTATTATATTTTGACGCGTGCGCTTAACAAAATTGCCCACGCGCCTGTTGTTCTCGTACCCATGTATGAAAAAATTCACTTATTATGCATAAAATTGAACGGTGGTTGCTATAAATAAATTTATAACATTGCAAATGCATTTATTGGTAAGTTTCATTTGTCAAGATGTGACGAGCGAGCTACCAAACGAAGCGGAAGTTCGACGTGGTTTCCCAAAAGTGATCCAGCGTTAAATTTCCCCTTCACTCAGCTCGACCAGAGAGGACCCTAGATGGACAACCGCCTAAAAGAATTCTAAAATCCGTAATTTATGAAGGACCCGGAATATTGCCTTTAAGGAAAAAAGTTGAATAAAACGATTTAAATTCCCTAAATGTCAACAGCATTGACGTATATTAACATATTCCTCTTTACAATGTCTGTTCTACATACATATTCCTCTCTACATTGTCCGTTCCACATACATATTAAAATTTAGTAGATTTAATCAGTCATCTCGAGGACGACGTACCGTGTCCGCACGGAACATACGTTGTTCGCCTCTTCTTTCGAAGCAAACAATAAAGGCTTTGACTTATAGTCAAGCCGGGAGGGGAATTCCCGCATCAAATAAAGTTTATCAAACCTTCTCATTATCCGCATCCAGGCGGCCGTTACGGTATCGTCCAGTGTCCACCAATCAGGGAGATTTTTTTCGGGTCGGGCGAAGGGGGTTTGTGTGATACATCATACCTTCGTAGGCATGATAATATTCACCAATGGAGTGCAGAAAATCTCTGAGGAGGGCGAGGACGGGGATGGGTGTGTTGAGACGGACATAATGTCCAGGTCTTCTTCGTTTTGCTATCTCGTTGCATTGCTGTGCTTTATGAGTATGAATGTCCTCCACATTCTTCGGAATTGGTCTTCCGTTATGTCCAAGTCCACGTTGACTAGCTGTTCTATCTGTCGGTATGTTGCGTCGGCGACTCTTGTTTGTACAGCGATGTCTAGTATGACGTCTGTGATTACGTAGTTCGCATCCAGAGCTGAAAGATCCCCGATTTGGCCCGACAAAAATCCCAGGTTTTGGGAAAAGGGAAGTGAGACCGGTGAAAGGTGTCATAGAAGTGGGGAGTCCCTCGGGGACTGTTGGGGTCGGGCCGCATGGGCTGTGACTCAAGAGAAGCCAGTCACTCCCTGTATTCGTATTTTTATTTTTCTGGGAATTCTTATCTAGAAGCATGAAATGGCTCGAAATAAATATCCTCCGATTTTTGTCTAAAAGCCGAAAAAAAAGGTAATGATCGATTAGATTGTCCGAGATTTCCGTTCACCAAGAAGTTTGCTGATCTTTTTGACGTTCTGTCGCATATTTGTGTCGGAAATTTGTGGGTTATTAAATAATAAACTATATCGTGTAAATTACTCAAAAGTGAAATAACAATACTCAAATATAAAATCTTGAATTAAAGGTCTTTCATATTCTAATAATTCTGTCAAATACGTTTTTATTGAAACAGAAAATTAAAATTAAAATTCAATGTGACGAGCGAGACCCGGAATACAGAGTAAAAGAAATGATATACATATGTTTTTGTTGGAGGCTATGCGCCTAGGAATATATATATTCCTTAATCTTGTCAGACACAGAAAAGGACCCTCCGTAGACAACGGCCTACGGTGACCCTTGATCCGACTTTTTAAGGGAGTCAGGAATTGTTCAAAGGATTCAAATTAATACACCAATAATTCCAATAAATGACCTTATTATTCAAATCTCAATTTTCACAAAAGTTTTCTTTAATATTAATACAGTTTCAATCGACATTCCGATCCAGACCCTGGCAAGCTTCAGCTAGGATTCCATTTTTCTCATACAGATCTCTTAGCATTAACTCATAGAATTTCTCGTCAGCTGTTTCTGCCTGAGGATCTTGAGGGGGAGTGGCCTCTATTTCTTTGTCCAAAGTAGATTGATCTAAGGTGACTTCCTGAGTCTTATTACAATTCTTGCAAGAAAATAGCAACCTCTTTGGGGGAGTAATAAGGGTGATCCCTTATGTCTGAGATGCCGTGTGGGCTATTTATTTATCGATTTCTTCAAGGGAAATCTCTGACTCAGGGGGGAGAGTTTTCAGGACCTTTAAACGGTGATAAATATTAAGAATCCCCTTTCTTTTGAAATCTCGTTTCCAGGCACTCGGTCTAAGACGATGATGTCTGACTATGCTCCTCAATTTCCATGTCAAATTTTGCACGGTAGGCACAAAGAAAATCAATCATTTATGAATCTCGAGAAGACCGCGGGTTTTTTTCTCTTTTTTTTTTTTAAATAATGACCGTGAAAATATTTTAACTGGCAAATTTGACACAGTTTATTCTAAACTGTTATTTATGTTGAGAATGAATCTTATATCCTTTTTTTGATATTCTCGTTTTGGTTCCTTTCGGCTATCGTTACCATTAAACGAGTTGGGTCTGGAAACTATCCCAGTAAAGACAAGTCTCTACTCTCGAATGATGATACAGAATAGTACCAAAAGAACGGTTGAGACATGATTAAAACGATTCAGATAATAATGCTCACTTTTTAAACTTGTGTCAAGGGCCACAGGGCCTCGAATACAATTCGGGCTTTGGTTCCACTTGTAACAAGTAGGAATTGGGATTGGATTAATCAAGCCGTCTTTATGTCAGGCTCCTGGATCCAAAGGGTGAGGAAAGAGAGTGGCTTCGTATTCTTGAATAATTGGCTATCTCTTTGCTGAGGTGCTATAGGTTCGAAGACTGGGAAGTAACTACTGTATTTTCTGCGAAGTTCGGGGTTTTTATATCCGAGAATTAGAATTAACCCTCATCGTACAATCCTCAAAAAACTCACGTAAAGTACATATGGGGTTAGGCGCACCCCGCTCAATTTTGATTGCATATAGCTATTGGTTTCATTGGTAAATTTACTTGGTTTTTTTTTTGTTTTTTTTTTTCGGAAATTTTATCAGCAAGACGATGAGCAATGCGACATTACTGTATTTTGATGTATTTTATGTTTTTAGCCAAAAACTGAACACACTTTTCCTTTTTTTCAGTTTAGAATCAGATTTTTTTCTGAAACGAATAAAAAACGATAAAACTACTTCCCTGCCTTAAGTTATATATCAATGGAAAGGTAAAAAGTTGGGGAACGTTACTCAATTACTGCTTTTGCGATTCCCTCCAAAAAATATCTTTTTATGACTAACTGAACTTTCACGATTTTCAATGTTCCTGAAATTGATAAAATGCCGTTTTTCCCATTAAATGGCATACAGTTAGGTGTCAAGCAATGTTTTATATTAAATAGGACGAATTAAGATTAGATCACAAGTAAAGTAGATAATAAAACAATTATGCAAATGAAAATTATCTAAAAAGTTGATCCACGAATGTGGAAAAGCAGTCATTTTTCGTAAGAAATGACTTAAAATTTTTGAAAAATTCGAATTTATTGAAGATAGCTTTTGGTTATTATACATATAACAAAATTATACAGAATTATAAATTATCTTAAAACTAGCGAGTTCTGGCGCATTCACTACAAATCTTGGCGACGTGATCTTTGCACATTGGTTGGTCGCAAACCAAGCATTTGTAAAAAGTTTTGCGATCGAAATGACGAGGGCACAAGTTGCATCGTTTTTGTTTGGATATCTTATTGTCGACCGACAAGTCCCTAACATCTTGATCTTCGAGTTGGTTTGTACCAGTCACAAACATCTCTAACAAAACTCGCAAATTTGAGCGCAGATTGGGTACAGAGATCCTCTGAACCAACAAAGGTTGTACAAGCTCCATACACAGCTGCGTAATGAACGAAGTTCTTCGCATTTTCGTTGTGTTTTCATTTAAATTGTACAAAATGAAACTGTTGACACATGCTTGATCTAACATGCCATAAAACATTCTCAGGGGCCACCTGTGAGATTTTCTTGCGGTTGTAAATTGCTGACATTTCTGATCAAACTGTCGGTGCCTTCTTTAGTTTTATTGTAAAAAAGAACGACATCTGGTTTATTACAATCTTCATTTATAACGCCTGTTTTATGCAACGTCGATAAGAGCAATACAATTTTCTTCTTCTTTGGATTATAAGACACAAGAGTTTTGTTGTCAAAAAAACAAAATTTCGCACTCGGAGTTACATCGTCAACTTTTTTGAATGAATCTGGTATTTCTCTTTTGTTTTTTTTTTAATTGTTCCAACCATAGTCAATTTGTACTGTTTTTGCATTCTGTCAAAAAGAGGGTACGAAGAAAACCAATTATCGCAAGTTATATTACGTCCACTGTGATGAATCGACTCGCTAAGCTTTCGAACATAGTATGACAGTACAGCTTCATTATCTTCTCTGTGAGAGATAGCCCTGCAGTAAGGAATAGCATTTATCATGTAATGTGTTTCCGCGTCGTTCATCGACAAAATTTTGATACCATACTTGCCTGACTTCGACGGGATGTACATTATAAAGGTACAACGACACCGGCAGGAAAGCAACTGCTCATCAATAGTGTACTTTGATCCTAGTTCGTAATTGTTCGTACAATTTGAAATAAACAATCCCCAAATATCTCTGATATGCGTAAACTTGTCGGTTGCTTTCCTGTCCGCGCATGTATTTTTATCATCGAAACGCAAAGACTCGAGAATGAAAAGAAAACGATTTCGTGTCATTGTCGCTTTGAACAATGGCAGGCCATGAATGTTCCACCACCTGATACTGCTGCATTTTATTATTTTATTCAAACCAGCATAATACAATAATCCTATTACAGCTTTTAATTCTACCACGTCTATGATCTTGTGAATTGCTGGTTGGATAGAAACATTCGTTGTTCTCATAGTTTCAAGCCTCCTAACAATCTCTTCATTCGTATGTTGAACGACCATTTTTAGAATGTTATCATCAAAAAGTACGTTCCAAGCTTCAGAAGGGGTTTTTGCAGTCACTGCATTACCTTTGACAGCAGGCTCAAACTGTGGTTGGCGAGACCCCCTGCCTCTCTGTTCTGGAGTGGAGAGAGACCATTTTATACCGCTTTTAGAAGACAGGTAAGCGGGCCGGCCTCGTTTTTTCGCAGGTTCACCGGGCGCTCGAGTACGTCCTCCTTCTCTTTCTTGTTCCGATTCGACTTCGTACTCGTCTTCCCCTTCGGTTTCCGAAGCATGTGAACTTTCGTACTCCGCAGTAATTTCTGTAGCAGGATCATCTTCATCCTCCTCTCCACTTTCGCGAGGTTCATTATAGAGCTCTTCGAGAGTTTCAGCGTTTCGAGATCTGCCCCGCGTCATCATTTTGTTTTGAACATTAACATGTGGATAAGAATCACACTTGACACATTCGCGTACACCAAGAAAAAGAACTTTATAATATGAACAATTACAAAAAGATAAATTTAGAACTATAATGAATAGCCTGAGTACAACGGAGCGTAAAAGGGTCAGGTGAAGGTAGAAATGACCAGGAGCGCGGTTGGAATTTGACTGGCTGGTCCCGAGGTCTTAATTGTTTTTATAGGAAATCTGTCATGCTTCGGGAATATTCTAGACGGTTCCAGTTAATGATCCCGAACATTCCAGACGTGTCTCGAAATTACCAGAAGTGTCTCGAAGATTCTGGATAATGTTCTAGAAATGTCTCGAACTTTTCTTTGCGCGGATAAGAAAAATCAATGACCGCTACTTACAAACGAAAAACATGCTAGATTTCATACTTTCAACGTAAAAGTGAAGATTCGCGCTCAATATGAATTTTCGTCAATGACGGATTTTGCTACGCATCGTACCGTGGGGTTAGGTACACCCCGCGCGTGACTCTTGATACGTGTAGCTTGACGATCAAGTGGCTACAGACGACACCAACTGGGGATATTGCAGTGGGACCCTAAAATATTTTTCCCACCTGGGTCTCCCCCCACTCCTTCGCTCTATTAAGGAATGATGCAACTTGAAAAAAAGTCGCGGGGTTAGGGTAACCCCCCATTGTACGATGAGGGTTAAAACATTCCGAGAGTCACGTACTTTGTAATAAAACACTCGTTATTTATTCGTATCAAATCGTATCTTAGTCGTTTGAGTAATTGTTGCTTTCGAAAAAATATGTCGATAGCCAATTCCTCGTTTCCGTCCGTAGTTTAATAAATCGAATTTTACTTTTTGCGAGGAATATAGATAAATGTTCTGAATAGAAAACTATTGTTATAAATCATTTTGTTTCTGCTTGGTTGTTCTTATTGAGTGATCAGGGGAATCGAAAAAAAATCGTTTCTTTTCTTTGTTGTGCACGTTTGCTTCTGCTCGAAATTAATCTTAAGTTGATACTCGTTAGCGTCATCGACTTTAAGCGTCGGTGAAATCGTCGCGATTAAGATACCGCCGCGCGCTATCTTAAGGTTTATAAGAATATTTTTTATTCAGACTTACAAAAAAAAAAAAAAATAATATTTTCTCCGAATATTCTTTGAAATATAAAAATTAGACGAGTGGATAAAGCCCGCTCGTCACACCAAACTGAACTATTTTAGCATGACGCACTATAAATATTAGAAATCATATACGTCATTTATCTGATGCACAATGATGCACTTTCACTAATCAATCAGCCTGCCAATATCATGATGAACCCAATAATTATACGCATATAATTTTTTTCATTGGCATAGTTTGTGACGAGCAAGCTCGACCTATCAGAATAGGCTCGAGTCCCCCCACCGACAGATAGGACCTTTGGAAGGACCCATTCAAGACCCTGTGACTGAGACGTGATTGAAGGATTGATAATAACGCCTATAATTTAAAAGAAATGCTCATTTATTTACTTTAAGAAAATTACAATGGAGAAAAGGATTTTTGAAGAAAAACAAAGTCATTTATTCCCACACTCATAACCCACGTTCATATCCCAAGGTACTCTACAAACGAACTCTAAACGTTTTTCGAAAGGAAAGAAAAAGATCAGTCTCTTTCCTCAAAACGATAGACTTATCTTTTAAGATTTTCCAAGATGTTCCAATCTCTGATGATGTCTCAGACGTTTGCAGACTGTATAGGGTTCTGGGATGTCCCCTTTTTTTTCTCTATGAATTCCGAACAACACAATAGTTGTTTCTCAAACGTTCTTTCTCCCCGAACCCACTAACTAAGACCGATTCACGAAAACCGATTCATAAATTGTTCTTGCGCTGCGAACTCGAAAACAACTAGAAAACCGATTCGTAAAAATGTTCTCGCGCCGCGAACTCGAAATTTGAACAAGTTGATTGATTTTTTTTCAAGGTGAAAAAGTACGAATAAACATTTTTTATTATATCTGAAATATATAATTTCTGTGGAATAAAACCACGAGTACATAATATTGTTTTTTTCATCCTTAGTTTTTTGATGTCTTGTTATTTACATTTAACTTATTTCAAAAAGTAACGGGAAAGTAACGAGATGTTTTTTTTAAGTGGTAACACAGCAACTTTGTTACTATTTCTTTTCAAGTAACGGTAACGTAACGAATTACTTTTTTCACCTGTGTAATGCTAACGTAACGCGTTACATTTTCCTAAATAACTTTAAAACCCTGCGAAAATTTAGTGAGTATTTAAAAATGACCCTGTTGAATAATGCTTTGAAATTATAAATTATCATAAATTTCGTTCAACTAATAATGTCCACATCAGATCACCAGAATTTTTCAAGTTCAAAAAATTCCATTTTATCGATTATAAACTTCGAGCGGTAATTTTCCACAGAAATCATATCATTATCAAACAGAATATTTCTAGTAACTTTTCCTGTGATACTCTGAAAATGTACGATGATTTATTAAAATTGATGGGTTGGAAATATCAGTCTTTTAGATTTCCAGGTATGATACGACGATTAATCCCATAGTTTAATTTTAAAAGTTTTTCAATCTAAATATTTATAAAACTATAAGTTTTTCTTGCATTTTTTCATTTCAAAATTATATGTCAATGTAATGAATAACTTGTGATAGAAAAATTTAGAATCTGGATTTTCCATTGTTTGTTTATTTATAAAAAAGAAAAATCGTTTATGTATTTATCGAAAATTGTATTTCGACATTCCTCATTCTCTGAGAACTCACCTCAAAAAGTTATAATATTGTTGAGTCGTAACCATAGAATTCATTCAACTTTTAACAATTCGTCTCCATATTCAAATTTTCTGTTTCTAAATACAATGAACTCATATTCACAAATAAAATTCTTCAAATACATGAAAATTTATGATGTTCAAATATTTTTTGTCAAAAATAATTTTCAGTATGATTAATGCTCATAACTTTAATTTGTATAAATGTAACTATTATATTCATAGATTCAATTTAACCAACTGAGAATAAATATTTTTCTTCAATTCTGGGGAATATGAGGTTAATTTGACCTCATTTCAATTTCAGCTGTTATTTTTATTAATAGAACTAGTAGAATGGCTTCTTTTTTTAAATTTCGAGAATTTTTCCGGCGCCCAACCCTCTCCCTCCCTCTTTTCGTTACATACAAATAATATTTTTTCAACAGAGACTTTAATTACATATAATTTATTTTACATTTTCATGTTCAACCATATAGTCTTACAGTTTGATACATGTATAATAGTTTTAGTTTACGTTATTGTTGGAAATAAAGTCTTTTCTACTCCTTTACAATATGGGGCGAAATATATGTTTTTTTTTTAATTAAATGTTAATATCTTCGATGAGAATCCTAATGTCACCTATTTGCGTCAGATCCTTTCTCAAATCCGAATACTGAATTCACGAAATGGATTCAATCAATGTGTTTTTATATGTATGTTTAGCGCGTTTCTTTGATGAAAGCTATTTTTTCGCTCAATATAAAAAAAAAAAAAACAAGCAAACAATGTTTTTACTCACGTTTTACGAAAGTGAGGAATTTTCCCACTCCTAATTAAAAAAATATTTTCATACTTTCAAAATATTTGAGATATTTTTATGAAAACTTATTTGTGAATGATTAAAAGATAAAAGATCAACATGTAATGAAACATAAGTAAATTTCACCTTTTAGTCATTTGTCCATCTTATTCGAATCTAAAGGTATCACTGCTTGTTCCTTTTTTAATTTATTGAATTGAACTACTGGTTGAACTTATATGCCATGCGTTTCATGCCTTGCTCCCCTCAACCCTCAATCGCCGCACGCTCTTCGCCTATCATCCTTATCACTGACCATGATGGGTGAGGGACTTGTGGGGTGAAGAAAGTTTGGCAACCGGTAGGCGAAGGGCATGTGGGGTGAGGTGGCCAAGGGGGCCGATGGACGAGGGACATGCGGGGTAAGGAAGGTTTGGTGGCCGGACACCGATGGGCGAGGGGCATGTGGGGTGAGGTGGGTCTGGCGGCCAAGGGGGCCGATGGGCGAGGGACATGCGGGGCGAGGAAGATTTGGTAGCCGGAGGGCGAGGAGCATGCGAGGTGAGGTGGGACTGGTGGCCTCTTGGCCACCAAATTATTAAAGCGCCGCCCTAGCGACAGTTTCAGTCCCTAACACGATTTTCAGCGGAGTCGGATGGGGCTGGTTTTTTATTGTTTGGAATGGAGGAGAATCAGGCGCTTTAAGGTGTAGTATAAGGTTTGCCAAACTGTCCCATATGACAGTGAGTAAATAAAAAAATTGAGTGTAAAGCAAGGATATGGAATACTGTATCAAAGAAAAGCTTAATAAATTTCACCGAAAAATATACTCCAAGAATTCCTACACTGTACGTTCCAAAGATTGAGAATCGTGCCCACATATCATTCCAAATATTCTTAGCCGATTTCTTCAGATCCAGCGAATTTTCTATACATATTCCCTCAGTACAAAGAGGTTGGCCTAAAGATCTTCTGGCGATGGTGTTAAAACTGCTCCTTTATCCATTGGGAAGAGTAAATTTTCTTGAAAATTCTTAAAATCTTTTTCATTACAAATGCCCGATGTAGAAATATGTTCTGGGGATACGTAATTCCATGTGGGTTTGTCTAGTAGGGTTCATTGTTGGGGTGGGTTGTCTTCAATTGATTTTGGCGTGAACTAAGTTTTCCTTTGCGGTCGATACAAAGTACAGCTACATATTAGAGTTTCTGTCGGTGAAAAGTCTTATGAAACTCCCCTTTCCGGTCATTTCCTGGATTTGCTGGCACTTTGACATAACAATCTCAGAATATGGTATTAAAACCTTCAGTATGAATCCCTTGGTTTCAGGGAGCACCCTTTTCATTACTCCTTCTATGAATAACTTTTCAAAGGCAGCAGCTTCTCTAACCGCACTAGTATGGCTCTCACCTCCGTCAAACAACACCTAGTTGTAGCTCTCTGCCAAAGGCACTGTTCGGATATCACCTATTACCCAGGTGATCTCTCTCCCGGGGAAGTTCATCAGAGTGGGCTCCTCATGACCCTCATGTCCTGGTCCTCTTCCAAGCGTGACACTCGTTATCTCCATGACCCCAGGGAGAGAGGCGATCGTGTATTCCCAACCGCCCCTACTAGATGCCAAGGAAAAAACCTTTCCCTCCAGCCGGAGGCGTGTCTTTTTGAGTATCTTCCATTTTCAAGCTACCCCTACTGGGAGCAGCCCCTCGCTTAGTGTCAGTAACCCCGATCATTCGGAACTAGTCGAACGTGTGTTTATCCATTTTGTTGAGGTGGTATTTAAATATATCACCCCACTTACTCCACGGTGCGTTTCTCCAAGCATCGCTTATAGTTGTGGCTATATCAGCTACACGAGGACGTATGACATTCTCAGCATGATAAACGCCGCACCTTCTTAGCCATTCTGGATAGACTATTCCAAGAAAGAGGGCTAGCGACCCCCATTCCTCCAGAGAGACCATCTTCCTTACCTGTGATTGATTTATTTTTGTTTTTAAAAATAGTTTTAATATTTAATCCAAGACTACCAAGAAGTTGGTGCACGAATAACCCGTTTCTTTCGGTCGCTATTATCCAATCTAACAGTTATCACTTTTTTACTGATTTTTGTTTTGTTTTTGGGTACAATTCTTCGATGAGTGTTTTTTCGTTTTGAAAAAATGCGTTGAACTCATTGAACTCGTTGAGAGTATATTCTAAAAAAATAAGATATGCTCGAAACAAGTCACTCATCATTTTTTCATGTAATTCTTTTGCGGATTTGTATCAGACGAATGTTTAGAAGTCAAAATTTCTTGAAAGCACTCCAAAATGACATTAAAATATTCAAACACTCGTTCAATTGTTGGATGCATACTGAGCCACCTCGTGTCACAAACGCTTAGAAATTTTTTCGCTTTCATGCAAGATAACTTTTGATGTTCTTCTAATAATTCGACACGTTTCATACTGGAGTTGAAATAGTTGCAAATTTTCTTCAGTAAAGACTCTACTTCGATCGGAATGGTTTTACATGCTTTTTTAGGTGCAAGTGCACTTACATGACAAACACGCATCACGAGTTTTATTTTCGGATTTTCCTTTTTAAATTCAGTGGAAAAGGAATGCATTTTTCCACTCATGACGTTTGCACCATCGCTTGACAAGAACCTAGCATTTTTCAATGGAATTTCCAACTGTGTCAATTGTATCTTAAACTGCACAAAATGTTTGTTGTGTTTACCTTTAGTAGCATCGATTAGAATAGTCTAAAAGTTCCACGTTCAACTCTCCATCATCATCGACATATCGAACGACTACTGCCATAATTGTTTTGTTACATTTATCGACTGATTCATCAACACACATAGAAAAAAACCGATTTTTCAAGATTAATATCATCCTGTTTCTTACAACGGTGCCCAAAACGTTGTTAATAATTTTTGACGTCTTAGTTAGGCTTAAATGCATTTTTTGTGGAATTTGTGAGTCTGGAATTGCGTTTCTCATATATTCACCAAACTTTGGCGCGTGTACATAAGAAATATTATTCTCAGCGATAAATGAAGACAATTTTAATTCTGCATAACGAATGCTACCGCGCCCGGTCGGAGGCAGATCAATCACAGCTGTTAAAGATTCATTTTCATTGCTGGAACTTTCATTAGGAATCAAATTTCGAGCTCTGCTACTATGAGAATTTGACTCAGAAGAAACATTTTCAGAATTCAAAGTTTTGTTTGGGGAAAAGGGTGTGGGAGGAAGCAACGAGGGGTCTGGAGGACTTGTCCCCCAGCGGGGTCCAGGGGCGGAGTCCCTGGTAGGGTTTCGAAAGGGGCGAGGCCCCTTCGCGGGGGGTTCAGGGGGGGCGGAGCCCCCCGATTAATGCAAAACTAAAATGATATCAAATTATATGATTCAAAAAATCACATTACAAAAAAATTGAATATCATTGAGAAATATTGATTAATTACTTTGCCAATTAGAAAAACCGATTGCTATGAAAATTAAAAATATAAATTTTTTTCTAAAATTATATTACAATATGAATTATTACGGAAAAATAATCTATTATTTATGATTTGAATACATCAAAAAGAATTAATGTAAATAAAAGAAAAACAAATGAATTGATATGAATTAACAGTGTCGAATTCAATTCGAAATAGAGATTTAAAAAATGTATCAAAAATATACTTACGTGATAAATAATGCTATGTATAAAGTAAATGAATTTGCATAAACAAAATTTTGGTGGAAACAATGTAAACAGGAATTTTAACGATTGTCAAATGATAAAACACATATTTCATTTTTAAAAATAACAGTTATGATTTTATTTCTGTTTATTATTACTATTATTATATAAAAACTAAGAAATGATTTTAATACAATGAAGGAAAATTGATATAAGTATACTAAATATGTAATCATTACCTGCTAAAAATGCAGAATACACATTTTCGAAAATGATATTTACCTGATCCAATGTTTTTATTAAAAAAAATTTAATTCATTGAGATTTAAATAGAACTGATGGAAAAATGTTTATATGGTGATCAAAACAAATAAATTCACTATAAAATAAATAATAAATTCGATCAATTAAAATGAAGATGACAAAAGGGAAGGATATTGACATATGGGCAAAATATGAAGATTAATTTAAATGGAACATAATTTGATTTAAACAATTGATCTGATAAAATGAAATTAATGCTCAATATTGTTCATGTCCAAAAATTGAGAGTTTTTTGAATTTTTTAATTTTTTACGTAATAGTTTTTTTTTGGAATTGGTATTGCTCAATTGTATTGTATGTGTGTATTTGTTTTAGAAATATGTTCAAATATCGAAATATATTCTCCGTTTTCAAAATATTATACATTTTTTTGAGAATACAAACTAATTATTTGTTGAAAAGACACCCAGTAAAACACATTATCGACTACTTAGTTGTGGAAATTAAAGGTTATATTGCAGTTTCCAGTAAGAATAATTTTCTCTTGTCCTTTTTTAATTCTTCGGAGTTCGTTCAGTTTTTTTTTTTCATTTTGGGGGGAGGGGGAGAAATGTCTTCCTCTTCTTCTATGAAATCCTTGCTTCCAGAGGCGCTGAAATTTATTTTTGATGTGATCATTTGTAACGCGAGAGCCTCACGCCCCGGGAACCCTCCCACGTTACCCGAAAATGCCAAAACCCGGGGATCTGAAAACCTGCGACGAGCAAACCCCGACGACGAGCCCCGAGGACGGAGAACCTCAGGCCGTCCCCGGCGAAACCAACGACGACACGAAATTCGCATAAACTCGCCCGGCTATGCCGGAGAGGGGAGTGGGCAAGAGGATGATGTAATTCCAGTACAACAATAAAAAAAAATACCCTCTCAATCAACATCCGTGTATTCAAATAAAAGAAATTCCTCCCCTTTTTCGTCTACACGAGATCTACAACCCCAAAAAAGGATAAAAAAAAAACAATGAAAATACTCATTTGCGCGCACAAAACCAAAAACACAAGGAAAACGAAACGGTCCCGAACCTCCCCGCTTACCCCATACCAGGGGCCCTTGGCCTAAGCGACGTCGACGACGTCGCCATGGCCGAGCTGCTCCGCCGTCCTCCCGCGCCGCTCCGGGTCGTGGCCTCTAGCCCGACATCCTGGTCGGAAACTCCACTGCTTCCACCTCGGGACCCACCTTGTATTTCATCCTCCTTCTGCTTTTAACCACCAAAAACAAACGCACCCCGCGCGCCGCGATTGAAAGGGGCGCCCAAAAACAAATATGGCCAAGAAAACAAACTAGCGCTACCGCCTCTTCAATTTCCGTCACCGGACTGCCGCTCCCGCCGCGGCGCGAACGGGGTCCCTGCGCCCCTACTCCACGCTAACCGAGCCGAAACCGCTCGGAAACCCCCGACGCCCTCCGAAATCGGACCGTTTTCCTGCTTTCTCCGCGGCGGGACTACTTCCCCACCACGAGCGTGCCAACCCCACCTCAGATTTCTCCTGATTCCAGGAAGCTAAACCGAGCAAATCGCGCTTCCTCGCATAAGTGACGGTTGGGGCAACGAATGAATCCCGAAATATTCCCAACCGTCACACATTTCTTCAATTTTTTTCTTGTTCTGGATAGAATCGGTAACAAGAGTTTCTACCACTTGTGCTGATTTCCAACAACCGTGTCGTTTGAGATCTAACACAGTCCCTCCTGCATTTGCAAGTAAAGTTGCTGATGTGACTCGCATTGAATGGCCTGTAAATAATGATTATCTTATTTAACGAGAAGTGACTGATTGATTTTGTGAATAGAAAATTGTTATTTTTAATGTTACCAATACAAAAATCTAGTTTCGGCAAATTCAGAAATGTAGCAACTTCATTTCGGATTTTTGATCTTTCATTCCTTCAAATCCCTTGTCTGGTGCATTTTTCATACTGATAGTTCAATAAGAAACTATTTGTTGGTGTTTCCACTGGACGCAAGTTGCGATATTTTTTGATAGTTTTGGCGAACATTGGGTCGACTGTAAATGACCTTGGAACTTTTGTTTTGGTATCCGGTATTTGTATTAATAGCATTTCGCCTTGTTAAGAAATATCTTGAGTTTTGATATTGAGTAAATCGGCAGTCCTCAGACCTCCACAAATACCAAGTATCAAGACAACCTGAAATCGTCCGAGTTGTTTTAGTTTTATTATTTTTTTCTTCTACTATTTTATTATTCTTTCTGTGTTAATTTTTCGATTGGCAGTTATTCAAGTATTATTTTAAATTAAAATCATAAAAACAATTATTTTGAATCGATTTTAATTACGACTAGACATTTTGCAGGAAAATAATAGAAAAATTTTTATTGTATATTGTGTGACGAGCGATGCTGCCAACAGAGAGGACCGAGGAGGAGAATCGAGAGAGAGAGAATCTGCTAATCTCCCTCCTGACCCTCGAACCCCTTATTTATAAAGGACCAGGGGCAAGGATTAATAAGGCAGATATAAAATAAACATACATGATTTATTACCCTACAGCTTCTACAGATCTAATTAAAATTAATTTCGTTCAAAACTCATTCACCCAAAAATCCCATAATCATATCTGAAATTCCTCTAACATTTATTCATACACTTATTCCTCGTCTGTGATATCGGAAATGTCGCCGAACAAATTATACATCAATAAATCCTTGGCCGATTATTTCGGAGGACAAGAAATCTCTTCTAATTCTTTGGCAGCCTGTGCTACTATGTCAGGGATAGGCGCCGGTGGTAGTCTGGTCCCTGTATTGAGTCGCGCTACAGAGTGGGAACCGCAAGTCAGAAAAATCGTAGGAATCGTCGGAGGCCTTAAGTACAATTTAACAACGAATCCCTTAGAAGCTACCCGCTCTACCTCACGGTCAAGTAACTCCTTACCGAGGTCCGACGTGGAAGCTCGATGTTTCTTAAATAACTGAAATTTTGGATGCAAATGCCCCCTTCCCGCATTGAAGTAAGATAGGAAACTTGAAGAGGGGCGCAAATGCGTTCCCCTTAACTCCTTGTGAACTTCTTGAAATTTAACCACTGGAAAAATCAATTGATTAATTCTCTTAATCACAAAATGAGAAAAATGTAAAAACTGCGCCCGTGTTTTTAAAGAAACAATAAGAAAAGAATAAGAAAGAAGAAAAGAATAAAAGAAGAATCCCGAGTCACAGGGTCATGAGCAAAAAAGTGCAGAATCCACAAGTCAGTCTTTATTGATGAAAGAGTTAGCCGAAATGGGAGTATTTTGGTTTTGAGTTGCTGTTGAATTAGGGCTATTATTGTATAATTAATATTTACTACATTATTATGATGTGTTATGTATTGAAACACAACAGATGTCTTCGGAGTTGAAGACTCTCGTAAGGAGAGGGCGGTTGTCAATGAAGAATACAGGGTTTCACATACAAAATAATACAGATATATTCACACACTAGATTTTACATGTTCTTCATATACGTTGATTTCTCTACACTTCGTAGGGCGGGGGAGGCGTACGTGGGCAGCGTAACCGTAGTCTTTCTGGAACCGTGTCCTGGTCGATTTGCGTCAGCTCCTCCAGGAGCCGGACCTCTGTCCGAGGGGAAACGGGGGGTGAATAAGGGGGAGGCAGCCAAGCTTCCTGGGTGCGTCGTCCGTCAGGTCGACGACGCCGGATGCTCGAGTGACTCTCGGGACCTCCAAGGGTGCGATTATCGGATTTTCTTCTTCGAGGCCTCCTAGATGACGACGTTGAAGTCGATGTGGTGGGGCTAAAACGGGTACCCGACTCCACTCGTGAGGAACTTGCTCTCGGAACCGGTGGGGGAGAGGGTGGAGTCGCACAACGGAATTCAGGGCCGGCGCCCCCGGGTAACTCGACGTCGGGGTTCCGAGGTGTCGAAGTAGATACTTCCGAGGTGTTCGATCCGGATTGCGGCGGTAGGGTCCTGGGGTCTTGCAGAGGTGGTATTTGTGCCGGGAGATACCTAAAAATGGGACATTGACAGTCACATTCCAGGCGCACGATTCTGGTTCCTTCGGCTGGCTTCACCCGCGTCCTCGTGTGACAATGTCGACACTCTATCACCGCCCCTCGTCCTCGCGTTCTGGTCCTTACGCGGCTAGGGATGGTATTTCGTGGTTTCCTCGCTCGTAAACGATAGGAGGACTGGGCCCTCTCTCGCTGGAAGGTGATGATTCCGGGTAGAGCCTCCCGCAGGTTTGATGGCAGGGTTTCGAACCCTGGTATCCTCCCTGAGTGGAAATTGATAACCACCCAAATTTCGGGGTGCCCCTTTAGGTCGAACGTCCGGAATCCGGCTCCAGGAGGTATCCCATGTATCCGAGCTGTATGTCTCGCGGTTTCCAAACTATCCGACCCTCCTATATTCACTGTAGGGAAATTCGTGACAGAAACGTTCTCGTAGAACACAAAATGAAATCGGAAAACGTTCTCAGAATAATATCAAAACGTTCTCGAAGAACACAGAATTAATAAGAAAACAACACAGAGTAAATCATAAACGTTCTCGAAGAACACAGAATAAATCAGAAAACGTTCTCGAGGAACACAGGAAAAATCAGAAAACGTTCTGGTTGGCGACTCCGCCGCGAATAAGTAATAATACCGATCTCAGAAACAACAACACAGCAGCCATAAAACCAAGAACGAACAGCCCAGCGAGGTTGGGGAGATTCGGAATCGGGATCTGTTTTTCTCCGGGATTTATATTATTTGTGTAAAGAGGAGTAGTATTTGAAAAGCATGGCTCTGAACTATGTAATTTTATTTGTTCTGGAGACGTTGAAAGTGTGCTGTCAAGGTCTTGTATACTATTTGTAGAAAAGGAGAGTATGCCATTAGAAATTTTATTTTCGATCATTTTTGACTTTCAGAGTTGATTATCGAAGCAAGAAATCAAATTTTCCGGAGGTGCTGACTCTGCTCGTACGCGATCTACCCCCGGGTGCATTGTGTTTTCTGATGTTGGAGGTGCAGATTTCGAAAAATCTATTTCATGATTTAAACGTCTTTCGATTTTTTCTAACTCACGTGACAATTTTTCAACATCTGACTCTATTTCAATTCTTGGAAAACAAACACAATTTATCTTATTTAATAGCATGACCCGCAAATTTTTCAAATGAGACTTTTTTCGGAAGCGTTGTTTCAAGCCTTGTTTTCTAAATGTATAATTTTTCTGACAAATACAACATCTGAATTGACGCAAATCACTTTGAAAAACATGAAAATGAGGATGGTAAACTTACAAATCTTTGTCGTCTTGATAAATTTTTGTATAAATAAAATTTTTTCTCTTTCTGACTGATGTATTAACTGCTGAAGTGTTATCTTTCTGTAAAGTGTTCAGTTTATGTTTTTTCCCATTCAGGTGAATTTCAGCTTGACTGTTTCCCCCCACGTAATTTTTGCAGCAAACAGAGCAAGCAAAACCTGAAGAATTAACAGCTAATGGGTTTATGTACAAAAAAAATCTGGATGCTTTGGAACATAATTCTTAGTCTTCAGTTTCTTCATATAATTTTTGCGCTCACTTTCAGAAGGAATCGATGGGGAAGTTTCTCGTGACGTGGGTTTTAATGGACGTTTATGAGTATTTTGCGACATTATAATTGTTATAAATTTTTGTATTGTTATCTGTCAAAAAACATGTAAGGATATTGAAATTACATATGAAAATACAGATATTTTTTTACCTTGATCGCTCTGTTGATGCTTCCACGACGAACGCCTCAGAGGCAAAGAGCATTCAATGAAAAAATAACCTCGATTCAAGAAAGAGGACGAAATTCCCGTGAAAGTTCTTAATTCCTAAGAAGACAATTCATCGGTCGAAAAAATTCGACCTCCGCAAGTCATCAATAACCATTTTTTTATTTGGATTACCAATTCCAAAGCGTTGTGTGGAATTCCTGTTTTTAAGGGGTTATATACAAAGTTGGGGCGAAAAAGTGAGCTAAGTTCGTGATTTTTTAAAAGGCTTTTATGCAAATTTTATTGGAAAAAGCAAAACACAATGTTGTAGTAATACTGTCGAAGAAATAAAAACACTTCGAATTTCGAAAAAATGTTGAAAATTGTCGGAGTTATGGCCCATGCCCCGCAGCGCTTTTTTTTGCAGAGGCTTGCGGTGAACGTTCTCCAAAGCTAACCGCTCAACTGAAATCAAAAAAGAAAAAAATTTTTTAAGAAAAATGTATTGTGGTGTACTTGAACGATTCGGTTTCCCAAAAGTTTTTGAGATATCACGTTCACCGCAACAGTACTTTTGAAAAGAACGCATTCCGAGATAATTGCGTTAAAAGTTTTGTGTCAACTTCATTCGTGCGAAACATTTGTTCAGCCAAACTTACAAATCGTCATCGATGCCAGGACCATAATGGGACTTCAAAGAGTTTATTCCATCATCCAAAACGTCGATCTGTTGTTGTCTGCGAGCCACTCTTCCTTCTTTGGTCGCGTCCTGTGTGAGCAGTTCAGCAATCGAGATGCGCTGCTCGTCCTCGTCCTCCACAAATTGGTGGGAATGCGTCCCACAGGGCACTCCCAAGGCCTCGAAAATTTTCAAAATCGCTTTGTCTCCCTCGTTGAATATACATGCAGACGAGTAGGCAGCAATTTCAACGGGCACTACACCTCCTGGCAGATGTTTTGGGGAGATTTTCTATACGAGCTGATTGTAGCTCTCGTTATTGTTTTGAGTAAAACCGCCCACGCATCGTGCAAGCAATTCTTCTTTTGACAAATCCTCGTAAATTGGCTTGATGACATTCAATACATTTTCAAGTAGCGCAGGGTAGGAATGCTTGAAATTAGGCATGGCTTTTTTCTTTGGGGCCTTTCCTTTTTTCTCGGGGAGCGCGGCTAAAGCTTTCTGCCATTCGCACCAGGACTCGCTTCCAGCGGGACATTTTTCATGTTCGGGATTTTTATCGGTGGAACTTGAATGGAAAAAAGTTGCCCAGATATCATTCCGCATTTTCTCGACCGAATCTGAATTGCGACGTATCGCCAACCCATAGTATACTGTTAGTTTGTCGATCATCTTGCCGGTGAGTTTTTTTCCTTTCCTCCAAGGCCTTTTTCCTGGATTTTAAGATTTCTCAGACGTTTCCCCATTCGTTTTTGGACATGCCCAATACATTCTTTTTTTTGAACTGTTAAATTTTCATAGATATCAGCATTTTTAATAGCACTGAATGTTTTAGAGTTACCGTACTCAACATAGTTAGCATATTGAACGTTATGTAAATCGTCCGACCGTTTAAACATTTCGAGCACCGCATCCACTTCCATCTTACCAGCTGATCCCTGGTGATTTGCGCGACAATCAGGTTCATGCTGAGTTTTCCATTCCTCATACTGGGAGTCCTTCTTTTTATTCTCCCACAACTGGCACGCCTTACAAAATGCACACTTCACGTTGATATCCAAAACCTTCTCAGAAAAATATCCAATCAAGGACGTGACCCCGAACAATGACGTGAAACCACGCTTTTTCCACGTCCCGTCTCCAGATATTGTCAAGTGATTTTTATTCGGCCCGGTATTTTTCTCGATTTCCTCGCGCACGGCCCGACTCGCGAGTAAAGTGAATACCTCTTTCACACTTGCAAGGATGTTTGTCATGATGTGATCGTACGATGATTGTTTTAAGAATGGTGGCATGTCCATGAGACCAGAAAATTTGGAACAAGCTGCTGCTCCCAAGCCCAGCAATCTCATTGTAAAAATAAAACGCCGATTTATTTCGTGAGCGTGATCAATGACGGGGCTCCAAGAAATTTTGCGTTGCAAACAGTTATAACACGTCACGGCGATTTTGAAACCGAGTCCGCGTGTTTCCATAGGTTGAAATTTAACGTCACTGTCACAAACTTTGCATTTCACATACTGAGAGATAGCCGAAAAAACGTGCAATTTCAATTGATGATATTCGGAAAGTTCAACGGGCACTTCGACATCGCCACGATTTTTCAGTTTTTTCCGCGACGTGCTGAAACTTTTGTCGTCACTTTCCACGGTTTTGGGGTTAAAGTACTGTTTTCTTTTTCTCGGACGCGATTTTACATCGCTTCTGCTCGATCGGCTTTCTCGGGATATTTTATTTCGCCCCATAATTGAAGTACAAAAAGCGACAGAACTGTTTGTTTTGATGCTGCTACTTTAAGGGTTAGCTTGTAACTGCTATGCACACAAACACTTGTTCACAATTTATCAGCTGTTCCGAAACACTCGAGAAACGTAGTATCGATATATGGATATTTTTCGAATTGAAAAAACCGGTTTCCTAAGCTGGCGCCGCAACCGCACGTTGGGCGCCGCGCGCCAAGTGCCTATGGATAGGACCAGCGCGCTGCAAACGGCTGTAATTTGAAAACCAGTGATCCGATCTGGATGAAATTTTGCACAGATATTTTCGAAAGTATGTACTTCCAGAATATGCGAACAAAAAATATTCGATTTTTCGAGCCCCAACTTTGTATATAACCCCTTAAATGGGAATTCTAAAAAGTTTCGTCAATCACTTATGCTTTGGCCATATTTTCGAGAACTGCAATCTAACGCAAACCACAAACAAATGTAAACCTGAACTTCGAATTTTTAAAAACCGTCTTTCAAAAAATAAATTCCTTAAAATACCTTTCAGAGTCTTGAATGTTTTAGAATACTGACATCGCTGCAAAGCAGTATATAATATACTGCTATATTATCATTAGGTCTCATGTTCTATTTTATTTTACATTTATTAGTTAATATCTGCAAAAATCGCGAAGTCCTGAAACCAAGAGCTTCTTTTCTCTTAATTCGCAGGTGTGCATTGAACTAGACAAGAAATGGAAAATCGATCTTATATTTGTATTTTAAACTATAGTTTTCGTGAATTCATGAAAGTAAATAAACTATTACCATATATGATATTAATATTTCGACTAAGTAACATTTTTTCCACCTACAAATTTTCGAATGATCGTTGTTTAATTTGTATTAATATTTTTCTGAACTTGTTAGAAATTTTGATATATTTCTAGATTTTACAGCTCAAGAGAAGAGAACCTGAACCAAAGCTCGAGAGTTTCGAGACTTGAAAAGAAATTTGGAGCTGGAAAAAAACTCGAGTTCTAATGTGAACACAAGTCCGGTGTCACTTGGCAAGCCATGGGAGACGTTCTGAAAAGTGAAAGGCAGTGGTGGGAGGGGAGACGAACCAACGATACGTGCGGACGTTGTGTCGTTTCGGGAGCCTTCATGGTGCAGTTTTTTTTCCAGCTCCATCAAATATCCCACCGCTGTTGTTGACATAACGTCATGTCTTTAATGCCTTTTTTTACTCCTCTTTACAATTATCTTTCTCAAGAAAATGTTTTATATTGAGTCATACCATGTCAACTGTGACAACTTTTATTCGGTGAAATACTGAATTATGGAATAAATTGCTTATTTGCGTAGTACTTGACGATACAAAAAAACAATTTGAAGGATTTTGGAATATTCCGTTTTTTTGTTTATTGTTTCGTTTGATAAACATTTTGACCCTTTTTTTTTTACAAAAATTATAACTTTAATTGTGTTTATGATAATTCAATGAAATTCATATTGATTATACATAAATATCCCGTCTACCAAATAATCTAGATAAAAAAGCAATATTTTTTTAAAAATTCAATTTTTATTAACAAATTTATAAACAATTTGCGGTTTCAATATGTTTTCCATACGCGATTGAGTTAAAATTTTGCACTCACGTAGAAAAAACCTTCATCTTTTAGCTCGTTAAGAAAAAATTTGTATTTGACCTTGGAAGTGCGGAAAACGAATTTTTTTCTCGCGCCGCGACGGACCAGTGCGCTGGCTCGTTGCGGCGTTGGGGCCAAACACGGTAATTTGGTTCGAATCCAATGTAATAATGCATATGTATAAGTGCAGGATCACGCAAGTAGAAGGAAATAAGGGTGTACATTGTCCTTTTGTGAGAATGTAATTTATCTTCACAAGTCTACTCAAAATTCAATGTCGACAAAACTTCAAAGTTTAATAAATTGAAAAATAAGAACGATTTATTGAATCAAATCATTTATTCATTTATTGAATCAAATCATTTCAAACACAATCAAATAAAAAATATAATTTTTCTACTTCTTCTTCTTAAACATCGCATGTTCGAAACATCTTGAGTCTTTCGAAAAAAAACTTGCACTCGACAGTTTTTGTGTTTTTTGCCGAGAAGTGGTGATACTGACGGGTATTTTTTACAGTCATTGCTTCGCTGAACCGAGTTTGCAATTTTTCGCCATGAGAAATGTGTTCAGCATGAGAACAGTAATCGCAATCACCCTGGCAGTTTTGAGGGAACGTTCCGAAACGTTCCCGACCGTTCCCGAATGACCGAAAAAGAACGGTTTTAAAATAGTCATCAAATTTTTCACGTAGCAAGAAACAAGCTCTCAGAGTACGCAAAAGAAAGATGAAAGCCTGCTTGTTCTTTTGATACCATTTGGCAATCCGAAAGATTTGTTTAAATCCCGCAATGAAGGCGATTAAATAATCACAAAAACATGTATTCATCGAGGAGCAAGTGCTGGTTGGTGCTGGTTTGTGCCGCGCAACGCGGGAAATTTAAAATAAAAATTATTTCGTACTCATGAATTCAGAAGAAAAAAAAACATTTATTTACAGGGATTTGTTCATCACTTATATAAAATTTTTCATTTGCTCATTAAAAATGTGCTCACATTGATAGTTCTTTCGAGGTTTTATTTGGTTTATTCATATTACTATTTGTTTAACATGCAAAAGGGTATATCGTACTTGGTGTGATCGGTAACTCGAAACAATGTCATCAATATTTCTAAATCAACTACACTGAATTGTTGAATTTTACCAATTTGTTATATTAGATTATTGCAATACATAATTTGAATAATGGTAATGTTTTCCTCCGAACTGTTTTATCGACCTTTTCGTTTTTTCCACATTTTTAAAGCACACATATTAATATTCCTAGCACTATTTATATTTTTTCATTTGTACCTAGATTATGATCTACTACTTTTATGCAAGAATAATGTTTAATTCATATTTTTGGAAGAATATACATACTTTTGGTCCATTTTTCATTACGATTTTCATTTTCATAGTTTAAACAGATCAACAATTACGTCATAATTGATAAGTACATTATTATTCATGTATCACACACTTTTTTCCGTGAAATTTTATGTTACTAATGTAATTTATAAATCTTTCTATTGCGTTTTAAAAAGGGTCAGATGAATTTATCATTCTACTGGTCTTGTGCATGTAGATTTTTTATTTCACTTTTCAACATATAAACGTACATTTTTACACATACATATATTTACAATTTTTACGAAGCCTGCTTTTTGGTATCGATAACATTAACAAGTATTTTTGCCGTTTTGTCATTGAAATCTTAAGTGATTTTTTCTACCTTATGTAACACGCTCATTAGGCATATGCTAATATATAAAAAATAGTAGCTACAGTATTTTCTATTTGTATATATGTATTACAGTATACCCAATAAACCAATATCTGGAAAGTTGCTGTCATATTGCCGTAAATTTGCGACGAACATTTCCAGCAATAACTAATATTTGTTTCCTCAATCGGCATCAGTATTGACAGAAATCGTTTCTGCCAATGGAATACGGCAACATGACGGAAATTATTGCGCTGATATTGACAGCAACCCGATCGCGATTAGCTGGAAACGATTTCCATCAATAGTATTTCCGTTTATGGAATGCTTGTTGCGTTTGCTAGTTTTGAAAATTTTTATTGTTAAATTTCATGTAATTAATCTTTTCTCATTATTTATCACGCTCTAAAAAAGGATACTTTAGATGAAAAATATGATCCTTAAAATTATTGTATCATCAAGTATCATTTAATCATACAAGCTGTTAACGAAAATTTGGCAAATTTCCCTTAAAAGTATTGGAATCCCATATTCTGTATGGGATTTCTCCCATAAATTGATTTGGAAAATTTTCCATATACTATGCGAATTCTTCCATAAATATGGAAATTTTTCCATTTTCAACAACTTGATGGAAAATTTACCAAATTTTTTTTAACAGTGTAGGTTAAAAGCGTTCTTTAGTACAGTTGATAAATCAACACATCAATTCAAAAGAAGAAGATTATTTATTTTTACAATTTATACAAAAAGCTGTTTATGTTAAGTGAATAATGTGTCAGCTTCATCATTTCGCTGTCTTCGAGTCGGCGGTCCTGGTAATGGTCTACCTTCCCGACGCCTTTTATTGATCATTTTTTGTTTGCTGTTCTTTAGGGCAGCAACCACTGTTGTTTGAAACTCATGCCTTGTTGGTTTCGGGTAGAGCCTGCTAACGGCCAGGGCCTCTGAAAAATTAAGAATGCACGTGATTAACTTGTAATGGAAGTACTATTTCAATGGAAAAAATTTCTTTCGACAATAATATTTTTAAAAAAATCATAAATTGGTATATGAAATTTTCCTCATGCATCACATGTAGTATAAGTTGGCTTACTATAGATAGCAGAGCAGAGAGTGGTTTGGTAGAAAGATTTTTTGCCGTTTCCTCCAAACCAAGTGTAGCGAGAAATGACTTCATTCGTCATCGAATCCGCAACGCAAGAGTACACGCCGTCTTTCAGTGTCGCGCCACTCAAAAATTTGAAAAAACTGACCTGCGCATGACAAAAAGTTATGAAAGTTAATAAGAGTATCATTTTATAGACGAAAAACTGTTCGAACGGAACGCAGACTTTTCCATTAAGAAAATACTTGAAGGAAAATAAGTGTGACAAAGAGCAATTACAAGCTTTTTGAATTCCCCGGAATTCTTTTCCAGGGATTCCATTTTCTCTATTGACTCTATTGGGAGAAATCCGGGAGGAGTGGGCATTTCAACGTCGACAAAATCGTTGATTTTGTCCTCGAGAGTTTTCACTGCATGTTTTACCTCTCTGTAACATATATAATGATATTTATTTTTTTTTTTTTGTAATCCAGTAGACTTTTACAGTGAGAAATGCATCAAATAAACAGAACTACTTACACTTTCTAATTTTTTTTTTTGAGTGAAAGTTTACTCGAAGAAATTTAGAAAGTACATGAATAATTTCGAAGTTTTTACAAAAAAATTTAATGAAAGTTTCAATAATATAACGTGTTGCTAGTTTATTAAAAACTGACCTTTGCATACTGAACGACGCGGAAACCAAATCGTACAACTCTCTGATTGTCGGTTCTACTGGGCTTCGGCTTTCTCTCCTCCTGTCGTGTGAATTACGTCTTGGACTGCGTCTCAGACTGTGGGTTGGAGAACGATTTGAGCTGCGACTTGGATAACGATTTGGGCTGCGACTTGGATAGCGATTTGGGCTGCGACTTGGATAGCGATTTAGGTTGCGACTTAGAGAACGAAACGGACTGCGACTTGTAGTATGCCTTCGACTTTAACTTAAATTACGGTTAAGTCTGTGACTTGGAGTACGTCTTGGAGTGTGACTTCGAGTACGCCTTGGAGTGCGACTTCGAGTATGTCTTGGAGTGCGACTTCCAGTACGTCTTGGAGTGGCAGTTCGAGCACGTGTTGGAATGCGACTCGGAGAACGTGTTGGAATGCGACTCGGAGAACGTGTTGGAATGCGACTCGGAGAACTTGTTGGAATGCGACTTGGAGAACGTGTTGGAATGCGTCTTGGAGAAGGTGTTGGGGTGCTACTTTGAGAACGTGTAGGGTTGCGACTTGGAGAACGTGCTGGTTTGCGACTTGAAGAATATTTCGCATTACGGTTTTGTTCACGACTTTTTGTATTTTCCAAAGTAGTCTTCTGGGAACTTTTGTTTGAAACGTCATTTTCATCTCCGTTACTAGTGGAAGCATGTTTTTCGCGCATATTTTTGAGGCTCTGTGCCACAATAGTCTGAATTCGTGACTCATCTTCATTTTTCGGTTTGTGACTTTTTGATACCGCTTCTTCGCTTGATGTAGTCTTGTATCTCCTAGGTTTTTTTATCACTCTTTTAGGCCTTGTTAGATTCTCGTTCTCCGATGATTCCCTATAAAGTTTCAAGAATGTTTTGTTAGTGACAAAAATGTTCTTCCTTTTTAAAGAAATGAATATCTATGTAGGCCTTGACCACACTGAGATGATTTTCTTAACCATAATTTTCAAATCAAATCACCTCAAAAGACTGCTGTATGTAATACGATGGTACAAAATGTATATGACTTTTATTTTCTAATGCTAAGCAAAGTGTGCAAGAAGAAATTCAAGATTCAGCTTTAAATAAACGAATTCGCGAAATTAGATACGTACCCCTCAGGTGGGGCTCCAGAAGATAAGCTTTCGAATAACTTATAATTTCTCTATTTCCGGTGTCTACTATTAATGAAACTGGGTCTCACACTCTATTAGGTGCTATTACTATATATCATCTATGACCACTATATTTTTACGTACACCAACTTTAAAAATTAGTTTTGATGAATTCAACATAGTATTCAAAATGTGGAATAGAAAAATCATTTAATTTATCACTTATTTCATGAAAAAATGTTGAAGGGTGAATAACTTGTTACGTTCAATATTCTCTGATCAATTTATGTAAAATTGTCAGTAATGCCTTATTGCAAAAAATATATCTAGTTTAAAAAAATTACTATACTTCATAGAAAAGCTTACAAGAGAACCGCTACGACAAATTCTTTTTCCGTCATCTCAAACTGCTTCACACCATTTGCAGAGAGCACTCTCCAGACAGGCATTCGATAACATTTGTTTACAACATTTTCTATAGGAACTAATTCGAGTTTTTTTTGTAAGGAAGCACATTTGTAAATACCGACTTTTGACGAAAGAACACCGACATCGTAAAAATCTGTTTTCCTGGCAAATTGTTTTACCAGAAAGTGAATCTTTTCATCTATTGATAAAATGTTTTCCACGCAACATATGGTCGAATTTTTCAACATGACACAGTTATCACGTATATTTAAACCTACTCTCATTCTAGAAAATTCAAGCGATTCAAATTGTTCACATTTACCGATGTCATTTGGTAGAGGGCCTTTGCAATGTTGTATTTTTAATTGTGGACGTTTCTCGCTAATTACATTTGCAATTTCGTTCCGCTCCCGTTCTTCGTTCCTATTCGCTATTTGAATCAAAGGACTTCCTGGTTTTCTTCACATCTTTCGATAGAAACGCATGCTATTTTCATAAGGAAAAGCCGAGAAATCTTCGCAAGGCCCGAATCTCCGTACATCATCGACAAGATGAAGCAATCCATGAAAATTGTAAGATAAAATTTTTTTCCCATAGATATTATTGCAAAGCGAGACAAATTCTTTTATAGCATCTTCAGCAAAATCTAACTCTGAATCTGTTTGAAATTTTTGAGAAACAAAAACGCGCATGGCTGAATGGAAAAGTAAAAAGTGGGAGAAAACGTAATCTTTTACTACATCTTTGAACAAGACAACCCCACTGTAAAAAAGCATCTGACGCCATTGCGTTGCTTTATAATCCTTGTGATCATGTAAAGAAAAGATGGGCCTATTGAATTCCCGCGGACAGTATGAAGCCAGAACTTGCATTCTTTCGGAAATTATGTTTATTTCGTGTCCTGACAATTTCGTGTTTTTGGTAAATTTACCCACCAACCAAGCTGAAAACAAAATTTTTTTCATCACACCCAGACATGCCAGATGCATGTATTCAAGTACGACGTCGTTGACTAAGTCGAAATTTGGTAAAAGAGCAAGCGGGCTAGCTGAATTATGATGATCTTCATCAACTTGACGGACATAGTTTTCATTTCTCCTACGCGGGTGTTCAACCCCATCGAGGATAATATATCTACCATCTGAAAAGCCCTCAACCCTGCATTTCGAACATGGAGCGAAAGCACGATGTCCCTTGTGACCTAATATGAAAGCTCGAGCGGGAGCATCGGCAATGAAACAGCGCAATTTAATTTCAAATTTTACGCTGTTGTACGTAATCCCATCTTCTTCAAGTATTTTAATCAAATCGTAGATAAATAAATTGAAGAATTGGACTGGGCACTTGGGTTTTCCTTTACCTCTGTATATTCCAACAGTCATTGTTGGAGAATTTTCAATATTTACGATTCGACATTGTATAGGCCAAATAGTATTTTGTTTTCCTGTATTCGTTAGCTTGGCCCCATCAGTGCTAAAATCTAATATGAGTGTTTTAGGAATCTTTGAAAAATTGCAAGTTTTGAGAACTTTCTTGACACAGTTTTCAACGCCGATATGCAGATATTCTCCAGGATTCACTTTATGTAAAACAGGAGCGGTACGGGGTGTTGACAAAAGTGTCCGTACGTCGTTTGGTAAATAAGAAAAACAAGCATGAGTTTTCAAAAGTTTGAGCAAACGTGTGCCAAAAGTGTGGGTAGAGTCTAACAACAAATGTGCTAAATTTTTTTGAAAGCATACTTTATCGAATCCATATCGAGGAGCACCCTCAGATTTATGCTGAGAAGCAGTCAAGTCAACCATTTTTTCAGATATTGGACTATCTACTAAGCATTCGAAATTTTGTGAGTCATGGAAACCGTGACTAAGAATTTCGAAATCGTAAGGGGTCTGTGTTTCATTTTGTGTACAATTTTGAGGATTTGAGTTATTCGAAAGCACTTTTTGATCGCGCATCATTCGCTTCATTGCTTCTTTATGCTGTTTTATCCGTGCTCTGAGCTGCCTGTTCGACAAAAGTCGAAGTAGAGGTTGACGAGCCCTTGCGGACCTCGACAGAAGCGCTTGCTTCTGTTTCATATTGTACAAGTTCTAGATTTTACACTGTTAAGCTGCAAAAGTCAAAAATATTTCCCTTCAAGTACCATCGAATAAAACAGCAAAAGTTCTTTTATTCAGCTCATCTGAAATTTTTTTGTACTTCATCAAGTATGGGTAAAAATCGTGCCCGAAAAGTTCTTTATTAGACTTCAATGGTATAACGAAATAGATAAAAATCTGTCATTACCAGGCAGCTGAAAGATGTATCTTGAACATCTACAAGAATGGAACCAAATACAATGCTTGACTTGAATTAAACAGGCAAAAAAAAGGGACGGAAAGTTTGGCAAAAAACGTTCAGATGAGGCCATCAACACAATCGCTCCCCAAAAGGGTTTTTCTAAGTATCCTCTCATTTCCATGTAAACAATTTTTGAGAAATGTAACTTTTGAGCGGACGAAAACTGTTCTTTTAGACTAATTTTCTACAATGTACACGAACTGGAGGTTTTCAAAGGCATAGATTTCATTTCCATGATTATTTTTACCAAAAAAAAAATAAAATTATGTAGGGTATTAGGGTATAGAAATGAAGATGGAATTCATTGACTTTATTATTTGTCACGCTCGCATCAATGATCGAAATTTTGAATGAGCACTTTCTTCTTGGACAGTTATACAGTTATACAGTGGACCGCTGTATGCAAACTTACTCCGACGATCGCTAGCAATAAGCTGAGTGAGAGATTAAAGATTAACCTCCTGATGCGAGTGTGACAAATATTGAAGTCCATTTATTCCTTCCTATATTCCAAATTCTGATTTATTAATTTTTTCTGAAAATAATGAGTGGAATGGATTTTTTGTCTTCGAAAACATACAGTTTGCGTTTTTTTTTTGTAGAATATTAGTAAAAAAAAAAGGTTTTCGTCCAATCTAAAGTTTAAATATTTCAAAAATTAATAACATGAAAACAGAGAGATACTAAGAAAAAAACTGTAAGAAATCGATTATTGGCAACCTGACCTGCACATTCCTGTCAAAATCTTCCATGCCTTCTCCTGAAAGTCCATTTTTGCCGAACAGTATTATTTGCAAACAATTTTGACTTAATGCAAAAATAAAATGCAACATAGATTAACGCAACACATAATCTTATTAACTGTCAACAGCTGTATTGAAATCAGAAATATGACTGACATAATCATAAAATAATAGTTTTGTTGATAATAAGTTGATTATAGTTTATTACCTAGATGATCCTCGTACTGGATTACTCGTTTTTGAGATCATTGTAAAACTTGAAATGCTAGCCCAGTTACCTAGAACCAAAATTTTAAAAAGTTTTAAGATTAATAATTATTGGAAATATAATGATTGCCTGATTTTTACAAACAAGTGAAAATTACATTTTATATTTTTGCTCTTTTATAAATGTTGTTGGTTACCTAATGTTGCAGTTACAGTTTTTATAAAAAACACTCGGTACACTATCTGCCCTGGTAATTCTAATTTTTATAAAATCTTTATAAAATTTTTATAAAACTTTTGAATTTTTTCATAAAATTTCACTTTTTTATTAAGTGATTTTATTAAAACTTTATAAAAAAGCCTGCGTTTTCTGAAGCAATTTTGTATAACCTTTATAAAACATTCATAAAATTTTTATAAAATACTTCATAAAGATGAATACATAAAATTTCAAAACTTTATAAAAATTGTATAAAGGTTTTATAAAATTGCTTTATACAACGCAGGCTTTTCCATAAACTTTCATAAAATTACTTTGTAAAATAGTAAAATTTAGGGTAAATAATTATATACTTAATTGTACCTAATTATAAAAATCAGAATAACTAGGGATATTGAAATTTACATAATGAAAGAGTAAAAAAAGCTTTTGACTGATGATGAAGATAAAAAAATTGAACCTGCAACATTCAAATCTTTTTCATTTTCAAAAACTCTGATAGCAACATATTCGAATCGAAAAAAAAAAATGAGATAATGTTTTTATAAAGGTTTGAACAACAATTGCACGCCAAACATCAAATTCGCTACATTCGCAATACTTGTTGCAAGAAAAATTTTCCAAAATGATTTCTGATTTCCATAGATCTTTATTTTCTCCAATTACATTCTAACTTGTTACACTTGTCAATTTTTCTCAAATCGAAATAAAATATTGTAAATCTGGAATGCAAAAAGTTTCCTAATAAAGGTAGTACAGAAAAATCAAAGATTATTTTGGCTAACAATATTAGGGAAAATAATTATAGGTATTTGAGAAATGCACATTAAACAACAGGAATTCATAGTCTCGTAATGATAAAATAATTTTTAAATTCCAGCTAGCCATCTCAATTTTTTAGTATAATTCAATCATCACAAATGAATGTAACAACCCAATTAAAACAATATTTATGACTCTTTATCATATATTTGTTTGATAAAAGATTAGATTTATGAAAAAATATTTTTCACAAACTATTTTTTTTTAATTTTGATTTTTCGTTAATTTCAAAAACTCTGATGGAAACATTTTGTAATGTATAATGTAAAAATGGTATAAAGGTTTTAAACAGTTTCACGCCAAAAAAAATTCGCAACATTTATACAAATTTCCTACATTGTTGAGAAAAAATTTTCCAGAATTATTTCTGATTTTCATAGAACTTTATCTACTCAAATTGCATTTCAACTTTTTTATAGTAAAATGAAGGTAATATAGGAAAATCAAATTTTATTTTGTACAGTTTTTCTTTGACCCAATAATCAGTTTTGTTTTAATTTTGAACACTTTGGGGTGAATATGAAGATCGATGAAAATCAAATCTTTTCTTCGACAATTTTGCATGCTACTGGTATCAGGAATTTAAAAATTTCAAGTTTCAAGTGCAACCGTTTAGCGAAGAATTTTATTAACTAATGTTAATTGGTGATAACAATTTGTAAAATTGTAATGAATTGAAATTTTTTAGTATCTGGAATTTTCCAAAAAATGTATAATTTGAAGAAGGCCAAGAAAACGATAAAAAATTTCATTTACAAAAGGTGTCTTAAAAAATACATCAATTCATGTTTTCTATTTCGAATATTATTAATATTACCCGGGTAATTAAAGATTTCTGCAAGTTGAATATTTTTTGGGACAATTTTTCCTGCTGCTTCTGTCAAGAATTGAAAAAATATGAATATTGAGGAGCGAAAGTTTTGAAAAGAAAACCGACGTGCAAAAAGTTGAAAAGAAAAATATGACATGTGGAAACCTAACCTCAATCGATGTCTATATATAGCTAGAATTCTTGCAAGAATAAAAAAAGCACTGGCCAAATTAAAATGTGAACATACGTAAATGAAAAATACTTACTATTTTTCCAACTTTTGCTGTTGATGTAACAGAGTTAATAATTAAATTCGAATCAATATACGTAGCCAAGAACACGCGAGCACACGTGAGAACACTATATTGCACTTGATTGCACTGTATCAAGCACGTTGTGCATGATTCTGCGAGATTACGATCGGACACCTTCGGAACTGATCGGTTTGTTCCGTCGATTTTTGTTGAAGTTGCAAGTTGCAAGTGATTGACTGGATGGGTCGTGGTCGTGAATTATATATATATATATATATATATATATATATATATATATATATATATATATATATATATATATATATATATCATATATGCCATGATTATAATTATTAAGTTTTGTTGATACCAGTGTGGTAAATTGGAAAAAATATTTACTAGGATAATATAAAATCATATAATTATCATAAATAACATAAATTATTATAATTAATACATAAAATCATATTTTCTAGAATATTTCCAGAAAATGACTGAAAATTTTTGACTGCTTATTGACAGAAATTGTTGCTGGCAAATGTTTCGGGCAGAGCTAAGGAAATATCAAGGAAATTATTCCCAGATCATGTTTCTGTCAGATTTCTTACGTCTGTTCCAAACATTTTGCCGTTATTTGTTTCTGTCATAGACCTAGAAATATGTGCGGCAATGATTTCTGTTGAAAAGCGGTCCAATTGCTATCATGATAATCTGGAAATTTTTTCCAGCACGAATTTCTAGCAATCAATCGGAAATATGACAGATATTATACCTGGCAAACATTTCATTTAGATTTCTCTGAAACGTTGGTTTACTGGGTAGGAAAAGTACATAAAAAGTAGATTGTTGCGAAAAACCGCGGATTATTATGAAATACAGTCACAAGTTTGTTCACATTCGTCTATTTATGCCTGAATTTTATGATAATCGCCGGATTTAAACAAAAATACGCGATTAGTGCAAATTGTACATTACTAATCATTTGAAAACATTTTTGGAAATTTTCGTTTGCTTAGTACATTCCAGAGTTACGTTTTTAACTCACAAGACTGAAAAAAAGTAATGAGAATATGCGATAGTAGAAGGGTTATATGCGTATAATAATTATAACATTAACCGAAAAATGAATTTATCTGAAACTTAAGCATAGCAAATGATACATGCATTAATATTTAACTCTTGACCTTTTGAGTCAATACTGATACAAAATACAATGTTTTTAATTAATTGAAACGCTTATGCTTACTTATATTAATGAAATAATATTGCAACTATTGAAACTACTGCAACTAATAGAAAGAAAATTTTTGACATAATTAAACTTATTGCAATTATTTGAAGCAGTATTACGGAAATTATTCAAGCTATTGATATTGTTAGAAGTCAAATCATCGAAATTATTTAAACAATTGGTATACTATAGGAAACAGTTATACTGCGATTTCCTATAAACCATAGGATAGTTGTTTCCAGTACAGTCGCATAGGAAATTTTCCAAGACTTGTTCGGTATTTTTACTATATTTCCTTTTAAATTATAGTAAAAATACTCAAAAATTATAAAAAATTTTCTATGCAACCGTACAGGAACCAGTTATCTTGTTTGATAGGAAATATATTACGATTGTTTTACAGTGTAATTTTTGGAACGAATATTAATTAAATCAATGAAAGGATTGAAAGTAGTATTCAAAGAAATTATTGAAACTATTGGCAACCATTTTTTTATCTAGATAGTCACTTCTGTCACTTTGAAACGCATTCAGTGATATAACAAAATTAATTATATTCCATGAGCTCCCTAACATGCGGAGAACTACACTAGACGTGGTAGCCTAACGTAAGCTATTTAACCATCGGTGATAGTAACTTAACACGGCCAAAAATTTGCCATTTTTCAAGAGTAACAGCCCTGAAAATCGGTTATACATACAATACTACCTCGAACTTTAACATATTTAATAATTTTTACTATTAATGGAAATGTACAATTTTGTTGCAAGTATCAGCATATTATTTATTCTACTCAATTTTTGCGCCTTTCCTAAACTGCATTTTGCTGCAGTTTGAAGACTGGCTGTCCTAAATTAAATATTCGATTATATTAACTTTCGATTATATCAACTTTCGATTTCAAGTTTTTCGTAGCTATTAATTATGAACATAATTTTTTTCTTCGAATTTCATGATTTGCTCAGCTTCTATCAAGTCTTAATGATAGAAAAATGACTGTTTCTCTTGCGTTATGTAAGTGGTAGCTCAAGTCAATTGGCTTACGTTAGGCTAACGTGATTCTACGAAGTGTCCCGGGATAAGTTGAGCATCCGAGGAATTAATAATCCTGGGACATCCTGTATATCTTTAAGGGGTACGATTTGTTTCACTATTTACAAGAAACGTTATTATCACAAGTTAATAGAATGCTTTCGCTACGTCGTTCAGCCAATTAAATTACATACTACTATAACATTAATCTATAGACGATATTTTACATGATGCGGCTTCTTTCATAATGCGTAAAAGTCCTGATTCCCTTTGGAGCCTTTTTTTCTGAGACCACCCTCGAGTTTCCTATCTTTCGCCTCCTTCGCCATTGCCTGCACAGTTCGGATGATGTCCATTTCCCCGGGATGTTGCTCCGTACTAAATGTTCTGTGGAAAATGAGGTCTAGTTAGATTTCTCAAAAATATCACAAAATAGGCTGTGTTACTTAGCAAACTTGAATTTTCAACGTTGATCAACTATTTATAAATATTTCAATAACATTTGATAAAGGGTGGCTCTAAAAGCCGTTTCAAACAACCGGAATTCGTTTCCAAGTAAATGATAATATATTTTTAGACTATACCATATGCTATATGCCAATAAAATTACGTAGTTGTAGTCTACATATGAAAATTGAGGCAATAAATACTGAATTTCACTTGCATAGAGTATATGGTATGGCCCAAAGAAATATTATTTACTTGGAAACGTATTTCTCTCGTTTAAAATGGCTTTCAAACGCCCTTCATCAAATGTGTATCAAACACTAATCAAATCTTTCTCAAAAAACGTCCATCGTTGATCAATTGGAGTTTGCTAAGGTTTCCCTAAGGCATTATCCAAAAATTTATTCAAAACATGTTTTCTACAAAATTCAAAGCTTTTCATCATTTTAAACTTTCAAAGTCCTACGATAGCTAGGTATTCTATCTATTTTTGTTTCCTCAGATATTTTGATATCGAATTTTCATTTAACACTGCTGTCATCTACTTTTGAACGTGATTAGTCTTTCAAAGTAAATAAAAAATGTTATCACAAGTCTGCAAATACAATCTACTATTAAAAATGCTAACTGTCTTACAACGAAACAAGAGAAGTAATGTTGAATTGCAAAATCCTTCAGCTTTAGTTTAATAATATGGCCAGAGACTGTATGCATGCAAAACTGTTTTATTGAGGACTGTTATTAAAGTGTGATTCTGACCTATGATTTTTCTGACGTCTTCGGAAGTTGCTTGCACCAGATTTTTCACGCCTTTGGGAGCAGACCATTTTCGTCAGTTCCCCAATACTCCCTTGCCAGTTTTCTTATAGCGCTGGGAATGGTTACCATACATCATCATTCGATATTATTTTTGAAGGAAGCATAGCGTCCACAGGGATATTGCTGGACAGAGTGATAAGCTGGAAAAAATTACATTGTACTTAGAATATAAGCGTTTGTTCAAAGTTGATAACCTAAGAAACTTGAACGACTTTTTTATTTCTTTTCTTTCTATTAAGTGTCATTTGGCAAGATTTTGTCCCCCCCCCCCCAACCCGCGCATCGTGTGTAAGAATTGTAGGCCAAAACTATACGTCAAAAACGGTTATTTCATGTATTGCATTGTGTAACTGCTTATCAAAATTAACTTTCGTGACTCAAGTGAATAAGTTTTGTTGTTAATTTACTTTCGTTGCCGAAGTGAACAAGTTCTAGCCTAAATTTTATTTATGAATGTAAAAAGTAAAATGTAAAATCTGCATATGACTAAGTTGAAAATGTGTTACGTATATAATTATTATACTATATTAAAATTATTATTATTATTATATTAATTATTATTATATTTATTTATAATTATCATCGATTTTGACACTCACGATTGATTTTAGTGCCATTTTTGGCAATTATTATTCGATTGCTTTGAAACTTGTACATAATACAGAAAATAAGTGAAGCTTAAAGTACAGTTTATTTTATTATAATTTCATCAAAATTAAAGATATAACAGCGCTTTGAATTTTAAGAATTGCTAAAATTTGGCTATAAAATCGATTTTTTCTTGCCGTAAACATGATTTTTGAAAAGAATAACTTTGCGAATTTATAAAAAGTGAGGTTTTTAAGTTTGATCAATAGCCGTAGCTGCATAACAAAGATTTTTTGATCAAATTACGTGAGAAAAAAAATTACAAACATTTTATGGTGTGCATACCAGAAAAAACCGATTTTTTGCAATATTGCGGAAAGAAAAGCTGATTGAGCAAAATGATGGTCATTTTTAAAATCAGCGTGGTAAAATTACTCTAAAAAAGTTACTCATTATCCTGCAGCTATCAAAAAGTTTTTTTTTTTTTGCAGACCTGCATTATCATTGATTTTGACTCGCACGGTTCGTTTTAGTGCCATTTCGTTAATTCTTATCCAATTGCTTTGAAATTTGGACATGTTAAAGAAGAGCAATTAAGCTACACTTACAGTTGATTTCATTAGAATCGAATGAAAATTGGGGTTCTGACAGCGCTTTGAATTTCAAGAATCGTCAAATATTGGCTAAAAAATCGATTTTTTCTTGCAATAAACATGATTTTAAATAAATAGAAAAACTTTGGCGATGTGTCAAAAGTATGGTATTTAGGTTTGACTAATACCAATAGCTGAATTATGAACAGTTTTTGATCAAAGTACTTGAGGAAAGAAAAAATTACGAAAATTTGAAAGTGTGCATATCAGAAAAAATCGATTTTTCGCAATATCGTGAAACAAGAGGTGAAATCAGCGTGGTCGAATTACCCTAAAAAAGTTACTCGCTATCCTGCAGCAAAAAACAAGTTTTTTTGCAGACCTGTGTTATTGTTTTTGCAAATCTTTATGAAAGAGAAGAAAAACTGTTAACCTATCTTCAACACAAGAAATTGATGAATAGCCATACTGATACCGCTACTTGTTGATAGCACTGCTAGCGAAACTCACTCGATAAAAACCCAATTGAATAAATCTGAAGATAAGAAAGTATTAAAAGAAATTCAGAATTCGTATCAGTTCCGAATTCAACAACAGAAACTTTTCACGATTTGATTTTTAATTTTTACCCAAAATTTAAAAGAATATCATTTTTCAAATAATCATCAACAATGATTGCCAAACTTAAAATTTGTTGTAATTTTCAATGTCCAAACAAAAACTCTTATGCAATAGTCATTTAATTTTTATTTTGAATAATGAAATATGAACTTTGAAAGTAATAAACAAAATTCAAAATTTATTGTCATTTTGATGTTTTGAATCTAATCGATGTCACTGCATTCTCGGGCAATTTTACTGATTTTACAGTGATTAATCTCTTCGCCGGGTCAATCAGGAGAAATTTGACTGATTCAGATTTAGAGAGTACCAAACTACATTTTTGCAACTAGCAATTTTTTGTGGAGTATCAATTACGTGACGAAAAAAAGGAGTTAATCTACTTAAAAAAATTAGTGGTTTAACTAATCCAGTTTCGCACGTATGCTTAGTATGCACAGCCACGCTTCACATATTGTGATAGCTGTAGCAAACAAAATACCAATCAATACCACGAATTTCTTACTTTTCATCTCTATGCAAACACTGCTACTTACTGACCATTTTAAAAAATTGTGAAACAAAGCCAACTTTCAATGTTTGTGAATAAACGATTCTTTATCCAACAAAAAATGGTAAAATTGACGATTGTTTGCTTTAGAAGCAAAAAAATTTTACAATTGATTATATGTAGGACAAAAACTGTTGAAAATTTGAAATCATGTGTTCTACAATGTGGGCAGGGGGGGTCGAAGCCCCGATCCCTACCACCCTTGCGCACGGACCAGACCTCACTTTCATTTTCGATAATTTTGAAACATTTGTCTTGCCAAGAGTTTATGTGTTTGAACTTCGCAGAAGATGCCATTTTTTTAAATTGCGAAAAAAAAAAGTTATTTTGAAACTAATAAATTACTGAAAATAGAAGGATTGAGCATCATTACATTTTGCATTTAAAGTTGATTGAATAACTTTCAGAAGCAAACCTCGTAATTGGAAAAATTAATTATTAGATTTTATCTACAGTTCTTAATACTCACGAATCTGGCATTCAATCGGTCTCCCACATGTTCGGGAGTGACATGACTCGGAGATACCCCTTGTCATCTTCAATGACGATCCCGGGCTGAATCATATCAATACTGCGCCAAAACCGAACATTTTGAGTTACTTCCACTCTTCTGATATATGTGGTGCGGTAGGGAGGAGCTCGGTTGGCGTACTTCCGAACAAATACACCAGAAACAAGTTCTTGGTGGTATTCGAAATAGCAAATGGAAATAATTATACCGAAAACTTTGGTGCGGTGTTGAGCAATGCAATCTCGAAATTTCCGTGTGTCATGATTCTTCGTTTGCTCATATTTGATGCCGTTGATTATGGTTTTTCCGCAAAAGTGGATATTGTGACATTCTTCTGGTTGTATGTTTGCTTCTAGCAGTTCGAAAGCTTCGTCGTTCGTAAATAGTCGTTGCTCTGATGATCCCAAACATCTGAAAACTCTCTCCTCGATTACTCTTCCCATTTGCAATTTGCTTGATTGTAGCATTTCTTGCACGAAGTTTCTCGCCATTTGGTGGAAAGTTTGATCCGAAATGATACTCTCAATGTATTTTGCGAGAGCGAATCGATGTGCAATTTGGAGGGCACGTCCTTGAGGACTCGTTATCTTGTCAACGATTTTGCGATTCCACGATTCGTAAGGTCCAGCGGAATATACCCATAAGGGACCCCAATTTTTGACACTCCTGGAGACGTGGGTAAGAAGATGAAGGTTGAACGTCATATTTTCCAGGTGAAACAAGTCTTCATAGCCATTGACGAATTGACGCAGAAGACGTCCGGCTCTATTCGCTTCATGCTCCAAAATGGACGCCGAGTTGAGAATCCATATAGCTTCGGCGAGTAGCGCAAAGTGATCGACATATTATTGCGGAGCAAGTCGTCATCCTTCATCATCTGTCACATGTAGGCAAACAAGTGAAAAAAAGAGCAGCCAATTTCGGTACTCAGTCGCTTTCCACATTTTGTGCAGTTCCAAGGGCCTCGGGCGGCGAGAAATACGACTGGGCAGGCGTATACGTTCAAGCGATTGGTTTATCCTTTGTTTCACTGGTGGTGTTCCAAAGTACCACTCAGAATTTGCTGATCCGAAGAGTAACAGGCTGAAATGATGTTTCACAACCCCCAAAAAAACTGCGTGATACGACTCGACGACAGGGCCTACTGCAAGATTGAATTCAGGAAGGAGCTCTAAAGGTGAATGTCCCTTCACTCCTCGAATGCTTCGTGAGACCCCATTGTTTGCCATCATTCTGCGATGAGCCAGATCCATGTCCCTCCGAATCTCATCGTCTGTTCGGTTACGGTACCTCTGTCTTGAATAAACACGACGATGATTAAGCGATTGTCCCGGGTAAAGACAAAACGTACAGCCGAACATTCCATTAAACTGCTTCATATTCAGAAACGGTGGCCGTCCAACGGAATCAGCGATGAGTATTAATGTAACAAACTTCCTTCTGATTTCGTCTTGATCTCCTTCGGCTCTCCAAACGATCCCTGTTTCATAGAGTTCAACAAGTTCATCAACAACAGGTTCCAAGATTCCGTTCATGGGTGGATGTTTGTCTGCAACCCATATTCCTGCCAACATTGTAAATTTAACACGCGAATGGGGTGGCAATTCGTTGAGTTGTACAAGTACTGCGTAACCAGAAGCTTTCGACGATTTGCTAACGGAAACGCCATCACCCCACAGTGCTAGGGAATAATGATTGGGATTTTCCAGGAAACCACCTGGACGTAACAAGTTTTTGTATGCTTGGCCATCGTACAGGTCCTCAAGGGCATCAGGATGTGTTTTTGTTCTTGTTTGTCTGTAATTCAACAGTACTTGAAAGTTTGGCACAGTATTGAACAATTCTCTCAATTGCGTAGCCAACCGCACTTGGACGAATACAATAGCATTCATGTTGTTTCTTCCAGCTGTGCAGGCACCACATTCACAGTCACGATCCGGAATCTGGTTTATTGGTGACCTTCCAACATACGTACCGCACACATTACAGAAAATATGACGAATGTACTCGTCATTGCTCCTACTGAGTATTTTCCACATTCGATCTTTAGAAGTAGGGAGATCGCTCATTACGTATGCAGTATTGTGCAGTTTGCAAGTATCCAACAGTTGCTCATACGACATGTCCCACTTGACGGCCAGTGCCATAAGCATCGCAAATATCTCGCGTCGTCAAGCCCTGGCGGAGAAATAAATTTAAACCAATCGCGTTCGTGATGCTGTAGAATCTTGGGTCTGGTTCTTGTTCAGGTTCATCATCTTCTTCATGTTCATGGAAGTCATCGTTTTCCTCTCCAATGTCGCTATCTAACTCGTCATCTTCTGCATCTGCTCCCGAGTCATCTGTATCGGCCGCAAGTTCTTCAGGCTCACTATTTCCGTCTTGTATGTCTCTATCATCTTCTTCATTAACGTTGTCCAATTCCTCGTTTCTATCATCACCATCTTGGGCAGCATATCCGTCGCCTTCGTTTTCTTCAGCAGCATTTTCGTTTTTTGCTTCTTCATCTTCTTCCTGGTCATCGGCAATAAAAAGGTTGCCTTCTCCTTCTACATGTTCGCATCTCGCTAGCTCAACTGCAATTTCGTGAGGAAAAGCAGCCAAATATCGATCCCAATTCCTTTTAATTCTTCGTCTCCCAGCGGCATCCATCATAAGAGTCACGATAAAATCTGAAATATAAGGGATCTATAATTCAAATAACTCCAACATAATTTTTAAATAAACATCAAACATAAAATAAATTGAAAATGAAAAACATTAATTTCAGCAACTTAAAAAATTATAATCTTAATAATAGAGAATTAATAATGAATAATTTCTAAATCCTCAAGATTTTTAAAACTGTTTCAAATCTCCGAAGTTTTCTAAATTCGTGAAATTTTAAAAATTGTCTTTCTGGACCTTCAAAATCTTTCAAATACTTCAAACTCTTCAAAATTCCAAATTTGTAAAAATCTGAAAATGTAAGAACTTGACAACTTTTTAAAAATTTCAGAATTCTTAAAACTTTCGAATTACTAATAATCATAAATAATATGAAGTTTCAGTCTTTGAAACTTTTTAAAATGTCTGAAATCCATGAAAATTTAGAAATGTTTAAAATAGCAAACATTTTCGAAACTTTTCGTACTTTCGAAATGTTTAGAATACTCTAAACTCTTCAAATTTGCAAAGGTATTACAAATCTCAAAATGTTCCAATTTCTCAAATTGCTCAAAATTTACGTACGACTTGGTAAGTTTCAATAACCATAAATATTAAACATTTTCGGAGTTTTCGAAGCTTTTACAAATCTCTGAAATTCATCAAAATTCGGGAAATTTTGACATTTTAAATATGGTCGAAATTTCTAGACTTTCGAAATTTGGAGATAATAAGCTTTCAAAATTTGGTAAATTGTTAAATATCTCACCATGTTCGAAATCATAAACTTTGTAAAAGTTTGAGAAATTCGTAAAATTTTCGAAATTCCAATAATATCATGAATATTATAGATTTTCAGAATTTTTTACATTCTTAAGATCCCAGAAATGTACGAAAATTTGCAAATTTTTGAAATTCAACAAATTTTTTTAATTTCCTAAACTTTGTAAATGTTTGAAATAGTAGGTACAAATTTTTACACTTTGAAAAATTGTTAAAAATCTTATGATGTTCGAAATTATTAACTCTTTAAAAGGTTAAGAAATCCGTACAATTTTCACAATTCCAATAACCATTGATATAACTTTTCGGATTCTTTACAAATTATACAAATTTCTGGACTTGACGACAATTTTGAAATTCTTAAATTTCCAAAAATTTTTATATTGTTTAATTCCAGAATTTTTTCGAAACTCCGCAATTTTCAAAGCGCTTGAGTTCTGATTTTATAAAAACTTGGTAAATCATCGAAACCTTCGAAACCTCAAAAATTCCCAAAATTGTTTATAATCTTAAAATTATGTAAATTGAATATCTTGTATCCCAAAAATAGAATTATGAATTTTTTTAACGTACTAAAATAGCAAAAAATATTCAAAAACGACTTTGGGTTACTTCGTCATTTGTTAAAATTGAAAATCGTCCGCTGCGAGTGTGCCGACTTAAGTTTTAAGCTAGCGCACCCACACATAGTGTAAACAAAATACAATTATAACTTTTTTCAATGTGTACTACATTAGCACTGAATGTTTGGGAAAGTACTATCACCTAAAAAAACTTTAAAAAGGTAAAAAAATTTGGCGGCTGCACCAGTGTACCATAGGATGCGCTTATGTTTCACACAAACGCACCATCGTGACATCACATGTACGTGAGCCGCTGCGGCGGCACGAGCTTAACGTACGTAAGGAGCGTGGGGATCGAATCTGGGCAAAAAGGAGAGAAACAAGTTCCAAGATACCCCTGCTTTTGCCTCTGCATTAACTTTTGGCCAATTTAAGAATTTCGGGATAAATGAGGAATTTCCAACTTTGAATAGGCATAAATATGAAGCTCGATTTCGAGTAGGTTTTTCGAGGTATATGAAATTCGGCTAATGAAGCTGCAGTGAAAGGCTGTAATTTTATGAAGGCTTCGATAAATTATTCATTCAGCATGTTTCTTCTCAAGGATAATAATGAATAAATATTCCCAGTAAACCAACGTTTCTGAGAAATCTAAATGAAATGTTTGCCAGATATAATATCTGTCACATTTCCGATTGATTGCTAGAAATTCGTGCTCGAAATAATTTCCAGATAATCATGATAGCAATTGAACCACAATATAACAGAAATCATTGCCGCACATCTTTCTAGGTCTATGACAGAAGCAAATAACGGCAAAATGTTGGAAACAGACGTTAGAAATCTGACAGAAACATGTTCTCGGACCAATTTCCTTGATATTTCCTTAGTAACTCTGCCGAAAACTTTTGCCTGCAACAATTTCTGGCAACAAGCAGCCAAAAATTTTCAGTGATTTTCTTGAAATTGTAGAAAATATGATTTTATATTGATTATACTAATTTATCTTATTTATGATGATTATCAAATGATTTTATATTATTTCAGTAATATTTTTGAATTTACCACACTGGTGACAACAAACCTTCATCATTTCTAATCATGACATATATTAAACTAATAAAAATGTATATATATTACAACCCTTATGAATGAGAAACTTATACTTTGCGAAAGAATCATCTTTTTCAACATTATGTATACGTGTCGAATTTTAAGAAAAGTGACCTTAAAATTCTGAAAAATTAAATTTTTCAGGATCGCGTGGCATTGGCATTTGTGTATCGTAATACTGTAGTGAAAAAATGCATAAAGTCGTCAGTTTTTTAAGTATAAAAATACTGAACAGACTGATTGAAAGATCTTTTTCTTCTCTACTGAGAATCATGAAAATCTCGAAGATCATATTTTCGATCTAAAGTACCTTTTCTGAGAGCGTGATTAATAATGAGAATACATTGATAACATGAACTTTACCAATAAAAATTTTCAAAATTAACTAAAGCAACAAGTATTCCATAAATGAAGATATTATTGGTGGAAATCATTTCGGGCAAATTGTGTTCGGATTGCTGTCAATATCAGCGCAATGATTTCCGTCATATTGTGGTATTCCATTGTCAGCGACAATTTTTCTCAATAATAATGCCGATTGCGGAAACATAAATGTTAGTTATTGCTGGAAATTTTCGTTGTAAATTTACGGTAATATGACAGCAACTTTCCGGAAATTGGTTTATGGGGTTCTTTGATTTAAAGTCATTTTTATAGTTTTAATTTTCTAAAAAATTAAATAAAATTAATTAATAACAATTCTTTTCTTTATAATAATTATTACTACCGAATACTTCTATTTCATTTTTTTGAGTTTTTTAATTTCAATGAATTATATAATTATAATATTCCATGAAATTTATAATAAATCTTTCGAATCTACGGAATATTTTTCAAAAATAACGGTTATTTGTAACAGAAATCTCTCGAGAATCATACATACTTGCACAGAAATGATGGCGAACGTTGTAAAATTTTCAAAAATTATGTGAAATCATACAAAAGAAATAGTAGTTATGCAACTTATTCGACATAATGATTATTTATGTGAAATCTGACCTGATTTTCTAAAAACATTTTAACTTCTAATAAAAAATGTTTACGATTCATAATATGTTTTTTGTAAAGATCATGGCGAATGGTGAAAAATAGTAAATTACGGTGAATATTAAATAACAACAAGCAACCATGAAACTCGTGCGTATTACACATGATTTTTGATAAAATTTATGACGGTATTTAAAAAATTTTTTGCCTCTATGGTAAATCTTAGAGAAATGATTACTCACGATGTGAAACTGTAAAATCATACCAAATCGCTCATATTAGGATTGAAACAGATGATGCAAAATGAATATCTTTTTAAATTAAGGATTAATATGACCTGGGACGAGGAGAGGAGTCTGGTGAAAATACATAGACAATATGATACTTCTGAAGGAGATTAGAAAATGAACCCTACGAGTTCTGGACCAAAGACTCTTTTCCTTTTTCCAGGTCACAAATAAAGGCACTGTCAAACCCCACATTTGGAAGACATATTCAATTCATTATTTACAAATTGAATTTTCAACAGTAAGTTACTCGATTATGTGTAGAAAAATTGATTATTAATGTTATTTATAAGCCAACAAATCTTGTGCGGACTAGTTTTTGACGTTTTCAAAAGAGGGAGTTAAGGGGGAAGGGTGGTATATGGAGTCAAAAAGTATGTAGTTCAAAATCAAAAATTCATACACTGTTTCATTATTGAAATGTTAAGATTCTCGATTCATAAATGACTGCAATTTTGGAACTTTTTAAACTCAGTCGCTAAAACTTCAATCTTCTACAGGTTCGAAATATACTAACAAATTTTGAAATAGCGTAATGTGAAATTTGTGCTTTGGAGACTTTTTTTCCTCTCATTTCAATTTTTCATTCGTCCATTTTCTCTATTCGAATTACTAAATTGGAATTGATGAAAAGAGGAAAAAGAGAAAAAGAGAAAAAACGATAAAATGTGATTCCGAAATAATTTATAACAGAGGAAATAAGTAATTATCCAAAATTTAGGCTGCTTTGCTGTTTTTCAATTCTGGTGGACATTGTAATGTCATGAAACCTTATGAATTTCAATCAATAACTATATGTAAAAAACAAACTAAAACGACCTGTTTAATCATAACGATATTGGCTCTGTCATAACACAGTAGCGTCTAATATGCACTTTAACTTTTTTCCTTTACATGCTTTCATCATGAAGACCACATGGTCTAAGTTTACATGTCATGCGTTTAACGAAAAATTGATAAAAATTCTGAAAAAATCACTTCTCAAAAGTAGGTTCGAAAATTAAATATCTATCATATCATCATACACTGTATGTAGAAGGAAGCACTTTTAAGGATCGTGGACTTAGACCTCCTGGGGAAACCACCATATAAAAACCCGCCACAAACTCAACCCCAAGCGTGGTGTGGAAAGCAAAACAACGTTAATTATGAGTCTCAACTATTTCTCATCAGCTAATTAAAAATGACAATAAGTACTGCTTTAACACACATCAAAAAAATGTCGCGTAGAGGGGATTTATTCTAGTGGATCGAAAATTTCGTTTTTCATGAAATGCAAAGTTGATAGAGGTTTCGGAATAATATACAGTCAAACTGCATGTGTATTAAAATATGTCATTTTTATTGTAGTATACACATCGCTTTGAATATCATCGTTGTCAGCATCATCGGCGTCGCTACTAACTTCTTTACTTTCAATAGCATTTACACCATGGCTTCTGTTAACATAATTTCGATATTTTCTTGCGGCTGCACTTATGACATTCTGATATGTAGCCACGTTTCTTTTTGACATCTCGATTGTCTTCAAAGGAGTTTTTCTCAATGTACTCCTCTCCTTTACCATGTCGTTATAGAGTCCTGCCCAGAAACAAACGATCTTTTCATGACTTAACAGCTTACAAAATTATTAATTTTTTATAGATCACTTCAAACAGAAAAATTTGTCAAACAATGTGTCAAAAGCGTATTCATTTCCTAAAATAAAATACACTTTTTTACTGTTAGTAGAATTTTGTACGGCCACCTTGAGCAGCCACAACAACAAGCTCATTTTATGAGATTTTGAAGCACTGTTGGTGAAATACGGTGATTTATATATTTTTGCAGTAGTAGTAGCGTTATGAGCGTCATGACGCTACTGTTTCACGGTACGAAGCCGCTCATAACGTACTCGTACTGTAAATATCGTACATTACTCGGACATAATAGTATATTTCGTACTCGGGGGCTATCGCTGATTTTGGCGAAGCCGAGTGTTTTTTCCCGAAACAAAGTCGAGGGAAAAAATCGGATGAGTCAAAATTGGCGATAGATCAGGAGTGGGAACCATATTTTTCATCACGATAGCCTTAAAGTCACGTCAAAATGTCAGTTTTGAGGTTAGAGTGATGAAAAGTCATTTTCCTACACGTGTGATTATGGTCCTCGGCTTCGCTTCGGACTACAACCCTCGCATTCGTGGAAAATGACTTTACCGTCCTAGTCATGTAATATACTATTACACAGTGGAACCGATACACATTTTCTGACGTTCGTTTATTTATTTTACGTTATCATGTGAACACTGCTGTTATCTACATATGACCGTGATTAGTCTTTCAAAGTAAACAAAAAATGTTAGCACACGTATGCAAATACAATCCACTGTTAAATAATGCTTACAGTCTTACAACGAAACAAGAGAAATAATGTTAAATTTTCAAATTCTTCAGCTTAGGTTCGATAATATGGCCAGGGACTGTATGCATGCAAAACTGTTTTAAGGGTTGTTATTAAAGTGTCATTCTGACCTATGATTTTTCTGACGTCTTCGGAACTTGCTTGCACAACATTTTTCACGCCTTTGGGAGCAGAAAAATATACATTGTAAATCTTGTAGACACCATTTTCGTCAGTTCCATAATACTCCTTTGCCAGTTTTCTTATTGCGCTGGGAATCGTGATATCATCATTTGATATTATTTTCGAAGCAAGCATGGCGTCGACAGCGATATTGCTTGACAGAGTGATAAGCTGGAAACAATTACATTATACCTAGATGTTAAGTGTTTGTTGAAAGTTGATCGTACATACATTACGTTAGAAACTTGAACTACTTTTTATTTTTTTCCTTTCTATTGAGTGTCATTTGGCAAGACTTTTTGTGGCTAATTAACTTTTATTGTGGAAATAAATAATCTCCAGGGCTTATTTCCTTTCGTTACGAAAATAAAGAAGCTCGATGGCAAGTATACTTTTATCGTGAAATAATGTAGGTAAATAACGATTCGCTAAAGGTACAATAAAGCTTAGTGAAATGTATATGTAGACGTACTGTATTGGAGCTACCATGACGTTTTGTAAGGTTGTAGGTTGGTTTAGGAGTCGTGACAGGGCTTTCTGTACGAGGGGGGACCCAAAAGTAACGGGAATTGTGTTACAACTTTTTTATTGACAAATTTTTTCACACACAATTTTTATCACCTTCAAAGTAACCCCCATTGACTGTAATACGCTTGTTCAATCTTTTTTTCCAGTGTTCAAAACAGTTCTGAAATTCATTTTTTTCAATGTTTTTTAAACCTTCCAGCGATTTTTGTTTCACCTCTTCTACAGTCCCAAAACGTTTTCCTTTCATGTCCCTTTTGAGTCTAGGGAACAAAAAAAAGTCACAGGGGGCAAGGTCCGGTGAATAGGGGGGGTGAACAATCGGTGTCATGCCGTTTTTGGTAAAAAATTTCTTCACGGACAGCGCTGTGTGGGCAGGTGCATTGTCGTGGTGGAAGAACCAATCTCCTGTGCGCCAAAGATCCGCTCTTTTCTTCCGGATGTTCTCCCTCAACCTTTTCAAAACCTCCAAGTAGAAGTGTTGGTTGACCGTTTGGCCTGGAGGAACAAATTCTGCGTGCACAATACCTCTGCAATCGAAGAAACAAATGAGCAATGTCTTGATGTTGGACTTCACTTGGCGTGCCTTTTTTGGACGAGGCGAGAGAGGTGTCTTCCATTGGCTTGATTGCTGCTTTGTTTCGGGGTCGTAACCATAGCACCATGATTCATCGCCAGTTATAACCTTGAGAAAAAAATCTGGGTCTTCATCCAACTGATTTTGCAGCTCAAGACAGGCATGAAGTCGACGCTCCTTCTGATCGTCGGAGAGAAGGCGAGGAACAAATTTGGCTGCAATCCTCCTCATGCTCAAATCTTCAGTTAAAATCCTCTGAATTGAACTCCATGACAATCCAGACATCTCACAAAGTTGATCGATGGTTCGGCGACGGTCTTCATGAACAAGAGTGTTGATTTTTTCAATGTTTTCGTCCGTTCTTGAACGGACGAAAACAGAACGAGGCCAGAGGCCCAAGCGCCCAGAACGAGGTTGGTCTTCTATTGACATCTCTCCATTCTTGAAACGCGAAAACCAGTCGTACACACGCGTTTTACTCAAAGCATTATCCCCATAAGCTGTTTTCAGCATCACAAGGGTTTCCGCGGGTGTTTTTCCTAACAAAAAACAAAATTTTATAGCCGCGCGTTGCTCTCCGCACTCAGCCATTTCACGTTTTCGCCGAAACGGAAAAAGTCGTTTCACTAGAAAAATTCTTACGGACGAACGAATGCACTCACAGCAAATGAACTTTGCACACTGACTTGGGAGAGTAGCAGCTTGGAAGAGAACCAGTGGAGAACCCGATCCCCCCCTCCGCGGTCCCCCCACCACCCAATTCCCGTTACTTTTGGGTACCCCCTCGTATTAGAAGCATTCCTGGATACGCTAATAAATGTCTCCAAGGCTTTATCAACTTTGGCATTGATACTTGCAAATAGCCTTTCTTCGAAATCATGCAGAATATTAGCAAGATCTGGAATGAGGGCCAGAGGCTCTTTTGCTAAGTCTACTTGCACTGCTGCATCAGCAGTGAGAGAATTGACTTTTACAGCCGCTACGATAAAAAATATCGTTCGTAACTAGGACAGAAGTTTTTTATTTACTCGTGTGATTGTAAATAAAAAATTTCTGTCCTCGGTACGAAATATACTAATTTTTTATAGGAAGACGAAGCCGGACCTTTACTTAGACTTTTTAATTTCCGTTAAAATTCATGTTCTTTAGATTTTTATTTCACTCATTTGTCTACATTCACTTGAAAATGAAGTTGAGCAGATGATTGAAATACGTGCAATAGACCTATGTAAAGAAGCATCACGTTAATGAAAGTGAGTCTAAAGTTTTGTTCTCCATGTTTAGTGTATACACAATTATGAAAAACGAAATGATCCCACCTCCTAGGTGACGCGAAAACGGATTTTTAAATACTTTAGAATTCCACTTATGTATAATTTGAAATACATAATTAATAAAATTTTATGTGTTACATACGACGTATGACTTATGTTACAAAATATTTAAGATAATCCTGCCTTATCATGCATCTTTCACTGATATATTTTGACTTGACTCAAATATTTTTAAACTACAGATGGTGTAACATGATACTGTAATATAATTTCGCACCGCTCGTTGTAATTTATGTGCGAGTTGATGTGACTTATAGAATTTTTCTGTCATCGGTAATAATTATTTTTCATGTTGCCCGAGAAAGGTAAGAAATTTTGCATGAAATACCTCAAATATACTATAAAATATCCATCATGTCGAATACGATAGTTTCGAAATCTCTCGTTTATTTTGAATTACCTGCCCTAATACAGGGTGTCCTAAAGTCGCGTGCACAAAAAAAACCATGGATTCCTTATTCAACTTTGAGTCGAAAAGTCCTCTATCACTTTTTATAAAAATCAAATTTTTCAAAGTTATTTAAGCCTAAAATTTAAACAATAATGTCTCTATCTCAACAAATGGGGATCTAATTTTCAAACCAAACTTTTTCCTAATTTTTTTCATATTTTTCCGAGTTGAAAAGTCCTATGCTGCTTTTCACGAAACTCAAAATCCAAAAAGATATTCGAGTCACAAGTTTCAACCAATCAGATTTCTTATTTATTTATTTTCGATTATATTTTTTGATTTAGAGTTTTGTGAAAAGTGGCGAAGGACTTTTTGACTCGGAAAAATAAGAAGAAAATTTAGGAAAAGTTCGGTTCGTACAGTTAACCACCACTTATCATGAGATCGTATTTATTGTTTAAATTTCGGGATTGAATAACATTTTAAATTTTGAGTTTCATAAAGAGTTATAAACGACTTTTTGACTAGAAATTAAATGAGAAATCCACGGTTTTTTTTGGTATACGCGACTTTGAGACACCCTGTATATAGCAAGTAATCATTCCTCTAAGATTTCCGTAGAGGCGGAATAGCTATTTTCGTACCTGTGAGCAAGAAGTTGATTTTAGCGAAGACGAGATTTTACGGCTCGGCTTCGCCTCGCCTTAAAAATCTCGTCTTCACCAAAATCAACGATTGCTCACACACGGAGAGAACACTACGCAGCTGGACGGCGTTCGTCGCATCAAAAAGCAATGCGAGAAAAAAAAATTCTGTTTTCGCCTTGCTGTGCTGTGCGACACAATTGAATTTCAGTGTTCTCGAATTGCCTGGCTGTTCGCATTACACAGGCCTCTTTCATGCCGCCTATTTGTGTGATACTATCGTCGGTTAGCGCGGGACCATCGAAAATTGGCTTCGCTCGCGTTGACTGCCGTTTCGAGGACCACAGTTTTTCAATTTGAAGTCGTTTTGCCAGGCACGGTGCACCCCAATAAAAGTCGACGTTCTTAGCGTAAAATATATATGTGAAGGAACGTGGTGGCCTGTGTTACAGTTTATTGCGACACTTGAATCCTTTTATAAATGATTGTTCTTATGATCGTGCACACGCTTTAGCTAACCGGGGAGGAGTTTGGGGGGGGGGGGGGGTGTCAGAAAAAATTGTATCTTAATATAGAGATACAATTGTATCTTATAAATTCTTATAAGAATTAGAAATTTTTTATCGTATAGTTTGATGGAAAAAAGACAGTCCATTCAAAATATGCTATAAAACTGTTAAAATTCCAAAAGTAGTATTTCTATGAGATTCAGATTTTCTAATTTGCGAAATCGGACATTTTGTAAAGTGACAAAGGTAAATCCTTGAAACTGTGATTTTCCAGTGTTGAAATTTATACCAATATTAAGGCCACTGAGAGGTTGTCTAGTTTATTACATTATTTCTCCAATACTGAAATAATTTCAAAATTTACATATTATTATACAAACTTGATTCTCGAGTGATATTATTGTATTATCTTCAATTTGATAGGATATCAATTTTAATAATGCCGACAGCAAAAAATAAAACTAACATATCTAAGGTGTGTAGAAGAAGAAATTTATCAAAAAATAATAATCTTTTAATTTTTAATGTCAAACTCTGTGAATTCAACCTATTATTTGAGGATCAAGTTTATAATATGTAAATGTTAAAATTATTTCAGTATTGAAGAAATAATGTCATAAACTACAAACTTTTCAGTGGCCTTAATATTGGTATAAATTTCAACACTAGAAAATCACAGTTTCAAGGATTTACCTTTGTCACTTTACAAAATGTCCGATTTCGCAAATTAGAAAATCTGAATCTTATAGAAATACTACTTTTGGAATTTTAACAGTTTTATAGCATATTTTGAATGGACTGTCTTTTTTCCATCAAACTATACGATAAAAAATTTCTAATTCTTATAAGAATTTATAAGATGCAATTGTATCTCTATATTAAGATACAATTTTTTCTGACACCCCCCCCCCCCCCCAAACTCCTCCCCGGTTAGCTAAAGCGTGTGCACGATCATAAGAACAATCATTTATAAAAGAATTCAAGTGTCGCAATAAACTGTAACACTGGCCACCACGTTCCTTCACATATATATTTTACGCTAAGAACGTCGACTTTTATTGGGGTGCACCGTGCCTGGCAAAACGACTTCAAATTGAAAAACTGTGGTCCTCGAAACGGCAGTCAACGCGAGCGAAGCCAAATTTCGATGGTCTCGCGCTAACCGACGATAGTATCACACAAATAGGCGGCATGAAAGAGGACTGTGTAATGCGAACAGCCAGGCAATTCGAGAACACTGAAATTCAATTGTGTCGCACAGCACAGCAAGGCGAAAACAGAATTTTTTTTCTCGCATTGCTTTTTGATGCGACGAACGCCGTCCAGCTGCGTAGCGTTCTCTACGTGCAGGTGCGAACATAATTTTTGAACCTTCAACATGAAAAATTATGTTCGCACCTGTGAGCAATCGTCTTCGCCAAAATCGACTTCTTGCTCACAGGTACGAAAATAGTATATTACGTAAGTAGGACTAAAATTTTTTATTTACGAGTGTGAAGTTTGTAGACCGAGGCGAAGCCGAGGTTTATAATCACACGAGTGAATATAAAATTTCTGTCCTAGTTACGTACGATGTTTTATGTACCTAGGGCTGGAAAACGAATTTAGAGATTTCGAACTGGGACGAGAAGTGAGTTTTCTATGCCAGAGGTACATAATAGCTATTTTATTATAGCGGCCGTAAAAGTCTACTTTTACGGCCGCTTCGCAGACGAGAATTGACTTTTACAGCCGCTACGATAAAAAATATCGTTCGTAACTAGGACAGAAGTTTTTTATTTACGAGTGTGAGGTTCGTAGACCGAGGGGAAGCCGAGGTTTACAAACCTCACACTCGTAAATAAAAAATTTCTGTCCTCGGTACGAAATATACTAATTATATGTGACTTGGAATCAGGAAATGGGGTTTGGGAGCAAAAGCTGTAAGGCATACTGTATTCTCTTTCGCTTTTCGATGCCTTTTTTGTATTAATTACAGCTCTATAGGAAAGGTCTTCTGAAATGCAGCGCAGGTATCAAAGTTTCGAAATTTTGAATGCTTCCGGGACCAGAGGTCGAGGGACAATAGAATTGCATGTACCATGACAAATTTTCTATTGACAGACGTTTTTCTCTTTTTTTTTTCTCGATTCATTCTTTTTCACTTTATGTTTGTACAATCGTATCCCAAGTTATTCAAATTCAGTAAAAAATGTTTTTTTGAGAATTTGGACAAGGTGTTATACAGAACGAAAAGCATTTCAAGGGGACCTTTCCTATAGTGCTGTGAGTAAGACAAAGAAGGCATCGAAAAGCGAAAAAGAATACAAGTGTGCCTTACAGCTTTTCCTCCCAAACCCTATTTCCTGATTCGAAGTCACATAAGTATACTCTCCAGAGCCGTAACTAGCGAGGGGCAGCCGGGGCAATGCCCCGGGGCCCCCGGCTGCTGAGGGCCCCCCAGCCATTTCTAAAAAAAAAAGGGAAATGCGACGCCGATACGGGTTTCTAAAAAAAAAAAAGGAAAGTGGAATTCAAAAGGTTACTTCCGAAAAAAAAAGAGATGAGGCCCCAAAAAAAGTCTCTCCCTTATCTATAGTAGTAATAAATCAAAATTGAAAGAATCTGGATATGATAAATGAATAAATTCCTTAGGGATCATAAGATCATCGGAAAAGGTGAGTTGTTGTTTCTAGGACTTTTTGGGTGAAACACAACTGTATTCAGAGAATAGTCCCTTTCATGCTTGATTTACTGTGGATTAAAAACATCATATATGAGCTATTCATTACCCATTCAAATTTTCCATAGACGAAAATATGCATGCATGCTAGTTATAGAAGTGTGAACCGGGCGCCCCTCGTGCAACCTCAGTATTTTAACTCAGTCTCGAGTTTTCTGGATTGCTGAAAAATGTCGAGGTAGATTGCTTTAACTATCACTTAAAATAGTGAAGTTTTAAAATCATGAAACGTTCATATTCGAGTGGTCATCAAAAAAGGGCCCAAAAAAAAAAGAGAGAAGAAAGTGTCTCAAATACTAAGAAATTGGATTTTTGGTTGTCGGAATCCATCGCTCGTGTCAGTCATCAAGATTCCCTGCAAACCCAAGGTAAAAATATTTGTCTTTCTGTATCTATCTTTAACCCAGGAAGCGCTGGCTAGTGAATTTCTAGGGGGTCTCGTGGATCTAGAATGTCACATTTACGTTTATTAATTGATTACGTCTTGAGAAAATCATTTCGAAAAAAAAAAAATAAGTAAATAAATTTAAAAAAAAATGTTATTTTGTAACTCACGCTTTTTGAGATACCGAATATGTATACTAAAGACTTATGGTTCTTATTTTCTGGTTTGTCTGGATGATACAAAGTCACTTTTTACTTGAGAGCCTTGCGGCTTATTTTATGTTGCAATCGTTTTTATTATAAAACCTAACATTGAAAATGTCGTATTCGTTAACCACAATATTGCTTGTATGAAAACATGCTTATAGTTAAAATATTTGCGTGATTCTTTACAGTGCCTGATTTGGAAAGTAGGCAGTGCGACTTACTTGTGAATGAAAAAACGAATAATGAACAGGGAACTTCTGATGCAAACCATGATTTAATAGAGGTAATAGTACATTTAAAACTCATTAATATCTTAGTCTACTAGGTTTATTGATCAAAACAAAAAATATTGCACAATAAATATGAATTTCTCAATTGAAGTGTACTATGAATAATTAAAACGATAAAACTGAATAAATTTGAAATTTCATATTATACTCTATGTATAGCAAAATCAACAAGGATAGAACAATCAGGTATTAAAAACGGACAACTTTTTTTCGAGTTCCCATGTTACTGATAATTATAGCACTGTTGAAATAGTTTATAAGATTGACTGCATAATAATGAAAAAAATAATTTTTTCTGTTCAAAAAAATGCGTAGTGAAGTATAATTTTTATGATTTTCACATATTTGTTGCAGGAACTACTTTTCTCATCAACAGATATTGAGAAAAGCACGCCTAATCAAGATTCACAAAAGATATTTCCTCATCTGATCACCGACTCTGAAGTAAAATATGCCATAATTGCGTCTGGTCCAGTCCAACCATGTGGTCCTTTCCCAAGGAATTCAATACAAGAAAATCGTTGTTTCTCAGAAAATTACTACACATCTATTTCTAAATCAGGTATGAAATTAAAAAGAAGCTGGCTGTGCTACTCGTCAGAAAAAGATTCCGTTTACTGTCAACCTTGTTGGTTGTTCCCTCAAGAGGCCATTGCTGACGTTCAAAATTCCTGGGTCACTGGATTGAGGGATTGGAAAAATTTGTCAGAGCGTATAAAAACTCACGAAACTTCGCAATCACATATGAATTCCTGTATTATTTATGAACAGTGGCGGAAGCATGGTGCGATGGACGAGAATCTTGAAAAAGACGCGAAAAACAGGCAAAATTTTTGGCGAAAGGTTATTGAGAGAGTTCTTGATGTTACACTGATGCTGGCTTCGTGTAACCTAGCTTTTCGTGGAAGCAGTGATAGGTTAACTGATTGCAGTAAAGGGAACTTTTTGTCAGTAATTGAGATTCTTGCAAAATATGATCCAGTTTTAGAAGAATTGTTGCAGCTTCCCAGCAGATCTATCAAATATTTAAGTCCTAAGATTCAAAATGAATTTATACAGATTCTCGCTAAACAGGTTACTGATCAAATCAATGATGAATTGCGAAATTCTCTTTGTTTCTCTCTGATCCTAGATTCAACCCAAGATGTAAGCAAAATTGATCAACTGAGCGTAGTTTTTCGTTACGTAAAACCTGATTACGACGACACAGGTAAACCGTTAGGGTTGAAAATTTGTGAAGTTTTCACTGGATTTGAAGAAATAGATGGTCAATCGGCGACTGAGTTATCAGAACAAATCATAGGATTAGTAGAAAAAAAAAAATTGGACATCAAAAAGTGCTATGGTCAAGCTTATGATGGGGCTGCTGTAATGAGTGGCAAGCTGAATGGGGTTCAAAAGAAAATTCGAGAGGTGGCCCCTAAGGCTTATTTTGTACATTGTGTTACTCACAACTTTAATTCATTTTTGAATGACTCAGTTAAATATAATGCTGAAATCTCCTGTTTTTTCGAAATCGTTCAAAATGTATACAATTTTTTTGGACATAGTATATTGAGATGGAAAAATCTTCAATTATCAAGTCATGATAATGCTTTAAACGTTACGCTCAAAATATTGAATCTAACCCGATGGGCTGGTCGTTACAATGCTGTATATGCGCTCAAAATCAGATAAGGTGATATTTTGAGAAACTTATCAAGAATTAGTCTCACCAGCAAAAAACCCCAAGAAAGAAATGAAGCTATAGGGCTCCAGAAAAATATTCAGAATTTTGATTTTGCTTTGCTACTCGTTATACAGTGTAAAATTTTGGAAAAAGTCAATGTTGCTTCTGAAGCCCTTCAATCAAAAGAAATCGATCTCCAATCAGCTAATAATCATCTTGAAACATCTCTGTCTGAGATAACGCGTTATCGTGAATTGTTTGATGAATTTGTCAACGAAGCGAGTGAAATATGCGAAAAGTTCAACATTCCGAATGAATTCAAAAAAGACAGGGATCGTAGGAAGAAAAAACATTTTGATGAGCTTTGCGAAGATGAAAGATTAAATGATCCAAAAAAGCGTTTCAAAGTTACTGTGTTTCATTCTTTGATTGACACTATTTGTTCCCAGCTCAAACATAGGTTCGAAGGTATGGTGCAAGTATTAAAAACTTTCAAAGTTTTGCAACCACAATTCATTGTTACATCGACCGTCTCTGAAATGAGATCAGAAGCAGAAAAATTTGTAAAAAATTTTCCTGAAAAAATATCTGCTTTTTTTCCTTCGCAATTATTGTCAATGAAGTCGGCTTTTAGCGCTGAAATCAAGCAAATGAAAACTGTTAAACAATTGGCAGATTTTTCGATGATCGAACAAAGTTGCTTACTTCCGAATTTTACTGATATTTACACTGCGTGCATATTGTACATGACTATTCCAGTAACTGTCGCAACGTCGGAAAGGTCGTTTTCCAAATTGAAATTGATAAAAAATTATCTTCGCAGTTCGATGAGTCAAGAACGATTGAGTGGATTAGCTATATTGTCTATAGAAAACGAAAGAGCTCGGAAAATTGATTTCAGCAAAACTATTGATCTATTTGCAAGCATGAAAGTACGAAGAAAGGAACTGTAAAGTGTAGTCTTAAGAAGCGTGCTGTTGTAAAATTGTGATAGAAGGAAAATAGAATAAATAAATGACTAATTGTTGCATATTTTGTGTAATTATTTTGTAATACAAGGATTTGCCAGTGAATAAAGCAAATGTTTAAAATTTGTTAGAAGCAATGCTTAGTTTTATTTTTTTTTCTGTTTTTTTTTTTTAATTGTTTAGAAACAACTTTCAAATACTATTTCCTTTATTTTTTTTTTAGAAGTAACTTTTGACTTCTGCTTTCCTTTTTTTTTTTTAGGAAGCAATTTTTAATTTTTTGGGGCCCCATCCTATTTTTCGCCCCGGGGCCCCATCGATCATCGTTACGGCGTTGATACTCTCGTAAATTTCGTATAAATGAAAATCACGTATATATCTAAATATTGCGAGTTTTTTAGTTGCTTGTTGTTATTCATAGTTTACCGTAATGAACCATTTTTTACCTTTCTCCATGTTCTTATAACAAAAAAAATGTTATGAGTCGTGAAAGTTTTTTACAATAAGTTGAAAATATATTTGAAAATCACGTTAAATTTAACATAAATAACCATTACGACAAATAATAGTTGCGTAACTGCTCGTCATTTTTCATGATTATCCATATTTTTTTAAAATTTCAGTACTTTCACTATCATTTTATTGCGATGTCATGATTTCTGAAAGATTTCTGTTATAAATGACCGTCATTTTTTTATTATATTCCGTAGGCTCAAAAGATGTAATATAAATGTTTCATTGTAAATTTATAATTCAATGAAATTATAAAACTCAAAGGATTAATAAAACAGGAAAAGTGTTAGCTAACAAAAGTTTTAATAAAAAAATGACAATTTTTTTAAATTCATTGCATTCAATTGCTTAGAAAATTGTGATCATAAAAATAACAATTAAAATTCATTCATTATTATTTATTTATTCTCATTATTCATACTGAATAACAGAATTCATCGATTCCTCCATAAAACTACAGCTCTCCGCTGAAGCTTCATAAACCAAATTTCTCACTTCTCGAAAAACTAACTCGAAATCGAGAATCATATTTATGTAGATATTTTTGCCTAGGCAAAATTGAGAGTTGGAAATCCCTCATTCATCCCGAAATAGCTTAAATTACTTAATGGGCGAATAGTTAATGCAGCGGAAAAGCCGGGGGCTATGCATCGGGACCTGTTATTTCTCCCTCTTGCCCAAGACTCGAACCCCCACGCTCCCTACTCGACGTTGAGCTCTTGCCACTGCAGCGGCCCACGTACAGGTGACGTCACGAGATACAGGGTGTACCAAAATTCCCATACCAAGAAGAAACCCAATATTCCTTATTGAATTTCGAGTCGAAAAGTCCTTTACCATTTGTAATAAAACTTAAAATTCAAAAAGTTATTTAAGTTTGAAATTTATACAATAAATGCTCTGTCTTGAGGATTGGAGGTCAAATTCACGGACAAAACTTTTCCTGAATTTTCTTCATATTTTTCTGAGTCGAAAAGTCCTTTGCCACTTTTCAGAAAACTCAAAATCAAGAAAGATATTTGTTGATAAAATCTAAAAAATCAGATTGGTTAAAACTTCTAACTTGACTATCTTTTTTGGTTTTGAGTTTTGTGAAAAGTGGCAAAGGACTTTTTGACTCAGAAAAATATGAAGAAAATTTGGGAAAAGTTTGGTTCATGAATACGACCCCCACTTGTCTAGAGATCGCATTTATTGTTTAGAATTTAGGCTTGAATAACTTTTTTAATTTTGAGTTTTATGAAAAGTGGTAAAGGACTTTTCGACTCGAAATTCAATAAGAAATATTGGGTTTCTTTTTGGTACGGGGATTTCGGTACACACTGCATATGTGATATCCCAGTCTCCTTTGACTCCCACCACTCCCACCTCGCAACTCTGGATGCCTCATGCCATCGAATGTGTTAGACAATGACAGCTCGCTCGCCTCGTAATATTGAAAAGAGAAAGGAAGTTTCAGCGAGAACTCGTTTCGCGCGGACTGTGAATTTTAAAAAATGCTGTACAACCGGAAAAGGGTCTCTTTTTTGTTAAACGATGTTTTTGAAACTAACATCTATCAAGCGAAACGTGTATTGGAAAAGTTTTCAAATTCGATGCATCTGCTATTTTCTCACATTTCTACAATTCTATTAGTTTTTCCTATTTCGAATTTTAAAATTATTTTACAGGATATTGTTTTGTGATAATTTTTATTTTTTCTAGACAAGGGATTCCAATAACTTGCAGATTATTATTGCGTCTACGTTATCTGAGGAAATTTTTTTTTTCTTACAATCAATCACTTTAATAGCTATAAGTTTATATTTTTACATTCCAGAGAATAAAGGGTTTTTTAAATTTTATACGTGTGGTAGAATATTGAGTGAAACTCTTGTGAATCAAGAATATAATTAATTCGTATTGAGGCTACTCGATTTACAGTATTTCTTATCGCATCATTTATTGATAATCTGTAATTCAAAAAAAGTACAGGGTGCGCCATTTCTTATGTCGGCATGTAAACATTGAATAACTTGAAAAAAAAACAACCGATTTCTGTAAATGAGGTATTTTTATTTAGTTTGGTCCTTTACAATTTATTTAGACTAGTTTTTGAACACAACATCAATCAAGTGGCCGCCCTTATTGTTCACAGCAAAATATGCCCTTTTTGCGGCGTTTTCCATTACCTTTTCGAGCATCTCGGGTGGTATAGCAATGATTTCGGCACGAATATTTTCCTTAAGCTCTTCAATGGTCTGCGGCTTGCTGGCGTACACTTTACTTTTCAAATAACCCCACAAAAAGAAGTCTGGAGGGGTCAAATCTGGAGATCTGGGTGGCCATTCAATGTCGCCTCTTTTTGACATCAGACGTCCAGGGAATTTTCGTTGCAGAAACTGGATTGTTTGATTCGCAGTGTGGCAGGTCGCACCATCTTGTTGAAACCAGTAATCTTCAAGACCTTTTTCACGCATTTGTGGGCAGACATAGTGAGCCAACATCCACCGATATCGGTTTCCATCGATCGTTTGGTTCTCTTTGAAAAAATAAGGACCAATGATGGTTTTGGCGCAAACGCCGGCCCAAACAGTAACTTTTTGGTCATGCAATGGCGTTTCATGGATCTCGTGTGGATTCTGCGTTCCCCAAATGCGGCAATTTTGCTTATTAACGCCTCCAGAAAGTTTGAAATGTGCCTCGTCGGTCATTAAAATTCGCTTCCAAAAATCAGGTTCAGTATCAACTATTCGAGCGATTGTTTGTCCATATTCCAAGCGACGTGGATGATCTGTAGGCAATATTCTTTGTGTTAATTGCATTTTGTACGGAAACAAATGCAAATCATCTTTCAAAATGCGCCGTAGAGTGGTTCCACTGATGCCGAGATGCTGAGCGCGGTGACGATATGAAACTTTTGGGTTTTGGGCAACGCTCTCTCTGACAGCTTCAATCAGTTCATTTGAACGTCTTGGTCGTTGATGAACGGGTTGTTCGCGATCTTTCACTGTCCCGTGGTCACAAAAATTCGACACCAAACGACGAATAGTGTTGTCAGATGGTGCCTGTTTGCCAAGATATTTTCGACGATATGCTCGTTGAGTTAACACAACTGAACGACTATTTTCAATGTACAAAGTAACTATTTCAGCGCGTTCTTTTGGTGTAAAGCGATACATGGTTGAAATTGTACTGAATTGACGTTTCCAAAACAAGTGAAGTCAAGTAAATCGGTTGTCAAATGTTTAAGTTATTCAATGTTACAATACCGACATAAGAAATGGCGCACCCTGTACAAAAAAATAGTAAAGAAAATAGAGACACGACACGGAAAAAAAAGATTAATTGAATCAGCAAATCGGAAGTGAAATTACAACGCCTACTAATCTGATTGGTGAAAGCAGCCAATTTTTGTGTTGTCCTAACAAAGACGATTTGCTGATCAGCATAATATATTAGCTGACGCAAGTAAGAGCTATGTCAATGCAACACAAAAGTTGGCTGTTTTCACCAATCACATTAGAAGGCGCTGTAATTTCACTTCCAATTTGCTGATCCAACTAATCTTTTTTTTCCGTGGACATATAAGTTTCATTTCTTTGTCCTTTTTCCGCACGCTTATATACAAGGTCATTTTTTTCAATAACTGAACAAAGTACTTCTTACTACTACTTTTTTTATTGCAGTCAAAAACATTTCTTTTTCATAAAGTGGAAAATTCGTCACATGTTACAGCCACTGAAGTGCATAAAAATACCCGAAATATTTTCAAAAAATTCAATTAAATAAATTCCAGGTGCATGATATTCTATTATCGTACAGAATTTTCAGCGAATGGTTTCATTTTTTATTCCAAAAAAATTGAGTGAACATGTTGCCTAAGAAACTGGCAATGAAAAAAGGCTCAGAAAGGTATAAATATTTTTCCAGAAGCTAGATAAAAACTTTTCTAAAAAATATAACTTCGAATAGAAATTCGAAATTGGAAAAACTGATAGAATGGTACACTGAGAGAAAGAAATATTTGATATTAAGATATGTATGTTTGATTATGGCGAAATAGATATACGTTTGCCTGATACGTAAGACGCATTCAATATAAAATAATTTGTTAAACTCTACCAAATTATATTCGATTAGAAGTTTCATATATTTGAGGCAAATATATATATATATATATATATATATATATATATATATATATATATTTCGCCATAATCAAATATACATATCTTAATAGTTAATATTTCTTCTCTCAGTGTAGAAGTGTGGGAAAATAGCAGATGCATCGAATTTGAAAATTTTTCAATACACGTTTCGCTTCATAGATGTTAGTTTCCAAAACATCGTTTAACAAAAAAAGAGACCCTTTTCCGGTTGTAAAGCAGTTTTCAAAATTCACGGTCAACGCGAAACGAGTTCTCGCCGAAATTTCCTTTCTCTTTTCAATATTATATACGAGGCGAGCAAGCTGACATTGTCAGGGTGCCTAGCGACCGGGAAACCGGGAAATTGTTTTCACTGGGAAAATCCAGAAAAAAACCTTATTGTTCGTAAGGTTAATTTGAGCAGCGTTCGTAACAAGGTAGTTCGTAAAAAGGACAGTTTTCATGTTTTGTTAAAAGCGAGAAAAGGAGCATAGATCGAATGTTATGAACGCTGAATTTGCGAATAAAAGTTTTCTGCAGTAATGGAAACCTTGAACTGTTTTACAGCTTATGACTTAGGTTTACACACACACCTCATGACTCAAAACCTACGGAAATAGCATTTTGCTATTATCTAGAATTTGTTAGTATTTTTGGAGATATTCCTACCCTCTGAATAATGTTGAAATTCCCTGTTGTTTGAAACTGATAATATCAGGAGGTTTTGAAAATCTCATACAATTTTAACTATAGAAATATGGAATCAACAGTGTACTCTGGCGAGAATTCCATATTAAATGAAATTCATAAATCCCATGGAATGTCAAGCGCTAGAGAACAATAAAAATTTTTTCTATTTACCTTCGTCGAAATCCACAAAATTCGAACAATTTCTAAAATTGATTTCTCTCTGAATCAGTTATTGGATTCTCAGAATGAAACTTGAATCAGAGAAATTTTGAAAAATGTATATTTTAATATCTTTTTACGTAAAATGTAGACTGGTAAAAATAATTGAACAGTACATTCAGGGGCCTCTGAAAAAAGAAAGAATTTTTAAAAATTTGATTACAACAAAATTCCAAATAATGAAAGAAAATGTAATAGCAGCTGAAAAAACCAAAACAAAAAAATAAAAAATAATTAAACAAATAAAATGCGCGAATAGTTTTCAAATGATATTAATAACAAAAATACAAAATAATAACAAAAAAAAAAAAGGAAACAAGCGTACGAAACGAACTAGGGAGTCAAATGTTTTGTTCACCCTCAATAGTTTTCACACGTTTTTTTTTATCAACCAACATTTAACCATTCAGCATTTCATGATGTTGTATTTCGTTGAAAACAAAAACCTGAATACATAATTATAGTTTAATATAAACTTTTTAATGACATATACAAAACAATTTTGAAAACAACTACAACAATTTTATTGAAATAAGATGCAAGAATTTTGAAAAAGAAAAAGGGAACGAACGTTAAAAAATGGAGGGTCTTCAAATTGATGATCAACCCCGCTCGGGGTTGATCCAACTCTAGACTAATCACATGGTTGGCTCCCCTCCCGAGGCCACTCCCCACCCCACCACTCGCTATTTTAATTGATTTTAATGATTGCGTGTAATAGGTGTACGATCCCATATTATAGTCATTATTTCGGTGATTTTCATCGCGCATGATGCTATTGAAAATTGAAGCGCGAATGGAAGTATGTTTATAAATGGAAATTTGAAACTCACCTTCGTTTGACAGGCACCACAATCGAATTCAGCTTCCTTCCGGCCCTTTCTGCTGGACTTCAGCCATTCTGCTTGTACTTCAGGAACTTTTTTTATGCGCGATAGTTGAAAATGTAGATTTTTTTCCAAAATGAATAAGCACGGGACACGCGTTACGAGTCGTGGAACGATGCACCTTCGCGTCATGAAAGACAACCAAATTGAACCGAATACTGACTGATACTGACCAAGTGATATATACTAAGGAACACTAGGAACAGTGTCGTGGGCCTGTGTGGGCCTGTATCAGCCTGTATGGCCTACCAGGCCCACCAAAAACGGCCATAGAGGGCACTAAGTCTCGGCCGACAAAGACACCGACGTGTACACTCACCGAGTATTTATCGATAATATCAAAAGACACAGAGGATACGCAGGCCTGCACAGGCCTGCAGCTGTCAGCTATAATGTGAGAAAAACTCGACAAAATGATTTTTTTATGGCCTTCATTGCGGGATTAAAACAAAGTTTTCGGATTGCCAAATGGTATCAAAAGAACAAGCAGGCTTTCATCTTTCTTTTGCGTACTCTGAGAGCTTGTTTCTTGCTACGTGAAAAATTTGATGACTATTTTAAAACCGTTCTTTTTCGGTCATTCGGGAACGGTCGGGAACGTTCCGGAACGTTCCCTCAAAACTGCCAAGGCAATGTTTTTGAAAAAGTTTTCTGCCCATTTGAATAAACGGATTGGAGAATTTAAGTAGTTCCCATCAACGCGTTGCAAACTTGCTTTATAAGCATTTCTTTTGACAGCCCCACTGATCCCATCGCACGCCCTTTTTCCATAAGAAGTTGCAAAAAAAATTCCATTCTGCTCCCATGCCGAGATCTTTTTCATGATTTACAAGATTCGCAAAGTTAAATTTATTTTTGTACTGCGCTCCTGATCCATCTGAGAAGTATAAAATTTTTCGAACAAATTTTGCACTGAATTTTTGTTTCAAATGTGAGACGAGTTTTTCATTGAACAAGTGAACCGATTTTGTGTCGTTATTCAAATTTTCAGAAATAATGACATAATTAAGGTGCTTTTTTTCTCCGTTCAAACTGTAATAAACAACATAGAGATGGATGGTGGCTTGACTATTTGTCCAATGATGAGCTTGGATAGCATTTTGTATGTGGAAGTCCAATGTCACAATAAATTCTTCTTCTTCGACACTTTTCTTTTTTTCGGCGAAATAAGCTGCTTGGGCTTTGGCAAGAAAGTCGTGTTTCAGGAGAAGAGCAAGATCGGCCTTGAAATTCTTCAAAAACTCTTTTTCTTTTTCTGTTATTTCAATCATATCGCTCCTAAAAAGTAACTCAAAAAATGGGAAATGGATAAAATGGGGTATTCAAAATAAGAAGGGAGAAATAAAGAGTTACAAAAAACCTGTCAGTACTCGTTCATTGGCTGAAAGTTACTTCTGAGATCTCGTTTTCTCGGAACAGCAATCTCAATTTCGTCACAGCTTTTTTGACTCCAGGACATTGTTTGCAGATAGACAAGAAACAATCCGCCGACGAAGCCGCGCAGACGGAATTTTGAATGAAATCTTGAGAGGTGTTGGTGAAGTCTACTGCCTTGCTCTTGAACTGTTGCTTTATCCCGTGAATTTTCAAATACATGTTTTGATGCATTTTACATACACACACGTTGTGTGTACCACTGTGACCGGCCAAGATGCACTCGCGAGGTCTTAAGTCTCGGAATTTCGAAACACCAATTTTCGAGTCAGGGAACTCTTTTTTGAATTGCTTGAATAGATCATCAAGATAAAAGAGAAGTAGTCTTTTTTGAGCTTTAATTTTTGCACCGTCCTCCACGATGGTTACACAGTCTTTCACTCCCGGCATCATTCTACTCGCAAAATCTGACAAATAAAACTCCCGCACGTTCTGAATAGTGTCCTCGAGAATTGTTTTACCGTTTTTTTTGGCAGGTCGAGACGCATAACCGACATTTTCACGTTGTTTCCTTGCAGCCGACGCAATTCGACGCGAAACATTGAAGTCTCGACATATTCTCGCGATAGTCCAGTCACTTGGTACAGTAGTCAGGATTTGGATTCGATCGGACGTAGTTTTCGCGGCCTTGAGAGCAGCTTCCACGTTCATAATGATAATAAAGCCAGACATTGTTTTTCAATTGGAGGGACTCCGAGGTCGCACAGTGGGCTAGATTTGGAAAAAAGTGTACAAAAATGAAATTTCTTTTTAAAAACTTTGAAAATTAGTATATAAGGGTTTTTCATATCGCTGATCACGAATCTGCCATTAAAAAGTCTAAAAACAAAATGGCGGACTTTTTCCCATAAAAATTCTCTGATTATTATAGTATACAGTAATCTGAGGTTTATTATGTCAATAATCAAAAAAACTGCAATAAATCAAAAATAGTAGGTACAACGTGACGGAAAACATTACGAAAAATAGTTTCATACTTCAGAAAATTCACTGATACGAGTTTTAAAGGGCAGTGAATGACAAGTTTAGCATGGAATAATGTTGAAAAAATACAATGCGTTTTTTTATCGTTTAATCAATATTAATAACTGAAATCTCAAAACTTTTACATCGTATTTTCTTATAATAACTCGTATTGCATAATGTTTCAGTCGGAATTTTCGTCACTACTATCAAACGATTCATCTGCATCACTCATTTCGCTCTTATTTGGATCGTAGTCACACAACAGTTTCAATGCCTCGGTGGGCAAACTTTTACTCTTTTTGGGGTATTTCTGGGCCATGCTTGAAATATAGGGGTCCGAAGTAACAAGTAGTCTGTTGAATACATCTTGCATTGTCGATGTTCTGGAATTTTTTCGAGCAAAATTTTCGCGATATTTTTTTATATCTTTGTTGCGCGCTTCTTGAGCATCCTCCGACATCTGACCAATCGGAAGAGGGGCCCATGAATAAGTACTTTGTGGACTGTAGTTGGCATACAATACCATGGATACTTCTCGACATACATTTCTGCAGTTTCTAAACAGTATGTTTTGAAAGCAGCAACATCAATCGCGAATCCGCTAGATATGACTTGCAGTATCGTATGACATCTTCTCATTAATGTTTCATCGACCCCCAAAATTTGTGCAGAAACTGAGATATTTTCAAAAAAGCGCCTGGCAGTGATGCCGTTGTTGCTGCTTCCAAAACCCACTTTTGGTTGGTCAACATTCAAATGTAAATCTTTTTTGAATCTTTCCTGAATTTTGGCTTTTTTCTCCTTCACTAATTGTCTCCCCTCAGACGCTTTGCGTGACTGCCATTTTTCAATCCCTTTTATATAACCAATATGCAAAAAACATTCAAAAAAACGTATCAATGCATGCAAACTGGATAAACCGAGGCTCAAGTTAGTGGAGTCAACGTTCACTGTTTTCATTAATTCGATATTATTGAATTGTTTCGAAGTCGATTTACATAAATAACAGTGCATAGCCGAGGTAGTCCCTGTTACTGCATTACAGACTTTTCCGTCAATCATCGTGAAATGCAATTCAAAATTAACTACTACTTCTTTACCGCTGACTATCTCGCGGTAAGGGATCAAATTTTCGATTTGATCCTTCACGTTTTTTTCTTCGTTCACAGTCGATTCGACACTCTCTTTTAAAAATTGCAATCGAATAGGTCTGCAAAAATTGGTCGATGAGGGACGAGGGTTTTGCCAAATCACTATGTCTTTATTCGTTTCTTTGCGAACGCCTAACACTTGCAAGGGGACCAAAGATGTTAGAAAAACATTTTTGTCAGAGCTCAATTCCGCATTAGCCAATTGTTGTTTATACTCGCTATGTCCAGAACTCCCGTCACAGCCCCATTTACAAATGCACTTCAAATTTTGAACGTCATCTAGAGATAGTGAGTGTATAACGTCAGTTTGTGTCAAAATATTCTCTTGCAAGTATGATTTAAAAGTGACTGTAACTTGACCTCCGCAAAAGTTTCTGTAACTGTTATGTCAGAAGGATACCAACGAACCTTAGCCTCCGCGACTTTTTTATACGATGTATAAGCCCGGAAATTTTTATTTCTCAAAGAACTTCGGATATCTTTATATTGTTGTTTCTTCAATTTCGCGTTCAAAACATCAACTAAAGCTTCATCACCTGACATTTCGGTTGGGCGAGGTGATTCAGAAATTTTATAAGCCTCTCTATACCTAGCAGCTCTGGTAGGAGACTTTGTCGTGACGTCTTTTAGTATAGATGCAGCTTCTGCGGCTCCTGATGAGCGAAGGCTTCTTTGCGTAGCGTAAGCCAACTCTTCCGTGCTGAAGTTGTTGCGCAAGTTGTCGGTCTTTCGTCGCTTAGATCGATCGCTGACCATTGAAAACTTTTCTGAAGGTCGACCTCGTCCTTGAGATTGCTTGGATTCTGTACTAAAATCCGCAGAAAGTGTTTTTCTCGGTACCACAGCGTTCTAGAATAAAAGCACAGTACATACTTTTAAAATGTTATCCAAAAGTGAAATGGAGATTACACGATACTTTTTCATCCAAATATATACAAAAACCGTTAATGTAATAAAATAATCATTTTTTTTTTTTTACTCACTTTAATAGTAACAGAAGTTTTCAACCACCCAGCATTTTTTTTCTCAAACGTTCCTGTTGTCCTTTTGGATTCTTTCCACTTGGTTTTTAATTTTGACAATACTTTCCTTAAGTTTTCTTTGTCATCTTGATGGATAATAAAGTCAGATTTCATTTCTTCGGTCCATTTTTCTTCTAAAACTTGCAACATTTCTGTTGGTTCTAGATAAAGAAAATTTTTCAAAGTCTCGAAAATTTTCGTCCTTGTTGATGTGAACTGGACAGCGCCTGTCGGTTCTAAGACACCACACAAGAATAATTACAAAATTTTCAGTCAATTATTGTAAATATATAATTACAACTATTAACATTTATGTGTTAAGTTTTATCAAACACTTTTTTTACTATAATACCCAGTGCGAAAACGTTTATTACCACTGACATTGAATTTTCCGTAAAATTCCAGGATATTTGAAAGAGAACACAATACATAAAGATAATCCTAAGTTAGTCGAAAATCCCAAAAATCATGGATTCCTTATGAAATTCTAAGACGATTTTTCCTCTGCCATTCTTTCGCAGTTTCAGACTGTTGATTATATCTCCACTTGTTAAGGGAAGGCGTTGATTGATTCAATTTATAATGTAGATATCTTTTTCATTCTGGGTTTTGTAAAAAATGGAAAAGTTAAAATCGTCTTCGAATTTCATGAAAAATCCATGGTTTTCAGGACTCCTAACTTACTTCGGACACCCCGTATATAAAACCGCACGCACCACTCTTCAAGTTAACACCTTGCATAACATGACAATGAGTTAGAACAGGTTACAAAATATACGTGAAAGCTAATCTCGCCCGGGCGTCCACCGGTCGCGACCGGGCCCGGTCCCACCCATTCAATAGGCTCGACAATAGAGCTCACACATACGTACTATGTGTTGTACTACAAACGAATAGGCAAATTTCGGCAAGCAAATCCACAATTTTCTGATTCCACATAGTATATGGCTCACAAAAAACATAACAGTAGCCCGGGCGGTAATGGGCGATAAACTTTATAAACAAATTCATGTCAAGTAATTGTAAATGAAAATATTATATTTGTCAGGCACTATCAGTTCTTGCAAAACACTATAAACTATGATCTAGTAAGATCAAAACATAAGAAAATATTGTACAAACCTCCAGGATCACTTTCCATTGCGCTGAATTGATATCACACACTTGAATAAAGAGTTAACAGCACTATACGTTAGGAGCGTGTTTTAGAGTAGAGCCACGCACACCTGAATGTATAAAAAGTACGGAACTTTGAAACGCCGAGGAGCCGTCGGTAAAAGAGATTCTCGCCTAATCTTTTGTATAAATTCGTAAAAAAGCTCTCTATATAGGAAAATGCAAAAAATATGCAGTTTAAAGAAAGTTGATTTTTTTATTTTTGTCCACCTTTTTTCAAATCTAGCTCACTGTGGGTCGTGTAAAAGTGAATTTACTTTTTGAATTTTTGAAGCATCATCCACTTCCTTGCACTTGAACGTTGGATCTGATTTTTCAGAGTCGGGATCAATTTCGTTGAGCAACTGATCTTCTTCATCTTCTTCTTCAGATTGTTCAGTTGATCCCGATTTTTGTACACGTCCGGGAACAAATGTTTTTTTTTTTTTTCAAATAGCACGCAGTGTGACAAGATTTACACACGTACAGGCCAACGCAGTTTTTGAATTTCGTATCCCACTTGTCAGTCACTAAATACAAATCACTTTTCACGCACTTATGATTTTTTTTTGCAATGGATTGCAGCATGCATTGGCCCAACCCATTTTTTCTTTAATAACAACTAATCGCGCAAAAAATATTCAGACTCGGTTATTATCGAAAACTACTTTGATGGGAAAATTGATACACGAAAAGTATTTGACAAACACCACTTAAGACAGCAAATACTAGAAAGCGAATTGAATGTCGAACTTTGTAGCATGCAATTATTAATACATGTTTAGCTTCAGCACCGATAAAACAAACGAGTAACGACGACCAGCGCGCCGGTCCGTCGCGGCACGAGAAAAAAATTCGTTTTCCGCACTTGCAAGGTCAAATACAAATTTTTTTCTTAACGAGCTAAAAGATGAAAGTTTTTTCTACATGAGTGCAAAATTTCAACTCAATCGCGTATGGAGAACACATTGAAACCGCAAATTGTTTATAAATTTGTTAATAAAAATTGAGTTTTTAAAAAAATATTGCTTTTTTATCTAGATTATTTGGTAGACGGGATATTTATGTATAATCAATATGAATTTCATTGAATTATCATGAACACAATTAAGGTTATAATTTTTGTAAAAAAAAAAGGGTCAAAATGTTTTTCAAACGAAACAATAAACAAAAAAACGGAATATTCCAAAATCCTTCAAATTGTTTTTTTGTATCGTTAAGTACTACGCAAATAAGCAATTTATTCCATAATTCAGGTTTTCATCGAAAAAAGTTGTCACAGTTGACATGGTTTGACTCTATTTATATTCAATAAATTCATTGTTTCGTTTCTTTTTTATATGTAAGATTTGAAAAAAATCAGTTTTCACAATATTTTAAGAAAAAAACCTTTATACGATTAGTAATGTAAAACTGTATACGTATGTTATCAAATTTTAGAGAATAATTTTTTTCATAATTGGATGTAGGAATTTGATTGAAATTCTATAAAGTATGTGACAGTGAAAATTTTATTTCATTCCTTGCATCTGATTTTTCAAAAATTGTAATCTACGAAAAAGCGTTTTTTAACACCAAACATACGATAAGAATTATATATTATGTGATGACGTCAACACTAGAAGGGAGGGTCTACGGAATGATGACGGTTGATGACGTGAGGGGGGAGGTGGTCGAAAATGAGTAAAAAACTGATGGCGTAATATCTGTGGTTTCTCGGCAAAATTGACAAACTCACACATGCCACAACGTTTAAAATTGTATCAGAATATCATGTAAAATGAGCCTTATGGCATGTGTGAGTTTGTCGATTTTGCCGAGAAACCACAGATATGCGGACAGCCTAGGGATGTGAGGCGGTAAATTACTGGTCATGACTGTCAATAATGACAAGAAAATTTTGGTCAATTTTGTCCGTCAGTTTACCTTACTTGTCAAATTTATTATGATGATAAAAATTATTACATACCCAAAAATGACTTAAAAAAATTCTCAACTCGTTTGTTCTTACATCTTTCTTTTTTCGTTGAGTTTTTATAAAAAAATGGAAATTAATTTGGTTGCTTTAATAATGAATTATTATACAATTACAACCTTTCCGGAAAGAATTATTCATAAAGAAATAAACAAATTACTTCATAAAAGTGCGTTGTTAATTAAGTTTTTTCCATCGGTATCTTTATTTTCGGAAAAATTATATTTTACGCATCGCACGTTAGTTTTTTACACTAATTTTAAGACAAAAGTATTGTACTTTTCACTGTTAGGCTTTGTAATTGTGGATCAGTTTCCAGTAGTGCACTTTTTTTATAGGATTTATTTATTTATTTTACTATATGCATGGCGTATACTGGAAAATTTATTCATGTTTTGTTATAAACATAGTAAAATATGGAACTAATTTTATCATGAAGCGCAATATTTGAGACTGAACAACAATCGCAAAATTTTATAGTAAAAAGTACAGTATTTTTTTCTCAAGGTATTTTTATGTATAGTTTTGAAGGTAACTAGATCAGAAACACTAGAATTCTAAAACTTTTATCACTATCGCCGATGACATTAATATCTAAACGTGAGTATAAAGTTCTTGTTTTCGATTTGTTGTTGTTGACAACATATATGTTGTCTAGCAAAAGCAGTAGTACACTGACTCACTCTTGATTTTTTTCTAGAAAAGTGGAAAAGTCATTTATGAAATGTGAAATAACAAGATAAGTGATTTTCGCCTGGAATTGATGGAAATCGTTTGGTCTGTTACGTCAGGTCACATTTTTTCATCGAAGTTCGGCCATGACCAGTAATTACTGACCAGAAACGAGCTCTGGCGGTAAATTATAATTAGAGATTTTTCAAATTTGACCGTAAATGACAGTTGATGACCGTCAGAAATTACCATGAACTGACCCATTTTTTTTCTGATCGGTAAACTTACATCCCTGAGACAGCCCCTCATTTTTACTACAGTCCAAGAGATAACTCTTGTATAGCGCGCCCTGTGGGCGCGCCAATGTAATCTAGTTCAATAAACTTGAGCCACTACTACAAGCTTCTTTACGTTTTTCATATATTTGCAAACTGTGCTCATGACTCGAGTCATTAAATACGTCCAAAATAGTCAGTATTAATATCAGTAATTGCTTAAAAGTGTTACCACTGAAGCCTCTCCGTCATCTTTGTCTGAATTATTTGACCGTTCTTCACTTTCTGATCCGTGAGATTGTTGAGACTTTTCAGTTTCGGAAATACCTGAAGACTGGTTATATTTCCTATTTTTGAATTTTGGCCTCATCCCCCTTCCAAGATTACGACTGTCTTGATTCGACTCATAATCGAAGTCTGAGCACTTCTTCCTGGCCGTGTCATAGTCAACTACAGATAATGATTCGACACTAGTTCTTTCACGGATATCGAATACAGGGTGTACTTGAAGTTCAAAAGGTTTATGAAATAAACGAAAATAAAATAAAAATTTTGTTTTCAAAGTCTTCCCAAGATTGAAGTAAGAAAGTAATTAAATTCTATGAAAAATTGGTTTGTGTGTTGAAGAACACAAGACAGAAGTGAAACTTAAACAAACAGTATATTACGTAACTAGGTCTTTAATTTTAGGTTTATGAATGTGAAGTTTGTAGACCGAGGTGAAGCTGAGGTTTACAATTACACGAGTAAATATAAAATTCATGTCCTAGTGTTACGTATCCACAACCAGGCGTCCTCGATTCTGGAGGACTCTCGTAAAAGAGAGAGTGGAATTGTGAATGAGAAGCAGAAATCAGTTAACCAATTTATTCCAGATATAACATTATGTTTGTTTCTATATTTCCCCGAATAATTCTTCATAGGACGGGGGCGGAGCAACGTCCGCCCCAGGTTGGAGCAAGGGGGGGGCGTCCAGGGGTAGTTTCCTCCTCCAGTAGTCGGGCCTTGGTAGTTGGGGATGGACACGGGGACTCTGAACTCGTGGAAGAAATGCGCCGTCGAACTCGCTGTACGGGCGGGTGTCCACTGGTTCCGGGCCGGGGGTCGTCCTGAGTTAGGTCGACGCCCTGCTGAAAAAAACTGATCAAACATTATCACATTTTTGACTTGATTATGTTCGATCATGTTAGATGCTAAATTTGTCTCCAGTTTTCTTGATGCAACATGATCGAGATTTCGAAGCCAATCACATTGAATCATGTTAGATCAGGTGAATGGTTTGTCGCTATTACATGATCGATCGTGATCTAACATGATCGAGATATAGAATTCTGGATCATGTTCGATCATGTGAGATGCTGTATTTTTCTCCAGTTTTCATGATTTAACATGATCGAGATTATTAACTCAATCACATTGAATTGTTGAGACCAAAAATTTGAATATATTGGAAGAACACATTTTTCACAACTTGATTTGGTTTCTTCATTTGATCCGGTACTTTACTCGCCGGATTTACTCACATCCTACGTTGTGCAGATATAATTCGTATATTTATTAGAAATTGGTAGAAATTACAAACACGACACGACAGTAATTAAGTGGCCTCTTCCTCTTCTGAATCAATTTATTCCACAGTTACAGGATGAGATTCTAACAAATTAAATTTACTATATTTAACGACTATATTTTATCTAAATCACTTTCATCTACATCAAATGAATTATTTTCATCTTCGTCGTCTTCGTCGTCTTTGTCTTCTTCCACTGGGGACGTCGTTCTGAAATGGGATGCAATTACACATTCCACTAATAATAAACAATATACAGGGTGTATTTTAAACCACGGAGGATAATTTGCCTGATATTTTTTCAGATTTTTCTAAGACTAAAAGTCCTCTACAACTTTTCGTGAAACTCAAAATCAAAAAGGATATTTGACTTTGAAATTTAACCAATAAACGCGCTCCTCCAAGGAGTGGGAATAGAAATCATGGACCAAAATTTGACGGTATTTTCCCCATATTTTTCTGAGTCGAAAAGTCCTTTGCCCCTTTTCCTAAAACTCAAAATCAAAAAAGATATTCCAGTTTGAAATTTAAGAAATCTGATTGGTTAAAACTTCTAACTCGAATATCTTTTTTTATTTTGAGTTTTGTGACAAGTGGCAAAGGACTTTTTGACTCAGAAAAATATGGGGAAAAGTCGTCAAATTTTGGTCCATGATTTCTATCCCCGCTCCTCGGAGGAGCGCGTTTATTGGTTAAATTTCTAAGTCGAATATCCTTTTTGATTTTGAGTTTCGCGGAAAGTTGTATAGGACTTTTAGTCTTAGAAAAATCTGAAAAAAATCAGGCAAATCATCATCCGTGGTTTAAAATACACCCTGTATATAAATGAAAAATGTTCGTTTTTCATGTTTGTGAACATCATCTTGTGTATTTCTGTTTTGAATACATTGAACCAGAATTATTATAGGATATGTATATAACAAACAATATATTTACATTAAATTTATTAAAACACTCTCAATCAACTAACTTTTTCATTAATTATAGGGTAAAAATACTGCCACACAAAAACATCTGTGAATTGACTATATGGATATGTTACTATCCATCTATATATTATTGTGTATATATACACATATATATATCAAGGTAAAATCGTACCATTCTTCAACATGAGCCTTGCTTAAAACTTCTTGCTGAATGTTCGACTGTTCGGTACTGCTCAGAGCCTGGGTTGATTGTTCTTCAATGTCTTCTTTTTTTTTTTCTTATTTTGTTTGGATTTGTTTCCACCCGCGGGTAATTTGAGGTCGTACACTTTTTGGCTCAAATACTTTTTAGTTTTACAAATCTCCTCGTCCGCCACAAGCTCGCTCACTTTTCGTTCGTGAAGCAGGTAGTGTTGAAATATAGCTATAAATGAAAATTAAACTATGTATGACAGTATATAAAAGCCATGGCCAATGTTTTGGTTAAATCAAGCGTTAGTTTTCATGATTATGGTTATTACGATCGATTAATTAATTAAATTTATACTTAATTTACTATAACTTATATATACAATTCCATATAATTTTTTATGGTTAATAATAATGATTTTTCATAATATTTATATACTTTTCATGCAATTTTATAGATAGAAAGAAAAAAACATTACACTACACAAAATTTTACTAATTCTTTGATTAAAACAAGCGATAAGTGTCATTGTTTTGACGATCGATTCATAATTATATTTTTCATGCAATGTTAGACATAGAAAGAAAAATGAAAACATATTACATTTTAAAAACTATGACAAATGCATTGATTTAAACAAGCGATAGCTTTCATTACAGTTGTACGATAGAATTAATAATATACTTTTAATGCAATGTTATAAATAAAAAGGTTAACATTCTTACATTTCAAGGCCAAAATTTTTTCACTGTCAAGCACAGCCAGCTAAGCTCCGTCCGAACTTTTCCCGTTTTTGCTGATTTTGCCTATGCAGCCCTTTGAAAGAGCCTCCAAGCCAAACACAGCAACACTCATTTGCTTCACAAACCTTCCGTGCTTGCTGCTTGTTATACAACCGCTTACAACATTGTCATAAGCAGTCTTTGGAATCCAAACATTTCTGCCGAGGTGTATCTGTGAAAAGAACATTACACATTGTTTTTATTGCTAATAAGATTTACTAATTTACATTCAAAATACTTGATAATTTGCTTTCAAGTAATTTATTTGAAATCAAATTGAGAAAATTTATAAATTATCATGAAAGCTCTTGTGACACAACATTTTAACAAAAAGTGAAAAAAAAAAAATTTAACAACCTTTTTTTCTTCCTTGTTAACGAGGCCCACCGGTGGTGACCTATCCGGGGCTGCATTTCCTGAACCAACAGAAGCATCTGAATTTTTGAGTGCCACTGTCAATAGATATTTGTTTTTACATGGAAATTTATATTATAAAATATTAATCCACAATATTTTCAATAGCAACCATACTTTCATTTCATACCTGTTAGTTTTTTCACTGTGTCAATGACTTCGACTTGCATATCCATATTAAGGCGAGTCGGTTGTTTAATTTGAAGTTCAGCATCCTGGAGACATGTCGACGAGAATTCATTCTCAACTATTTTTCTCGATTTGGATACTTGGGCGAGGGCATTGTCACGTTCTTGCACGGCTTTTTCGAGACAACGGCGAAGATTTTCGTTCTCCCTCAACAGTTTCGGGCATTTCGAACATTCATCTCGATTTAGCACCTGTAGTGGCGCTTTTTTCAGCGTCCGTTCATCCAGCTGAACAAAATCAACATGTTTGTGTAATAATATAATTTTTTGATTTTGTTTTACTGTCATTTTATACTTAGAAATATTTTATTTTAATGGTAAACTAACAGTGTTATGAATCTATGAACGATGTTCATAGTTCATAAATACTACAACCGACATAATGATTTTAACTGAAAAGTTGTTATTGAATTATAGTCAACAATCATTAAAACCATTACAACAATCATTACGGAACAGTAACAGCCTTGCTGTTTTTGATCATTTTATTGCCTCAACAATGGCTGAAAATTCCTCAAGAAAGTCCATTAAACTCCCACAGGTACTTTTGCATGACTCTTTGATTATTTATTGGAAAAAAAAAACAATTTTGAAAAAACTAATCGAAAGTACTCATGATACTAAAGAAAGGTAAGTTTATAGTTAGTTGAGGAATTTTGAAATACTTTTCCAGCAATATGTCAAAAAAATACTTTTTTACGAAAATTCCGCTGAGTAACGCTAAATCCCGTAATACGGAAATCAGCGAGGTTCTCGGAGTCGACAAGAAGATTAGTAACCATATTCTTTCTTGATTCAAAAATTCGGAATATTCAATAGGAATTCTCTAAACTTTAAATTGAAACGTCCAGTATGAATGATAATTGTAAGTTTCTATATATTAGTCAACAATTCATGAAAATTTACATGTTTCACATTATTAGTTACTTAAAAACATTGCCAGAAGCCAAAAGTGTATTTTAGAAATAACTAGCAAATGCTACATAATTTAGTACATCATACTTTTTTTCCCGGCTGATCAACAATTGGCGCCTGATTTTCGGTGATTTTGAATACTTTGGCCGCCACCGCCTTGTTGATGTCTTGTGCGGAAGTCATTTTTCTTTTATTTTGCTTCCTCGGTGAAGTCTGCGAAAATTAAAAATAAAAGATGTATGCAGTGTATTAAAAAAACCGTAAAAAAAATGGAATAAAAGCATTGGTAAACTTTCTATCATGTATGGGCGTTATTTGAAAAATTCAACGAAAAAAGATAAAAAGTAGACATTTATAAATTAATGTAATAGTTCAAATATGAATTTGCAGTTAATATCGGGATTACTTCAATCTACAGCCCACTTCCGTAAATAAAAAAGTATTTTCTTTAAACAACAGATGATTATAATTGTAATATTTTCAATATTCAAGTATTGAAGTATAAATACAGGGTGTACCAAAGTCCCCGCGCCAAAAAAAACCCAATATTCCTTATTGAATTTCGAGTCGAAAAGTTCCTTACAACTTTTCATAAAACTCAAAATTCAAAAAGTTATTCAAGCCGAAAATTTAAACAATAAATGCGCTCTAACGACAAGTGGGGGTAGACTGAACGAACTTAACTTTTTCCATTTTTTTTTCATATTTTTCCGAGTTGAAAAGTCCTATGCCATTTTTCACGAAACTCCAAATCAAAAGAGGTATACGGGTCACAAGTTTTAACCAATCAGATTTATTATTTGCTTATGCTCGATTATCTTTTTTGATTTTGAGTTTTGGAAAAAGTGGAAAAGGACTTTTTGATTCAGAAAAATATGAAGAAAATTTAAGAAAAGTTTGGTTTGTGAAGTGTACGCCCACTCATCGTGAGATCGCATTTATTGTTTAAATTTCCGACTTGAATAACTTTTTGAATTTTGAGTTTTATGAAATGTGGTAAAGGACTTTTCGACTCGAAATTCAATAAGGAATATTGGGTTTCTCTTTGGCGCGGGGACTTTAGTACACCCTGTATATTGGTGTAATTTTTTTTCTTTAATTTAAAAATTTTTTAATTAACAATTTCTTTTCAATTCCCAGATATGTAGCTGTAATATGCAGTTTATTAAATTTTAGAAAACTTCCGTACATGTTACTTTGATGAAAATCTTCATCTCCTACTTTACTATCATGATAAGATAACAATACATTTTAAAAAGGTTTGAAGAAGGATTCAGAGAACTAATTATTCGATAAAAATACCGGTGCATCAGATTTTTCCAATTCTGAGGCCGTATCCCACTGTGCTTGGGGTGGAAAAGTCGGCCGACTCGATGTATCAAAATGTCTGGATCACTGCGTGTTTCAATTTTGAACAAGTTTTCATCCAGTTTAATTTAATGAAATATTCGTGTTACTTTTGACTCTAAATAACTTTTGAATATCTTGATTAGTTATTATAATCGAAAAATAATTTTGGTTCACAATTTATGGACTCGATTAAAGATCGGATGTTACGTGTTAAATCAAAGTAATCAAACTGAATCAAATGTTGATCAAATTTAGATCAAAAAATCATCTACCTTCATCCACTTTGGGTCTGAACACTTTAATAGGGTGCCTAACGAAAAAAATAATAAAACAATATTTACTCGCAAAAACTTAAACGAGGCAACGTACAATAGTACCATCGCGCTCGGTTGAGTATTTTTTTTTCTTTTCGAAAGTTTTTTCGTCGAAATTCAAAATTTTCGACAAAGGAACTTTCAGTTTTTTACCACTGTCGCAGTACTTAATAAAAGCACAAGGCCCGTCTTTGCTGTTTCCTGGGACGCTTGACATTTTATCCTGTAGTACAAACAGCAAATTTACGTTTTAAATAACAAAATGAATATATGATTAGTAAAACAAGTTTCACGTAAAAAGAATTTTCCATAATTAAGAATCTGAGAATTATGAGAATAATGTTCCGAAGCGTATAAACTTAAGAGGTTCCTCAATTACAAAAATTACTGTACAAATTAAAAGCTATAATTTGTATGAAATAAGAAAAATATAAAAAATACTCCATAAATTTATTTGTCCCATGAAAGAGAACTTTGATTCTACTATAATTTTCAACTTATGTATTATAATATTCAGACACTTCATTTTGAGTGTACATTGAAGTGTACGATTCAAGTTTGCATTACAATCATAATTTATTTGCTTCTAGTTCCAAACGTTAAAAATAAGACGAAATTTGTTTTATGCCAACATTTTTGGGGGACATCGGAAATAACTAAATCAAGTACCTAGGTGCTAGATAAGTAAGGAATAATGCCTAAAACTTGAGTCTTTATTTTTCAAAAAACATTGAATACTTGTGGACAATATTATTTTTACATCAATCAGATTTTACGATACTATTTTGAACAGATACAGACAATTTTCAAAATTTTTCTTCAAAATTTTCGTTTTTTTGTCAAAGTCAGAATTTTTTCTAGAGTTTTTATTATTCAAACAGCAGTACATTTTTTTTGAAATGTGATTTCTTTATGAGTTTCGTTCTGCAATACTGTTTTTGAAAGATACCGTCAATTTTATGATTTCTTTTTCGAGTTTGGTTTCGTCGGTCACAGTTAGAATATTGTTATTGGGTTTTTATTTATGAAATAGCATTGATTATTTTTGGGAAATATGATTTTTCAATCAATAAGGATCTACAATACTACTTTAAACAGATACAGTCAATTATTTAATATTTTTTTCAAGTTCGGTTTCTTAAGGCGGAGTTAAAATTTTTTCGTCAAGTCTTTTGTTTTAAAAAAGTGGTGAATATTTTCGGACAGTACGATTTCTTTCTCAATTACCTTTAACAATGCTACTTTGAACAGATACAGTCAATTTTTCAATTTTTTTTGCAAAATTTTCGTTCTTTGGTTAAAATCAGAATTTTTGTCTGGATTTTTTATTGTAGCCCTGGCGATCAAACATACACCGAACATACACCATATCTGGTGTATGTTGGGTGTATGTTTGGTGTATGATGTTTTTAGCGAATTTCTCGCTTATAAAGTCGAAATCAATGTTGAATGCATGTCAGTATATCATTTGAGGAGTTTTGCAACAGTGTTTAATGCGAAAAAGTACCGGAAAGTTATTGATTCCAGCAAACAATGGGGTCATGATTATTCATTTTTAAATAGCAATCTTAGCGTATTTCTGCCGGAAAAATGTCTGAAAATTCCTCAAAAAAAAAAAAAACTTGACTCATGCAGGCATTTTTAAGATTAATTATGTATTCTAAATCGTAATTTCAAAGTCGATGAAATCACCTGGAATGGCAATCTAACCTAACCTAACCTAGGTGATTTCATCAATTTTCAAATTACGATTTAGAGTGCATAATTTACCTTGAAAATGCCTGCAGGAGCTAAGTTGATTTTTTTGAGGAATTTTCAGACATTTTTCCGGCGGAAATACGCTAAGATTGCTATTTAAAAATAAATAATCATGATCCTATAGTTTGCTGGAATCAATAACTTTCCGGTACTTTTTCGGATCAAACACTATTGCAAAACTCCTCAAATGATATACTGGCATGCATTCAACATTGATTTCGACTTTATAAGCGAGAAATTCGCTAAAAACATCATACACCATACATACACCCAACATACACCAGATCTGGTGTATGTTTGAACGCCAGGGAGTGTAAATTTTAAAAATGAGATTTTTTTATTTCCTGATTTGTTGACTCAGCGTTATAGGGATGAAAATGTGAAAAATGTGCTCAATCATTCAGTGAACAATAAATACAGTGCTATAAATAAATGTGTGCGCAATTAACATCATCCCGAGAAACTGCTTAAAAATATATGATAAATAAATATATCTTTTGAAATACACATTCGCCTCTGAACTTTTTAAGTCGCTTTCGAAGATAATGTAGGAGATGTAGGATCAAAAATACAGATAGATTAATTATATTAAGGTTATGAAGTAACTACATTTATACGATTTATACAATTAAGAAATACCTTGTTTTTTTGAAGTTTCAACTCTCCAACAATTTGTGGAAGAATATAGAACCAACGCTGTGGAATTTGAAGTCGAAAACAACGTTGCACGGAAACTACACTTTTTTTTTAGTTATTTAAAATGATGAAAAAAATATGCTCATGCATGCAATCCGCGTGTTGGCTTCGTATATGTTCGTGTGTGTTCGTGTAGAATTCGTTTATGACTTTTGGTGGGTATCGATATTAATCGATGTATCCCAATACAAGCCGAGGTCTGCCCATGGTAGAATTAGCGCTCTTTTGCAACCAGCCGTCGCCATATTGGTTTTTATTTAAATTAGACAAAATAGAGTTATTTGATTGGCGAAAAAAAGCCAATATGGCGTTGGCTTGTTGCATGCGCAGACAAAACGAAAAATCCGAAAAATCGTCTGCCTATGCTCATTCTACCATACCCCTGCTGAGGTCTGCCAAGGTCGTGCTGAACTATGTATATTTTCTCTGTTGCAATTTATTTACAATTGTTTACAACATTTGCAATTATAATCAACCATAATAAACTTATCTACCTCGATGAGTCGCGCTTAAGATTATTATTAATCTTTGGGACGTGGTGTTCTTGAATCTCGCGACGGATGCGATCACAACTATTCGGAAACCACATTACTTAAAAAAGTGTGCAATTGAATATACAACATGGATATAAACAACCGGCCGCGAAAAAGACAATACAGGCAACCGCTTGATCCTAATTTCCACAAATCGGACGTCGACAGCAGAACAAATTCACGTTGGGAAGCGAAAAAATTCGCTTCGACAGCTCATAATGACGAAATGTGTAAGAATAATTATTATTGCAGATTCGTTAGAAAATATATTCATGTACATTTAGTGGTTAGGGGGGGGGGGGGTATATTAAAAATAATACAATATACCAGAGATGGGCGCCAATAACATTTTGCTCATTTTCGCATCGCAAAAAAACTATTTAAATTTCGTCGCAGAACCACAAAAATTTATCAAGAGATGTATTTTTACCTTTATTTTTTAAAATACAATGAAAAAGTATGCGTTACAGGGTTTTTTAAACCCTAATTACTGAAAAACCTGTTTTAAATTTAAAAATCTGTAATTTAAAGTAGTTTTTCTGTAATTAGGGTGTGAAAATCCTGTAACGCATACTTTTTCATTGTAATTTCGAAAAATAGAGGTAAAAAAACATCTCTTGGCAAACTTTCATGGTTCTGCAACGAAATTTAGATAGTTTTTTTGCGATGCGAAAATGAGCAAGATGTAATTGGCGCCCATCTCTGAGTATATCATAATAATAACAAATAAATAGTTCAGTATTTTCATAATTTTGGGAGAATTGTCATTTTTAGTCTATATACCCAAATCGATATTCCAACAAAATCTAAGCAGAACAATATTTTTTTTGATTTTTAAAAGAACTGCTCAAAACCAAGTTGGATTATTTATTTCAGAAATTCATTCGGGGAACTCGAATATTTCTTTCAAGTTTGAGTTCTTCGGTGAAAGTATGTTTTTTTTTATTGCTTTTGTGGAAAAGCAGTTGGCATTCCCCTACAACAGAATGTTTCAATGAATTCAGTTGTGGTAAAATATCCACTGCCATTTTTGTACAAGATTTCTAAAAAAAATACTCAATGCTTCTTTGCAGTTGTAAATAATGCCACAGCGGATGAAAGACCTTGCCGAAACGATTGTGCGGATCACGATACGCAAGTTGTTGCAGATACCGGGTCAGGAAACACTGATCCAGAAGAAGGCATTTCATCGGATGATAATGCAGATGTGGACAACAATTCGTCAATTGCTGAGACTTTCACATCATTGAACTGTACTTCAGTAAGTAATGAGTACTTAATGGCTTATAACATATGTTTTGGTCCATATTTGATAAAACTATTGTTTACAACTCACATGTTTGTGTATCTGTTTTGAATATCCGATATGGTAATAATAATATTAAGGTAACCATTTTTCAAAGAAAAGTAAATGTCTCGAATCATTCGTGATTAGATTGGAATTCTCGTTATTTGAGTTAAACAACATGATTCATTTGCTGCTCCAAGTTGAACTTGAAATTGAAGTTTACGAGGATATCTTCATAATATAGATATCTTCGTAATATATAGACTAAATCTAAGATGAATTTCTTTCATTTTTATGAAAGTTTCATTACCCTAGTAACCCGGCAGCCACACTTTAACCATGGAAAAGTGTGGCAATTAGTTTGAACAAAATGATTAAAACTGTATTATGATAACAAAACGCTTACGCTTTCCATTGTTTTCTAGGACGTTGATCACTAACCAAATCTAAATCAAACTGTGTAATAAAAAATTTTTATCAAATACATATTTTATCCGTTTAATATGTACAACATATTATTATTAATTTGTCGAACGATGAACCAAGTAAAACTTTAACGGTTATATTTCACACACCGTATATCAATGAATTGAAATATGCACAGACACAAAAATTTTCGTAAATGGTATGAAAACTATAATATATACTAGGAAAGCATCAGAAAGTTTTTCAAACTATAATAGGATAATGAGAATTCTAGAAATATTACGAGAACTACGAAGAAACCGTTGAAAACTCTTCGAAAAATATGAAGAAATTACGATAACTATGAGAAAACTACGAAAATATGAAAGAAAGATACTAAAATTAAGAAAATTACGAGAAAATTAAACGAAATTATGAAAAATTTTCGAAAATAATGAGAGAACTATACGAAAATTATACTAATACTATGAAAATTATGAAGAAAGCAACGAAAATTATGCGAAAACTATACAAAAATTAGGAACATTTTACGAAAACTACGAAGATTTTAAAGAGTATTACAAAAATTATGAGAAAACTTAGTAATTTTCGAATTTTTTTGTCGCAAGGGTGTTTTTAGCTTTAGCAGAATTTTTCTTCACATTTTTCCAATTTTAATTTCTACTGTTCAATAATTTACAGGAAGACAAAGATGGCGAGTCAGTAGAAGACGAGGCAGACGATGAAAGAGGAGGAGATGATTACGAAATCAATGACAGAGGAAACTCAGACCTTGAAGATGAAGCAGATGAATGGGATGATCTAGATCGAGGCCAACGTGAGGAAGGAGGTGAAAGGTTCGATGATGATCCAGTTGACGACCCATTTTACAGTAGAATAATGTTCGGCGATGCCAATATTTCGGTTTACGAAGTCATACAAATGACCAACGCGATATCTTTGCGGCATTCCTTATCTATTGAAGCCCGTCATGCAATTTTACAATTTGTAACATTGCTAGCAGGTCCTGCCTTCGGAAATCTTAATTTGAGTAAATATTACACATCAAACATCAGCGATCCACTGCCTGGAACTATGACGTACAATTTCTTTTGCGAAGATTGTAATAAACTGATACCCCCAGTTTAATCATAAAAGTTTCGTTCCGTAGAAAGTACTTGTGAAAAATGTGGAAAAGTACAAGTTTTTCGAGCAGAGTCTCCAAATAATATTGTCTCTCTAGATCTAAGACATCAATTGCAAATGTTGTTTCGTGATCCAAAAAATTTAAAAGATGTTTTGTGCAATTTTGAAAAAATTGAAAATAGGGATGGCGATGCGGTTGATGGGATTATCAAAGATGTTTATGATAGTCGAGTTTATCACCTGGTCCTTGAATTTCAAGATGACGCGAAAAAATTGACATTCAATTTCAAGGTAGACGGCATGAAAATGTTCAAAGGTTCTCTGCGAAGCTTGTGGCCTTTACAAGGCATAATTAATGAATATTCACCGCGCTTGCGATTCAAATCCATTATGACTTTGATGTTATTCGTGACAAACAAAGAACCGACCGCGGGTTTCATGCAAATGTACCTAGATTTATTTGTTACAATGTGTCAAGATTTGGCGAATGATCCATTAATTGTTTACGATGAAAATGGAAGGAGGCATCAATTCATACTCATACCATTGTGCGCTTGTGTTGACGCTCTAGTGAGAGCACTGATGCAAAATCGTATGCAATTCAGTGGTTACTACGGGTGTACATGGTGTTACATTTTCGGAGTCCATATTGGGTGTGTGCGATTTTTAATAACAGAAAGAGCTGACCCACGAACTCACGAGTCACACGAAAAAGACGTTCAAGATGCGATTCAATTGAAGAGGCATGTTCGTGGTGTCAAAGGTGAAATGGCTTTGACCCAATTCCCCAACTTTGATTGTGCATGGTCGTTCCCAGTTGACGAATTACACAATGTTTTTGTTGGGGTCGTTAAGTGTTTGTGGAACATTTGGACTGGTATTGGTTTCAATGTGAATGATTCGAACAGAACTCTAAAAATTAGACGTTCTCAAGTTAAAGAAATTGATATTTCTTTGTCCAAAGTTGAATTGCCACATGAAATTCACAGATGGTTTAACTCGTTAAGCAATCCATCAAATTTGAAAGCCACAGAATGGAAATCGTTCCTTCTCATTCATGCTTATGCATGTTGCCAAGGAATATTGCCTGATGATCGACTTCAATCTTTCATGTTCCTTTCACAAAGCATTTTTTATTTACTGGAACCCTCCATAAGTCCTCAGCAGTTAGAATTGTGTGAATTGTATTTAACGAGGTTTGTTGGTGATTGTCAAATTTTTTATTCTGACGAAATCATGACATACAACATCCATTCACTTTTGCATTTTGTTTATTCTGTCAAAATGGCCGGTCCTCTCTGGAGCAGTTCTGCCTTTCCTTATGAGAGCAACATGCACATTCTGAGGAAACAAATTTCTGGTCCAAATGGTGTTTTACAGCAAATAGGCAAAAAGAACTTGCAAAGTTTAGCGTTGAAAAATTTCAATCGAAATATGTCACGAACAGCGGCTGAATTTTGCAAGAGTCTTTTTGATCCTTACCGACTTCAACATTACCATAGAGACGAAGGAACCGACACTATTTTGATAGGAAAACAAAGAGCTGAAAATGAAAACGTTGTAGTTTTTGACCGTTGCATTCATGAGTTTACCGTAGTTTACCGTAAGCACCCTATACACTCGTTCTGCGAAAACCGATGACACCGTTGTTATGTTGAATGATGGGATAGTTATGCAAATATCGCGATTCGAGTTACAGAATGGGCACTGTTTTATTGTAGGGAACAAGTTTGTCACTGCTCCAGTTCGTATCAGAAGCTTCGATATCGAAGCTCAATTGAGTTTTTACTACGATGTTGTAGAAGTCATAAGAGACACTGAATTAAAAGTGGGAATCAAAACTATTCACAGAAAACTTGTAAACGTACAAGTGAATGATAAACATTATGTTGTCATGATGCCAAATTGTTTCGAAATTCAATGATTTGTAAACATTTGTTGTTTCGATATTTGCGAATACATATACCATATGTATTCGCAAATAAGATTATAATTTTATTTTATATTCTATTACGAACACTGTCATACGAAAAAGGTATTTACATAAAATAAATTTTGTATACCTTGAAACCTTATAACTGTTGTTATCATTTACTGTTCCCATATGAGTATAATATACCAATAATTGGTACATACCAATTAATTGGTATGTTATAAATGTAGTCGCGTTATTTCAACGGGTGTATGTACACACGTATATACACTAAATATATGTGTATATACGCGCATATATTTATAATAATAATTTTTATATATTTATTTCTGATATTATAATTCAACATTTCCCCATGATGACACCTGGTCAAACATGATCGCTATTTAATTTTTCCTTATCCCAATGTGATCGATTATGATCGCTACCCAACCATGTTAACATTAGTAGATATGATCTAGAGAAAACATGATTAAACATGATCGCCATTGAATTTCTCCCGATCCCAATGTGATCGATTATGATCGTTACCCAACCGTGTTTACATTAGTATATATGATCTAGAGAAAACATGATCAAACATGATCGCCATTGAATTTTTCCTGATTCCAAATGTGATCGATTATGATCCCTATTAAACCATGTTTACATTATCAGATACGATCTAGAAAAAAACCTGATCTAACATGATCAAATGTGATCGACACTGAAATTTTTCTGATTGCAATGTGATCGATCTTGACTAAGACTTGATAATGTTTTCATTATTAAACATGATCTAAATACAAAACATTGAATAACATGATCAAACACGATAAACGTTTTGGTGGTAACATGATCAAACATGATTCAATATGTTCGACAATCAGCAATACATGACTCAACATTATCGAAAATGATCAAGTTTCTATCAGTTTTTTTCAGCAGGGCGAGTATCGGGCGCCGATTCTCGTTCCTTGCCCTGATGCGGTGCCTGCGGATGTATTCCCGGTTGCGACGCAGGGTATCTCTGATAAACCGGGCCAATGCAAGAGGTAGGGTGATTGTACGAGGGTTATCTTCCACCGTTCGAGTTCGAGGTGAGCTGGACGTTGGTCCTGGAACTACTGATGGCGGGGAGGTAGGTCCCGGAAAATTTCCAATCAGCTGGGGGATACGCTCATCCAGTGTCTGCCAATTCGACCTGACGGGGTTCCCTACCTCGGCCTCTCCGTGCCTTTCGGGTGTTTGGACATTCTAGCTTGGAGGTTCCGCCGGTCGGTGAGTGGTCGATCCTGGGGGTGTATGAGTATTTCTAGGTGTTTCTTGTTGCACTGGGACAGGGATTCCGGGAGTTCTCCCAACCTTATTCCTCTTGCGCCTCAATACGTAGGGGATAGCATCCTTGAGCTTAAGGGGATATCTTTCTATCCCAGGAATACGTCCACTGTGGAACTTGAGTTCCACCCAGATGTCCGGATGCCCGTTTTCTTCGAAATGGCGAAATCCTGCTCTCACACAAAGGCCCAACCTTCGAGCCTTGTCTCTTGCTTCAAATAGACTGGTTGACAAGGGGTTTGTCACTGAGACAAAAGGGGTAGGGCGGGGGTAATTAAAATTCGAGCTACGAAAGCTGTCTGAAATTATGTCATAACGAATAATGGAACAAGGGCAAACACACTGTAATTCTATACCATGAAAAGAACTGAAATATTAACCACGGGAACTTACAAATAAACCCAACTGAACAATTTGGCTATGGGAGCGCTGTGAAAGTTTAGGAAAACCCCAAAAAAAAAACGTTCTTTAACAGGCTACGGAAGCACTGCGATTCTAAACTACGAAAGTTTGGAATCAAAACCAAAAAAAAAAACCAACTTAAACTGGCTACGGAAGCACTGTAATTCTAAACTACGAAAGTTTAGAATTAAAACTAAACGAAACAGAGAAACTGTAATTCTAAACTTAAACAAACAGAAAAACTGTAATTCTAAACTACGAAAGTTTAGAACCAAAACTAAACAAAAAAAACCTGTCATCCATAACTACGAAAGTTTAGAATTAAAACCAACAGAAACTGAGAACAACTATAATTCCAAACCAGAATAAAGAACAGTATTGAATAATCCAGGTTGTTACTTACTCGTTTTCCAGGAATGTTACTTCTACCTTTCTACGAAAAATCGTGGGTTTATATACCCTAAAAATCAAGGTGGGAGGCCACTTGTTTCTAATTTTAAAAAAGATTATTTTGAACGAAAACAGGATAATGATTTGAAAATTTCAAATTGCTGTTAAATTGTAAATTTCTGAAAATTATTGAATTCCGAATGATTTTGAAACTCGTTTTTTTGCAAAAGATGAAATTACCTAATGACGAGAAAATGTTTCCAATAGTGATATTTCGCCCGTATCACTTAGCTGCTCGTGTGCTCATTTGGTCACAATTATATGTTCTTTTTCAAGACCTGAAATCAGAGTTGTGATATCTAAACGAACGTTCCTAGAATATCGTTCGTTAACTGTTACTAAACGAGGGTGATGAAGTTTCTGTTCTCGACTCTAAGATAAAATTTTGAATGATTTTGATAATATGTATATTTTTTTCTTTCAGGTTTTCAGGAATTGTAATATGAAATATAAATGTATATATATATATATATATATATATATATATATTGCAGTATAATTTGCAATATATAACACTATTTGGGTACGATATTTTATGAACCGAGGGCTAGAAAGCGAGTCTAGAGATTTTGAACTGGACGAAAAATGAGTTTTCTATGTCAGAGGTACATAAAATCAATTATCAAACACACAAGCCCGTGAAATAGAGCAGGGTTTGCAAAGTTAATTTAAGAAATAAAAAATCAATCAGCTTGTTCAAGTTTTAATATTTTTTCAAGTTAAAAAAATTCCTGAATATCTGATTTGATTCAATATTAACAACGAGGATACATTCGCAAATTTAATAGATTTTTGTAAGAATCTCAATACCTACCCAGATTTTCAGATTTTTTGAATTTTTTTGTTTTCCAGTACGTAAACAATGTTGCAGGGTTTTCTAGTATTTTTATGAATTTCATTATTTTTCTGTATACTAATACATAGATTCCAAGAATTTCATGCTCTGAAATTCAAACTTCATCAAACTATTTGAATGTTAAGAGGATTTTTCAGCAAAAAGTGTCTATGAAGAAGGTTTTCATGTCCTTTGATTTTTTTAGAATTGGCCAATTTTTTTACGATTTAAAGGATTGTTTTATATTTCTGAAACTATTTGTATTATTGAGGATGATAAAATTTCGCGGAATTTCCTAGTACTTTTACATAATTTGAATATTTTTATCATATAAATTGTTACATATATTTCAAGAATTTCGAACTCTAGAATTTGAACATAGTAAAATCTTCCGTGTTTGACAAGATTTTTCAGAAAAAAGCGTCTTGATAGATTTTCACTTATACAGTACTTTTTGTACTTCTTTTGTTTTTCTATGATTTCAAGGATCGTTCATTATTTTTATATACTGCTGTATGAATTTCTGGGATTCGAAAGATTTTCAATGATTTATATATTCACACGTATATTCTTTTACGTACTTTCTTTCTGTATGTTCAAGTATTTGAAGAATGTTGCACAATTTTTGAGGTTTTTGAAAGATGTTTTTTTGAATTTTCAGAATGAGATAAAATTAAAAGTTCGAAATTTTAGAAGCATTTCGACAGATTTTGCAGAAAACAGTTTCTTTATGGATTAAGAGTGCTTTCAATATTTTTCGTACTTTTTTTACAGAGTTACACGATTTCAGACATTTTCATATCTTTTTATAGACTTCTATGAGCATATATTTTTGGAATTTAAAGCTCCAAAAATGAAAGCTTTTTGATTCCTGGAATTAGATAAATTTTTCAAGAATCAAATAACATGAAACATAATAAAATTTAGTACTTCGGGTATTTTTCGTAATTTTTTTTGTATTCATTATATTGTATAGTCCTGAATATACTTGAATAGCTTATTGATTACACGATTTTCTTGTGCCTATAGGATTCTTTCATTACTAGGCGCAAACTATTCATGTCTAACATAAAAAATAGAGTATTGTGAGCGCGCACTTATAAGTATTTCACCGACACTTTTCATTCTTTTTCATTCTTGTGAATCTTGCGTATCACTCTCTCTTTCTCTCTATCTCTGCAGCGCGCTTTCTTTCTTCGCCCTTTACTTTCCTATTACCCCCCCCCCCCCCCGGGCCACCGGGGCCTTGGTCGCCTTGGTCGCGGGTTTTTCGTTTTACACCCAACTATGAAGCATACACCCAACCGAACGTCCGAACAATAGCAAAGAAGTTTCACTTCAAAAATTGTTTTGTTGTAAAGTATTTGTTATTTATCAATAATTATTGATTACTCTTATAACGATAGAGAATTAAACAATTTTTGTTTTCGTTTATTTTTAAAGATCAGAAACTTCAAAAACATAATACAGGGTTTGACTGTAAGTTATGAGACTGGCTCGAGCTTTTAAATAGATTGTCACGATACTCAAAAATCCCATTTCACAGATGCAAAGTTCAAAATCTAGATTATTTAAGTCATAATTCGACGTTATTTTTCTTAAATTATAACTTACTGGATACGTTTTTTATTTACGACTATCACTTTTTAATACTGAATATTATACAATGCAAGGAAAGGTTTAGTAAATATGTCAAAAACCAGGTTTTTAATCAACTCTGTAATATTTTTGTTTCTCCAGTTATCATGCCACCAACATTTCCATTTATCTTGACTCGTCTCAACCATCTATTACGCAGGAACCTCCGACTTGTTTCAATCACCCTTCGTAGTAAAAAGGGCCACAACGAATTTCATGTCCTTTTGTAGAGGCATTTTTTACTATCTAGAAATATATTTCCGAACGTAAAGAGAAATACCTGTAAGTTAAATTTTTAAAAAAACAATGCTTGGCAATGTAACATGCAACTCCTTGAGAGTTCATAGAAAAAAGATTGATCAACTATGCATAATTCTTGAAGTAACCATAACAAAATTTGCGAAGATTTGTCAATCTGCAAATATCCTCATTCTGGTGAAAGACTGTAAAATCAGTCAATTGCTTCAAAATTATAAAAATTCTCGAAAACTCTAAACTATTAATGATCTCGAGAAAGATGATGATGTACGCGCTGAACTGGATTTTGTGACTGACCTTTTAGAGAGCGATCATGAAATTTAAAAAAATTTTGCGAGTTACGGTCAAAAGGTGTACTTTTGCGATGAGTTGACCAATACTTAGGAAAGTGTATAGGACTACAGGCTCGATGTACTCCTTTACAATGTTTTAGCTCCTCATGTGCGCAGTAATCTTGAGCTAAAGAAATTGAAGACCAAGAGATTGATTGGTGCGTTGCGAGAGTGCTTCCGCGAAGCCATCTACAATGGTGAAATTGCAAAAAATATCGATAACAATTTAAATGTTTTCGCCTTTGATGGTGGATTGCTACGAAAAGCGTGCGATTTAGCCCGAAGGTTATGTATTTACTACCTGCGGCTGGAAGTACAGTTTCGAAATGTCAGATGCACAAATGGATGCTGTTACAAATTTTTTTGAAACTGTTTTTCCAGTAAGGGAGGTGCGTGATTTGATTAGATTTTATTTTAAGCGTCTTCTTACGGGGTACAGGACCGAAAAACAATTTTTGGTATTAACCGACGTTCGTGCGGGCAACAACGGTGAAAGTTCTTTACTGAGATTGATGAGATGTGTGTTCGGTTCATTGTCGTCAAGTGTTAGTAAGTTAATTCAAAATACAAAACATTCTGACAAAAACGGTCACGACGCAGCGATGCAGGGTATGTCCGGAAAGCGGTTGTTAATTGCCGATGAATTAACGAAGTCGAAATCTTTAGATTGCGGGCTTATAAAGGACATAACATGGAGGTCAGAAAATGTTCAAATGGGACGACAAATATTCTCCTCAACAACTTTCCAGCACATTTGGCAGGTTGGTTTAGTGCTCGTACACAATGATAACAATGCACTGTTGTTCGATTTTAACGACGAGGCATTCATTAAAAGAATGGTCGTGGTTGGATGTCCATCGAAATTTGTACCGATTGTTGATAATGAAACCGACCCTTTAAATTTGCCATCGATGCAGGACTTAACTCAAAATTTTACGGTTGGAGAAGCGCTACAACATATTACATAAACAGCGTCGATAGTAATACACCTACTCCTTGCATTTGCAAAGAGTGGAAAAATAACGTTTGTGCTCAAGTTGATGTCACGGGTCAATGGCTTGATGGAATTTACTTGTAACGGATGATGACTCCGGCTTCGTCGCACTGGTCGATGTTTATAAAAGTTACTATCGAGATTATATTGGCGAAACGAACTGTGAACAAACACTTAACTCGGCAATGCGAAAATGGGCTCGGGAAAATGGAGCAACGTATATGAAGCGGTTGTCAAGGATGATCGATGGCGTAAGGGTTAACAAAACATTCGCTGTTATGAAATGTATCTTACAGTAGACGTATGTATATGTTCATACATACTTTTGGAATTTTTGACGTGTCTCGAGGCCAATTAGACCTTTGTAATTTTTAATTGTAGTCTTCTGTATATGGAAAAAGAGATGTATAACGTTCCGGCGTGGACTCTAATGAAATTAAAACATATGTACATAGAATTTTGTAAATGCTGACAAATGCAAATGAATTGTATGTCATTGGTTTATGTACATAATAAGTCTCTCTTTCCCACATTTTACTTACGAGTAAAATGTGGGGATTATCTTCACGACTCTACAATCTAAAAACATTTTCTGTACAAACGATTCTCCCTGAAGTAGGATCTGTCGTGCTGCAATGATCCTTTTGTAGACGACAATTTCGTCCTACAGCAGAATCTACCGTAAGTATATCGTCTCTAGCATGGCGAACGGTTCTTTCCGGCGCAGAATCTACGGTACGATAAAATGCAGACTTGGTCAAGAAAAACAGCGTACTCATCGCATGAAAATTTCATACCTATCCTGTCCAAGTTGATAATTTTTGTTTTCACGACCAACTCTCCCTCAAAAAGAATCTGTCGTGCTGTAATGATCCTTTTATAGACGACAATTTCGTCCCAGAGTAGAATCTACCGTAAGTATATCATCTCTAGCACAGCGAACGGTTCTTCCTGGCGCATAATCTACGGTACGATAATGTGCAGACTTGGTCAAGAAAAGCAGCGCGTCCAGCGCGCTCAACGCATAAAAATTTCATGCCTATCCTGTCCAAATTAATAATTTTTTGTTCACGACCAACTCTCCCTCAAGGAGAATCTGTCGTGCTGCAATGATCCTTTTGTAGACGACAATTTCGTCTCAGAGCAGAATCTACGGTAAGTATATCGTCTCTTGCATAGCGAACGGTTCTTCTTGGCGCAGAATCTACGGTACGATAATATGCAGACTTGGTCAAGAAAAGCAGCTACCGAATACTCTACTAAACTCTGTCTTATTACCGCATCTAAATATACGATAAAGAAACACTCATTATCGTATATTTGTTGTCTCAAGGAAATTCGCAGACTTCAGACTCTTGCGGCAGTTTTGGTTTTTGTTCTATGTTTAAGTAATATAAGAATTTGTAGAAAACGCATCACTTTATTGGGAAAGAAACAATAAATTCAAAACTATTTTGCTGTACGATTCTCATTATATTTGTGCAAGGCTTTATAATGTTTTTATTTTATGTGTTACTGATAAATCCTGTCTAGAAATAAAATCATTAATTATAGAGACTAATGCTTTTCGTATTTGATATTAGTTTAAAAAACCGTAGAATGCACGTAGAAGAGAAAATGTTTTATATTTTTGGAAAAAATCGAATATGAACATTATAATAATGATGAATGTTGCATTTTAATATCACTTACGTGTAATACATACGTGAAAAGTCAAAATTAAATTGAAGAGATTCAGGATGTATGATGTCATACTCATTGCGATGCCTTAAGATGAACAATATTTTTTGTTTGTCCTTTTTTTTTTATCTAAAAACAATGATGAGAATAGGGCAATGCGTGAACATCTGTATATAAATAAAAATTGTTGTTCGAGACCTTACAACTTAGAAACCAAGAATAGCAGAATTCTTAAATTTTGATTTGTTATACTGGGTTTTTTTTGTCATTGTCTGTTAAAATATATCTGAATGAGGAATTACTTATTGTACATTATTATCACACCCTGATCACTGGTTATTCTGTATGGCTTCAATAAGAAACTTTACACTGCTTCATTCATGTTTAACTTCGTACTTTGAATGATATTTTACTCAAAATGACTTTATCCTTTCTTCTGTAAATGATTTAAGATCCAATTATATAAACAAAGAAAAAAAAGTTGCTCAATATTCCTTTTTTCCTTTATACTGAAATGACTTTGGCAGTACAACGTCTCCCGGGTCCAGCTATGTAGTTTTTTTTTTAATTTTCAAAGTTTTTAGATTGCTATTGCAGTTTTCAAAACTACCGATGATCTCTGTACGATAAAAAATGTTTTAATTCTTTAATATTTTCGAATATTATACAATCTATTACTCTACAGAATTTTCATAAATTCCACAACCCACTAAGTTAATCGACTTTTTCAAAATTATGAAGATTATTTAAATCTTATCTGTTTTTCTTTCTATATTGTTGAAGCTTGCAATGTTTATTATTGCAACACGCGAGACCCCGGATTGGGGAGAACCCACGTAGTCCCACGGTGTACAGAAAAGGACCAATGCAGAGCGACGGCCCTGCCTGACCCCGTATGATGGGCTTGAATTGTTTTAGGGTTAAAAATTAAAAATACAATCAGTTTTAATGCTCGGAATGCCGGTACCCAACGTTATTATTCGTAAAATATGTTACAATCGAAAATATCTTTCATACATTTGTTTGCATTGTTAGAACATCTGGCAACGTCTTTTAAACGATAGGAGACAACCTTTCTGGGAGGGGTGGAAAAAGGGCAGCAATTTCCTCTATCTCAACATCCGTTATGCTCTCTAATCTAAATCTTTTCGGGCAGCTTTCCCCTATCTCAATCGTGTCATTGAAAAGTTCGCCGAGCTCTCCCTCGAATTCATCTGATACTAAAGGTCCATTCTCATTCTCTCTATCTATATATCCCTGATCATTAGGATTCCTTGACCCTTTTCCTTCTGCGTTCCTCTTCTTGATGTCCTCTATCTTAGCCGCGGTCCAGAGTGGTTCTGGAGTAGGAATCTCTAACCTTAATTTTCGGAAGGCCCTGCACCCATCTAAAGCAATTAGTGAGTCGCGTTCCTCATTAATTAGGAACCTTACGAAATGCGGGCTGTTTCTGTCCGGAGGGTTCTCCCTGCGCTTAGCGTTCCTTGTCCTAGCGGCGCACCCCCGTTGGTACGTCGCGAAAATGTTTAAGTTCTTATACACTATAGGAAGATATCGTATTAATTATAGCCTGTTATAGTTAGTGTAAGAAAATTGTATAATAAATGCAAATAGTTACTGCTGAAAAAAAAAGGGTTATCCTGTTACAGTGCAGTTGATTGTTTTTCCACGCAATGGAGCGATAGCCGGCAATTTCCTTCACGAGGGCGATTTTGCCAAAGGCGCAATATATGTATAATTTGGCGACTGCCGGCGAATTTTCCTTTAAAGGGCGATTTGTTTATAACGCTTGGCTTCGTGCAGATCGAATGCAAAAACTTCGTGTACAGCAAGCCTTTTTATACCCGAGAATTTAGTGATAATTTTGGGGGGGAAGGAAATCGCTCAAGATATCAAAAAAAAAAGAAATTTCTAATCGTAAATGAAAATGTGAAATTGCCGAGATTTTGGTAATGAGGTCTGCAAGAGATAGCCGACGTGAAGTAAGTGATTTACGCTAGCTCGTTACCTCTACGCTTATCATTCAGTATGTGGATGAAGAACTATTTCTAAAGAAAATATAAAACACGATAGGGGCGTGTTACATTATTATTATTATTTTCCTCACTTTTGAAGTTTCTACGGCATCATTCAAATTTTCGAAATTTATCGAATCAAATTGAAGATCTCCGTATGAAGAAATGTGTTTATATTTTTTAAGTTTAAAAATGGAAGTTTCTGTATATAGTATATATACTAGGGTGGTCCTTACTTGGGCAAAGTTGGAAAATGTAACGGGACCGGCTGGAAAATGATTCAAGGTATGTATATGAAAAAACTGTTTGCTTGAGTTTGAACAAAATCAAACCATATTAACACGTGCTTCTAGGCGATTGAAATTTTAAATGGGAAATACATGTAGTTTTTCGATATTACGATATTACAGACGGTTTCAGGATATTGTGTGACAGAGCCATATTCACTGGGCTTGAAAGTAGGAAAAGAATTTTCGAAATATTCTAGAAAAATTACAGTTTAAACCTGTCATTATGTACAACAATAAAAGTAAATGTTAAATTTTTTGAAGCACTTCATATGAGTTGCAAAAAATATTGACTAATTTTTGAGAAAAACTACATGTATTTCCCATTCAAAATTTCAATCGCCTAGAGGCACGTATTAATATGGTTTGTTTTTGTTCAAACTTAAGCAAACATTTTTTTCATATACCTTGAATTATTTTCCGGCCGGTCCCGTCACATTTTCCAACTTTGCCCAAATAAGGACCACCCTAATATATACAGATTATATGTATATTATAATTATAATTCTGCAAAACTTACAGAATTTTTCACTATCTACGTATTGTACCAAAATCATCTAAATATTTAATAACTCCTGAAAAATTCCGTGATATCTTACAATTTCTTACATTTTCAATGTTTTTTTTTTATCTTTTGTAATGTATGCAATTTAGAGGTGTGCGGGATTCCGACTTTTCGGGAATCCCGACGCTGGGATGGGGCGGGAAATGCGCTTCCCCGAACTTTTCGAGAATTCCGAACTTTACGGGAATTTCAAACTTTTCGGGAAATTCCGAACTTTTCAGAATATGGCAATCCAAAAAAGTTACCTGATTCCGAAATTCGTAGGAAAATGTACAAGTGGTGGAATCTTTGTTACACTTGGTTATCTACTGATGGGCTGAAAAAAATTCCTGTTTGATTTGTCGTACGCGTATCGTACGCTGACACGTAAAGAGTGGGAGAAGGAGGGGGGGGGGAAATGGTTCAACTTTGTGTAATTATAACTTCTTCTTTATTTTCTTTTCTTTTTTTTTTTTTTAACAATTATCTACTAGTCTAATTATGTTTTACGGTTAATCACTAGGGGACCGTCCCCTGGAGCCGGTGATGGCTGCCAGAAATGTGGGAGTCGGGGGTCCGTACCCTGAAGCCGGTGACGACTGCTAGGAACGTAGGTGTTAGGGGGACTATACCCTGGAGCCGGTGACGGCTACCAGAGGTTGAGAGAGGTGGGAGGATCGAAAAAATATTGAGTCGCACTGGGTAGTGAACGCTCGAAGCTCGCTATAGAAGCGAAAGCTCCCGTCACCAGCGACATCCGCCCTACTTATCTGTTTCCCACTCAACTCGGGAAATGAGTAAAAACTTTCGCCAGCCACCTCGCGGCGACCCAAAGGAAAAGGGAACACAGCCGTATGGGTGGGGGTGGCCCGCACAAGGGTCCGCGGCACGCGGCAGGGGAAAAGAAAGTGCGCGCACGCAGGACCGTACGCATACAACAGATTCTTGTATATTTTTCAGTTTTTCCATACACAACATTGGAAAATTCGACAACTAAATAGTTTTGCTCCACTTTTTTTTATGTATGATAAAAACTTGATTTTTTATTGTTGCGTAAAACTTTGACAAATCTCCAAAAATATTAAGATAACAAATTTTTCATAAAAAGTTTCGATGTTTCATTAGTTATGTTATTGATTTCTTTAGTAATTAGTCAGTTCATTGCCTACGTAGGACGCTTTTCCATTCATTTGTTTCTCAATTTTAGTGACATCTTTTACTCAAAAAAATGCCTATCAAAAACGTATGAATACAAAGTAATTACAAATCATAATAGTAAGTTGAAGTTTCTTCGTTCATCAATATAAATGCATAAGATTACAGTAAATTTGGTTTTCGAGCGCAAAAAATTTATATTTTTGAACAATGTTGATCTAAAATATCAAAAATGTTAATTGTTTTATTCTTAAGTCTTCATTTCTGATTGATTGAAAACTTCAAGATTGAAACACTATTAGAGTTTTGTTATTTTCTGCCTTCGTTTTTGACTCGTATTTAGTTCTGGAACCAATGAAAAAATTTCCATGAACAATTGATGAACTGTAAAAAGCTAGATAATTAACCTTGATCTAGTCGAAATCGGTTAGGTGTATTTTTTCATTTGAAATTCCGAGTCACGGATTCATTACATTTTGTATTATTCAATTGTTTAGTTATTCAATCAAAATTTGAATTTTTTAATCTATTCACAAATTGTTCTATGCACATTTCAATTCAGAAATCGTAAAATTTGAAATTCTCTTTATTGCAATGGCAGTCTTTTTGAAATAATACTGTAAATTTGGTATTTCAATACGAATTTGCGGTTTAATTCGTGTTGAAGAGAACTCAATAAAAAAACTTCTTACAGAGCAATTCTATATACAATGTAAATGTATGATCAATGCTAATTTTTTTTTTTTTTTAATTGATTACAACAATGACCAATTCCCGTGGATTGCGGAAAATCGCAGTTGTAAAAATATTTTTCTGTGGATCGAAACTCTGGGATTCAAAAGCGTTTCGCCTGTCGCTACTCGTATTTCGAAATACGAGTAGTGAGAGAAATACAAATTTCTTCTCTGACAGAGCTGAAATTTGTAGACTTTTCATAATCCTGAAGTTTCGATATTTTAGGACTTTTGAAAAATTTTATAAAATATTAATAAATAGAAAATTTATTATATTTGTAAATAGATAATCTTTATGGATAGAATTTTTCAGAATTACTCAAATTTACTGAATTCCTGAATTTTTCGGGATTCCTGAAAAACTCTCAACCCTGTCCCGACCCGATGAAAAATTTCCCGACTTATCCCGACCCCCGAAATTCTCAATCTTGCACACCACTCATGCAATTTTTTTACTTTTGTTAAAATTCGTTAAATCACCGAGGATATATTCTGTTCTGTTCAACTTTCTTTGATTCTTATGACGATTTTTTGAATGTAGTAGCTCCTTCGGTAAATTAACGGAATTCCCTGAATTTCAAGAATCCCTCAATTTTATCAACGTTTTATAAAAATTCACGAATGGTTTGAGTGCCTTAGAACCCCCAAAAATGGACATTGCTAATGTGAAGGTCGGCAGTTGCTTGTAGGGTGGTGCACCATGACATTTTGTACTTTTTATGTTCCACACAAAAAATAATAAAAAAGCCATTAATCACAGAAATAATCGAGAGCCACACTATGACGTAAAGAGAGTAGATTTAAAAGTAGTGATATCACAGAAAACGTCGCTCGAAAAAAAAAAAACAACAAAAATTCAACACCAATCACATTTTGCAATCACATAGTGAGAACTATTGATGTGATAACTCCTTTATCCTTCGATGTAATAACTCCAGCGCAATACTAAACACGAACGTTCCGCATTTCAGTACTGATGCATGATGGGTTGAAAAGCGGTCGACGGCCTGCTTTATAAAATTCATCAACTTAATATTTGTATCAACAGTGAGATAAGAGTGCACAAGAATATGCTAAAAAAGTAGTGACATATTCTTTTATTAAAAACGGTTATTCACCCTTTCATTTAGTCTATAACTATAATATTATTGAATGGTAATGGTGTCTTGAGAAATATATATTCTTCAACAATAGTGGTAACTCATTTTTATCAAAAACACTCGTACTAAGCTGATATCAAGCCTGGTCTTCATAAGCCCCTCACGACGTCGCACGCAGGAAAAAACAAAATACAAAATAAATTGTGTGAATAACAACAAACGAACAAACAAACAAGCAAAAAAGTACATTAAGCGGGCCGTCGAGCGCTTTTCAACCCATCAGTACTGAAATGCAGAACGTTCGTGTTTTGTATTGCGCTAGAGTTATTACATCGAAGGGTAAAGGAGTTATTACATCAATAGTTTTCACTATGTGATCACAAAATATGATTAGTGTTGAATTTTTGTTGTTTTTTTTTCGAGCGACGTTTTCTGTGATATCACTACTTTTAAATCTACTTTTTTTAAGTCATAGTGTGGCTCTTGAGTATTTCTGAAATTGATGGTTTTTTTATTATGTGTTTTGCGTGGAATACAAAAGGTACATAATGTCATGGTGCACCACCCTACAAGTGACGGCTGACCTTTACATTAGCAATGTCCTTTTTTTGAAGGGGTGGGCGTGGGAGAGGGTAGAATAAATCACAGAAAAGATCAGAATTGACCGGTTATGGTTTTAGTTATTTATCGTTAAATTATTGGAACAGTGAACAACGGATTTGATCCGTATTTTTACTATTGTATATTAATAATTTTTTTCGAAATATGTAATAAATGTGAGAAAAATTTAAAAATCTCAGAATTTCAACTAAAATTTTTCATTCACATTTTCGAATCGTAAGAATTCAAATTGTCGTTCTATCACACCTAGATATTTTTTCCTAATATATACATAAAAATATTCAAAAAACATAATAGTCTTAAAATTTCATCTTTTACTTTATTATCTTAATTCTGTACTTTAACCACTGTATGTTTACATTTTTTTTTCAATATGTATATGAGGAAAATTTTAAAATCTCAAAATTGCAACTTAAATTCGATTAACATTTCACAATACAAATTAAAATATCCACATTAAAATAATATATGTCGTGTGTTATTCATTGAAAACGTCGCATTCGCATGCAAGAAAACATACAATTTGACGTTACACGCTTAGTATCAGCTGCACTTTTAAATTTTGTACATAATCAAATTGATTCAAAAACATACATGACGTTTTCGTTCTGAAATACGCCATGTTGGATATGAATAGAGGTGTGTTTCGCTGACACTGCTGCCTATAGTTGTCAGCAGTGCCACATGTAAATCGCCTTTTACCTTCGACGATCAGCTGAAGCAAAATTATCATAATAGAAACCATGGACAAAGGATTCTTTAAGAAGGATGCTCGACTCGCCGCGAAATCTGCTCGAAAAATGGCCCGTATATCGTTAGCTATGTGGGAGGAGTTTCTTCCATTCAACTAACGAGCGCAAGGAAGAGGAGATTATACAGCTAAAGAGAGAGGAACACATTGGTTCCTCCCACATCGCTGACCGTATGCTGACCACTTTCACCGTAGCGAGTCGGGCATTCTTCTTCCAGAATCCTTGCCATGAGCGTCGAAAACATTTTCTCGAAGCACGATCTCTGAAATCGGGCGGTATACAATAGGTGGGAGAAAGATAGTCCCGCTAGGCGACGCAAGTGGAAAGGAGACAGATTTGATTCTTACAGTTATTACTCCTCCGGCCGATTTCTCTTTTGTGCGTCCCGATTTCTTTCTTATGTTAAGCGACGGACGAAATCTGGCCGGATTTCGCCATTTTTTTATAATCCTTGAAACTCTACCATACTCCATTATATAAACTTTTTACGCTTTGTACGTTTTCATTGGAATTTATAAAATACATCGAACTAGGGTAATGTCCAGGGCCATATTTAGAATTCGTAGGCCCCTTTAATTTTTAGTGACGTAGATAGGCATGCAAAAAAAATTGATGACCTTTTTTTTTTAGATGCATCGATTACCTTTTTTTAGATACGTCACTAATGATGCATCTGAAAAAATGTCGTCAATTTTTCACTTAGGAAGCCCCCAGTTCAAAAACCAATTTCCTAAAAATACTCTAGTAATTTTTCTATATTATCTGAATTGGTGGGGGGCCCTCGGGCCATGACCCCGCTGGCCCCGTCCTAAATGCGGCCCTGATGATGTCTACTGTACGGAAATTTAGAGTGTACGGGAAAAGTACGGTAATTTACCGCAACGTACGGGAATTTTCCACTATTAATATTTTACTATAAACAATAGAAAAAGAATTATTCAGTGTTTTAGGCTGTATAGTTGCTCTATTATAATTCAGGGGCGTAGGCAGAAAAAATTTTTAGGAGTTTTTTTTAAAATTTACTCCTATCAGGATTTCATAATTTTTAATTTTTGACTATCTGGTTACAGAAGTACGTTTTCTAGTTTTTCGAACTCAAGGATTTTAATTAACAGCTTTCAGAGTCCAGAGTCGCTCATTTTTCATGATAAATCGTATTCAATATAGTGGGATTCGATTTGATTACATGCATATGCAAATCACTGAGGTTTGAATTTTTGCTTGTTTTCATTTGCTTTGTTTGTTTGTTTTTTCAATACTTTTGGTATTTTTCATAACTCTTCAGAATTTATACAAGTAAATGATTTTTAGACATGATATAATGAATGTTCATATAACTTTTGAAAATTTTATGCTCTAGGAATCAAAGTTATAAAATTTTTTTATATTTTTATATATTTTTTTGGAAATTTTACGAAGATTTTCATTCCTACGAAGTTTTTCATAGATTTCTAGGATTTTCGTGTTGAATGTTTTTTATAAAATTTTTGTAATATTCCATGGTAGTATTGGAGATTTGTAGTACATATTTCTAAAAACAACTCTGTAGTTTTTTATTTTTATTTTGATGCTGTAGTACGTATTGCCAGTTTCAGCAGTTTTGGGCAATTTAATTCATATTTCAGAAATAGTATCTTTTATACCGATTTCAAACACTTTATATTTATTTTCGCATTTTTTGAATATTCATATGTGGCTTGGAATAAGAGAAGGGTCCTATTGTTACAAACGAGAACCTTGGGAGAATGTAGAGTAACCTTTCTCTTTCCTCTATTCGTAACAGTTTGTTCGGATGTTTTAAAAATTTTTTCTACGGCCATCAATGATCATAGAGACTCGTGACATAGCTCATTGAATGGGGAATTTTTCAAACTATTTTTTAAAGTCGAAAACTCAAAAACGATTTTTGTAATCATAGGTCCTTTTTCTTATTACAAGTCACATATGTTGTACCCGGCCGTTCCAGTCTTGGCCGAATTAGGTTAATATGGGTTAAGTTTGGATTGAAGAATTTAAAAAATCAGAAAAATGAGTTTTTGGTGTTTTAACACTTGGGTGCTCCTAAAAATACATGAAAACGAGTGGAGGGGAGTTTTTGTGGTTAAAAACAATGTACTTTTATTATTGGAAAAAGAATATATACGCATTTACTTTTAAAAATAACACCCTACCAATAATGTCGACATAAAAAACGAGTCAAATGACGACTCTCGAAATTGGTCACTTTTCGACTCGGCAAACGATATCGTCTGACGATCCAAATCACGATTTCATTTGACGAGTCGACAATCGATTTTGCTGGACGAGTCAATAGACGACTTTGCTGAACGAATCGACAGACGACTTTTTTGAACGAAACAACTGATGAATTTGTTGAATGACTCAACATACGACCATTAGAAACACTTTTTCAAGACTCGACAGATGATCCCACAGATGACCACGGTTGCAAACCAATTAGTTTGCGATAACTCAAAAAAGACCTGATTAGGATAAAACTGAAATTCTGTGAAAAAATACAATCATATTTTTTATGTAAAATTTATTCGAGTCTTACTGATCTCGTAGATGTTCACAATCAGTTGACCTTAAAAACTAGACTACTTAATTATTATTCGCTTCAATCGCAGGTGGATCCACATCTTTTGTTTTGTTTTTTTCTTTTTCTTCAAGAAACTGTTTATAAGTTTCTTTGGCTCTATTATAAACTTCCGGGTGTCGCCTTTTCGTAGAATCCTTCATGTTAGTAATTTTCCTTCCGATGTGGAGATCAATGGCCTTAGTTGTACATAATGGGAAAAACAACCTTACTTTAGCTGAAACAAAGTCAAGATTTTTCCACTATAATTTCAAAAAATATCGTCATTTACTATATATATATATTTTTTTTTTCTATATAATAATATATACTTTGTAATATGAATGTGAAGTAACACTTTACTTCTTCATCTATTATGTAACGCACTAGAAAATTATCTACCGATTATACGCTGATAAATCCGGCTCGCGTTGAATGCCTCCGATTCATTTGATCCGCTCACAGTAAATAAAACAGGGACCTCTTCAGCAATCACTGCGCCAACCATTTTATAAATGGTGTCCTTACACGTGGAATGCCTCAACTGTAATAAGGTGTCATCCGAAAAAATTTTTTTTATTAAATCTCAGTTCCGTATCGCACTGTAATGGAACAAATATGTTGTAGCAGGACTTACAAATTTTTTCTGAAATTTTTTGTTCAGTAGGTTCTTATCAAATTCATGACATTGTTTTAACGAAATCAATGGCAAAAGAGTCGCCGTATATTTGCAGGAAGCGATGTTGTCATCTACGTCAGGCTCATCTACTGTAATGGCATCATTTGGCCTGGACATAAGACTCAAATTTTCAACCGCCTGAAAATTGAAAAAAAAAAAAAGATTTTGTCAGTATGATTCTTGGAAACATGTTTATTATACGTCTCAACAGTAATTGGTGTTATAATCCGTACCTGTGTGATATTATTTGTCAAAAAAGTGGACAAATTGTCATTAAGCAACAAGTTCATTGTCCCTTGTAAACCCCGCTTCAAATCTTTTTCAATCCAAGATTTCATTCTCTCTTCCAATGTTTTTATTTCTCCGGAAACAATTTCTAGAACAAAAACATCATTTCAGAGTTTTGAAAAAAAAGCTCACAGCGATGTGCAGTTAGGTATGACGTTGTAAAAAATTTTTTTATTTTTATAGAGATTTATTTCGTCAGAGAAAGACGTTCTTCGTTAAAACATTACTATTCAAATGCTCAGATGTTTGAAAATTTGAGAATGGACATAATAATTACGTCTCTTAATATTTACCTCGAATCATATTTTCCATGTTTGATAAAAGTGCTTCGCTGTTAGCAGGAATGGTGATATTGCTTTCGATTTTATTCAATAAGCGTGAGTTAACAACTTTCCTTGAAGTATCTGTAGAACATTCAATATATTAAGTTATGTTTGACAATCACGAAACTTTCACTGCATGTAATTTAAAAATTATAGTTGCCTGTAGTTGATTGTGATGGTCGTTGCATTTCAACAATGCTATTTTCAGTTTCGGCCAAGTTGTTTGGGGATTTATCAATGATTTGAGAGCTATCATTACATACACTAGGACCTAAATTTGAAAAATCATGTCAGTCGCTACAGCTAGTGTTCAATTCATCGAATAACTACTAGTAATATTGCTCTCATTTTGAAATGATTCTCCCCTCTCTTACGTTAAATCATTGGAAAATTATTAGTTAATAATTATCAACCTTTCTCCTTTTTAACTTATAAATATCATTAATTATTACTGATCTTTCGTAACTGAAAATTGATTTTCGTTACCTACTCTTAAGTCATCATTCAATTGAAATTGAAAATACTCATGAATCTATGAAAAAAATTACTAGTAAGTCGAAGAACAATACTCAGTCAAAAATCAATTCACGTGCGTATATATACTCTCTGTACAAAATAAAGAACATTAGGCATTAAATTTAAGAAATTTTTTATTGATTTAACTTAAGAGAGAGGGTTCTGGAAAAATTTGAAGTCTACTTCTTAAGGAAGTAAAATATTTTTCATAGTTCATCTGTCGAAAATCCGATTTTCGACGTCTCTGAAGACTCGCGAAAATGGCCGATTCCCGAGTGTTACCGAGTCGATTTCGACTCGACTTCTTTCGACTCTGCTCAGATTGCTTTGGCCCTGCTCGGCTTGCTTTCGGGTCGCTTCGGCTTTTACTTTCTCCACAAGAGATGAAAATGACCCGCCAGCGTGGCGAAAGTATTAGCTCGATCTCATTCTTCCACTCTCTGACCCCCGTACTCCCGTTGGTACGACTGACTCGTTGATATGCATATATAGTACACCGACGCACATATATGCTGAATTGTGCTGAATGTTGATCGAGTGGCAATTGTTCTGTGTTATGTGCAGTGTTTTGAAATAAATAGCAATCTAGATGCGATGTCGCGATGTCTTCGGAGACGTCGAAAATCGAATTCGACAGACACACTATGAAAAACTCTATGTTTAACTCGTGAAGAAAACAGGCGAATCCCGAATCGTGTGTTGGCAGCACTCGCCTACGGCTCGTGTCAGCCATATACACACTCTTCGGAAATCGCCTGTTTTCTCCACTTGTCAAACAAATAGCTATATCCTTTTAAATTAAATTTCTCCTAAAGCTAGATTAGCATTCTATTCGCATCAAGAAAATTTACCGAGATATTCCTAGAAATTCACATTAGAGAAAACGTTTTCACAATCGTAAAAATTTTAATGTTCAATATAAATTCATCAATATTCATACTTATTTTATAAAATTGTCACAAGTCCAATAAAGTAAGAAAAAAATGCGATCTGTGGAAAGGCATTGAAATACCGAAAAATTATTCAAAATGATAGAAGAATCCGCGAGGCATGAAATATGTATTAGTAAGAAAACAATATTAATTGCATTATTATTGACGCAGACTGTAATGAATTATAAACCTGTCAGAAGTTGCGAATCATCTTTTGATACTTTGGTTGCACCTGACACTTGGGTTTCAACAGTGTCATTGTGAGTCGAGGCTTTTTCAGCGTCTTCAGAAGTGTGGTTAAAAAAGCCTAAAACATTGGTTCAAAGCGTGTAAAGAAAGCTAGAAGTCCAAGAATAAAAAAAAATAGTAAAAGAATCCCGAAAAATCTCTTATTCTTTTATATTGATAACTGGCCTTCTCATAGCCTTATACTGACAATATCGATCAGGGCCATTAAAGGTGTGTTTGCTGTCTTGTTACAATAATATAAATGGACATGGGAAATAAGACACTAAAATATCTTCAGGATTTGGAACATCCAAAAAAGATGAATCCTCTGAAGTGTCCGATGAACTTGCAGTTTTTTTTAGAAGATTTAGCCTTTTTCTTTGGAGTGAACGACCCTGAGCTTGACGAATCACTTTCACTGGATGAGCTTTCACTGGAGGATTTTCCAGGACTGTACCTTTTTTGAGTTTTCGGTTTCCTTTTCTTTGAAGAATAGTCGGTTGTCTCGCCACTGCTATGCTTCTCATATTTTTTGCTCTTCTTTTCCGCTTCTTGCAACTTTGCTGAAATCAAAAAAGTTGATCAAAAATAATTATCATCACATTTGATACACGTTATGAGATTAATAACGAATAGTTATAAAAGAATATCATAACGTACTAATAGAGCTGGCGTAGATCTTAGGAATCGCGTAGCTGTCCCATGCATTTTTATCGGCATCAGCACACTTTTGGAGCAGTTTGTAGCTGTGTTTCATAGCCTTTGGGGGGTAAAAGAATGTGTTGTTTTTCTCATCAACCCATTTCGAAGCGACTACTGAAATAGTTACGTCACCATCCTCTTTACTTGCAATAATACTGTAACTTTTTTCATTTTTTTTGCGTCTTGCTTTTGTTCTTTTTCTCTTATCTCCGACTTTGGGAATGCTATCGGCACTCGCTTCATCTTCAAAAGACGACATTGTAGCTTTTCTGAAAAAACATGCATAATGTTTTAATCTCAATAAAACTTGATAGCGATTTATACAGCTAACTTTCAATACATAATAATACGTTGTCAATTCTGAATTTACTCATGTTAAGGAAGGCATTCGACCTAAAGGATTAGAAAAATCCTAGTTTTTTCGAGTTATTCTTTAATCAAAAAAGGAATGTCACAATTTTGCGTATATTTAGGTACATGTTTAAATTGTATTCTTTAATTGTTGATGTATGATAAATATTCAAAATAGCGGCTGTAGCAGCCATACTGCTTAAAAAGGTTGGTAAATTTTTCGTTAGAATATTGGAAGTTTTAAACCCATATTCTGTTTGAGGTTTTGCCCATAAATAGATCTAGAAAATTTTTCCATCAATTTTTGAAAATTTTCCATATGTATGGAGGAATTTCATAGTGTATAGAAAGTTTTCTAGATCTACTTATGGGAAAAATCCCACACAGAATAATATGAGTTAAAAAATTTCAATACTTTCATGGAAAATTTATCAAATTTTTTTCAAATGTGTATTTTCTAATAGATTTTTTAATAAAAATCGACTTCTACGGTTTTCATTCTACAGCCTGAACCAATCGCCTGAAACACAATAATTTTTGTTTTAGAAGTAAAGCTTTTCTTAAGTGCGCGTGTGGAACTGAGAAACGCTAAGAGACATTGAAATCGAGTAACACAATCATATGATAAAGAAAAAAGTCCAAATTTTACAGTTTTATTTGTTTTGTTGTTATGAGCAGCTTAAAAATTGTTTTAATAATTTGTTTATAAAGATTTTAGAGATTCTCGCACTTAAGAAAAGCCTCATCTTTAGACTAAAAAATTTGTGTGTGTTTAAATGGTTTGTTCGGGCTGTAGAATGATCACGGCAAAAATCGATTTTTCCGGAAAACGTATCGGAAGATAGCTGCTGCAGTCGCAGTTTGAATATTTACCTTATGTATACAATCAAAAATTGAAATAAAGACATGTATCTAAATATCCGAAAATTATTAAAAAGTTTCCGTATTGCTTTATTGTTTCAAAGACAGGAAAACTACTTTTTTTTAGGCTTCGGGAAAAGTGCCACCTCCCCTTTTATAGAATAGATAAGGATGATTTTATGTGCAATTTTCGATTTTTCTTACCGATATTTTTTAAACGGCTTGAAAATCGGCAGCTCGGGGAACGCTCTACGATTGGTCAAAGTTATCTGAACGCCTACGTAATTGAAAATACTAAAAGCTAGCTTTGCTCGAAGAAAACGGATCATACAAGTTATATTTAAACAAATAACAAAATGTACGAGTGTAATTTATCTAATTTAGCTAAGTGTATGAAGAACTTTACATACAAATCGACCTCCGTCCGCTTCAAAGTAAAAACCCTTGTGGGTCACGTCTTTCAATTTTATACAAATTAGATTATCGTCTAAGCTATCTACTTGATACATTCCAACGCGTCTCGACGAGGTGGGAAATTCGTAGACATCACTTATCTCTAAGAATCTTCTCGCAATCAAGAAAATTTGTTCGGAATTTTTTTCTTGCAATATATTTTGTACAACTGCTAATGTTTTGTCGTTGGTGATAACAACGTTGTCTTTTGTCTTTTTGCAATCGAGAATAAAATTTTCTGTTCTGATTTTCATGAATTGATAATGTTCAAAAAGACAATTGTTCGGTACAGGTCCCGAACCGTGCTTTTTGGAGAGTTGAAGTTTTTCACGATGTTGACTTTTTTTCGATTTTAGGTATGAAACATTCATTTTCTTCTACACGATTGATAAGTTATTGTATCGCGAGAGTACCTGCACGAACAATACGTCTTATTTTGAACAAAAAGTTTTCAAATGGAAATGCGCTAAACTGATCTAAATTTCCGAAACGACGGACATCGTCACAAACATGGAGCAGAGTATGAACGTTATGTGAAATGCTGTGTTTACCGTAAACAATAGCATGACCAACAACAAATTTAGTCAAGAATGCATTTATTAATGGCAAAGTATCAAGATTCAGTTCAGGGTCACACAAACAACGTATCGAAAAATGTAGTAAAAGAAAATGTTGATATGTTTGGTCACTCAATCGCTTACGCAAAACGATAGGTCCTAGGTCCAAGAGGAACATTCGAAATTCCGTAGCTTTCCAGTGAGCCACGTCATTTAATTCTCTGCACTTTCTCGGAAATTCTACTGGGAAAGATTTTCGAATTGACTTCATCAATTTATTAACTGCCATGATTTTCAAGTATGTTAGAGTGTACTGTTTTTTCTTTGCAAATTTTTTGTCTTTGAGATTGAGCCACAACTTGATCAAACATTTAGTAATTCCGAGACAAATCTGATGCATGTAATCATGTGCAACAAAATTTACTGGATCAAAATGGAGTAATTTAGATAGAGGACTGAAACCTTTTTGCAAATTCGTGTAACGGTTCTTTTTAAATTTACGGCCTGTTCTTAATTTGAGTTGACTCATCTTGCTTTTTTTTATATAAAATGATGTTCGATTCAACCTACGACTTCCTTTGACATTGCAACGCAAACAAGATTCTTTTCCATTGTGCCCGGAGATATGTAAAACAAAAATTTTTGCTGGAAGATCAAACACAACATATTTTACTCGAAACTGAAAAATGCGACCATTGATTTTGATACCATTGACAATAAGCTTGTTACACTTATTCACAAAAAAATCCAAAAAGTTTTCACATGAAGCTGGTTTGTGAGGTCCAACATAGAATTGTATGACAAAAATTAATTCATCTGAAACATTCAATAATTTGAAAAGTATTGGCCAAGCTGATAGTCGTAAACTTTTGTATAAGTCTAAGCCATCTATGTTGATAGAGATTTTAATTGAATCGTTAGACACGTGTTTTAAAATGTACTCTTTGATTTTTGGCAATGATAACAATTTTTCTATACCGAAATAGTAAAAGAACCCATCGTCCATTTTGCTAGCTTTGATAGATCGTGGCGTGTTGTACAAAGTACGACAATCTTTAGGCAAATCGCGAAAATCAACGTTTTCAGCATTTTTTAGTAGATGTAGCAACTGAGTGACCGATGTTAGTGTTAAATTGTTTGAAAGTGACCAGTCTATCAAAGCACGTTTGAATTTGACAGTATTAGATTCTGTAGTTTCTTGAGATTCACTTAGCTCATCTTCATTAGGTGAAATAATATCTGAATGTGGGTCAATCGGCACGTCACATATATTTGGGAATTGTTCAAAATTATTATTATTTTCGCATAGTGTAGAGCGTTCAAGATTCTGAGAGGCGTCACTGTCACTACCAGATGACAAGAATTCACCAACATTTGTTGTTTTTCTTTTTTGCATTCGGTAGTACCATGATAAAGACACCTGTCTCCCTTTGTACAGTACTCTTTTCTTGCTGCTCATGTTTAACGATCCATCCTAGAACAATGGCCGTTCTAAGCAATTTCAGGACTTGCAATGATGTTCTTAATCATTGAGGCAATTTTCGCAAAAGCTGAACAAGATGATCGAACTCAGTAAAGAATCACGAAAGTAGAAAAAAAAGTTTTAAAATGCTGAAAAAATTGTATGATACCCAATCTTTTTTAATTTTCAACTTCATCTATTAATAATTTCTCATGCGTTCCAAAAAAAAGAGGTTTACTACATGCAATGAAAAGTTTACAGGACATTCGATTAATGTTTTTATTTATTTATATATAAATAAATAAAAACAGTAATTTCCAAGATCGGAGTGAAATATTACTATAATTAGGAACTTAGAAAAAAATGAAAATGAATAAATTCTGATTGCACAGAGTTAAAGATGTCACGTTCTGACGAGATCAGAAGGTGAAGGGGAAAATTTCTAACCCCGGAGATTTTTTAGAGAATTCTTTAAAGTTAGGATTTTTGTGCTAATATTGAGATACTATGCACGGGACCCGAAATGTACTTGCGTTAAAATTAGAAAAAAGGGTATCTCGGTATCCGGGGAGGATAATTTGAGAATGTTCAAGGGAAGTTTATTGAAATCTAAGAGTAATATTCATAAATTCGGGGATGGGAGGGTGTTTGTTGGGCAATGGACCTGTCACGGAAGTAAGAAAATTAAAGGTTACTTACTCAGTCGAAGTTTGGATACGTTGATCGTGAAGAAAATTATTTTTTATTTGCCGCCGGCGTGAGTGGTGAAGTGACGAAGAGGGAGGGATAAATGAAAATTTGAATATTGAAGTCCAAAAAAGAAGATTTATTGTTAAAACAGGAAAAAATTGAAAGAAACAAAGTACAAAATTGGGGGGCACACAAACACTCGCAAATATCGCGCCGCGGAACGAGGAAAGTACAAAGATAGTTAACTGAATCGCGACTGCTTTTCGAAATTTTTTGTAACGCAACTACTGCCCTTCGCAGCTTTACGAAGGGTTTTTTTCAACTATCCCAAAAGAAGGGGACGGAAGTCAAAAAGTAGGAATTTAAGTTTCTAATTGGATAATGTGGTCAAAAAGTGGGGATTTCATTCCCTGATTGGGTCTGAAAATCTCTCCCCACATTTTCCAAGAAATGCGATAATAAAAAATTTCCATCATCGAACCCTAAATTCAAGCAAGTCATAAAACAGCATGTACTCCGAAAACTTATCGTGAGATCCGAAACCTCCGTGCCTTGGTATAAACGAACTCCCAAAGTGAGTAATACCAAAAGCCCAAAATTCGGACTAAATGCGTGTAATAAACCGTGTTAAGTGCTTGCACATGAGGGCGGCCCGGCGATAGAAAAGTCCTAGATCCCGACCCTCATGTCAACGCGTGAAGCCCAGCATTGTAGTGAGCAGAAATGTGAATCACGCACTTTTCACTTGGGTTTGATTTGATAAGGTGTAATCGTACACCGTCACAAGGCACAGAGTCACCAATTTTAAACTTGGCCTTCGAGATAATAGCTTTAGGAAGTCGATACTAAATTTTATTCCCGCTTGAAAAATAGGAAATATCCTAGATGAAAATAAAACCAAGACGGTACGTCACAAAGATAACATTTTTAAATTATAAGGTTATTTATAATCAGAAAAAAGATTTTTTTGACATTATAGGTTCCAATTCTCAAAAAGCACCTCATTTAATTATAAATTCAAAAAAATCCTATAATGATGAGCGAAATTCAAAACTATGAGAAATTTGGTATTGTTGAGTTCAAACTTTAGAATAATTTTATTCCAAATTTGCATGTTAGAAAAAAATTGAATTTGTCTACAGAATATAGAACTGGTAGTGATTTCTTACATAAATTTTAGTTGTCAAATTTCAAATTCTGAAAAAAACCAAAATAAAATATTGTAAAATGTTGAAAAATTGTGAATTCTTAAAAATGTAATTTTGTAATTTTTATTAGAAGTGTCAGTTACAATCCCAAATCTTACTAAAAATATATACATTTAATCCAGAGAATAGAATTTCCTGAAGTTGAAGTATAATTCGACATTGTGGAAATTATAAAAAAAAAAAAAAAAAACAAAGGCTCGAAAACGATCTTTAAAACGCGCTATATTGCAAGTTTTATTTGAAAAGCGAATAACGAAAATTTTATATTTAATGTAGGTAGTTATTAGATACGCGTTCTGATGGTTGATTTTGATAACATTATTTTGTTAAATTATAATGAATTTTTATCTTGTTTAGGAATGATGTAACAACAAATAATTTTTAGGAACTTGGAAATTCTCATTTTTTTAACTATTGTTCAATATTAATATTATATTAATATTTAGGCAACATTAAAATTCATTTCATAAAAAAGACAGTACTTGCTCTCGGCAATTAACAGACAACTTGTTAGTTTTCTATTTTTCAAATCGCAATGTTTTTTCTAGTCTAAAAAATTTTTTCCAGATTTAGGTTCCCTGGCAAAGTTTCTGCAATGATATAGCGTACGTTGCACTTGCGTTACATTCGTTATTTTCAATAATTTGAATATTAAATGTGTGTTTGTTCATAAAACTCATGAAAATAAGGAGTTTGCGTTATTTTTTGTCGTAATTATTCAAAAACAAATTTTAAAAACAATTTAGTGTCCAGGAAGGCATATGTTTATAAAATACCTTTATTCTCAATTTCTATAACTGATGCATTACATTATTTCTTTTAATTATTGTATTTATTGTGCATTCCTTCTTGAAACTTGAAGAAATAATGGTTTTCGGTATTTTTGATGGAAAACACCAAATAGTATACAATAAAATTTGCACTCAAAAACTGTGATATGACTTTTAAAAAAGAGTTCAATTCGTGTTCGTAAATAAGAATTTTTTTTCACATACAAGTTAACTTTTTAAGTAATCCTCACTATCTCTTACTCATTGTAAATCGTAAATTCTATAGGTGACTTTCTACGCTTTTTACTACATCTTTTCAAAGAGTTTATCCGGAACATCCGGTTTCTCGACTTCAGTTATTCAGTAGCTCAAACGCGGGTCCAATTGTAAGCAATTGTAAGCAGAGGGTGAAGGTCGAAACTTCGTTATGATTTATGTTTACTTTAAGACGACTCGGAACTGCTCGGAACCTACTGTAGAACGGGAAGTAATGAAAGGAAGGAGGGCGAAAAGAGAAAGTCTTCCGAGTCGTCTTAAGGCCAAATTTTCAGACGATAAAAAAAATCTGACGAAGTTTAGAGTATGCTCATTTGACGGGGAAAGTTTTCTACACTCAGAATAACTGGATAACTTATTTTAGATTTTTGGCGTTGTTATTATTAGTACCCTGTCTTTAGTACACGCCACATATGTGATGAATCATAAATTTTTTCATTCCAATATACTTTTCCATGTAAAAACCGTTAATAAGTAATTTACGAGAGGAAATCCCATTAATCGCTATTGGATTATGAAAATTAAAGAAACGTGGGTTTCGAATACATTGAGAATTAGAAATTTGAAGTATATACGGAGATTTCAAGGCTCGCCAGAAAATTAAGTCAGAATGTCAGTTTCAAGGTTAGTCATGCAAAGATAAAACGTGTACATTCGGTTCAAATGAAATCGGTGCAATAAATATAGAAATATAGAAATACGAAAAACGATAATCTTCATGACTTACTCACTTGCATAAAAAATGAGAATCCGATGTGTTCACAAGGATTGGATGATAAATTTCACTGCCCGAAAAAATTTCTTGCTGAGAGCTGCACCTCACTGCTCCCTGCACCGCACTGCACCGATAGCACTTGCACCTGTTCGTGTGTGTTCGTCACTGATGACGTGATGAGACCACACAGTCACTACGCACTCATAAGGTACACTAGGAAGCACCCGAGTGCACGCGACGAAGGGCGATACTATTGGCGTTGCTATAGGTGGGGGTTAAGCAAAAAAGGGAGTCGGCACGACGAATCGTCTTAATAAGTCGTCGCGACGAGTCATCTTAATAAGTCGTCATGACGAGTCGTCATGTAAACATGATTATCTATCACCATTGACCAATATTATGCGATATATTAACGAATTTTTTGCATCTACATGCATGAAAAATGCTTGTTCAATATAAAGCAAACAAATTTTAGTCACACATGTATGTGAATTTAAATGTGACGACCCGACTAACGACACTGATGACGACATTCGGAGACTTGAAATATTCGGGCGCTGCGTAAGACTTAGTAAAAAAAAGGAGTCGGCACGGCGAGTCGTCTTAATGAAGCTAGGTGAAACGTATATACAAACTTTTCGTGGTCATAAATACAAACTTTTTTGGCTGAACTGTATATTAATATATAGCGATTTTCAGCGCTCGGTGGTCATAAGTACAAGCTTTTTTACTGGAAGGGATACCTATACACTCGGCGCCCGCAAAGTACTCCTCCACAAAGCACCACGGAACGAATTAGTCTCCGGGAGACCAGCAGGTTTTCGGCATATTGATTAATGGATCTGCTCGCTCGAGTCGAAAAATCAGGAACGGCTCGAGACAGTAACATTTTCAGAAAGTGCCCAGTCTCTTTTAGGCCTTCGGAGTTGAAGGTTGAAAATCAGCGCGCACGATACGGACCTATGAGCCTGACAGTGATTAATAGATTCGAGCGTTCGTTCGGCCCTAAACAATCGTTCACAAAGTACCACACAAAACCCGAGCTGTGGTACTTTGTGGGCGCCGAGTGTACATATATATGGACACTTTCTTCTTTCCCCTGTACAAGCCTCCAGCGGGGTCACGGACATTCACTGATGTTAATGACCTCGATCCTCTGGAATATATTATAGAATTCTCAGGAAACGGATAAAACTGAATTACAAATTTTTGCTCCAGGTTATTTCTCAATAGGGAGTAATCACTCTTCAGATTATCCCCATTGAAATTATGTAAGAAAAATAAGAGATATAACCTGAAAAGCCCACCATATATCTTAATTCCGAAATTCCAAAAATTAAGAAATCCTTCAGAAACCATATATTCATAGATTAAAAATTGAAAAAGCCCACAAAAAATACATTTTCCCAAAAACTCCTGGGGAAAATGGTTTCCTCTTACACATTTGCCTGTAAATCAAAGACGACAGAATATGTAGGGATGGTGGGTAGCACAACCCACCTAGAAAAATCTAGAAGGGTAAAATATCCAAAAATATTCACGCGGAAATACATCAATTTGCACGTTGCAGTTTAACCAAATCGTCAATGCTATTTACAATTCATAAAAGTTATGCATATTGTTTAGAATTTAAATTTTTATATGCATTTTCGAAATTTATCAACCATCTCTGTATGACAACACATTTTTCGATTTTATACAATTGTAGGGATACTGCCCAGTTTCTGAAATTTTACGAAATCTCCAAAAACTTCCGCGATATATAAAATAAATGAACATTTGCTGAAATTATACAAATTGTTAAAAATTATTAACAGGATTTTGAATTTAAAATGTTGTTTCAATTTTCAAAAATTCTTTAAATTTAAAACACTATATAAACTATTCAGAACTTTCTAGGTAAATAAAAATTTGTCGGACTCCAAGATTTTTATTAAGTTTTCGGTATTTTTCAAGTTTGTTCAAGTTTTATTAAAAAATGAAAAAGAAAACATAATGCATACTTTACAGAAATAGGATAATTAACCCAACGTCGACAACTTATAAACAATTGAGTGCCCCGATCGAGTAATGGGACTCGCGCTCGGCTTAGTACGCAAGGGAGGAGATAACGCCCTTCGCGTAGAGTCTCCTGGAGCGTGTGCTTCCAAATATACCAAAATCTCAACCTATTCAACTTGCAAGAACTTCACAAATTATGAACCAATTTGCTTCAAATTTTAACAACATCTTAATCTTGCTTTAGCGATCCCATTAAGATGAAAAAATTATCAACTTTGCATAACAAATCATCAATAAATCAAGCAGGATCATTCAATGACCTTTTTGACAATTTTAGTTAAAATAATTGAAATTTTTATGTATAAATTGTTCGCAAAACTTCAATGAAGATTTTTTATATGGTTGCGAATCATCATGGTTAATAATAATAGCGATATGGTTATTTAAAAAACTTACCGTACGTTGCGCAATGATATATTCTATGCTTACCAAGTATTTCAAAGTGCCCATTGCGTGCATACTACAAAAACGAGAAGGATCAAGAGAAGTGAACAGTCTTATGTGATTTATTATTTTTTATTTACTTTGCAAGTAACAGATTGCAAAAAAGAACGTACAAAATTTTGGCCTTAGCTGTTCAGATAATGCAACAATCTTTTAACATCTTTTTTTTTTCGTTAGAAATGCCAACGCTTGGCGGTTTGGGAGCGTTTTTTAAATCGTCAAATGTGACTTTGCTGCCTATCTTAAATGTTTTGGGCTTCCCATTATATTCGTCGTGGACATCCACATCCCTGTTTGAGCCATACACAATTTTGACCGTTTTACTAATAGCAAAGTTGTTTGGGAATTTTGTTGAATCTTTCAATTTTAATTCAAAATCTTTCAATTCATATTCTTCTTTGCGGACGATGATAAAAGGATGATTTTTTGCTTTTTCTATCACACTGATGTATTTTTCTTTTGTTTCGATGCGTTCTGTTCGGTTTTTCAGTTTGGTATACATTCCGAAATTTCTGTCACATTAGCAATAAGAGTGACCTCGAACAGGATAAATATGCGTTATAACGAGATTCAACTCTTTTGCCAAAAGTGACAGAAATTCGACGAACAAGTAATTGCGGTTTTGTCCACCACAAGCATCGGAAAAAAGAAAAATTTGATTGACACATGACTGAACTTTCAATTCTTTCAAAATTGCATCTAACACTAGGTTACACACCGTATTTGCTCCTTTTTTCACCGTCCCCTCCATGAACGGATACATGTAACTCCTGCCAGTGTTATAAAAATGTACATTGAAAAGAAACAACCATAACAATCGTTTGTAGAACTGATCTGTAACAGAGATTTTTGGTAGAGCCAAATTTTGAGCAAAATCAAATTCACAAATTAAAGTATCTGACAGAGATAAAATTTTTTTCTTAAGGTTCCCATGTTCCTCTACTCTTTGTTTATGTAGCTCGTATTCAGAATTTTTTTCTTTTTCGGATTCAAATTCAAAGCAAGTATTGCAAACATCTGTACGTGGTTTCGAAAAACTGAAATTCATTTCACGATTGAAAAATTCGGCATATGTGGCAAAACTCAAAGGGATGCTGTTGTCGTCTCCGGTTATCGATGCGTAATAATCCAAAAAAAGATCATACATAGTGGAAAGGTTGAGTTCGGAATTACTAAAATAATTTAGATTCGTAGACTCTCGATTGTAATGCGATTGTTCGTGTGGTATCGAATCGCAATGAATTTTGATTAATTCTTTTATTTAGGCGGTCAATTTAACAGTCCGGTTTGTATGTTTTCCTCGATTATCGCTTAGAGATTCCCCATTCAGTATTTTTTTCTGCACCCAGTCCAATCTTTTTTTATCAATAGAAATAACTTTCAAGATAAATTTTTTGCACACCTCGACATTTTTATCAGGGCAGGAAAAACAGTAATTCCAAAAAACTGTCTTAGGTCTCACAGAATTCGCGTTTGGATTTTTTGGAGTCTTTTGTTTCATAAGAAATCGCAACATAATATTTTGCTTATGATAGTCACCATATTCCCAAAATTCGGAAAAGCAGGTTTTTTGAATGGGAACATCAACCAGACAGTGGCAGTTTTTTGCACAGCATGAATGTACAGGTTCGAACTGTTTCGCACTGATAACTCCTCCGGATTCAGAAATGTACATTTCTCCCTGATATAAAGGAAATAAAAGTTAGTTGTGAATGGTTTTCACTTTCTTAATGATTTTGATCCTTTAGAAGGCTTTACCATGTAGGTCGATCAAAAAAATGAATTTTTTATTTTTCATTATCAAATCTTTAATGCTTAAAAATTTTTTTTCCATAACTTCATCAATAATTTATAAAATATGAATGTTTCGCAATAATTAACGCGTTTTGCGGCTATGTAGATACACTCAAAGCGCGTTTTACTCGCGTGCGGGAATAAAATTTACCTCCCTTGGTGAATAAAAATTTATTCAAGCTGTTACCTACTTTATTTCTTTGCAGCTTTTTTTTGTTGGCCTTCCACTCGTTCTCATGGCGTTTTCTTCTTCGTCCTGAATGAGAGGGGTTTTCACTTGACATAGCACACTGATATGGTTAATTTTTAATTTCACTTTGTTCTTAGTTAATAAAACTGATGAGTTGAAAGAGAAAAAATATACGTAAGCGATGTTTTTCGATTGATGATTCTGGCGAAAATGCGTCAGAAATGTCGGAAAAGGCACGTTTTTTCCGCTCCTATAGAAAGTTGTGGAACGGGAAATGAATCATCAATTAGACCCTTAGTTTTTTTTAAAAATAACTTCAGGTATCATCAAGCATCTATAAGGGCGCCAAAAAAGGAGACAAATTTCAAAAGGAATTTTTGGAGGTTTAAAGACAGATTTCAAGTTTCAATTTTAGAAGTTACAATATTTACATTTTTTAATCAAGTAAAATGTGTTTTTCGCATATTTAAAAGTTCGTTTTTAAATTACTTAACCACCTAAAGCGCTACAGAATACGCATTCAGCGCGAAATGCTCCATTTTCCGGCGTGTGACAAGTTTTTTAAATAACCATACCGCTATTATTATTAACCATAATGATTCGCAACCATATAAAAAATCTTCATTGAAGTTTTGCGAACAATTTATACATAAAAATTTCAATTATTTTAACTAAAATTGTCAAAAAGGTCATTGAATGATCCTGCTTGATTTATTGATGATTTGTTATGCAAAGTTGATAATTTTTTCATCTTAATGGGATCGCTAAAGCAAGATTAGGATGTTGTTAAAATTTTAAGCAAATTGGTTGATAATTTGTGAAGTTCTTGCAAGTTGAATAGGTTGAGATTTTGGTATATTTGGAAGCACACGCTCCAGGAGACTCTACGCGAAGGGCGTTATCTCCTCCCTTGCGTACTAGGCCGAGCGCGAGTCCCATTACTCTATCGGGGCACTCAATTCTTCAAATAGAATTAAAAAAAAAAAATTTTTTTTATTATTAAAAGTATTTAACGTATTCCATGTTTTATTAATTTTGTGAAAATATGTCCAACTGTATAAGATATGTCGTTATTTTTAATGCTTTACAATTTGTGTAGAAATGAAAAAAATATCATGCATATCTTGAAGAAATATAATAAACACAAACCACAAAATTTATAGATATTTCCCTTAATTCTACAAATTCGTTGACCTTTTCAGAATTATTGGCAACCGAAAAAAATTCTTAATATTTTTCAGATATTATTAAATTTTTACCATGTCACACACTAAACGAATTTTGAAAAATATGATGAATTTTGTGAAAATTGGTTCAATTAATTATGATTGTTTAAAATGTACTAATACTTTTTCAGTTTTTATAAAATTCATCAAAATAAAAAATATTATAATTAATAAGATTTGAAAATATTTCCTGAAATTCAAAAAATTTCTCTAAAATGACCAACAATCTTTCAACTTTAGAATGTTTTGAAATTTGTTGATATTCTCAAATTTCAAAAAATGTTACAAACTATCTCCACATTTATCAAAAGTTTGTCTTACTCCTTGAGATTTGTCGCAAATTTTGAATAACTTTCAAGTGTTTTGGATTGTTATTGAAAATTCAAGAAACATTAATTTTCATGCATGTTTCGATCAAGTATGATAATAAACACTATCTAAAATATTTATGAATGTTTTCAAACATTCTCGTAATGTCTCTACTTTTTCAGAATTATTGGCAACTGAGAAAATCTCTGGTGATTTTAAATTTTTCCAAATTTTTTCAAATTCCAAAGATAATACAATCTATCTCTTGAAAAAAGTAATTAAAAAATGTCCAACTCAATAAGATTTTTCGTATAGTTTATAGGAAAAATGGAGAACATTATGCACATTTTGGAAAAATACTTAAATGGAACTGATCTGGAAAAATAGAGTACATTTTTTTAAATTTAACACATTCTATCTGTACATGCTAACCATCTTACAAAATTCACAAAGTTTCAAAAATTATACATGACTATTTGAAATTTTCTTGATTTAATGAATGAATGGAAAATTTCCAACTCATCGCGATCTTTGTAATTTTTCAGTTACTGAAGTTTTTCAGATTTCTGGTAAACAATGAAAAAAAAAAAAACATTATTATGAATGTTTTGAAAAAATATGGCAATAAATAAAACCTTTAACATTTGTGGACGAAATCGAAAACTAAACAATTTTTTTTAATTTCATCAAACTCTAACGATCTTTTATATTTCTAATACTTTTGATTGTTTGAAATTCATCAAATTTCTATCATATATACTACAAACTATTCAAAACTTTGTACATGAAAATTTGATCGAATCAGTTACATTTGTTGGAATAGGGACCTTGCATTTTTTCTAAGGTATCATTTTTTTTACTGATTTCGTAAAATACATCAAATTAGTAAACATTAAAATAAAAGTTTTTTTTTTCGCAAAAAATATTGTTAAAATACGGATTAAAAGTTTGAAAAAATTCAAACGTGATTCAAGCGCGACGAAACGTTTCTGATTGGTTCACGCTCCCGCGCCATGTTGTGACGTCAGTGGCCCATCAAAACATATAATGTTCGCATTGCATCTTTGATTGCTGTGTAATTATCGGTATGAGTAATAATTAAAAAAAAAAAACGCAAGTATGAGAATAAACTTGGAGGAAGGATTTTTAAAGTCAAATTGAACGATTGATTGGCGATGAATATATAATTTTTTTACATAAACAAGGGGATAATAGTTGCGCAATCGTCAAGAAACATTAGTTTTGATTTTTTCTTAGATCTTCAAGAGAAAACTACGGTGATTCAGCCGTAGGTTACGTGGGCGAGTATAAGCGTCCGGAAACCAAGATGGCGGCCCGCGAAATTTAAAATTTAGAGTGGCGAAGTGAACACTTTTGGAAATGATAAAAAAATAAGTCTTGACAAACAAACACGCGAAGTACGCTGTGCGCGTACTTGTAACTCTTTAATAGTGAGTACAGAGTACAAGTACGTGTACATCGTACTGTTATAGAGAGAACGAGGTTTGATGAGTAGTCACGTAGAGTACGAGTACGCTGTATTCATGCGTCTTACTCTTAGCCACTTGGTACAGTGCACGAGTGGGTGTACGTTCTACTGTAACAAGGAGGACAAGACTTTATTAATGAACACGCAGATTATGAGTACGCTGTACTCGTACTCGTAACTCTTGGGAAAAACGAGTTTAGAGTACAGAGCACGAGTACGTGTATATCGAACGTTTTAAAAAAGGACAAAACTTGAAAAAAAGTATGTACGAAGTACGAGTACGCTGTTTGAGTATGGTGTACTTGTATGCCACAATACGCACTTACACCTAAATGTACGAAAGTACGTACAGTACGTGTTAGCTATTCGTAACTTATGCACAATAAGTAAGTAAAGTGACGAGTACGTGTACATTGTACGGTATCGAAAAGAGGAACTGATTAATGAAAACGCACAGTTTAAGTACGCTGTACTCGTACTTTAGGTGTCGAGTACGAGTTACATAAAATATTAGCCTACCGTATTTACTATTTTAATATTATTGACTTGCAATTTGAAAACATGATTATTCCAAAGATTTTTCTTATAGAGCAATATACTAAGTGCAGTGAAATGTTTTAACAAATAACAACATCCTCCATTAAATAATTATAATTCATTAGTACGATTTTCAATTAGTACTCACTAATCTTGAAAAGCTCCTTTGGCAACTCTCAGTAGGTTAATTCTATTTCAAGGGTGCATCTGAAAAAAAAAAAAATTTTCCACAAAGTAAACAAACTTCAAGCTCACAGGAGCTAGATACATGTACATAAACAAAAATACTTATCTGATTATCCAAAAAACTCTAGTTTTGGTAAGCGATGGATCATTTTCCACTCTTTTATCAATTATTCATATATAGAATGTTAACATTCTAGGTATATGAATTATAACTAATAATTGAAGTTATAAATAATATAACAGCCATAGATCCGCTTTCAACTAAGGTCGGCCGACCACTACTGTCGATTACAGAGGGCTGTCGCTGCCTATGCATGATAGTACAGTACTTGTCAAAAGTGTTAACTTCGCCAGTCTAAATTTTAAATTTAGCGGGCCGCCATTTTGGTTTCTGGACGATTAGATTTCCAGACGCTTATACTTGCTCGGTTATGTCAGTTGAAAAAGAGAGAACATAACTGCAAGCGATGACATTATTTGCACTGTAAATGGAGGAATTTGTCCGGAGCACAAAACGCATGATAAACCATATCGTCTTGCCTTCATTGTTAATGAAACAGAAGAAAAAATAATGGAAATGAAGTGTTTTTACACTGCGCAGCTTCAGCAGGTATCTATTAATGTTTCATCAATCTGCAAATTTGTGCATGAAAACATATCTAAACTTCATTCGAATAATCCAAATTAATTAATGAACTATGATTAACGAATCAATAAAACAAAAATTATGCAATGATGCGAATAATAAAATAATACTAAAATATAATGAAACTTAAATAATAAGAACTATGTAAAAAGATAAAATAATGAAGGTATCAAAAAATAAAAACAAAATAAAACTGAAATATAATAAATTGAAGTAATGAAACTAAAATATAAATATTATATGGATATAAACGATCTTTTTAGAGCCAATGTGTAGGTAAAAAAAAAAAATTTCTTATTTCCTCTCAAGTCCACATCGTTTTCTTATCTCATCTTTATTATTCTCCCATTTCCATTTCATCTTCAAGCTTTCAACCGTATTTTCGGTCCTCATCAGGAAGTATAAGTTTCTATATATAATATAGAAAATAATATATATATAAAATGAAAATAAAATTGATGTGCCCTTACGCATCATCATATCATCCATAGGGAACCCTACATACTTTTTAGCGAAATTTGTACAAAAATTTTTATTTGAAAACTTTCCTAAGGCGAACAGCTATATAAAAGATAGTTTGAATTTGAAAGAAAGATTGAAAGGACTAAAAATACCTAGTAATTACAAATTGTTATCTTTAGATGTTATTTCATTATTTAATAATGTGCCTGAGAATTTAGTTTTGAAAGCCGTGGGAAAAAGATACGATTTATTACCTGTGTCGAAAATGAAAATTCCTAAGTCGAAATTATTGAATTGTATTTCATTTTTATTACAGTCCTCGAGTTTTGTTTACCAAGGTCAGGTTTATGAACAAATATTTGGAACTCCCATGGGGAGTCCCATTTCACCCATAATAGCTGATTTGGTGATGCAAGAGTTAGAAGAGGAATGCTTGAAACAATTAAAGGGATTGGGATTTGGACCTTTATTTTATTTTCGTTTCGTGGATGATATTTTGATGGCCATACCGGAGGGGGGAATTGAATTACTTCAATCGACTTTTAATTCGTATCATGAGAGATTGAAATTCACTCTTGAATTAGAAGAGGATGGGCATATCAATTTTTTGGAATTGAAGATTATGAGGTTTCATGGAAGTTTAAAATTTGATTGGTTTAGAAAACCCACGTCCATAGATAGGTGCATTAATTTTTCATCGAACAATGTAATGACTCAGAAAATTCAGTTTATTTATTTGTTGGTTGATAAGGCTTTGAAATTGTCAGATAGTGAATATCATGATAAGAATCTTGTAATTGTTAAAGATCTTCTTCATAATAGTGATTTCCCTGAGGAATTTGTTGAAAGATTCATTAAGAAGAGGACGTATTTTATAAAATCATCAATTCAGATGTCAAGGAAAACTCAGGAGAAAGAGAATAATTACACTATTTCTTTACCATACATAGAAGGATTGTCTTATAATATGAAGAGGATTAATAGAAATTATCAGTTAAGAACCACATTTAGAAATGAAAACAAAGTAAATTGTTAAATTATCAAGAGAGGTAAAGATGCAATTCCTAAAGAGGATGTACAGGGAATAGTTTATAAATTAAGATGTGGGGATTGTGACTCAGTATATATAGGATAGACAAAGAGGAAATTAAAGACGAGGATAAGAGAGCATGAAAGTAATATCAGACATTTCAAGAATACGCATACGGTAGTGACACATCATAGAATTAATGAGAATCATGATTTTAAATGGGAAGAAGTGGGGATTTTAAACAAGGAAAAAGATTATTTTAAAAGGACAGTAGCAGAAATGATTTACATAAAAAATGATAGAAATGCTATAAATAGACAAACAGATACTGAAAAGTTGAATTCGAATTATGTTAAATTGTGGAAAAAGTTGTTTTTGTAGATTAGATTTTATCAAGGTGAACAAAATTGGACGATTATTAGTCATCCTTTCTTATCAAAATTTCTATATTCACCTTTGATTCGAATTGGTTAGTTTAGTGTTGAAATATTCTCACATTGCTTGACACGGTTCAGTATAGAATGAGAGAGGAATGATTTTATATTAAGAGGTTTTTATTCCACCTGACAAAGTAGTGAATTGTTGATATTCACGGATGATTTTACAAATTGACAAAAATGGAAAATATTATCAATACTAGATGTGGTGATGGAAAATACTATTAATGGACAATTGAAATTGGACAGTTCTGAATATAGAACTTTAAAGAGGAGGGATTGGTGAGTTAATAAAGACACGGTATTGGAAAGTATAATTTGATTTTAAATTCTAAAGAAGATTTGTAATTAAGGACTTACATTATATATAGAAACTTATACTTCCTGATAAGGACCGAAAATACGGTTGAAAGCTTGAAGATGAAATGGAAATGGGAGAATAATAAAGATGAGATAAGAAAACGATGTGGACTTGAGAGGAAATAAGAAATTTTTTTTTTTTTACCTACACATTGGCTCTGAAAAGATCGTTTATATCCATATACAATTTGTATACAACAGAGCGGAATCAAAAGTTTGAATAAAATATAAATATATAAAATCAATGAAATGAAAATATAATAAAACTGAAACGTAACTAAAAATATAACTACAGTAATAAAAACAATGTAAAAGTAAAATAATAGAAATAATAAGATAATTTAATTAATAATAAAACTAAAATAAACTACATTGAATCGATAAAACTGAGATAGAAATTATGTAAAATCAATAAAACTTGAATGTAGTTAAAAATAAAACCAAAATAATACAAAACAATGTAGAAAGGTAAAATAATAGAAATATTTAAAAAAAATTAAATTTAACTGAAATATAATAAATTGAATCAATAAATCTAACATATAATACAAACTGAAAATATGGATGCATGAAAAATAATTTAATGTCACTAGTTAAACTTTCCATTTAATTTGCCATACTGTGCCAAATTTTGCTAACTTCACTTAAATTTGCCGAATCGGCCCTTGTTTTTTTGTTTGTATGAATTTCCACGTAATTTTAAATAATTAATAATTAACAGGTGGATGTAAGCACGCCATCGCTTTTCTGATGTGGTGCAACCGACGTCATGTATCGAAATCGCCAACAGAAGTCGATTGTTATTGGAAAACAGCGGCTTTTTCCAACATTGGGGTGACAAAAAAATTTATGACAGCGACTGAGTTGGTGCAAAACCCCGCAAAAAGAATCAAGCACAGCAACATTGGCGAAGATTTATTAAATCGAATAATGGAAAAATCTAAAATTCAAAATATTGACAGCCAACTGTGCAGATATGCGTCCGATTTCTTAACCGGGAAAGCAGATTCGTTATCAATGCCCAATCTAATGTTTCGATTTTTGCAAACTCTAGCCATGCAGCAGATGATTTCTCCGAGTATTCTAAAAATAAAATGCAACTAGATTTATGCGAAATGGCTGCAAATATCACTCAAGCCAAAAAAGATAATCTTCTGTGGCATGAGCTGAGATATGAAAGAATTACTGCCTCAATAATGTATGAAGCAAGCAGGTGTAAAATTTTGGATGGCAGTTTGGTAGATCGTATCATGGGGGTTGCAAAAACTTATGATTCTTTATACATGAAACGTGGACGAAATTTGGAAGACCTTGTTTCAGAAGAACTGAAAATTAAATTACAGGCTGAATTGCAAGAAAATGTAAAAATTGATAAATGTGGCTTTTTTTTTATACCTGTTCTACCAATGTTTGGTGCTTCACCGAACGGAACCGGAAAAGATTTTGTAGTAGTAATCAAATGTCCAAGTTCTCAAAAACCTGTCAAAAACTACATTTTAAATGGGGAAATCAGCAATAAATGCAAAGGTCAGATCCATTTACAAATGTTAGCGGCAGGTAAAGAAAAAGGATTATTTTGTGTAGCAGATCCTGATTTTGAGACAACTAAGAATTTTCAATACATTTGGATTAATTGTAATCGTACATTTCTGGAGGAAATGGTGGATAAGGCCATACACATTTTGGGAAACAAATGTGTTTCCAGCATTAGTGAACATTTTCTTTAAATTATAAGGGGTACATTGAATACCCTTCTTAAAAGAATCCATATATGTATATATATGCTTTACATGCCTATGTAAAAATTTGTGAAATGGCAATAAATAATAAATGCAAGTTTGTGCACACTGATACGAATTTATTTACATTCTTATAAATACGAACAATAATGAAGCGGACACAATAATTACACTTTGATAAGAGGTTGTTGCAAATCGGTCAGTCCAGCAATTGTAATAGCAATGTCATCGGCGTAAGATATGAGGGACCAATCAAGACATACATGTCTATCAAATATCGCGAACTCGCGAAACCGACGGATAGCTCTTTCAACATGTATATGCAAACACGTGATTGTTCTTGTTTTCACAACTTCCTCTTTTGATGGTTTTTTGTCGCTGAACACAGATGGTGGAACAATGAGTTTACATCTCTTTTTATTCAGAATGCTGTGAATATCTTTAAATCCTCGATCTACCATTACTGATGCGTCATCAGCTATGACATCAATCGCATTAGAATTTTCGAACAGAACGATGTCGCTGACTCTACCCGCATAAGCCCGAGAAATAAAATTAATCAATCCACTTGGAGCACAAGAAATGAAAAATTTTAAAGTTTTATACTTTTTATAATCGGACCATGTCGCTGCCTGTTTGGAAGGATCGGTTGGTTTTTGAATTTCTATTTCAAATGCGTCAAAGATACAAAATGTTTCACTATAATACATTCTGAACGCAAGTGGCATGTTCTTTTGAATTTGTGAATATTGTGGATTGAAGACGAAAGGTTTGAAACAATCAGATAACAGGCCAAAAGTTTAAAAAAAAATTCTTCCAGCATGTGAAGAAAAGGTACCAAATATAAGTCCTGATCGTGTGAAAGAATCGTTTGTCTTTAATTTCATTAAAGTTAAATAAATGTCATTGATGCGAAATTTTGTGATGTCGTGTATCTTAGAGACAATAAAAAGATATTCTTTTTCTACTCCAATGAAAGTTTTCAGACTTGCGTTTATGTGCTGTAAAGTACATTTCAAAGAAAGACTTTGCAAGTCTTTTTTTCGCTCTTGTTCTTCGAGCGAAAGCAGAGGGGGGGCTCGCCCCCCCCCCCGTGAAATTGAAGAATATGAGTAATACATATAATAAACAAAGCATAAAAAGGTTTTCAAGAAAATTTTTTGTCATTTTTTTGTTTATACAATGTCATTTGTGACAAACGAACTGTAATTCATAATTAATTAATAAAATTCGCTTATAAATGTACGTATTTCTGAAAAGTTTATTCATATTTTTCAATTTTCATTATCAAAATGTAAAATTCGCGACGTCCTGATTTACAGAATAACTTTGATGAATTAATAATAAATAATTGTTGCATAGAAATGTTTATATTTTCCAAAAATATTTTTAAATGTATGTTATTAGATAAAAAGTAGGGTATCAGAAATTAAATTATAGATGTTTTATAAAGACTTACATTAAAATTATACCATTTTTGAAAATTTTTTGATGGTCACTGAGAATCTTTTCAAAAATACGTTCATATATAAAAAAAACCTTTTCATCAACAAAAATGTTACCCACTGTCGGTAACATAGATTTCTCATGAATCGGTTCGTCTGCTACAACCATGAGTTCTGCTGACTTGGCTCCTGACTATTGCCTGACTTTGAGTATTCTGTGAGTATTGCGATCTGCCCAATAGTATGGAAGTGAAAAAAAATTAAATACATTAGAAAAACTCTCGTGAAAATGAACTACAGAACTACAGGGAGCTACGGAAAAACTACAGGGAACTACAGAGTTCCCTGTAGTTCTTGTAGTAAAATGAACAGTAGTTCCTTGTAGTTCTGTAGTTCTTTTTCACGAGAGAATTCATTTACTGTTATTTAGTAATACTTTTATGTTGTAAAATACTTTTGAAAATATTTCGTACATGCTATTAAAAAAAGTTTAATTAGAACTCTCAATATAATAGTTATAAAAGATATAAAAAAAGGCAGTTTGGTAGATCGTATCATGGGGGTTGCAAAAACTTATGATTCTTTATATATGAAACGTGGACGAAATTTGGAAGACTTTGTTTAAGAAGAACTGAAAATTAAATTACAGGCTACATCATAAAAATTCATTTCCTGATGTTTCCTGAGGCTTTATGTGGTAAAATATTTTGAAGGCCAGTTAAAATATTTTCAAAAATGATTATCACTGTTAAATAAAAATTTGTTCCTAAAGTCTCTTAAAAAATTGTGAAAAGTGTTAGTAATAAAGACAATTAGTTTAAAAAACTCATTTCTTGTTTTTTTTCCAATGCTTGAAGTTGTAAAATATTTTGAAGTCTATAAATATATTAAAAAAAAATTTTTTTACATTTACATTAAAATACATTGGTAAAGTATCGTAAAAAATTAGTAATAAGTGTTAAAAATGACTAAAAATAGTTTGAAAAATTCATTTCTTGTTTTTTAAATTTGCGTTTAAATTTTTTCCTTTCACCTAGTATTTTTACCAAAATTGGCAACTTCTCGTCTAGAAAAGATTATTGAAAAAGTTTTAAATTAAAAAGAAAAAATCACGTGGACCTTTTTTCTCTGCTAGTTTTTCGAAAATATGAGTTGGGCGGTTGTATTAAAATGTGAAGTAGAAAACACCTGGTGATTCCTTTATAATCCGATGTGATAATTGTATGAATAGTTTATAAAAGAGATGTAAAGAATCAGACGCAAAATTGTATTTACGTCAGATGAATTAATTTCATTTTAATAATTTTTTAGTTATATAGCACTAACAGTGATTTTTCCTCGATATTCGATAATACGTTGTATTTATCTTAAACTGTAATGATTATATAAAAAGCATCGATTTAATAGTTAATAAGAATCGACCACACATTGGTTTCGAAAAACTTTTGAATTTTTTCATTTAATGAATTGTATGTGAAAAATTAAAAAGTGTTCAACTCTTTTGCTGAATTTTATTGAAAAATCATTTTGGATCAGTTTATCACTCGTAATAATTTCCGGAAATCTAAAGACTCGCCAAAACATATTCCACTTGTAAAGTTTTAGGTACCCAGAAGTTTTGAAAATCACATTGGATTTCCTGAATTTTTCGAAAACTTGAAGAATAAATGCAATTTTTTTTAAATTTGATAATTTTAATTGGAGTGACTACTATATTTTTGAAATTTGAAGAGTTTGAAATTTTTCCAACTTAATTTTTGCTAGAGTAATTTCCTGCTTCTTTTAGATCTAGGAATAAAAGAAAGTTGTTACGTGCCAAAATGAGTTTTCCCTATTTTGAAAAATTTTTTCATTTTTTAATTTACATCTAAAAACGCTAGGGCAAGTCTTCGCCTGTTCTAAGAATTCTCGTATGATTCAACACCTTTCTTATTACCCGAAATATTACATAGAAAACAGTTTTTGAAAATAAATCAGTAAATAATACAAACAAAAACATAATGTAACTAATGTTTCATTTGACATTCGTAAAAAAAAATGAAAATTTTAACATTATCTTTATTTTCAAGCTATGAGGTGTAATAATATTCTAAATTGTTTTTGCATAGGTTTTTTTTGTCTGACAAATTAAGTATATAAACCCGGTCATTAATTATTTTGTCCCTGAGGAAAACAATGTAAATTTGCCATTGTAAACTCTATGAAATCTGAATGTAAAACCGCGATTTACATCAAGTTTCCATTCAGTTCACATTGGAAAATTAAACATTGCCGATGTAAGGTTTTCCTGGGGGATGTTGATGACTTTGAATTTTTCCTGTCACTTAAAGATGTAAGGAACAAAGTTTAATAGAATCAAGTTTAGAAACATTTTCTGAAAAATAACTAAAGTAATAATAACAATTTTTCGAATTATTATTTTCAGACATGATTTACATATTTCAGACATCATTTGACAAATTTAAAAAAAAATTCGCTAAATTAGTGTTGATTTTTTTAACTCTTGAGATTTTAACGATAAGTTATAATTTTTTTATAATTGTATTGTTGTAATTGTATATGTATGAAAATTGAAATGTCAACAAAAAATCATCCTGAATTTTTGGTAATGGAGAAAATGTTTTACGAATATTTTACATTTGATTACAATTTTTTGTAATCGTAATCGTATGAGAATGAAATTGCCTCCAAATCTTGGATTCTCAATATAATTATTCTACAATCATACGATTTCAAATTATCCTGTCATTAAATCAAATTCTGCTATACAATTGAAGTAAAAACATTTAGATGTAAAATAAGTTGAGAAATTTTAATTGGAAAAGATTCGAAAGTATGAAGATTTAGTCAAAATTCGAATTCTGCACTGTTTCGAATTATAAATTGTTTCTTCTAAAAAATTTCATTTAGGAAACGAAGTTAATGTGATTATAATATTCTTTTTGAGTAGATAAGAAATGTATTGATATTTAAATTTTGCCACTGAAGTAATCGCTTTTGTAAAAAAAAATTATACGTACAAAAGATTACTATATAGATATTTAATTTTTATAAAAATCAATAACAAAACCTCTTTATTATTTCTGACCCACAGATTGGGAATCATCAAAGAGCGAGCAACGAAACTCCAAAAAAAAGTTGACTTCGTCCAAACGAACTTAAGTTCAAAGGCTATAAAAATATATTTAGCTGCAAAGTATCCAGCAAATCAAACCTACGAGGAGTTTCAAACTATACTCACTCCAATTAATAAACACGAAAATGATCCAAATTCTATTTACAAAAGCAACGTCTGCATACATAATGTGGAATAATTTTTTTATCAACTGTAACGAGCGAGACCTGGAATATTTAATTAAATTTAGAAATTTCATTTATTTATTTTTTTTTTTGTATTGTTAGGCGGCGTGCCTAGGAATAATTATATTCCTTGATTTCGTCGACAGAAAAGGACCCTCTGTAGACAACGGCCTACAGTGACCCTTTTATACGACTTTTAAGGGAGTCGGGAGAATTGTTCAAGGGTTAAATAAAAACAAAATAATTTATATTTGAAATCACAAGGTGACATTATTATAATGTTTCTTTTACAAAATGTACTTCTTAAACTAGACTTGTTCCCTTATTTCTTCCCTTATTTGTAATAGCTCCTTTTTGTGTGACTCTGGCATATCGCTTGCGTCATAAAAATATCCCTTTTCTAATGACTCAAAAAATGCTGGAGTCGCCTCATCCTTAGAGACATTGAGAAAAGGTTCCAATTCAGAATCAATGCGTGAAAGCGGGAGGGAGTAATAGTGCGTTCTATTACAATCGACAAATTAAACTTTTATTTCTTTGCTCGGGGATATCAGGAGTATTCCGCTTTCCTGAGAGTGTTGCTTAGCTATGAGCTTGTCTATTTCTTCGATCGAAATTTCTTTGTGTAAGGGAAGCCCTTTCAAAACCCTCAAACGCGAATATATCTTCAATATTCCTTTCTTCTTGAAATACAATTTTCTGGCGCTAGGCCTGACTTTCCTTTTCCTAGCTAAACTCTTGAGGCTCCAGATAAGTTTCTGCACGGATGGCACTTAAAGGAAAATGAACGTGGCTTTTAGTAAAAAGAGCAAATTCGAAGACTATTTTTAAAGGAAGTGGGCTCACGTTTTAAAAAAAAAAGATACATAGACAATAAACCAATAAAATTTAGAGTTTAGCTATATATCCCTCATGGTGCTTAAAAGCTTCGATTTAGCTGGTCAAATCCATTGCTCAAGTTGAGTACGGCTCTAGCCCCGGCCCTGAGCGATGAACAGACGACAGAAAAAGGGAAGCGGGACCACTGGGCGTAGGTCTTTATAGTAAGGACATACTTTCGATGCAAAAATAAAAATAGGCGAAAATAGCGTATGTGTAAGAAGTCGTCCTATTGCTTTTAAGGATCACTCATTTGGGCAGTCTCATAAGAGAAGCGAGTAGATCGAAGCATCGAAACGACTACTTGGCGAAGATTCTTATAGTAATATCTTGTACATACTTTTGATACAAAATCAGCACTTGACACTAAACTAGGCGAAAAATAGCTTTTTGTTAGAAAGTCGTCCTATTGCTTTTAGGGACCACTCATTTGGGCAATCTCATAAGAGAAGTGAGTAGATCGAAGCATCGAAACGACTAACTTGGTTTTTGACAAAACGCGCGGGTTTATATACTATTTCAAACGAGATAAGTGGTTCTTTTTTTAGTTCATTTGTGTCTGGGTAATTAGATAAAAAAAAGGTGAGAATAATTATCGCATGAAAAATAGTCAAATGACTAAGCGGATTGATTTGATGAAAGTTTGAAAAATAGAAATCGTTTATCTTCTTTGAAAGAAAAAAAAAATAGCAAATGTGTTTTTTTATCAAGAGTTGAATGATCGGAGAGTTCGCTATTAGAATAATGATTTTATTTTTTTTTGTACTGTGAAGTTAAAAGATAGTATGAAAATAGTGCTTATCAAAATTGATTCCTTACTTCTATTCGAGAGCATCAATTTCCGGCGTCGGCGGGATCATTACGATTAAGATATCGCGGCGAGTTATCTACTTTAAAAAGGAAAATTATTTGCACTTGGAATAAGCAAAATTTGGACGAGCGGAAAAAACCCCGCTCGTCACACAACATAAATAAATTATCAATTTTACATCTTCTACAGCCGAATAAAATAAAGGAATTGTGAAAGTCATTTTTGTTTAAAATCAGAATAGCAATTTGTAAGTGCATATAAAATAATGAGTAATAGAGGTTTTGAGCATTATTTTTCAAATTTTGATTTCTACTTTTTTTAAATGTAAGGTTTTTATTTTACTCACTTGCAGTTATTCAAATTATTCTGTCAGTAATTTTTGGAATAATTTATGTATTGTAATTTTTACATTATGCTCCAAAGCGAAAAAAATACAGGAATTCTAAAAATAATTTTCATCATATCATAACAGCATTTAGAAACTCCGGTTATTTTTTAATATTTACTGAAACACGTTAAAAGAATTATTTTTAAATTTTCTGCTGTAACAAAAAACTTTGTTGAATTTCAAAATGCATTTCTAATTTTTAGAAATGTTAAATGTATATAAACATGAATATATGGTAGCAAAACACAGTGGAAAATTTTTATCTTTTCGAATAATGGGGATAGAATTTTCAATTACACATTAGTTTGATTGAATTATTGAATTATTATTTATCACATCCACATACGAGGGTGGTCCGATAAGTACTTAGCCTACAAAATAAAAACGAAAATGTTGGAAAAGTGGCGATTTATTTCTCCACGTAGTCTCTTTTTAACTCGATACACTTCATCCAGCGATGTTCCAACTTCTTTGACCCGTCTGAAAAATACGTTTTCTGGAGGTCTGCAAAGTAGGCCTCCGTGGCGGCGATAACATCCTCATTCGACTTGAATTTCTGCCCGTCGAGTGACTTTTTCAAGTTTGGAAACAAAAAGAAGTCACACGGGGCCAAATCTGGCGAATACGGTGGATGAGGCAGAAGTTCGTAGCCCAATTCGACCAATTTTGACGTGGCGACTCTGGAGGTGTGAGCTGGTGCGTTGTCATGGTGAAATAGGACTTTTTTCTTCGCCAAATGGGGCCGTTTTTCATGCAATTTGGCGTCGAATCGGCCCAATAATTCGGCATAGTAGAGCCCTGTGATCGTTTTGCCCTTTTCCAGGTAGTCAATGTAGATCACACCTTGTGAATCCCAGAAAACGGTGGCCATCACCTTTCCGGCCGATGGAACAGTCTTCGCCTTCTTCGGAGCAGGTTCGCCGGGTGAAGTCCACTGTTTCGACTGTTCCTGGGTTTCTGGTGTGTACCAGTGAATCCATGTTTCGTCTACTGTCACGAAAAGACGCAGAAACTCCTTTGGATTGCGCTTAAACAGCGTCAAACACTCTTCTGAAATGGTCTCACGGTTGCGCTTGTTGTCCCGAGTGAGCAAACGCGGCACCCACCGCGCCGACAGCTTTTTCATGCCCAAAATTTCATGCAGGATATAACCCACGCGGTCTTTTGAGATGCCTACTGTCTCAGCTATCTCGCGCACCTTCAATCGCCGGTCTGCTAATACGAGATCGTGGATTTTTGTCACGTTCTCCTCTGTGGAAGCTGTTTTTGGAGCGCCCGGGCGTGGCTCATCAAATACCGACGTGCGGCCACGTTGAAACTCGTTGAACCAATTTTTAATAGTCGCCATCGAAGGAGAAAGGTCACCGTACACAGCGTCCAAGCGCTCTTTAATTTCACTACGCGATTTCCCTTCCAAAAACAAGAATCGAATCACTGACCGATATTGCTCTTTTTCCATTATTCTGAAATCCGCGGACACGCCCGTTTCCACACGCGATAAAAACAAAACTACGAGTCCGATTCGGCTGAAATTTTGACAGTAGGTGTCTACGGGAACGTACTACATGATCGTCATTTTTTCTTGCGATAGTGGCGCCATCGGGCATTAAGGCTAAGTACTTATCGGACTGCCCTCGTATGTACACATAAGCTTGGTGTGATTATGGGATTGGTTGACCGTGCTATAGGCTTGTTTGATAAGCAATTCCATCATGGGAACATAACTAGAATAAGGGAAGTTTTAAAATTGAACAATTATCCTGAGGGATTGGTTAATCAGACAATAGAAAAGAGAATTAAGACTTTGATGTCACGTTTAAATGATGGAATTGGTGGCATACAGATTATAATTGATGACAGGAAACGGATTACATTGTCATATAATCAGGGATTTAGTGAAAGGATTTAGAAAAGATTCAAGAAATGTAATGTTCAGATTGTCCATAAGATTCACAACAAATTCGTCAGTAATTTTAGCAAAGTGGGAAAAGATAAAATTCAACCAAATAGGCAATCAAATTTGATCTATAAATTGAATTGTAATGATTGTGATAGGACCAGCCCCGTGCAACTCGTTTAGTTCCTCTCTCCGCGATCTTACCACATTTTTGTTAATGTGTGTGAGCGCGCTCGCCCTCAACCACCTCGACTCATAAGCAATCGCGAGTGTACTTCGTGTCTCTACATGGATCAAAACCGCCATTTGCGGCTTAGACTGGTGGCGCCTTCGTAGTGCCGTTTACTTTATGTGAATCGGGATTCCTAAGCTTGAGATACCGAGTTGCATAGGCCTGGATAGGAACTATATGGGCCAGACAAAAAAATATATTGAAAAAAGAATAAATGAACACAAGAAGACGACTAAAAGGATAAGCAATGAGTTATCAGTCATCGACGAACATGGAGTGCGTTTTAATCACGAATTCGATTGAGAAAACATTGAAATTTTAAACAATGAGAGACACTATAGAAAACGTTTGTTCGGAGAAATGGCGTTTATTAGGAAATTTGAGGATATTGGCATTAATAAACAGAAAGACTTACAGGATTGGAATGGGGTTTACGATTGTTTATTGGATTATATTCATTGAAGAAGTGACTAGAATTCATGCTCCCTCGTATCTGACACTTCCGCATTTTCTAGATGTTATCACGTGATTGTATCAAAGACTCATTGCTGGATTTTTCTCGACTCAGTGTCGTATTGTACGTTAAAATGTGAACATGTTTGCGACGAGTGACATTTATTGTTACAAATTTGGAAAGAAAGAGAATTCGATACTATGGATTTTATTTGATAGTCTTAATGATGTTAGTGATGTAATAATTTGGAAAATGTTTATTGATTGTCTAATTGTTATAAATATTAATAGGTCTTGAAAAGGATTCAAAAAGAATCGAAACGTCGACGAAAAGAATGACACTTTGAAATACATATGATTGACTTGGAAATCGAATTATGTTGATTATTTTAGTTTCTATTTAAAATAATATATTTTACGTTCTATTGTTGCAAAATTTTCACTAAAGAATATGTTCAAGTTTAATTATTAGTTAAATACATTTATAAAATATTTTACTATTATGAGTTTATCAAAAAATAGAAGACCTGTATTAATTTTGTTCGTCGAACCAAAAATGTACGAAAATTTATTTGCCTCTTGGATACAAAAGAATAGTGCAAAAAAAAAACAATACTGATATTGTAAGAAATTTGTTTACATATTTTTATTACTTTGCAGATGCTGCGAAAAAGTACAACTGCTTCCCTTACCAGGCGGCTATGCTGAAATAAAGCCGACGCTAATGTTGACCTTAAGAAATTTAAAACAAAAGAAACGTCAACGATAATTGACGCTGTCTTATTTAACGCATAAAATATTACCTCCAGAATTAAAAACCTACATCGATTCCTAGGAGGGAGAAAAATTTCTTCTGAAATTGTGTATATATTTGTTAGAAATTTACTTTCAGTATTGCTTAGATTGGACCTTCGTGTGTCGTGATTTTACTTCCTCGAGACCCTTTTGCATTATTTATTTACACCAGCTTGACTTTATACAAATTATACAATTTGAAATCAAACACACTTTCGCGCCTTTCTCCGAGTGACGGCGCCCACTGTCCTTCTCTCTCGCACTCAAGTAACTACGACTCCGACCGCCTTTTTTCTCTCGCACTCCCGTAACTACGGCTCCGACCGTTCGAACTGGTTTGAACTGTCCTCTGCACGCATACACATATAATACTTCTATATGGCCAGCTCCCTATTCTCGCCTATAAGTGGGATCTCCGACAAGAGTAAAGGATAGAACATAACGAGGGTCGTACTGCGCATGTGCGACTCTTTTATACTTTCAATGTTATACATGCTATGTATGTATGAAATGTAAACACGATATTATAAACACGTAGTTTGTCGAGCTCGCGCCAGCGCAGAAACGAGTAATGAAGTAGGACAGAGAGTGTTGTCGGGACCATAGTCTTGTCGGAGAGACTTCTCTTTCTGCTGGCCATATAGAAGTATTACATATATGCCTGCACGTTTCTGCTCAAGACTAACTCAACTGCACTGGCTGCACTGATATTTATATAGGAATGGTGGGAACCATAACATTCCAGCTGTTCTAGCGCCTTCTCGGTGTTTCTGGACTGTTCTAGATCCTTCCATCCTTTTCTATTACATTCTACGCTATTCAAGCTCGGTAATTCATGACAATTTACGGTAGACAAACATTGAAAAGATTGAAAACGCGAAATAGGGTATATTGCTCACATATATTTAAAAAATTATTCAAGTAAGGCTGATAGGAAAATCAACTGGAAGTGTACAGAAAAACAGCGTCGTTAGTACAACATGTAAATAGTAAGATTTGCCCCAACTACCCCAATAATTTTGATCCTTTCAGAAACCTTATAAGAATTCGGAATGTCTTGTAAAGTGACATTATAAAATTATTATAAATTTACCCGTTCTTGTAAAGTGATCTTATGAAAATAACCTAAGAAACTGAAATTTTTTATGAGAATTTATCAAATAAATCTTAAACTAAAAAACCTTTTAAAATTCTGTCGATAAATTTTTAATAGGGTATTTCAGTTTCTTATAAATTTTCAAAAAGTCATCTGATAAGAACTGGGAAACTTATTGTAAGAACCTCTCCTATGAGGTTTTTATTAAGATCGAAATTACTAGAGTACATTTATGGTTTAGTACACGCACACTGAAGGTTTCTGACACCTAGTGAACGTGATGTGACAACCCCATATGCTAATTTTGAAAATTTCTTAACCTCATTAAAGTTTGCAGATACTTAAAATTTAGTTGCACCAACTATAAATGTTGTTCGCACAGATTTTTCTATCTGTATGATTGATCGTATAACCCTGAAGGTATTTAGATTAGGATCTTTATAGCTGAGTTTTCATTTTTTAATAGTAAGTCTATTATATGTACCATCGTATGACGCTATACGATTGAAGGTCTCATCAAATTTCAGTTGTTTTCCTTCAACTGAGAAATTCAAATTTGAGGCCTGACGTTTTTGACCACTTCTTGCCCGACTCGCAACTGTAGTGTTATGTATTACTTAATACATAAGGTACCCTGCTATGAGGGTTCTCGTAGAAAGGGAGGTGTCAATGATTTTAACACGAGTATGCAGCTTAAATTTAAGATGATTATTCAAATTTTTCCTTATCTCCACAATGAATTTACATATTATCAAACAATTCTTCAATGGTAGGAAGGGGAAGTAGAGGAGAACGTAGGGCAAGTCGGTCCGCCAAGGTGGCCCCAGGCCTCGGGGGCTCTTCCAACAGCGCAGCCTCCGTACGAGGAGAAGGGGGTGGGGATACTGATGTATCAAGAAGGGGTGTTGGTATATCAGCCGTCCCTAATATCTCGGCAATCCTCTGGTCCAGGGAGGGTCATTGATTCACCGGAAGGGTAGGAATGAGGGGTACAGTATTCGGGCCCCTTTTTGTGTGATGTTCTCGTCCCTGATGACCCTGAAAAACCCGAAGGAAATAGGGCGGAAGCTCTTCAGTCTGTGCAGGTTGGATGTCCTGGTTCTGGGTGGTATTTTGGATGGGGACTTTGTTGCCTCGAATTGTCCTTGAAGGCCCAGGGGTTGGTTCGTCTTCCGTTAGATCGACGACTACCGGGGGGCGGTTGTTGCGTCCGCGGTACCGACTTGGAATGCTACGCCGACCTTGAGTGAGGGAAACCGAGCGGTTGCTAGGTAGGACTTTGCAGACGGGCTTGGGGCCGGGAGAAACGGTGCTCTCGGAGTTCTCCGATGTCTTGACTCTCGATCGTAGAAATCCTAGGACCGCTAACAAGCAATGTGGGCAGTTACTTTTTAAAGCTATCGTCCCTCGGGAGGTGGTTGTTCGGTGTCCCCCTGGTTCTTCGAAGGTTTTTCCACAATGTCTACACTGGACCCAAACGGTTTAACCATCCGAGGAGAGAATCCGACTGGGACGACGGTCATATGTCTTTTTCTCTCGTGGAATTCGGTCCAATTCTCTTGTTCTCTGGGTCTCTATTATTTCCGGCAAAGCGGGAATAAGATGCGTCGGGAGCTGCTCTATTCCGGGTATTCTTCCTGAATAGTATTTTTCCCAAATCCAGACCTCCGGGATGTTCTTCCTGTCAAACTCCCTGAATCCTCCCCCAGGGCGCACACCATGCGTTTTGGCTACTGCTCTAGCTTCAGCTAGACTGTTTATCACTATGAAAGACACTTTGGGAAGAGAATATATATTTCAACTGTGGCCAGAAAGCGAGTTCCGAAAAACTTCAAGAAAGTTTGAATAACTGATTTATGAAACTGAATATTAGCGAGTTCCAAAGAACTTCAAGAAAATTTGAATAACTGATTAATGAAACTGAATATTAGCGAGTTCCGAAGACTTCAAGAAAATTTGAATAACTGATTTATGAAACTGAATATTTGCGAGTTCCGAAGGACTTCAAGAAAATAACTGATTTATGAAACTTTACACTAAACTGAATCCAGAAAAAAAACTGACTTACTGTTTTCTGAAAACCTTATATCACGGTAGGACTGACAAGTTATTTGCGTGAAAAACTCCTGAGAGGAACTGACTGAACTAAACTTTTGGAAGCATATATATATCCATTCGAACCGTAGTGGCGGGAGGCCACGCGTAATTGTTACTTACTCACGAGAGTGAGTTGGCACAATATAACAATTAAACTTTACCTAAATACATTAATTGTGAATCGTCGGTAATTAGATAGACATAATGGGTTCTTTTCAAGCAATTGGGTATGGATTTGTAATGGGTCTTAATAGACTGAAATAGTCACGTACATCCTATTAAAATATAATGTCCTTCTATATGATAATGAAAAAAAGAAAAAATTATCAATTGAGTTTTGACTTGTTCATAATGGATCCTGATACGCCGAAATAGTCACGTATATTCTATTGGAATTTAATGTCTTTTCATATGACAATGAAAGAAAGAAAAAAAATATCAATTGAGTTTTGATTTATTAATAATAGATCTTGATACGCCAAAATAGTCACGTACATTCTATTGGAATTTAATGCCCCTTTTGTTTCTTTTCTATTTTACTGGAAGTTGAGAAGCTCAAAATAAAAAAAAAATGATATTGAATGAGCGAAAAAGAAAATAATACTGATGTTTCCATGTATCTTACATACATACTTTAGCATATGTACGCAGTACATAACAGTAGACTCGGTAGTTTCGGGAGTGTTTGCCGAATCTTCAGCATGCTATACGAATAATTACATTACGTAATTATTTTAAAATAATTACATAAAATTTTACTAAATTGTCACAATCGATCCCTGCCCTACTAACTTTGATTCTTATAAGGACCTTACACTGCAAAAAATCACCTCGTAAAAAACCTAACAAGTAGGAAATTATTTTAGTACTCAGTGTCGTCTATTTCATACACGGGGTAGGAAAATTTCGAGAGGCAGGGAAATCGACTACATTCAGTGTGGGTATTAAAATTTCTGGTAGTAGATTAGCTACCAGATAGTAAAATATCGACTCTCAGTTTAGGAAACAATCCGACCTACACCGAGTGTAGTTTTTTTACTATGCCTAGGAAAATAACGATGCGTTCGTAAAAAAATAAGCGGGTCGTAAATCGACAATAGGTTGGTCAATATCCTACCACACATAGGTAAATAACTAATCAAGTTAGTCAAAATTTAATGAGTGATTTTAAAATCCAGTGAGTGCAATGCAAGTGAGTGACAGTGTAACCGTATCAGTGACAACGTAATAAAAACGCGAATAAAATAATTTTTAAACTTTCTCATCGTTCTTTTTGTACAATTTTCCGGGTAGACAACTTCGAAAGAATTTTGTGAAATCTTGAATGTGCAGCACATAATTTCATAAAGCATATTTTTTGATTACAATTTGTAGGTTATGTGTCACTCAACCATGTACAAAAGCATTTTTAATTTGTAATAAATTGTGACAATTGTACATATCTATGGATATTCGACTTTTTTTCTTCCTGCTGCCATTATTTATGATATATTACCTGTAAAAAACAATTCACATTACATATAACAGTATAGTCAATAAACTACCCTCTAGTCAAATAACTACCTGCTTGTCAAACAACTATCAGCTGGTCAAATACATGCTCGGCAGGAATTTTCTGAGCTGCTCATTAATTTCCTACCTTATCGTAAATGAACGATCTTAGTTCGGTTTTTTACGACACTCAGAGTAGGTCGGATTGTTTCCTAAACTCAGAGTGGTTATTTTTCTACGAGATTTTTTACAGTGTATATGGGTCTTACAAGGTCTTATAAGGAGGTCTTATAAGAACCTTATAAGATTTAAGATTCCTTATAATGACCTTATAAGGTCCTTATAAGGATCAAAGTTAGTAGGGTGTGGGTTATCTTGCAATAGCCTGTAATGATAGACACTAAAGTACATGGACCGCTAATCAGGTGAAACATATAAGAGTAAGTAGTTACGGGAAAAAGAACGTATTAACTTCGTCCTGAGTATCAACAGATATATTTTGAAAAATATTTTACATTCTCGCAAATCATTTTTAATTGGTATTCAGTGCTGTTTAGTATACATAATATTTCCGTTTTTGTTTTCCCATCGAAAAAATCACATGTATGAACTGAAATACTCGTTGCTGCCATATTTCAAGGGTTAAGTTGGTTAAAAATCAATTATTTGCAGTAGCTCACAATTTTTTTACCAGTTAATTATTATAAACTAAATTTTTTTTTTACATAATTTAACAGAATTCTGTTATTCGCATACACTACGAATAAAATGCTATATTCGTTGTTTATGCTTCAACATTTCAACAAATAACGCAACATATTTTTGTAATGGAAAATAACTGGGAATTAATGTAATTTCAAATGCATTAAAAAGTATAAATAATTGTTATATTCTGCATTTCTAACGAATTTATAAATTGCTGTAAGTGTAGGACCCTAGCACTTATTTTAATTATAGAATTGTAGCCTCGTGGCGATCAGCGCATAGAGACAGCACTGGTTCCTGTAACTATCAGCTCCTATGCTCAGTGTTGCCAGATCAGGGGTTTTCCTACTATTAATTTTATAGCGGGAAATATTTTTTTACATTTATACATTGAATGATATATATAAAATAATTTATATTTTTTCGATATATAAATGTTTGAATATATTGTAAAAATCAAATACCAAATTTAATAATTTAGCATTAGGTTTTAACTTGATCACTAGGAAAAAGTATTAAATGTTTTATTTGAACGATTAAACGAAACAAGGAATTAAAATTTTCCCACTATTTTCACTTAACTTCATGAACTTAGCATAATTTTTATCATACTGTTTTTTGCATTCCAATTGTCATCAACAAAAAAAGCCCTGTTTCAATTTTTACGAGTGTGTTATATATGATATCAAAATTCTACATGGTATAATGATAAAAAAAATTAAGTGGTAAAAAGTTTTTTTTTTTTTTTTTAAAAAAAATATGGTTCTGAATTTAAATTAACCATGTTAATTATTTTTTTCCTAAATTTAGCGAGAGGTTTTAACCGAAATCTGAAATTGAATTTCGAATTTATTATTTTTCTATTCTGTACCTATTTGGGTATTATTAAAATTACCTTCGTTTGATATGAAATTATAAAAAATTCATATAAAACTTGAACGTAACTCGTGGTAATTTTAGGAAAACCCAAAATTTGTACGTATGGTCTCAAATATATAAGTACGGAAGAGAATTTTCAAAATGATCCAATTTTTCATTTCAAGACTCAGTTCGATATGTCAGTGGAATATAAATCTTCTTTACCAGTTATAATATGTACTCTTGCAGTTCATGAATTACTGTAAATTACAGATCATTACAAGATTCCCCATAAAGATAATACGATGTTATGGTTATTTTTATTTATATAATTTTTCGCAATCTTAAATGATTTATTGTATGTTATAAGGATAAAAAGACATTTATGTATTACTAAATGCGTAGCAATTAAGTATTTTAAAACATTCTAATGTTATCGTTACAACTAAAAAACACTTCTTTTTCCTGTATTATTCTAATGGTTTCGTATAAAAATATGATAATTAAAATATTCTCATTAAAGTACAATTTTAATAACTAATAGTTAATAAAAGTACTATAGTTGAAATAATGTACTTGGATATTATATGCTTACGATAATTAGGAAAAAAGTATTATGATTAAAATATTTCGAATTGATCATTTTATTACTAAATTAGCATATTTTCAAATACAATGACTGTCACTGTAATATTATATATAATAATTATATCGGATATTGTTCTATGATAATTATACCTTGAGGTACATTAGAATTGAATTTTTTTTTTTCATTAGTATTATTAACCGATATGCTAAAACTTATGAATGTCTAAATATTACGGTAGAGTTTCAAAAAAAAACATTCATCAGAACGAGTTAGATCCACGTTACGATAAAATTCAATCAAATTCACACTTACCGACTCAATCTGATTCGAATTTGCCGACCCAGCTTGTGGGCCTTTCGAGCCCTGTGTTTTTTCTTTTTGCGAGCCATTGCGAAAAATGTTGTGGGTTGCCAAGTGGGACCAAAAATTTGAAGTATTAGTGCAATTAATAAATTTCTTGAAGCATAAATTGCACCGTGTAACTTTCACGTTATTTCTAATCCCTTATAGGGTTATGTAATTGTGATATTTACTAATAAGTTTTTTCCCCATTTTCACAGAATATCCATTCTTAATGAACATCAATATCCAAGACGTTCGATGACCTTTTTATTATTATTGTTTATAAATTCAAACAATTAAATAACGTTTTCGATCTGACAAACTCAGTTATCAATCTTACCCAGAAAGCCAAACGCAGTCAATTTTTGGGTCATATTTGCTGCATGCTCTTTGACATGCATGGCGCAAAGTTGGCAGCAGTTGCAGATGCAATAGGTCGGCAGTTTGTCGACAAGCGTTTGTCACAACGAAACAGCTACAAATATGATGCAAGCTAGCTCAATGTCATGCCTTTACTGCCCATGGGCAAAATAATAATTTTAACGTCATATTGTCGCAATTCTATGCTCCTGAAGTAAATATAATATAAAGTAAAATAATAATAATAATAAAATATATAATATAATGAACTGATAAAATTAAATGGCGCAAACTTATACTCAAGTTGTGTCTAACCTAACGTAGAAGATTAACAATAAGCACCGCCGACAATCATTCCATATTGCGTCAGACAAAAACCCGAAAACGGAAATCTACCACAACGTGGTCAGGTCTTAATATTTGCACCTTGCACTCAAATCAACGCGCCATACTTATAAACAATGACAAAAATAAAAAGAAATGTATAAATGCAACGACCACAAAAAATATATGCATATTGTTAGCTATTACGTAAGGAGGGGATACCTCCCCCCCACATCTTTCTAGAAATTTGTTTAAACAATCGTTTGTAAGCAATCATCATGAACCAATCCTTCAATTTTTAATTAATTTATTGTTTGTAATTTATTATAAATAATTCGTTACGGATAAATAATAATTTGACTAAATTATTCAACACATTTTGCAAAACGATCACATTTATTTATACATATAAACACTGTGACGAGCGGGGTTCGCCCACTCGTCTAATTTTTATTTCTCAAAGAATATTTTAAGGAAATATTAATATTTTTATAAAAAAAAAGGGAATTTGAATAAAAAAAAAACTATTTTTACAGACGTTAAATCTAATCATAATGACGCGTCCGGTGCACGAAGCGAAATAACGAGAGCTATATCTTTCCTAAAATGAACAAGAACTTCTGAAATAGATATTTCAACAACAGTTGCGAAATACGTCACTTATTCCATGTAATTCTTGTTATCTGTCCTCATAACTACCTACTTCTTGCGAAATCAACGAATAGACCCATCAGTTACCTATTTTGCTTTTTGAACAACAGGAAATTGATTTAGATAATTCGGAGTTGCTGAAATTCCCAGGAAAGAATCGTTTTCGATAGCGCGCCATATCTTAATCGCGTCATTTAAGTCATTGTTAGAATATTGCAGAATATTGCTCCATGCTTTTATCAGCGGACTATCCGTCCCCTCAAAGATTAGACAAATGATTTTTGACCAAAACGGAACCCGTTTTTTGCCTCTACCACTTTTCATCACCGTCATTACCATCACGCTACAGGACTACGAGGCCCCCATTTCACTAAAGGAAAACAAGATCTTCCTGAAGACTGGATCCACCTGCTCTACTCGAAAACAATTTTGCTCTTTAAATGACGGAAGTTACGCTTATTGGGATCTTTTGCCGAAGAGCTTCTGCGATCAACAGAAGTACACAACCCTTTTTTATGGATGGGGAACAAGGTTGAACGACAAATCGCATCACCGATACAGGACCGTGTATACAGTAGAATCTGAAGAGGCTACCTTCGCCCTTACTAAAAAGAGAACCCTTCAAGTATGCGGCTATGAAATACACGCCACAGAGCACCCCCGATTGTTCATCTTGGAAGGAGAAAAGGGACCCTTTTTAAAAAGCACCTCGAAAGATACCAAGAATTTGGATATGTTCGCCTACATGAATTCGAAATTCATTTACATTGAGAAGCATATGAAGAGGGAATTTGAAGATCTCTTTTTCGATGTGATGCAGAAACGTTGCAAGCTTGAGCAGAAAATTCTTGGAAATGCTTTAGCCATTGCAACCATCAAACCAGATGAATTCGCCTACCTCTTTATGCATGGATCTGGATACATGGCAATCACCGCTGTAGAAGTGACCCACATCACGAAATGTGTTCCAATAGTCGTCAGACTCAAGAACACCGAGAAATGCTACCAGGAAATTCTAGTTGAAGGAAATAATCAAACATATTTCCTTACTCCCAAAACTAGGATATTGAAGAAAAGAGGTACTCAGATACTCTGCAATTCCCTCACCCCAACTATGTTTGAGATCGAAGGAAAATGGTACAAATTCATACCAAACCCCGTGGAAACAACAGCCCCTCGACGCTTGGAGCCCCTCTCAGTGCCCACTTGGGAGTATCATGACCTTAAAAATCTGGCAAACACTGGCATATATTCCGAGCAAGATTTGGAGAATTTTCGCGAAAATGTACTTTTCCTATGGACCGACAAGGCGTTCTCGATACTATCGCTAGAAGATCACTTGGAGACCCAGTAGACTTGAAAGGAATTACCTTGGAACACCTGTTGGACGTAAAGAAATTGGCGCAAGGCATTTGGCAAGATATGTGGTCTAAGTTTTCGATTCTTGGAAATTACACTGCTGGATTTTTGGGGATATACCTCCTTTATAAACTCATTAGAGGTCTGTTCGATACGGTGTTGAATTTGCTGGCCCTTCACTCCGTCTATGGTTGGTCCGTCTACTTGTTGACCGCGCTATGGGATAATCTTGCTAGCCTTATCCTACATATACGACCCCCTCCCAAGAAGGCTGACGACCAGAAGTCAAAGGAAGAAAAGGAAGAAGGAATCCCCCTGCAAGCTATTACAGTCGATTCCTCCGCACCCCCCCCCCCCCCCCAAGAGAGAAGAAGATGACTCTGGTACCACCTACCCAATAGACGAGTTGAACAACCTCCGTCAGGAACAAACAACCCTTGGACTTCGAGGATAGAATTAAGTTTTTAGAATAATCTGACTACAATGTTTAAAGATATGCTTACTCCTATTGTAAACAAGTTCTTATTGTGAGAAATTTCCCGCGCGAATTGTGGTGTAAATTGGTTTTTGTAAGAATCATTAAGTTCGACGAGAAAAATTGATTTGGCATATACAATTTGTTGAAATTCTCCGATAAAAAAAAAAAAAAAAAAAAAAAAAAAAAATAATAGAGAACAAAAAATATATATATATAATAATAATAATAATGGCTATGAAATATTATAACAATATGTCTTGTAATTTGTATCGATTTAAATAAAGAGTTTTAAGAGGAAGAAAAGAAAAAGGAAATGTGAGGATGGTGGTTGATTTTCCTCTTTCTTTCTTTCTAAAAAGAAACACCCTAACCAATATTGCGAATTGGAACATATTAGTTAAGTTACGAATAAGTGGAAACGACAATCTTCTCTCTCGCCTCACCGAATGGGTGAGTTATTGAGTGAATAAGGATGTATTTATATATGTATAACACTATTGTTAAGGTTCCGACAAGCTTTCCTGGAAACATTTGGTAGTATGATATTATCGAGGAAATATAGACACTAATAGAGTTGCAGATGGTGAAAATAGAAACATAGAAGACAATATTAGAGAGGAATTATGACAGAGGAATTTAGAGGTAAAAGAAAGGAAATATATATGAAATGGAAAAGGAAGATGATGATAATAGGAATAATGAGGGTAATGGGAATTTTATATAGGGTCATTGAATGGAATTTATGGTTCCGCACGCGCGATAGTATTACCGAGTTTGCTCAACAATGCTAGGAATAATCAAAGTCCCCGAGAAATTCTTCATGTATGTCGAACCGCGTTTCCGACCCATCGTACTAAGAGCGATAGTATTATTTCATAATGCAAGGACCTCTCGAGAAATTCTGTACATGCAATGAACCGGGTCTCCTACCCATCGCAAATGTTCAAGAGAATGTAATTATGTTCCATTTCAATCACCTTTTTTTTCATGAATATAGGTTACGGGTAAACCAAAAACCCAGGAAATCGAAAAATTGAAATGTACACAAGGGGAAAAATAAACTTGAGGAATAGTCGATGGGATTTATGGCTCCGCTCACGTAACAGATTACTGAAAATTAGATTTTCCCAGCCTAGCTAACTGTGAGAATTAACGAATTTGTAGTATGAGATGTAAAAAGTCCTTATTTTGAGCGCTCGAAATAGGTTTTTGGGTTACGGGAGTATCAAGCGAGTATAATTATGTTCCATCCGAACTAATTTCTTTAATAGCATGCATGCATATAGACAGGAAGAGGAAAAGAAATAAAATTATAAAGGAATAATAAGGGTAAAGTAGGAATATAAACTCCAAACTGGAGGTGAAGTCTTAATAAAACCTTATAAAAGTATGAATAACGAATGGATCTGAAATGAAAAAGTGCAAGGATTAGGAATGGCAGGGAATAGAACAGAATAATGTTGAAAATACGAGATTTGGAAAATAAAAGGAATCAAAAGAAAAAAAAAAGGGGAAATTGAAAAAGAAAAGAAAACTGAAATATTATAGATAACAGGATTTTTATTCAATAAATAATGAAACTAGGAATGATAAAAAAAAAAAAAAAAAAAAAAAACCCATAATGATCTTCTATTAACACTGCAATCTGAACGAAAATTGCCTACTCTAAGAACCATTTAGATACGGGAATGAAGAGAAATATCGAGGACCGAATGGCACTAGTCAGCGCTAATACACTAATATCACCGACACGAAAGAATGGAAGAGAAAAGAAAAGAGAAAACGATGGAAGTTACTCCAGGCGAAATAGTCAAAGCTGAAATCGAAATTGGTAGATTTGGCCCCAACCAAGGAGAAGAATTGAGGAAATTGTACAAAGTGAAATTCAAGACGATGCGGCTCGAGAACTATCGTTACGTCACCCAAGAATTTACGAAATTACCTCGCAAGGTACGACGAAAAATGGCGTTTAAGAGCAAGAAAGCGGCCTCAAAAATCAGGGATTTGGACAACAAAATAGGAAAGACAAAAGGGGAACAACCTTCGCAGCAAGTACCGATTCCGAAGCGCAGAACAAACCTATACGCCGACAACCCTAAATGCACCATAATAAAGGACGAGATTCTGGAAATTCCAATAGATTATGACCTATCAGAACCAATGTAAAGAAGAAAAAGGGGGGAGAAAAGCCAATAAAAGGAATGAGAAGTTAATATAGAATATGTTATTTATTGAATAATCGGTATAATGAAATGGAGTATCGGAGAAAGGGGAACCCAGGAACTCCTCCGTTCTTTCACCAATCCCAAAAACATCAGGAACCAAGAGAGAGAGAGAGGGGGGTAATAGTAGCAGATTGTAGGACCAAAATGGGGAATGTTTTTTTTTTTTTGATAGAAACGATTTTGACGTTGACTCACAATCACGGAAGAAACGATGATGACTCACGATACCGAACGGAAACAACAATAACATTGACCTAGAGATTACAAAATGGATACGAAAAAGAGACACCAGGACAATATGTTCGATTTTGAATATCGTTTATTTGTTTTCACAATGTTTTGTTCTCGTATAACGGTTTTTCAAACATGACCAAGGTACTCGTAGGCTCCGAAAGTTTCCCAGAGATGAAAAGCGCGGCAATCATGGGCGTCGGGATCATAAACGAGCAGCCACGTGGCCTCCAGATCACTCAGGACTGAAAATTAAAAGGAGAGAGATATAGAGGTTTTTCCCACTCATTACTGGGACTTTCCCTTTTTCCTCGCCCACAATCATCTTTTGTTGTATTACTCACCGAGGTTCAATTCCGAAATAACATCCGCCAGGATGAGGACCATGTGGAATACGGAAAATTCGCCGTCGGGATCATCCCAATCAGCCTCCCAGCGAACAACACCATTAACAATCATGAGGATCGATATCACCATACTGCTTGAGCGATTCTTCTTTAGATTTTTTATTTTTCTTTGTAACGATTCTCACGACTGACGTCTCACACCTGACACCACAATGACACGAATGACTGCGAATGACATACGCGATTCGGAATTTCGGGATATGCTTCATGCAGCACATGTGCCACGTACGGAGCCGGCAAACTTACAGCAATTGCGCATACTCCGATCATGTAGAAATAGTTGCTTATCTACAGGCGCCTATTTCTTTCTTAAGGGGGGAGATGTAACGAGCGGGGTTCGCCCACTCGTCTAATTTTTATTTCTCAAAGAATATTTTAAGGAAATATTAATATTTTTATAAAAAAAAAGGGAATTTGAATAAAAAAAAAACTATTTTTACAGACGTTAAATCTAATCATAATGACGCGTCCGGTGCACTAAGCGAAATAACGAGAGCTATATCTTTTCTAAAATGAACAAGAACTTCTGAAATAGATATTTCAACAACAGTTGCGAAATACGTCACTTATTCCATGTAATTCTTGTTATCTGTCCTCATAACTACCTACTTCTTGCGAAATCAACGAATAGACCCATCAGTTACCTATTTTGCTTTTTGAACAACAGGAAATTGATTTAGATAATTCGGAGTTGCTGAAATTCCCAGGAAAGAATCGTTTTCGATAGCGCGCCATATCTTAATCGCGTCATTTAAGTCATTGTTAGAATATTGCAGAATATTGCTCCATGCTTTTATCAGCGGACTATCCGTCCCCTCAAAGATTAGACAAATGATTTTTGACCAAAACGGAACCCGTTTTTTGCCTCTACCACTTTTCCTTCAGAATTACCCTTTTTTGAGAAGCGTATATAAGTCAAGAACCTCGGCCAGAGAAGTCAGAAGTGGTCCAAGAGTTTCTAATAAAAGCCTCTCCAATAGCTCTCTCAAGAGTCCAATAAGACGTCCAAAAGGAAACTCAAAACCCTTCCACGAGCCCATACAAGGTGTCCGACCTGACGACGACCCTTTTTTTTTTTGCTCCATCATCTCCAAGTGTAAAACAGGAAAAACCAGAGTTGTACTCTAGGTCCAAGACTGTTTTATACGAGGATTAGAATTCTCCGTTTTCAGAAGTAAGCTCACAATTTTAAGAGTGCAGTCGCAGGCGAGATTAGAGTGAGAGGGTTAATCCCTTTTAGCTTTAGTTCCAGGGCAGCTCGATTCAAGCCTTCGCAACTGTTTCTCTTTTTCTCTTATTCTAAACGCATAAAACATAGATATTTTGACGTAATTTGGCATTCGAGCGATTTTGGATTTTTAAAGTAGAACTCAGAAATAATAAATAGATATTAGCATGAATAGAATAACCGGATAATAATATTTACATAGATAGGAATAATAATCAGGCCCCCTTTTTATTTTTAATGCAACCTTTTCACTCTCACAGTGCCTTCCGCGGAGGAATTAGTTCACGCGATTAAAAGTGTGATTAGGCAGAGAAGGATAAAACCGAGCGAGAAGAAATACATCTACAAACAGAAGGGAATCTTGCATTTATATCATCGGCTGAGGGTCCTCCGGAAATTAGATCCCAAATCAAGAGTTACTTGGGAAATGGTAGATACAATTTTGGCCAAAGAAGCCTCTCTCCAATTAGGGTTGACCCTAATAATTCCCGCGAAACAAGTGACCATTACTTGTAATCGTTGCGGGCACAAACAGGACAACAGTTTAGAGCTATCACGGGTTGACAGGGAATTAGAATCAGCTATTCAGCATAGGGAAGCTTTGAAATCAACCACTACCAACAATGAGATCAAGGGATTAGAGCCTGCAGAAGCTTTGAGAATAGAATTAGAGCAAATGGGAGAGATTTGGTTTTAGGAGGCTTGTCGGAACAATGTGAAATGAGAACTTTGAAGTTATAAAAAGAATTATATTTCGCTTTTGAAGTTTATGAAAGAATTGTATTTTGATGCGAAACGAGAACTTTGAAGTTATAAAAGAATTATATTTCAACGAGTAAAGAGAATTTGAAGTTTAATTGTATTTCAGCTGCTTGTACTTATGTTTTCAATATTATAAATAAATAACATATCAGATTTAACGGCAATCTTGGGCTTTTTGCTAATACTAGACCCATTCCTTTACTATCCTTAAGAAACCCCCTTAAGGGTCCTTTTGGGCGAAGCCTCCATTAGGGTCCTCTCTGGACGAGTAAGTCGGAATTTAACCAGCGAACAAGGAGACGAAATAAAGAAAAGGCAACGTTGGATTCGATCAAATTTCTGGGATAATATTATCATCGTTGGTTAAAGGAAGCTCGCTCGTTACAACCCAATTAATAATTTTTCTATTGTAAAAAAATTTATGATTGAGGAAAATTTGTGTCAACAAATTTCAGTTAGTTTATGACTAAATGTTTATCACTGACAGTTTGCCCTCAAATTGGCAGCAGATTAACAAAAATATTAATACGAAAAACATTTCCGAAAAATTTCAGTCATTTTAAAGTTACGCATTCGCTCTAACAGTTTGTACCCAAATTTGCAGCAGTTGCGTTACAATTATTGCTCGTTCATAACGGCAACACATTGGCTATTTTTGTTGCAAACATTTCACAAAGATTGAGGAATGAAAATGGATATGAATATTCTTAGCTGCATAATAGGGGCAAACTAGCTGCATGGTATTGACGCCATGACATTGTGCTGATTCGGATGTGCACGTTTGGCTTACTGGGTACTAACGTAACCAACGTTCATGTTCCTAGCCTAGCAAAGGCGCGGATTGAAAAAGGGTTGGAATTGGATCGTGCACGATCCTTTTCCAATCCTTTTTCGATGACTTTTCAATCAATTCTCGAAATCTGTCTCGAATCGTGTCGAATAGCATTTTTTTGTCATGATGTGAAATTTAAAATGCTCTTTCATTTTGACGCAATTATCAATGGCCATTTTGTACAAATTAGTTAACAGTAATTAGTTTGATATGTTGCGATTATCTTAACTAATTTGTACATAATAATCATGGTTTATTGCGTCAAAATGCTAAGGGCATGTCAAATTTCACATCATGACGAAAAAAAATGTATTTCGACGCGATCCGAGACAGATTTCGAGAATAGATTAAAAAGTCATCGAAAAAGGATTGGAAAATGATCATTTCAATCCGCACCTTTGCTAGGGTAGTTCGATGCCATCGTGACTTCGTAAAAAACTTCATCCAAGGATACTGGAAGAAGGACGCCCGACTCGCTACAGTGAAAGTAGCCAGTATATCGTCAGCGATGTGGGGGGAGCGATCATTGTTACCAGTTGATCCTCTCTCTTAAGCTATATTATCTCCTCTTCCTTGCGCTCTTTAGTTGAATGGAAGAAACTCCTCCCACATAGCTGATGATTTACGGGCCGTTTTTCGAGCAGATTGAAGCAGATTTCGTCGCGAGTCGGGCATCCTTCTTCTAGTATTCTTGACTTTATCACAAAAGGCAAGAAATCTTGCGTGTCAAAAAATATAGTCATATATTAATGTCATATCTGAATTCGGTATATGTATTATCATATATCATATCGGTAGGGTGACCAGATGAGTCGAGGGAAATATCAGGACACTTGCTTGAGACCCCCCCCCCACCCAATCACTCGTTTTCGTACACTTGTGGTTGATGTTTATGGTTTAGTCATCAACATATATAAATCAACTATATAAATGGACCGACGGTCTAGCTTGCGCGGCTGTAGCGCTCATAGACAGAAAAGGAGAGATTGTCAGTGTCTTACCTTGGCCAGGTGAGGTTCGGTTCTAGCTAGCCAATAAGAAAGCCCAGATAATGCCTTGAAAGAGATAGCAATAACCCATGGGTTATTGCCCTCTCTTTTCATAGCGAATTGAATGTGAAGTAGCACACACGCGGTCCATTCATATTGTCGATGGGTTTAGTAAACCTAATGACTGGTCAAGTATCACGATTTTTAAAATGTTTATTGTTAACGTTATTTAACGTTATTGTTAACATTATATTTCGGAACTGCCGATTTTGTGAAGCAGCTTAACGTTTTCTGGGTCTGAAAGAAATTTCTTAAAATCAGCAAATGAGTACCTTTTCATATTGAATTGGACAATAATGATGTGCCGAATCGATTCAACGAAAAATCAATTTCGCTCATCAGTCCATTGTCGGGAAATAAGGGAGAAAACTCTTTCGCGATTCGCATTATGCGAAGGAATCGCGAAAAAGAATTGACGACTTTTTAGCAGTTCTGAGTAGCCATCAACGTTTGAGTTTGCTTCGAAAAATTCGCACATAATTGCGTCGCAATTTTTTTTAGAAAATTTTGAATCTTTGAAAAAAAAAAAAATTAAAAAAAAATCAGGATTACTCAAGACATTCAGCAAAAAACAGTCATGACACTCTTAAGAGACCTTCAAATCAGGATATGTCCTGAAAAATCAGGACGTCTGGTCACCCTACATATCGGTATCATAGCCCAACAACTATCAATACATCAAGTATCGTCCTTCTGCAATATCGCTAAAAAACCATCGATATCTCTCTTAAAAGAATCGATAATCGTGATATCGGTATCAATATCGCCCATCTCTACCGACCCTACCTGGTAGGGATGTTGATTATCAATAAAAAAAATTGATTGATTGATATCGATAATTACGTGGCCTTATTGATAATTATCAATACATATCAATAATTACCCCCGCCACATTACAATAGGCACTGCGGAACAAATGGTTTGAACATGATTAACATTTTTTTTTATCTAAGAATTTTTAAGGTGGGGACACGGGCAAATGTTTCATTACAAGTGAAAATAAGATATAATAATTAATTCAATTATTTAAAATAATTTATCATTGATAATTCACATCCCTGGTTAAAAATTGGAAAACAGTCGTTTAAAAAGAGACGAACGAATTCTCGAACCGATCAGTCGTCAGCATCAACATCTATAAATAGACCGCTAGTCAGCCCTCAAAGTGCCTGACATGATTAGAAAGAGATAGACTGGCCTCAGAAGTAAGTCTATCCCTGTTTGATTGGCTACTTCAATTGAAGTAGCCAATACCAGGCGAGCACATGAACACAGCACAGAACATGGGTTTACCTCGCGAAGATTGGCAAGTAAGTATGGAAAAATGACGGAAAGTAAGGGGCATCTTTTGGAGACGAATTTGTTGTCGGATTGCAAGTGCATCGTCGGCCAGGAGACGCAACAGGAAATTTTGGAAGCCCACAAAATTTTTTGGCCATGTCCAGCCCCGTGTTACAGGCGATGGTTTTCGGCAGAATGGCGGAAAAAAATGAACCTATACCGATCAAGAACATCACACTGAAAGCTTTCAAGGTAAGCATTTTCGAGTCATGAAATTTGGAAGTTAATTTTTTTGTGCATTGGAAAATTTAGCATGAATGCATAGGTTTAAGAGAAACAATTGTTGAGAAAAAAAGCATTTTATTTTTTAAATTGAGATTAAAATTACAAATCCATGAGAAAACTTATGAATTTTTGAAACATTCGTGAGACCACTGTGGTTTTCGGTTATAAGTAAATGTTCAGTATGACTATTCATAATGAAAATGGTTCTAAAAATTTGTAAATCTTTTGATAATCCTTTTTTCATTTTAAATTTGGAATCCGGTGGCTGTTTTATGAAATATTGATAATACAGTTGTTTATTAAGAGAAATGTAAAAAAGTGATGAAAAAAAACATGTGTCCAACTGACTCAAAAATAATCTATTATTTCGAACTTCAGACATTAATAATCAATAATGAAAAATTTCCCTATAAATTTACTACAATTTCAACACTATTAAATTATAATTTTTGGACTTCGAAATGAAGTAATATTTTACTTTAGAAAAAAACTAACAAACAAATTGACGGCTTTTCTATAAATTTTTGTATCAAATCGACTAGAAAAAAGAATTTACTGTTTCCAAGTTATGTTTGTGAGTATTGAATTCAAAAATATAAATGGATGTATTTTTAGTGCAAATTCCGATTAAAGGATGTAATGAATTTTGTAATTCATGTAATCAAGTAATGACGAACATTCACAAATATACATACTAGATTGTTGTACGCTCGATTTTCAATTAATCCTAGCCTGTGAAAATTTGCTCTATTTGGGTCCCTCGCTTTACCTAATGCACGAAATTTTGTCTTGTAAACAATTCTAAACTAATTCACGTTTTTGTGAATTTTTCTCCTTTCGGTAAAAAGAATTGGATTTTTCGCTTATACGAAAAATTCAATTTTCAATTTTCGAATTTAATTTCGCTTATTTCACTTATTGAGTATAAAAATATAACAATAATTCAACAATATTTAACAATAATTGTGGTCAATTGAGGTTGTGTCAATTAGTACCAAATAAGTTGATGACCCTTCACAATTACACACATAATATGTCTAATTCATCCCAGAGTGCCCAAGTGAAGACAAATAAACAAAATCCTCCAAATGTGGACCAAAATCTGAAGAATATCCGGTAAAAAAATCAAACAGCTGTTCCAACATCAATTGAACTTTTTTCCCACTCGGGCATGTTTACATTTATTGAAGAAAAAAAATTTTGCTGAAAAGCCAGGCCAATGTTCGTCCTTCTTCCAATACTTAGATGTAAGCTTTTCGCATCACGCCATTTTCTTTCAATATTCTGGGTGTGTGTAAAAGTGACATGATACACAAAATTCTATGAGTGGTTGACTCTCTCATGTTCTACATTTTCTTGGTCAAATTTATTATAAGATGACCAGCGAAAGAAAATTATTGATGTGCCTGAAGTTCCAAACGTTTAAAATTAAACAAAATCAATGTATGAGTTAATATAGGAAAAAAAAATTCACTAGCTGCTTTTGAACACTTTTTTATTGTAACTACAAACATGATGCTCCCCAAAAAAATATTTGTCACACTTTATATCATGATAAAAAATCAAAAAAATATGCTTTTTATTTTTGTTTAATTTTAAACGTTTGGAACTTCAGGTACATAAATTATTGTTGTTCTTGGTATAATATCTTCTTTAATCATTTCAGAATCTGTTGTGGAGGATGGGTTAGGTTGAGCCCAAGGAAAAATAACGACACTTGTTTATCACTACACAACTACACGATAAGGTTTTATTAATAATAATTAGTACAGCTACGATTGACTTGGTTGGATGTATAATCGCAACTGACTGAATACGGTTGACTGCTCACGAGTAACTGAATTGGATTGAACTAACGAATTTGTCGCTCGTTTATATATGCTCAGGCGTAGAACATTCTAGAACTCGGGCTTGAGATAATCGCATTTTCTAAACTTGTTGATATTAGCGAAATGTGATTACAAATTTTTATAAATTACATTATTTCTGTTGTCTTACGTTTAATTACAATTTCTGATGGATAATAAAAGTACATTTCTAGAATAATTTTGTAGCGATTTGCATATGTTATTTTGAATGCGAAATTGCAAGTTTTGAGTTAGGAAAGTTGTTTTTCATAAGTATACAATAGCTGTGGAAACCGATGATAAAATTATATAAGAAAATATACAGAAGAAAAAAGATATTTGAATGTCGAAGTCGGGAAATTGATCACTCGGAGCTAATCTCAGTTAATTTAATTTATTCGATCAATATTCCGGCCACACATGGGGCCCTCATACTTCGACATTATATATTTGGAACGGAGCATAGAATCTTAATTTCTTATATATCATGGATATTTGAATTGTTATTTTAAATATAAAATTATTGCATCAGAATATTGGTTCTAGAATGTTCTGGAAGCATGAAATATTACTGACATTGATGATTGAAACTTACTTACTCAAATTACATGATGATTGAACGTACGTGACTATTGAACTGATTACTTCCGATCATTAAACTAGTTATCTAACGAGTGAAAAAAAAATAAAGTCTTAAAAATTTGATGAATAAAGTCGCTTAACTGTAATCCAGATCTATAGCTTAGTGATTATATTACTGGCCTGCAGATCTGCAAGGCCCAGGAATTTTAAATTTCTATTAAAGGCTCTTGAGGTGCCCGAGACAAAACTATGACTTGGCGATGATGTATTGTATATTTTTCCCGGTAAAGTGGCCAGGTTCTTTCTATCTCATCGTCTTCCTTGGGATGAAGACTTTAAGCTGTTAGTCCTGGGTGAACAGATGTGACACTGACACACACACACACACACACACACACACACACACACGCGCGCGCGCGCGCGCACACACACACATTGATTCTTTACTCAAAGGTTATTCTAAAGAAAAGTCAAATTAGAGGCCTTATTTTGAAATTTGTTTTCTAGCATAAAAAAAATGCTCACAGAAATGGTAAACATTATTCCAAAAATCTTAATTATACACACTTAGTAAATAACTTGAATAAAATCGACACATATTTTATGTACTTTTTGTTATATAAAAATTAAAAATGATGTAGAAGATACAAAGCACTGTAAAGTTACAGCTATGATGTTTTTCATACAGGTTGTGATGTCCAGGGTCTTAGAGAGAAAAATAAAAAAAAATTACAATCATTACATATTATTGTTAAAAATTATGAAAGATTTTCTGGTTCTTGGTGAACACAGATAAAAATCTAACAAAATTTTATGATGTACCTGAAGTTCCAAACACTGGAAATAGAAGAAAAAAAATTGCATCCAAGTTTTTTTTGACCTACAAGTCGTATTTCAAATATTTTGTTAGGGCTATGTCAATTTTGTTATTCAACCAGCAAAATTGTTTAAAAAATAAATGAAACTTCCATTTTTCGGTACTTATAAATTTTTTTGCTGGATTTCAAATGTTTCGAACTTAAGGTACATAAGGTATGATGAAAATTGAGTGTAGGGTATTCATGTACAGTGAACTTCCAGCTATCTAGACTTCCACCTATCAAGACCTTATTCTTTCAGCTATCTAGCGACCTACGAGACAGAAGAGTTAAATGACAGGAACTTTGAATACGTGTGATTGTAATTTGTTTTACGCTAGCATTTGTTTTCGCGTGCTACCCTAGATCGCTGATTGGTCGAGATCATTCTCACGCGCGAGCTGATAAGAATTAGAGACCCTCTAACATAGTGTCTGGCCATTGCGTTCACAGCCCTGATTGGCGCAGCCATGTTTTAGTCCTTTTTCAATGAGAAGCATTGACACACCGATACACATACACATTGACAGGCGTTTACCATCGATACAAATACACGTCGATACACGTACATATTGACAAACGGCGGCCATGTTTAGCCTAATGGCCAGACTCTATGTTAGAGGGTCTCTAATAAGAATCGGCTTTGAAAACCACGTGGAATGGTGGGAGCCCCTCTCGACTCTAGATAGCTGAATGTTCACATTTTCAGTAGGTCTAGATAGGTAGAAGTTTACTGTAACTCAAAAATCTATGAATGGTATTCCTTCTAAGGAAATTACGCGCTGTTGAAAAACAATTAATAATACTTCCATACATATTTTACAAAGTTATATGTGCTTTAGGTTAGAAAATTATCTGGATCTTGTTTCATCTACTATAAATACCGTTAAATTTGGCTGATTTAATCTGAGTCCATTCCCAATTACATATCCAGTTGGGTTGTCAAATGAAATTCATTTTTATCTTTTTAATAGTATTCTTAATAGCTTCCTAAAAAAATCAGATTCTGTGAGTTCTAAATCTAATAAATCTCTAAATGGCTATTCAATTGGATTTTGAGACATGTAAAAAGTTGATTTTGGTTTACTTAAGTGAACTGACATTGGTATATCTTAACTAATAAGTAAAAATCTAGTAAGTTATCCATAATGTTATTAACGGCAGAACTAAGAATGTTCTAACGGTGTTTCATAATCCAAGCAAATTTGTAGGCTTGAAGTTCCACATGTTTGTAATATAAACGAAAACGAAAAAAAAAATTGAATTTTTGTTTTCATTTGAGATTCGAGTGGAAAAAGTAACATTTGATAAAATTTGTTGAATAATAATAAGAAATGGAATATTTTTTTTTTTTTTTTTCGTTTACTTTTTTCAAACACATGTGAATTTTTAATTGGAAGCCCAGATGAAATTAATGATAAAATATCATTTATGTTCATACATCCTAGATTTGGTTTAAAAGACAAGTAACATTTGAAAGTACAATTTTATTTGGGTTGACAATTATAAAACTAATCACATATAAGACTTTAAATTTAATCAAAATTCCTTATTGAAATCATATAAATTTTTCTCTTTGTTGCTCTATCTCTGAAAATCCCTCGAAACAAGTTTCTAAAACTAATTTCTTTTCAAGATGAATTCCTAAAAACAACTGAAATTCACTGAGGTGGTCAGTCCCTTTAGTGCCTGAGAAAATAGTGCTTTTACACAATATATTTGTGGCAAAATTTAGACATGATTGATTTTTTCAAAAGATTTTGGGACAATGTTTTTCTCATTGATTTTTTTTTTTTTTTTTTTTTTTAAACCTTCAGTCGACCAGCAAAAGTTTCATATGGCCATTGAAATGAATATAGAGTGAAGCGAATCGTTTCACTTGTTTCTTTGTAAACGTGTGCAGTGGTTTGGAGGGAACGCCATTAAAAGTTTCTGCGCAAGAGAAGAATAACTTGCCGCAATGACATGTCTCTTAGTTCCACAAAGAACTGACGTGCTCACTTAACACCGGACTGGCATTTATTCCCTCAAATACGAGGTGAACAAATTATACCATGAACCCAAGCCAAATATGTATCAGAGCTCATTGAGGCTTGTTTGACCACACGAAGTGCTTCTAAAAATTTTATCTTTTACAATTTTCAAAAATGACCTGTAAAACTTTGACACAACATACTAAAATGGTGTCCCTGTCGATAAAAATAATTCAAAAAAAATATAAGTCGATTTTCTCAAGCACCTAAAAGGGTTGACCCACCCTGAAACAAGGCGATGGACCGCCTGCATTAAATATTTTCCTTCGACAAATATTACTTAGAGAAATAGAGGTAATTAATGTAAGCTAGACATAAAACATCTATTTATGTATATGTACCTGGAGTTTCGAAAATTTGAAATTTCATGAAATCAAAAATTTTATTAATTCATCTTCAATAGCATGAGATATTGTGCTAAATATTTGTTTCTAAAGCATCAAGTTTGTTGTTTTGACTGAACAGTGCTAAAAAGCAGCTGAAAAATATTTTGGTAAACATCCATTTGCATATTTTTTTTTTATTTTAAATGTTGAAAATTTCGGTACATCTATATAGGGCACAGCAGTGTAGTAGATTGAGTTGCGCACATGTATCTTGAGTAAGTCCAAGCAATGGAGAGATTAAGAAGACCAGGGGAGAGACACTAGCCTGGACAATCGGCTCACCATGTTACAGTCAGGCTTTTCACTGACATTGACAATTCTTAATAACTTTTAGATAACAATGTTATACAAAATGCTTTTTTTTTATTGTCATTTACTTATTCCAAAAAAGAAAAAAAAAAAAAAATGAATAAATGAGAGGTGTGCTCTAGGAATTGTAAATGGGATTTCAGAAGGAAATTCTTCATGCAGGGCCTGATGATGCCACAGCTTTTTTTGTAACGGACTTTTATTAGAAGTTCAAATATTGACCAAAAATGAAACATGTGTTGATTAATTTAAACTAGATGGATTTAACAATTCTTTAAAAAAGTGAATATATGTATAGAGGTAATTCAGACGGCCAGCATCACGACCTCTTAACTGTCATCTAAGAAAAACACAAAAGATATATAGGTTTATCCCTTACTCGGAGTGTACAACTCTTTACGGCCTAAAACATCTTAGTCCTAATCGAGGCTCGGCATATCCAGAGGTTTTTTCTTTGAAATGCAAAATTGGTTCGAAGGATGGGGGTGGGGCGGTTTCTCGGGGGTAGGAGGATTTTTTCTGGGTTTCTTTCCGTGACGGGATTCAGAGGTGCATTTCGATTTCTTGCGAGGAAACGTTTAATAAGTTCGGATAATGGGGAAAGTTTTTGTGTTGGCTTCCGGATAGCAAGAGGGGTTGGGGTGTACGGCACAGGTGGGGGTGGTAGTAGATAAGCTATGACAGTTCGAGCGCAGGGGTCCGTGGGGCGGAGCCCCTCGGTAAGGTAGGAACCTAACCTAACCCAATCGGTAAGGTAGAAACCTAACCCAGTCGATAAGGAAGGAACCTAACCCAATCGATAAGGTATCGAAAACTCATAATGACGTCATATCATACCTTAAATTCAAGATGGCGTCACGTTGTCGCACTACGATGTCGCGCTGCGATGTCGCGCTACGGTTTCGCGCTATGATGTTGCCTGACTTATGTCGCTACAACACCGCGATGACACTGATTCAATTGACATGTGGAACTACGCAATGTATATATTATTATTATTATGAAAGTAATTAATTTTTTTGTGCAAGGGGCCCCACCCCGCCCTTTGCTGTGAGGCTCAACCTTTAGAGTAGCCCCTCCATTTTTATTTATAAACTGATAAATACAACGTAAAATAATAATAATAATACAGAATTTTTATTTCTTCATTTTTGATGGCTGGATGAATTCACACGCGTTTGATGAACCGCCAAGGAACTGGAAATGAAATTGTTGTTCCCGCATCTGTTCCATTTGTGACGGTTGCAAAGCGTTTGTAATTCGAGTAGGCAAGAACACGTCGAATTCATCGTCGAGAGTAATAACGACTCTAGAACCATATTTCGTGGTAACCGAGCGAATGTCACTGATGGCGTATGATTTATTCTTCTCCAATTCCGCGATTTTCTTCATCGGGAGAAAGTTCTCCAGACGAGCAACTGCGTTAAGTTTTGAAAAATCCATTACGCGTTTTTTCGACAAACTGACGCTGCTGCTCAGAATCTCCTCCTTTTATATCCGATCCCCGCCACATTTTTATCAACCAATCACGTAAAAGTTACCCCCACTCCATTCACATAAACCAATCACAGAGCGACATCTCAACAGGTTCAAACCTGCACGACAATTCTTGGAAATTACGTCAGCACATAAACGATGACGTCATCACGTTCAAACACGCTCATCGATTCTCGGAAAAATGAGTCATCACATTCCTAAGCGATGACGTCATCATTTGACCTTGAAAATCTATTGCGCAGTTAGGGACGCTATGATTTCTAGAGTGTTCTGTTCAAGGTCAAACGTCTATTTTTAGAACTTGTTCGACTAATCACGTGAGAGTTTCCCCCACTCCTTTCACATGAACCAATCACAGAACAAAATCTCGACAGGTTTGAACACGCTCATCAATTCTCGGAAAAATGAGTCATCACATTCCTAAGTGATGATGTCATCGTTAACCTTGAGTTGACCTTGAAAATATATTGCGCAGTTAGCGATTCTCGGGACGCTTTGATTTCTAGAATGTTCCACATTTTCTCGAACGTTTATTTTTAGAACTTGATCGACCAATCACGTAAGATTTACCCCCACTCATTTTATATGAACCGATCACAGAGCATTATTATGGAATACTGCGCATGCGCAGGTAACCTTGCACATGCGTTACCATGGCAACAGCGCGCGATCGCAGCGCTATCATCTATAAATAGAATATTTGAAAATCAATTACGCAGTTGCGAAAGCGTAAACACATTCCTAAGCGATGACGTCATCATTTATAAATAGAATATTTGAGAATCTATTGCGCAGTTAGCGATCGATGACGTCACCATGGATCTCGAAAAATCTAATGCGCTGTTACGAAATCAGTGCGCATGCGCAGACTTGGCAACATTGTGCAAGCGAATACGTGAGAACAGTGCTGAACATAGCCGAACGTTCTCGACTGTATCCGAACATTCCCGAAATTTACCAAAACGGAAATTTTTCTTATTATTCTATCATTGATGACAGATCCTGAAAAATATAAAAATTTATATAATTTTTCTGGGGGCCCCAGCCTCGCCCTCACATGTGAGGTCCAACCATGTGAACGACCTCTCCAAACAACAAAAATATAAATTTTAAAGGTTATATATTTTTTTTATTTTGTTAAAATCTTACTATACATATATATAATTACATTTAAATTTAAAACAATATATATTCATAGATTTCACACACGTAGTATCAGCATTCATTCATCCTGAAACAAAATTAAAAAGTTAATCATGAAATCATTATAATTTTTATTCTTTAATACTTACCATTATCCTTATCCCTAGTTCCGCAATTCTCTCCCGCTCCTGGGCTTTTCGGCCCCGCTCTGTTGGAATCTGTAAAGAAGAAATATTATAATAAGAAATACATAAACATATAATAATAATAATAAAATATATACTTACTGGTTTCACGAATGATCCCACCAATTCGTGTTTTTTCCCGTCTATCCAAATCCCCCAGCCATATTTAATGGCTGAGGCGACTTCTTCTCTTATTTTTTCCATTTCCGCTTCTTTTTTGTATTTTAAAATTTTGGGTAGAGCATATCTGCTCTGCCCAAACCGTACACAGGGGTACGGGTGACCGTGGTACTCTCTTAAATGGCTTCCGGGAATGTTTTCCATTCTATTTCTTTTTGAAGACTGACCAAAAGCTAGAGCAAAAGTTTTGATTTCTTCCCCACCCGAAAAATAGTTTTGAATGAAGCATTGATAGAGAATTGTTTTCAACTATTCCTTTAAACATCCGCGCGAGAATTTCGGGGTGTAATAAGACCCCCGCGATAAGGCACCGCGGAGTGTCACCGACTCGCTACAAGATCTCATGAAAACGCACAACGTATGATATAGAATCACGAATTTAAAAACTTATTCTCCAACTGAACAATCATTTTCAAACACGTACTGAGATTCATTCTTAAAAATTATAGATTTTATATTTTCTCAATGTAATCAAAAGTAATTATCTGTTGATACATTTACATTATATGAAAAAAAAAATTCATTCATGAAATATTGAGTTCAACCCATTGAAATATCTCTTCAAAACTTTTAACACGTTGGAAATATATTTTTTGTTTGTATTTATACCAAGTAAAATTAATAATTTCGCAGTACTATGAATTTTCAAATATAAAAGTTTCTATTCTAATAAATTATGAATATATAATTAATTGTTTTATATAATTAATTGTTGTATTCTTTACACGATAAAAATCTATCGACACTCCTTTCACTACGCGGCATGTTGTGATTGGTTCTTTCTCTGCACGACGCGCTGTGATTGGTCAGAAACCGGTTTCTTATACTTTTAGTCACGCCCACTGCGGCGCGCGATCGCAGCGCCATCACCACTTATAAATACGGAGTTCCCGAGCGGGAGCTTCAGTTTTCTCGCGAACGTCAACATGTCTATTAACGCAGCAAAACAAGTTGTACGACGCCAACGTCAGCTTTTGTCGATCCGTCCAGTCGATCCGCTCGAGGCGACGACTTTGATCGAGGAGGCCGTCGCATCCATCGCGGAACTGAAAAACTTTGCGCATCATGTCGCGATCCCGCGTGAACGACAAACATTGAAATTGCAGTGCGCGCAAATAATTTTGCAACTGAAAAGCTATAATTGCTTGTTGAGTGAAGAACTCGTACGCGATGTACAAAGTAAACAAGTACATGGTGGGGATCTTGGTGCGCGAAAAGTGCGTGGTGGTGATCTTGGTGCGCGAAATCCGGTGCGCGTCAAGTGGGAGAACGTTGATTCTGCTTTCAACAATCGTCTCCAAACGGGGCTTATTGTGAACCTTCGCCATTTGGACATACAAAATTTTCTCGAAGAAGCCAAGGATGTGTTTATCAAACAAATCCAAGAAGTTTTAAAACGTCGAATCGCCTTGAAAGTTAACACCTTTCTCGAGGCCGAATTCAGTGTTGTCAAGGATGACAAGGAAGTCACCGAGATCAAGGCCTTCTTCACGAAAAACGCGCCTATCCTCCAAACAACGGACCTGGGTGAATGGTTCACCAAACATGTACAGACTCAATTGCCACGAAAAATTGAGTAATTCCAAGAGCGTGACTCTGGATGGACGTTGCGCAGCATCATCAGCCTTGCCGTGAATATAAACTCGTACAACCCCATGCACGGAAGCTCTTATATTGAGCTACCTCCATCCATCAAGAAAAAGGAGGCTTGCGTCAACGTTCAAAACAAGGATCAGTGTTGCTTCAAGTGGACCATCCTCTCAGCTCTGTATCCAGCTAAAAGGGATCCTCAGCGATTGTCCAAATACACACAATATGAGAATAAACTACGATTTGACGGAATAAAATTTCCTGTGATGCCAAAACAAGTGCCACTCTTCGAACAACAAAATGATGTGTCAGTGAACGTGTATGTTCTTCAAAAGAATAAAGAACTATTTGAAGTAGCTCCAATACACATCACAGCACAAATGAAAGAACGTCACGTGAACCTTCTCCTCATACAAAACTTTTATGTGGAAGAAGATGAAAAGAATGAGAAAGAAGTTGAAGCCCACTGCGAGCCTCTACGTTTCCATTATGTCTGGATTAAAGATCTCTCTCGCCTTGTCAGCACGCAGCTGTCCAAACATGATGGAAAAAAATACATTTGTGACCGATGCCTTCATTACTTTCACACCAATGAGAAGTTAACAGCACATGAAGTCGATTGCAGTGAAATGAAGACACAAGCTGTCAAGCTACCTGAAGTAAAGCACAGTAAACTGCAGTTCAAAAATTTCAAAAATACTGAGAGAGTGCCATACATTGTCTACGCCGATTTCGAGTGTTTGCTCAAAAAAGTGGATGAACAAGCTGGCCGTAACACAAAAATAGTTCAAATTCATGAGGCTTGCAGCGTGGGATACTATGTAAAGTGCAGTTACGATGACACCCAATCAAGATACCAGAGTTTCCGTGGACACAACCCTGGTGAATGGTTCGCAAACGAATTGGTGACCCTCGCCCGCAACGTGGAGGACATCTTCAAGAAACCCAAGACCATGACACCGCTCACTCCACAACAATCTACAATCTTCAAAAATGCTGCTAAGTGTCACATCTGTCACCAACCGTTTACCTCGAAGGATGTCAAAGTCCGCGACCATTGTCACCTCACCGGCAAGTTTCGTGGAGCTGCCCACAACAGGTGCAATTTGCTGTACCGAGATTCGCTTACCATCCCGGTAGTGTTCCACAACCTGAGTGGATACGATGCGCACCTGGTGGTGAAGCAAATCGCACAATGCATCGAAGGACGTATCCAACTGCTAGCCTTAGCGATGGAGCGATACATCTCATTTACCAAGTTCATCAAGGACAGTAAAATATCTTTGCGCTTCATCGACTCCTTCAGATTCATGGCGTCATCCTTGGAAAAACTGGCATCTTATCTCGATGACAAGGTCATCGTCCGAAAGAACTTTATCGGCTACAGCGAACAACAACTTGAACTTCTCATGAAGAAAGGTGTGTTCCCTTACGAGTACCTGGACTCATGGGAAAAACTTGATAACAGCGAGCTTCCAACCAAAGACGATTTCCACAGCAGTCTCACCGATATGGACATTTCGGATGCAGACTACGAACATGCGCAGGCAGTGTGGAATGGGTTCAACATCACAACGCTTGGGCAATACTCGGACATCTACCTCAAGACGGACGTTCTTCTTCTGGCTGATGTTTTCGAGAACTTTCGAGAGGAATGTATGGAAGCTTACAAACTCGATCCAGCACATTACTACACAACACCTGGACTCACATGGGACGCCATGCTCAAGCACACAGGCATTGTCTTAGAACTTCTTACAGACATAGACATGGTATTGTTTATTGAGCGCGGAATCCGTGGAGGTATATCGCAATGTAGTAATAGATATTCGTTTGCCAACAACTCATACTACCCCGCGAAATATAACCCAGATGACGATGAATCTTATCTCATGTACTATGATGTGAATAATTTATACGGATGGGCAATGACTCAATGCTTGCCTTACGGGGGTTTCCAATGGGTTGAAAACTTTGAGCGAAATTTTCAATGGGATGTTCCGGAAGACTCTGAAGAGGGTTATATCCTTGAAGTTGATCTAGAGTACCCCGAAAACCTTCAGGATCCTCACAATGACCTCCCATTTTGTCCTGAACACAAAATTCCTCCCGGTTCAAAAAATCCAAAATTACTCACAACTCTGGACTCAAAAACACGTTATATAATTCATTATCGCAATTTGAAACAAGCATTGAGTCATGGCCTGATTCTTCAAAAAATTCATCGAGTCCTCAAATTTAAACAATCAAAATGGCTAAAATCATACATAGACCTCAACAGTGAAATGCGTAAGGCAGCAACCAATGAATTCAAGAAAAATTTATTCAAATTGATGAACAATGCTGTGTACGGCAAAACTTTGGAGGATGTTCGAAAACGACTCGATATTAAACTTGTAACACAATAGCCAGGTAGATACGGCGCGGAAGCTCTTATTGCGAAACCCAACTTCACCGCGCGAACAATTTTCGATGACAATTTAGTTGCAATTAAATTGACCCGACTTCAAATCATCATGAATAAACCGATATACGTGGGCTTCAGCGTTCTTGATCTGTCAAAAACGTGTCTTTATGCTTTCCATTATGATTTTATGAGACCAACGACTGACGGTCAAGCAAAAATTTTGTATTGTGATACCGACAGTCTCATCTACGAAATTCAAAACTTGGATCCTTATAAGTTGATGATGGACCATGCAGAATATTTTGATACATCAGATTACCCCGCGGACAACCAATTTGGAATTCGGCAATTGAATAAAAAAGTCGTGGGTCTCATGAAAGATGAGTGTAATGGGGAAATCATTACAGAGTTTGTCGGCTTAAGAAGCAAAATGTACAGTTTACGTGTCGAAGGTGAGGATAGAATTAAGAGAGCCAAAGGTGTCAAAATGTCCGTTGTCGCGAAAACACTGGATTTCAGGGATTATGTGTACTGTTTGTACTATGAGGTAACAAAATTCCGCTCGCAACGACTCTTCCGTTCACACCTCTATGAAATCCAGACAGTCGAGCAAAAAAAACTAGCGTTAAATCCATTTGATGACAAACGGTTTATTTTACCAAACACAACAGACACTTTGGCACATGGCCATTACAAGATAGCACAATTAATGGAAATTGAATAGGTTATGTGTGTAAATTGTAAATAAACGAGCGTCTGTGTGTTTGTATGAAAATTTTGTATATATGTATATTATCGTGGATTAGGCCTACTGGGGATACCACGTCAACAAAAACGCATCATGAATTCTACCACCCCATGTGGGCTCTGGTAGTGCGGAAAAGAATTCAATGTAATAAAATGAATAACACAATTTTTTTATCGTTACTACAAGTCTGTTTTATTTATCCAACTATTGTGGGTATTATCGAATCCCAACCATTATACATATAGTTTGTTTCCACGCTTTCGCAAAACTTTTTCAATGAGATAAACATCTGAATGTTTCACTTTGGCAAGTTCCTCGGTGTAGAATCGTCCATCGATGGGTTGACCTTGGTAGTCATTGAGTTTGTACGTTGTGGGATGTGTTGGTTTCACAGCAACTATGTTGAAAAGTTCCGTTGTCCAATTGGGCGTATATCCTTTCTCGAAGACATGTTTGTACTTGCTGATTCGGACTTTGTCACCGATCTTGAATTTGCGCTTCTCTTTTTGATCCTTGATATGATAAATTTCATGGAGTAAACGTTTTTCATCAGCTACAGTAACATCTCTTGGTTTCATCTTGATAGTACGATGTTTCGTTGTGGTGTAGCTCGACACCAAGTCAGGTAAGATGTCAAGCCATTTATAATTTCCTTGGAGGGAGAATCGTTTCCACATCTGACTCTTGAGTGTGCGATTGAAACGTTCACAAATGGATGCTTTCATGCCACTGAATGTAGAGTACATGTTAATGCCATGTTGCTTCATGAGCGCCTTGAAGTCCTTGTTGTAAAATTCTTTGCCTTGATCGACGTGTAAATTCTTGGGCTTACGTTCCTGTAGTACAGTCTTCATAGCAGCAGTGACGTCAGGTCCATTCTTCGACTTGATTGGCACAGCCCAAGCGTACTTGGAGAATACATCGATGACGGTGAGCAGGAATTTGTAGCCTTTATCCTTGTAAGTGGACATGTCGACAAGATCAGCTTGCCAAGTTTCATCCAATCCTCGCATATCAACATGACGTCGTCGATAATTTCTTCTTGCGGGTTTATGAAGTTCTTCCACTAGAGCTTCCTTGAGATTCATGATGATAATGACTGCTGCTCCTTCGTGCACAAGCTTTTATTCGTAGACATCTTTTTCTGGCGTAACATCGACGAATATTTCCTTCTTGATACGTTTCAAACGATTCTGAATTCTCAAAATTATCTCCGAGTTTTCATTCACATGCTTTTGATACATGTTCGCCAAGTTTTCCGACGATTTTTTCAATTCCTTTTCCAACTTTCTGATTTCGTAAATTATCACTTCTTCGAAATCAATTATATTCTGATATGAAGCGCCGTCTGTTTCATTGTCGCCCTTCGCAACGTTGACTAATTTTTTATTCTGGAGATCGTAATGACCTTCAGGGGTCACTTTGAATCCAACACCAGGAGGGCCACGTATTCTTTGATTCTTGATCAGATGTTTTCCGAAAACGTCTACACTCGCCATTGTCTAGCTCGTGAATGAGGCTAAATGCATCAAGTCGTCTAATATATAATATCAGCTTCTCTCAGTTCTTCGATAATTGAGTTGATTTCGTTGATGTGACTGTTATTGCCAGCTGCTTGTGACGCGATTATTAGCCGCAAACGATCAACGAGCTCGTTTGGATCATCCCAATGCACGTAATCGATATCCCGTCCACGATTGACCACATTGTATACTCCTGTTCCCACTTTCTTATCGGCAATGTATGTGAGATACTTCAAATCTCTACCACCACCACGCAGACTCTGGTCAGGTTGATAATACTTTCTGTCTGCACTCGTTTGATGGATGATTTTCCTGTAATTTTCCACATCGACTTCAGATATGATTGAACTGTTTGGTATTTTCTTAAACAGCAGTTCGATAAGTCCTGGCGTTTTCTCAAACTCTTCAGACCCCACATAAATAGTGTTTGCTTCAAAACTAATTGGCGCGTTCCCAATGTACAATCCAGTTTCCAACGATCGTACTCCATACAGCATGTCAAGATTTTTTCGTAAAGTCTTGCTTTTAAGCATGTTTAAGTATTTCCTCAAAGTGTCAACTGGGGCTGGTGAACTGACCATACTTGGTGCGAATGATTGATCACCGATGGTTTGGCTAAAGCTCTCAAAATCATCACTCTGTTGATCCTCCAACGTTGGTTCTTCTTCTTTTACTTCAGCTTTCTCAATTTTTTCTTTTTAGATTTCTTTCATTTCCATGTCTTGTTTGGCTAATGACTGGATTGGATCGATGATTGGCTTGAACACTTCTCGCACCGACATCTCCATGGCAGCTTTTCCACGTTTCAGCAGACGATGTTTGCGACGGATAGCTTCACTGGCTTGTACGATGTGACGTAATACATCTTTTCGCTCCATGATGTCACCTCTGTCATAGTTAAGGTGATACTAATTCTACAAGCTTGGAGTCACTTTAATTTATAGAAACAGTCGAATCCTCTTCTATATCGACCTTGGTTCACATCGCTATCCTTGTCGATGACGACAAAACCATACTTGTTCTCCCAACATGTTGCGCATAAATCCCGAAACCGTGAAAATGTCATGTCGGTGTTTACATGATCATCATATACATGTTTCAGATTCATGTCTTCTTGGCGAAACAGTACAAGCATATTTGCATTATCTCGCACCAAATGTTTTGGTATACGAGCATAAGTCTGACAGAGATAAAAACTATCCACATGTCGATGTCTACCCATGCAAAAGTATGCACGAATATTGTCTTGTTTTTCGCAAGCTACATCATCAAATATCATCACAGAATTTGGTTCGACTTCCTCGACACTGACGACTTCCTCGTTGTCATTGTAGGGAAAATATCCTACTCCTTTGATTGGTTGAATGATTTTCTTTAAATATTGATATTTCGGTTGATTGAGTGATTTCGAATAAACGTAAACGTTCTCAAACCTCAATCCATTTGGATGTGCCAGAAGTGTGAGTAAAGCATTAGTTTTACCACAATTTGATGGACCACAAATTATAGCGCGAACTGTATTTGGTAGTAACTTTCCATGACGTTTAATTTTTCTCTTTTTTTCTGTCACACTGTCAAAGTTCATGACAGGTAATTTGACATTCTGTTGTTTGAACTCCATGACGGCTCGCGCGCAACTGTTTCGGAAACCTATAAATACAAGGTATTTATAGTCGCGAGTTCAGTTGAGTAATGGCTGTGAGAGGACGTGGTCTTGTCAACACTGTCATCAACAGGCTCCCCGTCGAACTCCATATACCTGGCTACCAATTTTGTGGACCAGGTACTAAGCTTGCCAAGAGGTTAGCGCGTGGGGATCGAGGAATTAATGCTCTCGATTCAGCCTGCAGGGAGCACGATATCGCATATTCGAAAAATCGTGAAAATCTAGCAGCTAGACACGAAGCTGATCAATTGCTTGCAAAAAGAGCAATTGAGCGCGTTTTAGCCAAGGATTCCGGAGTTGGTGAAAAAACAGCAGCACTTGGTATAGCCAGCATTATGGGGCTGAAGAAAAAACTCGGAATGGGACTACAAAACAAAGCTAGGAAAGTAGCAAAGAAAGTCAGAAAAGTGGTAAAGAAGAAAAAGATTTCCTTGAGAAAAGTCATCGATGCAGCGAAAGTAGCAGCTAAAGCTACTGGCTCTGTACAATCTACTCTGAAAGAAGCACGAGCAGCTGTGAAAGAAGCTGGAGGAAAGAAGAATGTTCGAGTACCTCGTGTACTTCCCGTACCAAACAAAATTGGAGGTATTTTACCAGCAGTTTTACTACCAATCTTCGCTGGATTGAGTGCCACAGGAGCGTTAGCAGGTGGCGCTGCAAGCATCGCTAAAGCTATCAACGATGCGAAAGCTGCGAAGCGTCAATTGGAGGAATCAAAACGTCATAACCTCAAAATGGAATCTATCGCCGTAGGAAAAGGACTGTATTTAAAACCATGGGGAAATGGTATGAGACTGCATTTAAAAAACGTATAGAGCTACCGCACCGAGCACTCAGCAACGTAGATTTGTTGAAATATGCGAAATTGTTAAAAATTCCACATTTTCGAGGTGTGTACATGAGAAATGATTTACCGAAAAATGGACCCAGGAGAGTTGAAGCTGCCGTTATCAATTTGGATAGTAAAAATAGTCATGGAACTCATTGGGTCGCCTACAGGAAAACGGACAATAAAATCATGTATTTTGATAGCTTTGGCAATCCACAACCACCTCGCGAACTTGTAGACTATTTCGGTGTCAGTATCATAATTCAATACAATCGTGATCAGTATCAAAACTATAATCAAATTATCTGTGGTCACTTGTGTCTCAAGTTTTTACTCGATAAAAGCATCGATAGTGTGTGAATGTGTATTAGTCAGCAACAAGCAGTCATGGCGGACACACTGACATTGACACTCTCGGGAACATCATCTGTATTGGAGACTAACTACTTTCCTCCAATCGAATTGTTACCTCAGAAAAAGTATTCATTGGGATTAGTTGAGTTGTTGACTTTCAATTCAATCCCCAACATCGACGTCGGCAACAATAAATTCTACGTTGACGATAAAGTGATAACTATACCCTCGGGAAGTTATGAGTTGGAGAAAATCGAGAGTTTTTTGCAAAAAGTGCTACCAACAGGTATTGAATTGCAGTTACGAGCGAATAGTAGCACGCTTCGTAGTGAAATTCAATGTAATCGACCAATTGATTTCCGACCCAAAGATTCTATCGGAAAACTATTAGGTTTTGATGCAATTATCATTGCTGCCAACGTGGAACATGAATCACAATCACCAGTAAGGATACTCGCTATCAACGCCTTACGCGTCGAGTGTAACATCACTACAGGAGCATATATAAATGAGCGGCTAGTGCATACGATTCACGAGTTCTTCCCGGTCGTGCCACCAGGATATAAGATCATCGAACTGCCTACTCATGTCATTTATCATCCGATCGTCGTGCAAGCAATACATCATCTCCAGCTACGTATTGTAGATGAAGACGGTAAGTTGGTGAATTTTCGAGAAGTCATCATTATTAGACTTCATGTGAAAAGTGAATAATGGGAATCGTATACGGAGACTATTAAAGTGTTACGTCACGTCAACAAATCATCAGTCGGCACAAGCCTCTCAAAGTACTAACACCTCAGAACGTACAGTTCCTGAAAAGTCTCGGTTTAAGAGTAAAATTTTCTGCTGCTTAATCTGCCTAGTACCATGTTATCCATCGAGAAAAAGGTCATTTTTGACGAGTCAATAGCGCAGTATGAAGTACACGCGCACCAGCCATACGCCTCGTCAACGTATAATAACAACGATGAGATTCGCATCAGCGTACAAAACCAGGATTCGTATATATTGCCAAGCAAGAGTTCGCTACATATCCAAGGACGTTTGACGAAAGCTGACGGAGCAGCTAATGTCGAACACACATCGATTGTGAACAATGGCATCTGCTATATGTTTGAAGAAATGCGGTATGAGTTGAATGCTATTGAGATTGAAAGAATCAAAAATGTCGGTCTCACAACAACGATGAAGGCCTACGTTGCACAAACTCCTACTCAAAAGGATATGATGGAAAATGCTGGATGGATCGTTGACGACACGAGAACTATAAACAACGGCAATGGATATTTTGATTTATGCATTCCACTTGAATTTATCTTTGGATTTGCTGAGGATTATCAACGAGTTTTTGTGAATGCCAAACATTAACTCATCATTCTGCGAGCCAACACCGATGTCAACATCATCACACAGCCTGCTGCGAACGAAGAACAATACAAGATAACAATCAGCAAAATTGAATGGTTAATTCCATACGTCAAAGTTTCTGACTTGGAGAAAATTCGAATGCTGAATTACATCGCTACTGATCCAACGATCGCCATGAGTTTTCGAAGCTTGGAATTCTACGAGTATCCACTTTTACCTCAAACTACAAAGCATGTATGGAGTGTGAAAACCTCAACTCAATTAGAGAAGCCGAGATACGTAATCGTGGGATTCCAAGTTGGACGAAAAAATGTGAGAACTGGAAATATGAGCAACTTTGATACGTGTAACTTGCGTGATATTAAATTGTATTTAAATTCACAGTGTTATCCTTACGTGGATCTTAATATCGATTTTCAACGAAACCAGTTTGCTACGTTATATGAAATGTTTGCGAATTTTCAATCATCGTATTATGGCAGAAATAATGCTCCATTGTTAACAAAAACTCAATTCAAAGATAATGCTCCTCTTGTTGTCATCGACTGTGCTAAACAAAATGATTCCTTGATCACTGGTCCAGTTGATGTTCGTCTCGAATTTGAATCGGTAGCAGCTTTTCCCGCCGCAACTGCGGCTTACTGTCTTATTATACATGATAAAATTGTCGAGTATCATCCAATCAGCGGTATTGTTAAAAAACTATGAAGAGTGTAACGTTTGATTGTAACCCGCCTACGGTACATATTATTTATGTGTGGGATTTAGCGTATAGACTAGCGAGACAAAGTCCTTGGGAACAAGCGGCCCGTGATCGCTATAGATTCAAAAGACGAATCGCTGATGTTGAACGGATTCTAGATCCTATTTTACGTAGAAAGATTATTAATCAAAAGTTACTAGATTTAAGTTATGAAAGCCCAGATTTTAAGCACTAGATTTAGGTTATAATGAATAAGGTTACTGGATTGAAGCTATATAAGGCTAGGATTTAGTTAGGTTTCGTTAGTTTGTAAGAATCATCAAAATGAAGTACATCGTGGACGTCCAAGGATTTTCCGTGCAAAACACCTTTGTTGTCAAGGAGCTTGCAGTTTTAAGGCTTGAACCCTTTTACGCTGACGCTGTCACCACATTATTCAAGCCACCATGTGCCTGGAATGGTTTGCCTCCGAAAGCAAAAGCAAATAATATGTGGCTCACACGAAACTATCATGGTGTACCTTGGAACTCTGGAGATATATCCTACGAGGAAATCTATCAAGAGATTAAAAATCAGTTGAAAAATGCCACATTCGTCTTCGTCAAAGGATTAGACAAAAAGCGATGGCTAAAGCAGTATACCAATACGGTCATCATCGATTTAATGGATATGGGCTGTCCATCACTGGATGATTTGCGAGTCTCTGCATGCCCCTTCAACAATTGTCATCGACCTGTGTACGATCATCACTGCGCTACGGAAAATGTTCGGCGACTGCGAATTTGGTTTTGGGAAAGATTTGGCGATACGCCGTCAGTGAAAAGATCATTTACATTACTTTCTCACGTAAGCGTAATACATGAGTTGGATTCTGAAGATATCTCTGTTCTACCTCGTGAGTTTCTTCTAAACTTTTAAAGGAAAAATATAAACAATGCTTGGGATAAGCTTCCACTAGAATTACAAAAAGATAAGGAATTCCTCGCTTGTAAGCTATGTGATAAACATTGGAACTTCGATTATATCGGTGACTCCCCGGACGGACCGCCGCCAATGCGAAATACTTGTCTTAGATGTAAGCAAGAGAAATTGTAAAAGTGACTTCAAAAAAAATGGAGGGGCTATTCTTAAGGTTGAGCCTCACAGCATTGGGCGGGGTGGGGCCCTATGCAAAAAAAAAATGATGACGTAGTCGTACGTGTTTATTGTGTTCTAAAAATAGATTTTGACGAATGATGACTCATCGCTCAGGAATGTGATGACGTAATTCCCAAGACCCGACGAGCGTGTTCAAACCTGTCGAGATTTTGCTCTGTGATTGATTCATGTGAAAGGAGTGGGGGAAACTCTCACGTGATTAGTCGAACAAGTTCTAAAAATAGACGTTTGACCTTGAACAGAACACTCTAGAAATCATAGCGTCCCTAACTGCGCAATAGATTTTCAAGGTCAAATGATGACGTCATCGCTTAGGAATGTGATGACTCATTTTTCCGAGAATCGATGAGCGTGTTTGAACGTGATGACGTCATCGTTTATGTGCTGACGTAATTTCCAAGAATTGTCGTGCAGGTTTGAACCTGTTGAGATGTCGCTCTGTGATTGGTTTATGTGAATGGAGTGGGGGTAACTTTTACGTGATTGGTTGATAAAAATGTGGCGGGGATCGGATATAAAAGGAGGAGATTCTGAGCAGCAGCGTCAGTTTGTCGAAAAAACGCGTAATGGATTTTTCAAAACTTAACGCAGTTGCTCGTCTGGAGAACTTTCTCCCGATGAAGAAAATCGCGGAATTGGAGAAGAATAAATCATACGCCATCAGTGACATTCGCTCGGTTACCACGAAATATGGTTCTAGAGTCGTTATTACTCTCGACGATGAATTCGACGTGTTCTTGCCTACTCGAATTACAAACGCTTTGCAACCGTCACAAATGGAACAGATGCGGGAACAACAATTTCATTTCCAGTTCCTTGGCGGTTCATCAAACGCGTGTGAATTCATCCAGCCATCAAAAATGAAGAAATAAAAATTCTGTATTATTATTATTATTTTACGTTGTATTTATCAGTTTATAAATAAAAATGGAGGGGCTACTCTAAAGGTTGAGCCTCACAGCAAAGGGCGGGGTGGGGCCCCTTGCACAAAAAAATTAATTACTTTCATAATAATAATAATATATACATTGCGTAGTTCCACATGTCAATTGAATCAGTGTCATCGCGGTGTTGTAGCGACATAAGTCAGGCAACATCATAGCGCGAAACCGTAGCGCGACATCGCAGCGCGACATCGTAGTGCGACAACGTGACGCCATCTTGAATTTAAGGTATGATATGACGTCATTATGAGTTTTCGATACCTTATCGATTGGGTTAGGTTCCTTCCTTATCGACTGGGTTAGGTTTCTACCTTACCGATTGGGTTAGGTTAGGTTCCTACCTTACCGAGGGGCTCCGCCCCGCGGACCCCTGCGCTCGAACTGTCATAGCTTATCTACTGGTGGTGAAGGGGCGAGGGGTTAAGGAACGTATTCCTCGACAATCTCAAAGGTGGGATAGAGAGGGGAAAGTGAAGGTGGCACTGGTTCTATGACTGGGAGGGGTGGCTCGAGAGAACCACATAAAAGTGGTGAAGGAGGGGCCTCAGTACCCGAGGAAGAGCGGAGGGGTCATTCGGGGGAATTCGGGGGAATGTACTCTTCAGGGAGAGGAATTTCGGAAATTTGTTGTGGTGCGGGTGGAGGTGGAGGACGGGCGAAATGGAAGCATTGTCCGTAGGAGTAATCTTTCGGCAAGGGGGGTGGGAGGCGGAGAGGTAAAATAATTCGTGTACCGCAGCTTAAACCTAGGCGTGGTGTCGAATTCATCTTTCAAGGCCCCGAAATGATGTTCTGGAAGCGGATTGGAGGTACACTTAAAGGTGTGATGACATGAAGGGCACTGTACTCTCACGGGTTAGTTTGAGGGATGCAGGGAACTGCCGTATACGTCGCTGGCGTGTCAGCTGACTACCTGCTCAGGGTCGATGGTGGGGTTAAAAGGAAATCTTGCAAATTTCCCCTTCGCCTACTGCATCTACACCCAAAGCCCAGCAGCACTAGCCCTGCGGAAGTCCCGATAGAGGGTTGCTCTATGCAATTCCTTCTCACCGGCCTTTTCCCGGGTTTGCCGAAGCAAACGTTTCGTCACTGAAAAAATGGGAAAAAAGAAAAAAGGGAGTTAGGGATAGTCAAATATTATATATAGATATATATATGAAAAAACGTTTGAACTCACTTTTGTATTCGATTGTACCCGAGATGAAAAATCAGAGTCTCCCAATAGTCTCCCGAGTATCCTGAATGGGAAATGAGTCTCCCTCCGTGCCAAGCGGAATACTTTTGGGAGACTCTTCGATTGCGGCAAAGTCTCCGAACGGAAGACTATCATCTCTTGATGGGAGACTCTTGAATGGGATAAAAACGCTATAAAAGGGTTACATAAAAACAACGTATGTATTGTAAATGAAAGTACATTTATGTGCACACTTTTATTCCCGTACATATTATTGCACAATTTTTAATTTTTTTTTTTGAATTCATATAGAATGAAAAATATGCAAACCTAAATCATTCGCCTCGCCAAACGATGATGGTTTTGTTGGAAGTGCAGTAGTGGTTATTGGCTGTAATGATGAAGATGAAAATTGGGAATCATGTGGTGACAAATGTTGGGGTGGGAACGGTGGATGAAAAGATGAGGAAGATGGTTGCCACGAAAATGAGGGTGGATCGTATGAGGATGGTTGATAAGAACAGGATGGTTGATAAGAACAGGATGGCAATGAGTTTGGTGAGGGTGTCGACTGGGGAAATGGAGGTTGCGCCTGGCGAGGTTTTACGGAATGTTTTGGAGCACTTTTATTTGGTTGAAGTGGTTGCTTTGACCCTTTTTCGGTTGGATTTTTGGTCGCAATCTCTTCCGCCCTTAGCTTGCTACACATCAGATTTACGACCCGGTTAAAGTGATTCTAAGGTTTCCCTTTGAAAAACTTTTTTTCAACGAATTATGAAAGCAGAAGGAAAGTATTATTTTTTTTGTAATGCGGACATGAATTTTCATACATTCAATTTGCCGAAGTATTTTTTTTTTTTTTTTTTTTTTCTATAAACCCTTGAACTCTACTTTGCATCAATACCTAAACACAATTTAAAAACTATTTACTAATCAGAAATGTCAAAAAATGAAAACATAATAAAGTCATTTACCTCGAACTGTTTCCAGCAGCTTTTGGTGTATCCTCGAATACTTAGATGACGTCCCGAGGGCGCAACTTTGTGCTAACATTTTCTCACCCACCAGTTCATTCAAAAGCAGTCGCTTAAGTTCTCGGGGTCGTTCTTCAGCTCTATCAATATATAATTGCAGTCGACCAATGTTTATATAAACTCCGCTTGCCGGTATAAGCTCGGTCTGAAATAAATCCAATTGTTTGCGTAAACACTTAAAATTATTACATTATGCCGTTAGGATCTGAAATAGGTTTTCAGTTCCACGGTCAAATGAACGCCATTTTGCAGTTCCCAGTATTCGCAAAAGTATTATTTCAGCTCCGTTTTTCAGATCTTGAGAATTCCAGTCAACTGGCATTTTCAAGTAGTTCATTCTAAAATATGAGCAAATCAAAATTCGTGTTATAACAACTACTACTGAATTTTAGGAACGATATTACAATGCAACTAAAAATTTCAACTTGAATGACTTTAAAAATATATAGTACCTTTGACACATCTGGAATCTCCCATTCTTCCAATTTTCTTCCAATCTCCTGAAAAACGAAACAAATTAGCAATCACTTTAACACAAAAGACAGAAAGGGAAAAACTGCTTTGTTGGAACGTCGTTTGCATACTACAAATTATAAATATAATATACTACAAAAATACACACCTTTTTGTTCATGTATGAACCTTATACTTTTTTTTGTAATGTATATTATTTCAGTCGATAAAAATTTATAATATGAAGATTGTATGTTGAAAATTTTCAATTTATCACGATTAATTTCATGGTTAAAATTTGTTTTATGTTAAGTTACAAATGTAGGTTCACAGTTATTTCTATCTATATTTTGTCTAGGTTTTCTTATGCTTTTCTGAATATATTTTTTAGTTTCATCAATGTAGAATTTATCACTATCTTTACATTTTATAAAATATATTCAATTACATTGTTTTTCATTATAAACTTCATCTTTTACAAGTTTACTAAAAGTGTCATATATTTATTGCTATGTTTTTTATTTGTAACCCTTTCACACCAAATTTCCTTAACATTTTTTCTATTATTTCTTAAACATTTTGAATGTAAGAAAAATTAATTTAATGATGTTTGACTTTTTTTTAACAGTATATATTTCATTGCTTGTTATTGTTATTTACTTCAAGTTTCATTTGTAACGTTCGATAATTCCATGAATTCAATTAATAAGAAGGTCAATTATAAGTAATATGAATAAAGTTTCAACAAATTATGATGTATCCATGTGATACATAAAAATATGAAAAAAATTCAATTTTATAAATAAGTCAAGTTCATTATTATAACAATTTTTGTTTTCATCTATTTTATTATTGTTATTTTCAAACTATTTGGATTTACTATTGTTTTACACATATGAAACATAATTTTCAACATTATGTTAACAATTTTTCAAAAAAGAGAAAGAAAAAATTTAGGAAATTTAGGATTCAATTTCTAGACTAAATCAATATACATGAATATATAACAGTTTTGGTAAACTTGTAAAAGATATAATTTCTAAAGAGAAACAATCAAATTAAGTATACGAAATTGGATACAAAGATTGTGATAAAATTGCACATGAATCAATCTAAAAGATATATTCGAAAAAGGAAGAAAGAAAATAAAAAAAATTTAAACAGAATAAATATTAAACCTACATTATAAATAATAAAACTGCAAGTGTAATAAGTTGGTTAAAAATCTGAGTTGGTGTTTAATTATTCATAAAACCTATATTTTCCTTTCTTCATGTTCCATAGAACTGATGCAATTATACTCATTAATGTTTCAAATAAAAATCAGGGCATAAAATTGTTTAGTTTTTCAATGATCTACCTTCTCTTTTTCGAGAGCCAATCTTTTTTTCATATACAGGAGCACATGGTCCATAAACTTGATAGCTTCAGGTGTGACTGAAAACAATGAAATTTATGCATTACATACATATGCTGTAGAAAAAATCGAAATTCTTATTTCTAATCTACTTAATTTATTTACCAATAGACATTGTAGCGCAAAAAAAGCTTTCTGTACTCTAAAAATTAGGATAGTTAAGTGATATAAACAGAAAGAATTCAAGAGAGGGGACTTACATCATGACAATGCTATAAACGTTGAAAGGAAAGGAATAGTGAGCATGAAAGTTGCCATGATAAAGGGGCACATTGAAGGGTAGGGGTATGGTGGCATAATAATATGATACTAATTTCATATTAATTGAGTTCTATGGTATTACTTGGAATATCATCAAGTGTCGAACTCAGAAGGTCTGGGCTGCCTGCTGTTGGTGGATGCATAATGTCCCTGTTTTCAATTTGATCGTCCTGGGAATGTATTTGAAGAGCATTTTCCTTTTCGCTTCCTTCTTCAGTTTCAGATATTTCATCCAAAGAATTTTCATCTACTTCTATTGCGGTTGCCATCCCAACTTTTACAGTTTCTAACTGCCGAGAAACTGTTTTGTAGCGATCTAGATTCTCCTGGCTTAGAAGTTTCCGTTTTAGTTCAAAATTTTTTATCAGTGGGCTCTTTGCAGTCATGTCGAGTGCCAAAACTTGCCCCTCTTTTGTAATCTTAAGGTCTTCCAGGTATTTTTTGTTTTCTGTAAATTTTATAAGTAGTAAGTTATCAGCACTGTTAAATTGAGCAAAAATGTTTTTTCGCGTTTTTACCAAAATTTCAGCTCAAAAACTAAATGTTGTGAAGCACATACAAAATTTTGAGGTACTTAAATTATATTTACGAAACAAAACAAATTCACTTTATGGTAAAAATGTACATAACAGTCGATAAAAAAGTAGTTTAAAATATTGAATTACAAAATAAACTACCTCCAGTAACTATAATTGTGGGTTTTTACGATTGTTGGCAAGGAATTGGAATTGTTTTTCTCCCCTTCAAAGTTTTCGATACAGAAAATGCTAGTTGAAAGAAAAAGATAAAAATCATAAAGTTGACAGAAACACTAAACAGAAGGAATGCAATTGTTTAGCAATAAAAAAAGAGAAATTTTGAATTTTACTCTACAATCCTAAAATTTGCATGTTCTTTTTCAGTAAAAAATGTTAATTAGCAATAAAATAATAAAAAGAAAACATGCAGCATTAAATTTACGAAATTTATAGTTTGTATATCAGATATTCCAAACTGGGAATTATCTTTCCTACAGATTTTTTTACTCACTTAACTCTCTCTCTCATTATATGCTTAATTTTGAAAGAGATTGAAAAAGTTTAATATTTTACTCTTTTGAATTTCTAACGTTGAAAGATTATGAGTAATTTACACTCAGAGAAATACTTAAAATCAAGCTTCAATGTGAATTTTATTCTCAGTATACGCGAGTTTCATTATTCCACATATATTCCATATACTTTCTGCTGCTATACATAATTTCATCAACAATAGTTTTTGTTAAAGTAAAAACACTCACGCGAATAAACTATGAAAATTTGTAGCTTTGAATAAAAATTACAATTAAAAAAAAAATTAAAATTACAAGTGATTATTTCGGGAAAGAGAAAATTTACGTGGAAAACCAAGTATTTGATAAATAATTTAGAAAGTCGTGTTATATATATATTGAAACATAACAGATGTCTTCTATGGTGAAGACTCTCGCAGGGAGAGGGTGGTTGTGAATGAGACTTTCCACTTAAGAGTATATCGTATTCCAATCTTTATTATACGTTCATTCACAGAGTGTATGGTCTAGGTTCGGACATTTTCATGTATCTGGGGTCCGCCCGGAGTGGTGGGAGGTGTTTGTTCCTCGGGTTCCCGGAGAAGTTCCTCCTCGGTCCCTGGGGACGGTGGTGGCGAAGGTCCCGTCGTTTCTAGTTGTCGGTTAGCAACTATAATGCGATCGAGGGCCCGCCTGAACTCAGGGGGGAACGTTCGTGATTCCGTCCGGGACGTTGTTGGCACCGGAGTATCGTCGTCACTAATGTCTATCACGATTGGGGCGGTTTGTGAGGCCCCGGGTCTTCTTTCCACTGGATTCCTCCGGGAAGGGTTTCTTCCGTAAGGTCGCCGAGGAGTCTCTACCGACTTCCGAGGGATTGGCTTAACGATTCCCACTGGTCGGACGATCCCTGGTTTTCGGATGGTTCTGATGAATTCGTTCGGCGAGATTTCTGGACTAGGGCCGTCAGGTAATGGAATTTCTTGTATGGAGACGGGGGAGCTAATGTTCAGATTGTCCCGCGTTTGTCGCTGGGAATGGACTTCCCTTTCCTTTTCCACCAATAAGCTTATAGCTGACGGGGAGGCCCCAGAGGATGTCTGTGCGCCTGGTGCACGTCCATGGAATATTTGTAAAGCGGCCCAAAGCTCCGGATATCCCCTTCGTTCGAATTTTCCAAACCCATCACGCGGATGCAACCCTACTAGTCGCGCCTGTCTCCGGGCTTCCTCCAAAGTTGCATATGTTTGTTGTGACACTGTATAGAGATAAGTAGGGATGGTGGTTCCTAATAATATTAATGCTAATACACCTTGGGTCGAAAGACAAATGAAATTTGACTCAGTTTAACAACCAAAACGTTATAAGAAGATGGAAAAAATAATAATAATAAAAAGACTCTTCTGAACTCGGTTTAACAACCAACATTCAAAATAGAGTTCCAAACCAATATGAAATACAAAGCTTTACTGAACTCGGTTTAACAACCAAGATTCAGAATAAATTCCAAAAACAATTAAAATTACAAAACTTTTCTAAACTCGGTTTAACAACCAAGATTCAGAAGAAAATTCCAGAAACAATTAAAATTACAAAACTTTTCTAAACTCGGTTTAACAACCAAGATTCAGAATAAAATTCCAGAAACAATTAAAATTACAAAACTTTTCTAAACTCGGTTTAACAACCAAGATTCAGAATAAAATTCCAAAAACAATTAAAATTACAAAACTTTCTAAACTCGGTTTAACAACCAAGATTCAGAATAAAATTCCAAAAACAATTTAAATTACAAAACTTTCCTAAACTCGGTTTAACAACCAAGATTCAGAATAAAATTCCAGACCAGTTTAAGAATATCCAAACCAACTTACTTGTGTTAGAATCCAGAACAAAAAAAGACCCGAATCTCAAAAACTCCGTGGTTTATATACCCAAAACTTACGAGTGGGAGGCCACGCGTAAGTCGTTGGGGAAAAATCAAGAGAATCCAGAGTTCAACTACAATAGAAATTTAGATAGAGGCCTGAATGGAAAAGTATAGCATTATTGAACATTGAATAGGTTTTAAAATTTGTTTTTGAAGAAAGAATGAAGATTCCAAAATCGTTAATAATTATTATTCAGCGAAAATGACTGGAAATTATCGAACATTGAATAGTTTTAAAATTTTGTTTTTGAAGAAAAAATGAAGATTCCAAAATCGTTAATAATTATTATTCAGCGAAAATGACTGGAAATTATCGAACATTGAATAGTTTTAAAATTTTGTTTATGAAGAAATTTCTATAAAGTGTTAATGAGGATCAAAGCTATTGAGGAGATATGATATATTATTTTCACGTAATTTAAATTTTCTGTTAGGTATTATCATAACAATATATGATATTGTAATGTACATTTATGTAATATTATTATTATGCTTATATTAAGTCGCATGAAAGAGTATGTAATACTTAAATATCTAGCATATCATATGGTACGTAACTTTATGTAAAGTAATGAACTTTACATCACTTTACTTACAGATAGTGATTCATTCAACAACGAGAATCTTGGTGATGATGACGATGGTCACCTAATGTCCAGTGACGAGGGATCTGATAATAACGATGACGACATCATTGATGTTGGTTATGGACCTGACGGGCCGGAAATTGATAACAACCTAAATGAAGATGCAGATAGGATTGCGGGCAACGACGTCCAAGATCCCCTTAACCCACCTTTATATGAAGGTGCACCCATCACCGCGAAGGAAAGTTCTTGTTGCATCTTACTTTTTGCAATGCGGTTCCGCCTCACAGGAGTTTGCTTGGCAGCCCTATTGTCATTAATTATGTTACATTGTCCTACTCCAAATTTTTGTCATTCGAGTTTGTACAAATTCCGTTCTCATTTTGAAAATTTAACAAGTCCTATACGCTGACATTCTTATGGTTGTTCCAGTCACCGAAATCTTGACAATGAAATAAACGTTTGTCAAGACTGTATCGTGAATGACCCTCAAAATCAACATGAAACTGGATATTTCATAGAAGTTCCAATTATTGATCAATTGGAAACTCTTTTTCGGAGACCTGGTTTTTCGACACTTTTGCGGCGACGGCTAAAAAGAAACAAACGCGCTGAAAACAACTATGAAGATATTTATGATGGCAACATTTACAAACAGCTTTCGCAACATCTAAAATTTCTGTCTCATCTTAATAATCTATCTTTTACTTGGAATTGTGACGGAGTTTCAATATATTTATATATATAATTCATCAAAATTTGACGTTTGGCCATTTTTTCTTAGTATCAATGAATTGCCGTTCGAACATCGAACAAAGAAAGAAAACATGCTCCTTGCAGGCTTGTGGTTTGGACCCAAAAAACCAGATCCTACTCAGTTTCTTCTTCCTATCTGCGAAAACTTGATTGAATTAAGAGATGGCGTTGAATTTGATGATTATGACAGTAACTCAGCCATTCATGTACAAGCTCGTGTCATTTGTGGTACTTGCGACCTCCCAGCAAAAGTCCAGTTTTTGAATGTGAAGCAGTTAAATGGAGAATATGGATGTCAAAAATGTTTGATCAGGTCGGCACCCATTGTACCAGGCAGTCTACACAGAATTTATCCCTATGTAACACCTTTGAATTGCCGAACTCAAGAAATGACAGATCAGTTTGTGAACGAAGCGACAGTTTCCGGAGATTCAGTTTATGGCGTCAAGGGCCCCAGCATAATCTCTCAATTGACTCCTAACTATATTCAAGCCACAATAGTAGATTCGATGCACTGCGTGTTCTTAGGCGTAGATAAATCTCTTCTTCTCTTATGGTTTCAACCAGGATCAGGGTTATTTTCCAATTCTATTTCTGCTGTCGAAAAATTAATCGAATCACTTTCTCCTCCATGTTTTGTTTCGAGGCTACCAAGATCACTTTCAGAAATGAAACATTTCAAAGCAAGTGAACTCAGAAATTGGTTTTTTTACTATTTCTTGCCAATTATGAAACATATCATGAATGAACTAGCTTTCGAACACTATATGCACTTTGTTTATGCTATTTTTTTACTAAACCAAGATAGTATTTCAGAAGAATCAATAGACTTGGCGCAGAACTTGCTGGAAGAATTTGTTTCACAGTTTGTAGATTTTTACGGTACACAAAATATGAAAATTTATTTACATCCATTACTACATTTACCCCAAACAGCGAGAGATTTAGGTCTTTTATGGGCTCATTCGTGTTTCCCATTTGAAAATGCAAACGGTATTCTTAAAAGTTTAGTAGCTGGTACGAAATATTCTCAGCTACAAATTTGCCGTGGAATATCAATGTATATGTCTCTTCCGGAAGAACTTAAAAAACTACAGCCTAACTCTAACGCTGCGAATTTTTGTGAAACCATCGTTAATTCTGGACGACTTGTGAGCAAATACAAAATGCACCACGTACCTAACTTTGCTATTGCTGGTACGAAGAATTACCAAACATTGTCACAACAGCTCTACGAACATTTCGCATTTATGAGAGCAAAGTCAGAATATTCAAAAGGTTTTTCAAGTCGGGTTTATTGTACACATCTGAACTATACATGAAATCGAAAAAAACATGTTCTATGTATGTAAAATACAAAAATAGAGCCATCGCTACATTTTTCGGTGTAATCAACTGTTTTTTCAAGGTATCTGACTGTGAGTGTAATACTTTTTGTAGAGATGATTGTAACGAGCGATATTTCGCTCTCGTAAAAAAATTGGTGATCGATAATCTCTTTGCAGTTCAACCAGGCGTTTCATTGTCATATCTCCATCGTTTCATAGAAACAGATCAAATGGATGTTGTTGATGTTACTAATTTATTATGCGTTTTTTTTTGTGTCAACACCTGTCCAAGAAATGATGGATACATCATTGAACCGGTCAATCTGTTGGAATTCGATTAAGAAGCTTAGAAACAAAAGTTTCAAGGTACAAAAATACGTTGTAAGTGATTGTATCGGTGTAAAAAAAATTATTTTTTAAATAAATTAATTTTTCAACAGCTTGATACGTGTGTAGTGTACTGTACCTTAAATCTCGATTCAAAACGCGATAAATAATTACTCTTTTTTTCAAGCAGCCATGAATTTCTTGAATGCAGAACTAATCGAGACGTACAATTTACGAGCTCTGGCAGCAGATTACTTCCATATATTCCTTTGGATACAATTTTTTTCCTTTTTATGCCGAAATTATAATTTTATTAATACCCTCGCAAAACTGATTATCTCATAGTCTTCGGTTGGGATACTATCGTCTCCGGGAGACGAAAGTATCCTGATGGGAGACTCATTTTCTTTCAGTCAACTTGCAAAGTCTTCGGTTGGAATACCATACTATCGTCTCCCGGAGACGATAATATTCGACAGGGAGACTCGACCTGCGGCATAAGAGTCTCCCGAATTTGAATGACGGCAGCTTATAGATACTATCGTCTCCCATCGGGAGATTGTGCTAATAGAGTAAATGGTTTTTAGAGACGATCATCTCCGATTTTCGTCAACGGGAGACTCATTTCCCATTCGGGATACTCGGGAGACTATTGGGAGACTCTGATTTTTCATCTCGGGTAACGGTAACGCACAACGTGAGAGCGGCTCCACAACCCAGCTTGCGAGGGTTATCCGTGTGAGAGCGTACTTGGGGTACCTATGTGCAGGTACCCAAACTTTGAGGTCGCTCTTCTTTTTAAGAGACGTCCGGATTCTTTTAGTCAGCGAGCTCTTGATTGAAAGCTGTTCGCTTTTTGGACTCAAGAGTAGAGTAAAATTCATCGGGAACCTGGCCTCTTTTTATACCCATCTTGGCCAATGGAAAATAAGGATGGGAGAAGCAAGTCAAGTGAGGGGAATTATTTCTTAAAATCGCAAGTTCAGACTTAGTTATAAAACCTTAAACAATACGCGACCGATACCGGCGTACTGTTAGAAGTGCGGCGGAATTGCACAAAGCCCGGCGCGTGATCACGAGCGAGGAGGAATGCGGGTGTCCCGTGGCGAACGATAAAACGTAACTTTTATCGTCTCGTCATTTCTCCTGCCCGATTTCACCAATTCTAAAAAACATATAGTTTTGCAATGGTTGCGAAAAAAACTCTCGCTTCGTTACACCCTATTACATTTGACAATGTTTTTCAATAACTAAAGTAGTAATATCAACATAAATGCTTTTTTCTGTTGAAACACGTAAAACTGCTTGTAAGTTTGCATCAGAAAGTTTCGCTCTTGATTTCTATAAGCTAAGTTTCATCTGAGAAAAAAACTGTTCACAACGGTACATGCCTCCGAAAATTGAAATTACTCTAGCTGCAAATATTCGCAAATGAGGAAATTTTTCAATGCTTTTTTTTTGTAAAACGCAATAACATCACGCTCATCTTTGTGTGTTCATTTTAAACGGAAGTTGCCTTGTAAATCAATTACTTCTAACTGCAAATTTTCTGGAACATCTTCAATTTTGGCATGAAAAGGTGATACAAACAAATTCAACATTTTATCCAGTTACTTGAGTTCGGAAAATCTTGTATCGAATTGGTCCTGCAAATTACGAATAATTTCAGGATATTTTTTCACATCGAAAGAATTTGAATCACCTAATGATTACAGGCTAAGGAAATAAGCAAAATTTTTTTTCTCAATTTGAGAGCACCATGTTACGTCCCGAGTTGAAGGGCCGGGTAGCGTGGTCCTCGGAAACGTTGATTCGTGGGACCTTCGCGTCCCTCGTCGTCCTTTGCTGATTTCACTCACTCAGTGTCGCGAGAGAAGGGTTTAGGAAATATTTCAAATATATATATATATATATATATATATATATATATATATATATATATATATATATATATTAAATCTTACTATTTTATTAACAATGTTCCTTTAACTTTACAATCTTCGATTATAAAAATAAAAAGGGAAATCAGCGACGCGAGCTGAACGCGACTGACGTCGCGTCTTAAAATCCACGTCATTTTATAAAAACTGAATCAAAATCGCGCCTAGCAACAGTCCAGCTGAATCACGCGATCTCTAATCTACTGTATCTTACATTAGCCTAAATCAAGATAGTCTCTTAACGCACGATCGCACCTGTCCTTTTTAACCCGATCATCGCTAGGATATGATATTTTAAAGGCCGTAATAGATAAATCTATTGCGACATGTCACGTTCTCGGGACGTGACATACCTCCCCCTGCGGCTTCACACATCCGCGTGTGATCAGAAAAAAAACGGACAAGTACACATCGTCTTAAAATTTTCTTTAGCCGGACGCTTGCTGCGCGCCTACGCCCCTGCCTCTCTATGTACGCACGTCCTCGTGCGTTTTTATCGGACGCATCATATCAGTTCTACAATTAAAGCTATGAATCTTACAATATAAGCTTGGTATTTATTGATTATTTATAACGCAGTGATGTAACCTACATTGTTGTTTGAGCTTTGAGATTCTTAATGTACTCCCTTTTTCATTGCTATAATAAGCCCTTATTACTCTTAAAAAGAAAAATCAAACCCTAACCACTGTTTAGTTGCAACATCTGCAGCTCTCCGTGCTTTTGAAAACATCTCGCGCTGGGTCGCCTGTTGTGTTGATTTCTGGGTAAATGCAACCATGGTTGTCCCCGAAGAAGTTGAAGTTCGCAGTTCTTTTCCTCTTTTCGAAATTGCACTGTTTTTTTTTTTGTTTTTTTTTTTTTTTTTTTTTTTTTCTTTCCGGCTGGCTGGTAGAATTGAGGCGATTTGTATTCACTTTTATTGGCGATGAACACCAATATTGAATTTTGGTCTGACCCTGCAGCGTATTTGTACAGCCAATGCGTTTACTGCTTCCTTACTGCTCATAATGTTGCATGTGAAACTATAAGTGGTCAGTGGAACGTCCCGAATGATTCAAGCAAATTATTGGGACACATTACATTATATTCCATAAGTTCGTTCGCGAACGCAAGCCTAACTCGAGCAGAAACGTATCGAAAATCCCCGAGTTAACGCGGACGAAACAGCGAAGCAAATTCTTAGGCATTGGCTAAGAGTCGATGACATCGAACATCGAATAAATCAGCAAATTCGTGAGCATTAATTGAAGAGTCGATGACATCGAACATTAAAGTATCAGCGAATTCGGAAAGAAGCAATAAAGCAATGAAGCAATACGGCAATTGGTTCACTTCCTTCACTTCCTTCTATGTTACTGCCTAAATTTACTATAAAAACGCCTCCTCGCTGTTTGAGCGCGTCTTTCCTTCCGGAACTTTCCTCGTGAGACACCGAAGGCTTTACCGAGGAAAGTTGGGAAAGAACCATTAACAAGTGTAAAGTCTTGCCGATCTTTCTGTCATATCAATTGAATAGAGTTTACATATTAACTATTCACTTGTTCTTTTATTAACGTTCCCCAATTCTATCTCGCGCTTGTCTTGCTGGTTTCGCGGTTAGCCTTACCAGCAATAAGTACTGGCATCGGACTCAAGTCCTCGAAGGGCGCGACCAAGGCAAGGTCGTTCATCGGGAATTGATCTGAATTTAATATTGAAATATCGTGACGCTTTGGAGATCTGACTCCGGACGTCACAGTCAGTATAAAATTTGATCTCATTTCTAATCTTCAACATTGTACGTTTCTTTGAAATAAATTTCCAGGGAATGCATTAAAATTCATCAATTAATTACGTTTTTCATTCTTATATTTCCTTCTTATCTGTATAACATATGTGTGAGCATTGGTCGATAATATAAAAACAATATAAAAACAGTCCGTCCTACGTTCTAACGCTCGCTCGTAGTGTACCAAGGTGATTCAATTTCTCGCCTTGATTCAACTATTTCTAAGTATTAGATTCTAGATTATCTAAGCTCACAACAAGATAAGAAGAGTAAAAATTCCAGAAGAAAAAGAAAAACAACAGAGAGGAGGAAAAAAAATTGAGGAAACGGAAAAAAATTCGCTGTGTCAATTATTCTGTAAGATAATAACAGTCACCCCATTTGAAATTCCTATTTATATAAAATCGCGTATGAATGTAACCCTTATATACTAGTTTCTATTTTAACTAATATCATATCCGCAATTCGTTGCAATCTCCGTAATTCGGTTGTTTTCAAACTTTGAGCGTTGTGATTCCAAAACAACAAAATTATGCAAATATGTTTGAATTTTTTATATTTCCACTAATTCTGATACTCGCATCAGGATACAAACACATTTACATTAACATCCTGTCACCTGATTGCCCTTATCGTATTTCTTGCTCTTTATAAACGGCTCCGTTATCTAACTAAGTCGCCCAGTAAAGTCCTGACCTTTATTTGAAAAGAATCTCTGCATTAACCCGTGATAGAATATGGCATATACAGATCAAGTGACGTTCGCACAGTACCGTTTCAGTTGGTTTAAACGGGCGTGTTTGGTGCTGCGCTCGTGGGTCCTGGAAAACATCTTTTTCAAAGTGTGCCCCCCCAGTGCACAGGTGCAAGGCTGTGTCGTCTTTCGAGTTTGGCACCTGTGGGAGGCTTACTGACACGGAGTACTGCGACGAACACCGATACTTGATGGCCATCAGCTGCTGCAGTTACCACTTCTTCGACGCGCCGAGGCTCAGGGACGTCGAGGATGGCCTGGTGGCTATTGTGGAGTACTGGCAGCGGACCGCGTACGCATCCACCTTTGCCTTGGCCACGGACTTGAGGCAACAGAAATGGTTGGACGAACTCCAACGCGGTTTTCAAGGGTGATTGGAAATCGGAAAAAAAGGCAAAATCCTATTCTGGTGGGAGGATGAGGAGGAAACCAATGAGAATGAAGAACGGGAAAATCAAGAGGATGAGGAAGATGGTGGCAACGAGGGTGACTGCTGTCTTCGCGTGTACCGGCATCTCCGAGGAGAGCTGGGATTGATGACATAGGTATGTCACTTTCCACATAAATATATTTATGCATATCCCCATCCGTTCTGTCGGTTTCCAGTCCCCCCATGTTTTATTCTATGTAATATTGTACTATTGTGAAATTCTGTAAAATCTTCCAAAATCCACTTTTGAGTTGTTGAACCCGACCCTTATTTTTCTCGTTTCTTTTTATAGGCTGCGGGAAATAGTGAGTCGACAGCGTCAAATAGCAATCCTACTTTTGGAAAATTATACATATGTATCATTAATACTATGTATTTTAAAAATAACGAATTTTACTATAAGTATGTTGTATTCATTCCATTATCATCGATTCTTCTCTGCACTATTCTTGTTATTTATTAAGTATTATCATTATTATTTCATTATTATTATTATAATAATTTTCCCTTTTTATTGATTCATTGATCCATTTATTTCTTCATTTACATTTCCTTTCTGGCCGACAAAAAATCCCGTGTGATTTCTATTAAAACGTGCGAGCATTAACGTCTTGAAATTACTTTGCGGTGCGTATTATAGTCGTGGTGTAAATTTAATAGTAACTAAAACGAAGCTAAATTCCAGTGTTCTGAATTTCTGAATAAAATTAAAAGTTCTATTTCATACAGCTCATAAACCATTATCTAAATCCGTGACATCTGCAAATCAAAACAAAGTATCCCATTCTAAATCATTGTAATTGTGACATCGAGGTAATGTGAGATTTAGGTTGGGTTGTAATCTGAAACTCTTCACTTTTTTTTACCACTTGTAAAGACGGGAATAAAAAAATCCTGGGAATGCTGTAAAGGAATCATGCATTAGTCATATATGGGCGAAAGAAATCCGAATTTGTTGTAAAACAGTTTACCGCAATCAAATTCTAAATTTTATTCATTATTATTTTTTGTATTATGAGGTTTTCAATTATATAAGGAAAATGTTATATTGCTAATGTAATTCTAAATCCATTTTCGTTAATATTCAGTTTTCCAGAAATAACAACGTTATTCATTAGTTTAGGCAAAAGCTTATTTATTTCAAACTTTTGATTCCGCTCTGTTGTATACAAATTGTATATGGATATAAACGATCTTTTCAGAGCCAATGTGTAGGTAAAAAAAAAAAAAAAAATGTCTTATTTCCTCTCAAGTCCACATCGTTTTCTTATCCCATCTTTATTATTCTCCCATTTCCATTTCATCTTCAAGCTTTCAACCGTATTTTCGGTCCTCATCAGGAAGTATAAGTTTCTATATATAATGTAAGTCCTTAATTACAAATCTTCTTTAGAATTTAAAATCAAATTATACTTTCCAATACAGTGTCTTTATTAACTCACCAATCCCTCCTCTTTAAAGTTCTATATTCAGAACTGTCCAATTTCAATTGTCCATTAATAGTATTTTCCATCACCACATCTAGTATTGATAATATTTTCCATTTTTGTCAATTTGTAAAATCATCCGTGAATATCAACAATTCACTTCTTTGTCAGGTGGAATAAAAACCTCTTAATATAAAATCATTCCTCTCTCATTCTATACTGAACCGTGTCAAGCAATGTGAGAATATTTCAACACTAAACTAACCAATTCGAATCAAAGGTGAATATAGAAATTTTGATAAGAAAGGATGACTAATAATCGTCCAATTTTGTTCACATTGATAAAATCTAATCTACAAAAACAACTTTTTCCACAATTTATCATAATTCGAATTCAACTTTTCAGTATCTGTTTGTCTATTTATAGCATTTCTATCATTTTTTATGTAAATCATTTCTGCTACTGTCCTTTTAAAATAATCTTTTTCCTTGTTTAAAATCCCCACTTCTTCCCATTTAAAATCATGATTCTCATTAATTCTATGATGTGTCACTACCGTATGCGTATTCTTGAAATGTCTGATATTACTTTCATGCTCTCTTATCCTCGTCTTTAATTTCCTCTTTGTCTATCCTATATATACTGAGTCACAATCCCCACATCTTAATTTATAAACTATTCCCTGTACATCCTCTTTAGGAATTGCATCTTTACCTCTCTTGATAATTTAACAATTTACTTTGTTTTCATTTCTAAATGTGGTTCTTAACTGATAATTTCTATTAATCCTCTTCATATTATAAGACAATCCTTCTATGTATGGTAAAGAAATAGTGTAATTATTCTCTTTCTCCTGAGTTTTCCTTGGCATCTGAATTGATGATTTTATAAAATACGTCCTCTTCTTAATGAATCTTTCAACAAATTCCTCAGGGAAATTGATTCAAGGTTGAAAGCTTGAAGATGAAATGGAAATGGGAGAATAATAAAGATGGGATAAGAAAACGATGTGGACTTGAGAGGAAATAAGAAATTTTTTTTTTTTTTACCTACACATTGGCTCTGAAAAGATCGTTTATATCCATATACAGCTTATTTATTTATTTGATTTTACTTTCGGATTTATTCACAAAATAGTAGTCACTCGTTTCCCTAATTCCAGAATTGTTTGTGTTCCTGTTCATACTTTACCTTTTTTTTCTGTGTAGAATGTTTCTTCATTGACTTGAATGAAGAAGCAAAAAAAAAATGTGTTTAAGATGTTTTGACATACTAGTCGCTATCATAATATTTTCCAGAGCGTCGATTTTGATGGTTCATCAGGATTTATCATAGCTTCAAGGCTCAGGTTGCTTGTCACTAATTTTTTTTTTCGTTTCTTTTTTTTTTACTTTCAGTTTCAAGAACTATGTTTTCTAATGTTAATAGGTTGCTTGTCTTTTCCGAATTTCATCGATATCTTCTGTAATTTGAAACATTCAAATATATGAAAATAATTATGGTATAAAGAACTTCTATTATTAAAAATTGATGCTTCTTTTAATTGTTAATTGAATTAATCACTTCTATACATATTCAGAGAAAAGTAAATGTTATACATTAATGTTATTCTTATTATTTCTTCTAATTGTTCTCACTTGAGTTTTGAAATTAAAAGAAAAAAAGTATAAATTTATGAATCTTTAAAATATTACCCATTGTGGAGTAGTATTTGACTATATTATCAAACCGTTCTTTCCACGCTCGATCGTCCCTGCTTTTCTCATGTCTTTCTGTTTTAAGTTTGCTTTATCGATCCCAATAAATGTTCAAATATTCGAGCTTGTTTGTCTACGTGCCGTTTTCTCCTGAAATCACACTTAACATCTACTGCTCCCGCCACCAAATTACTATATTCATAGCTTATCTCTATATCAGCACATTATTATTTTGTATCTTTTTTTTTGCATCTTATCACTATTATCATTATTATCTATATTATAACGGTTATTATCATTGTGACGAGAAGGGTTTTTCCCCTCGTCTGAGAAAATATTATTTCAAGTTATTTCATTTTTCAAATTCTAAGTTATATTTTCAGCGTTAATACGCGGCGTTATCTGAATCATTACGATTTCACCGGCGCTGGAAAGAGATATTGTTAATAGCTGAATAGAATCAAATTTTAACGAGTGTTTCTGATAAAACTATTTTTAAAAGGAAAAAGAATTTTGGTATTTTTCTTATCTCTTGACTTTTCAAGTATAAGGAATAAAGAAACATTTTTCGCAATAATATTTCTAGCGATCATTAGACTTTGGAAAATCACCGTTCCCACGATGAATTTTATTTTTCAACTTGTCATCACTCGATCATTTAACTTCTTTCCTGAACCCGAAGATAAAAGTATTTTTCGAGTAAGTAATGACTTTTCATTTTTTTTTATCTAATGATAAACGGACATAGACGAACAGAAAAAGTTCCGTTTATTTCCTCTCAAAATCATATATAAACCCGCGTAATTTTTAGCAGATCAGAAGTAGTTCTCGAGCTTCCGAACTGATCGTTCACTATAAGCGAAACAAAGACTTCCGAGGTCCAAAGGCCCGACCTGACGACGGCCCAACAACCTCATTTGCCTAATATCGATTTGACCAAAAATCCAAGCTGTGCTTGAGGTGCCTATCTGTCGATAGAAGGATAAGAATTTGATATTTTCAAAAGTAAGAGTTTGAATAAAAATTGCTATTATTATGAAAGGTCCATTTTGTGTTATTTCCCATTATAACTCGAGTGGAAAGAGTCGTCTTTCTTGCGTATGTTTCCTGGCGGAGCTTGATTTAGGATGGTAAAAGACAAAAGGACCCCAAATTTAACCAAGTTTCGCAATGTGTAGAGTTATATAAAAACCATTTTTTACTATTTCTCTCTATAATGTGTAGTGTATATTTCCAAAACAATTTATTATATAAAAAACCCTTTTATGCCGTTTCCCATTATCACTCGAGTGGAAAGACTTGTCTTTCTTGCGTATGATTCCTAGCGCAGCTTGACTAATAGTGGCAAAGGATAAAAGGGCTTTCCAAACCTTGATTTTAATCCAAAATGTCTTGAGTAACTTCCTTCAATACAAACAGACATTGTCGAACTTGCCATTTTAACTTACCTTATTATTCTGCAAAATTCATATATTAACACATGTACGTCTCTTTAAACCTTGGTATGGTCTCTCTCTCTAGTGCCCACTGTTGAAAATCTACTTTAGAGTATGAAAAGTATAACCCGGCATCGCAGGGTCAAGCCCAGCGCTAAAAGATCGGTGTTTACGAAAGAGGGGATATTGAATTTGTTCTATCGCCTACAAATCTTAAAAACTTTCCCGCCTGAGAGAGTCATTAGATTGGAAGATATTGACTCTCTGGAAGCTAAAAGGGCTTCTTCGGATTATGGAATTCTTTTGGTGGCCCCAGCTAGGAATTTGAAGTTTTCCTGTGTTGTTTGTGAGGCACCACAGCATTTTTCACTCAATTGTGTCCCAAGGGAGGAGGAAATAAGTGGGATTCTGTTGGACCCTAGGACGGGAGAAATACCCGATCAGAGCTTCTACGATTCTTTGGAAAGAAACTTTTTTTATGAGGCCAGCTCAGACACTGATTTGCCAGAGTCATCGCTCAGAGAGTTGCAAGCTATAAGAGAAGAAATACGCGAAAAAAATCCTGTTAAAACAGACAGTTTGTAAGGAAATATGTATTAAGTCCTGTGCATAATAATAACGTCACCTTGTGACATTTTACTGCATTTCTTATTGTGTAAGTTATTTCAATCCTTGAGACAATTCTTTCGACTCCCTTTAAAAGTCGAACAAAGGGTCACCATAGGCCGTTGTCTATGGAGGGTCCTTTCCCGTTTCGACGAGATTAGGGAATAATTATTCCTAGGCTCATGGCCTAACAACAAAAAAAAAGGTGTTATTTCCTATCTCGCTCGTTACATCATTTTAATTGTATTTTCCTTTATTTAGATTATTTTATTTTATGGTTTGTTTTTTTTTTTTTTTTTCTTTATTTATTTTCTGTCCGATATTGATGTCCCTATCTGTTTACCTAAATTCTTACCAACTAATTTTATTCATTATAACTGTCCTTATAATTATTATACAGATATCTGAGTAATTCCTGTCGAACTTCCCAATTCATCCTCCCTGGTCCATATCAAGGCCATATATATTTCGTCAATATCCTATCATATACACCTCCCGCCCTTTGAAACCTCGAGAAAAAATCTTACCCCAAGCCCCTTAGTATATCCAAGGCCTTTTTCTGTCTACTTCACCCTCCTTCGTTCGTTTGTCTTGTTTGAGCAAGGCCATTTCCAACGACTCAACTGTCTTTTTTGCAATGCCGTGTCCCTTATATGTTTCTATTGCAGTGATCTGTTAGCCCTGTTGGTCCCTTGCTAACGATCGGTACTCGACATGGGGTTCTTCTACCACTATCCTATTTTCCGTCTGAGCCTGAGTATTTCCCTTTCTACACGACAACTCTAGGTAAGAAAGAATCAAACCTGACTTATCGCAGATCGTAGTTCTAAAAAGGCACCATGCTATGCCGAACATAGAAGGAACGCCTACGATACCTGCCAGGAGCCATTTTTTGCTAGTGTTTACCTCAATCCTTTCCATATCAATCTTATGACGCCATTCTTTTGCTTTTTCAATAACCCTAGTTAATTCTATGTCACCTGATAAGTGTTCTTTTGCTTCAGTCGTTCCGTGTATGTGTGTTTTTTCAATTTCGTTCATTATTTCCGTAATATTAGCCCGTCCTGTTCCAAAGACGTCCACTAAAACTTCACTTATGTTGAGTTGATTCTGATTGCCTATACTTGTCTCTATCTCGGTACTAATCTCGTTCGATGCCATAAGAATTGCGCTCTACATTTCGAATCCATTATAAAAGTTCCCTGACCTGTCATTCATATATGTTCTGTGGTCTTTCCATTACATTGCACATTAACGACATCGTTGTTCGAACAAGAATACAGCCACGCATTCCGCTGATCTAATTTCGTCCAATAAATCCTTTTAATAACTGCAGTCCGAATAATACAACGCGAAAAATCCTTAAAATCAGGTCTGGCTAAAATGAGTATTTCGCAATTAGCAGTCGAGACGGTCGAGTATATCATATTAGTATTGGCGCAAATTCTATATTTTCCGACAAAAGAACACTGCGAAAGTCTTCCAGAATTGAAGGGGATGTAGTGGGAAAAATCATCTGATATAGCAGCGTAAGTAAATTAGGGTTGGATATATGCAAATCTTCCAGTGGCGGTGTCTTGGAGAACGATTAAAAAGTAATTTCTGAATAACGTGTATCTGTCTGTCTCAAGTAATGGGAATCTTATTACATTTATTATACCTGTATCGGATGCGAAAATGTTCAATTCGGCAATATCTAATAACTTTGCTATGTGTATTTCTTCTTATTTCACTGGGAACCTCGTCCCTTGGTTCTCAAGTTGTATCTTTTTACCTGTGTCTATCAAATCTCCGAGTGGCAAAAGTTATGGGTGAATTCTCCTCGTTTTTGCGAAAAGTATAGCATTTGAAGTCGTACTAACGTCTAGCTCATAACTTGTCACATACGCTTGTATCAATGATGCAGCCATAGAAATCTCCAGTTCCCTATTTATTTCGTCCTCAAATTTCGCATTTTCTTTCAATTTTTTCTCAATTAAATCGATTTTCCCTTTTAAAACTGTAATTTTGTCTGTATGAAGTCGCAATTTCGTCTCTATAATTTCGGTCTGGTTAATAAATAAGTCTGTCAAACGTAATGTATCGTTCTTTGATTGATTCATCAATTGCGTGATAGACTTAATCTCATCTTCCGTCGCTGTACCATAAATGATGCGAAATGTCTCACCATCTATTCCTAAAATTGCGCGTTTCTTTTAATTTTCATAAGGAATTATTCTCAATGTATCACTATATTGTTTTTCTGCTGTAAGTAATCTCTTTCGCGTATTTTCTAATAATTTCACTGGAAACCTCGTCCCTTGTTTTTCGAGTTGTATCTTTTTACCTGTGTCTAGCAAATCTCCGAGCGGCAAAACATATGGGTGAATTCTCCTCATTTTTGCGAAAAGTATAGCATTTGAAGTCGTACTAACGTCTAGCTCATAACTTGTCACATACGCTTCTATCAATGATGTAGCCATAGAAATCTCCAGTTCCCTTTTTATTTCGTCATCAAATTTCGCATTTTCTTTCAATTCTTTCTCAATTAAATTGATTTTTGCTTTAAAAACTGTAATTTTGTCTGTATGAAGTCGCAATTTCGTCTTTATAATTTCCGTCTGATTGACTCATTAATTGGGTAATAGAGTTAATCTCATCTTCCGTCGCTGTACCATAAATGATGCGAAATGCCTCACCAACTATTCCTAAAATTGCGCGTTTCTTTCTATTTTCATGAGGAATTATTTTCAATGTATCACTATACTGATTGTCTGCTGGAAGTAATTTCTTTTGCGTATTTTCTAATAATTTTCTTACTTGGTATTTCTCAATATCCTCGCAATGAATCATATTTTTTGTAGCAATTCGTGCAAGGATGTGCTCCATTTAGGAAAATATCGAAGGTCGACGTGGTTGATCACTTTCCATTTGGTCGCAGTCAAGTAAATGGTTCCCTGCTTTTGAAAAAAGATTCCCTGGGAATTTCTTATCTCGTTTACTCTTGTTCCTGTGTTGTCCCTTGTCATGGTTATCCTACGGCAGATAAATATATTCTGTTTATGTCTATTTTATTTCTTTCTCCATCGATTACTATGACGCGATTCTTTTCTTTATTAATCCTTATCAACTCATACGAACCGCTACATTCGTCGTCGAGTTTCTTGTTTCTGACCGGTTTCAGTTCGAAAACAAAATCACCTACTGAAAATTCCTGTATATAGAATTTCCTATCGAAATAACGTTTCGCTCTAATTTTTGAGTCCAAAAGATTTGCCGCGCCATCGGCCCTCAAATCCTGCAACCTAGCTGTGACGAGCGAGCTTAATCACTCGTCTTTTATTTTATATTTTTTCTTTTTCAAAACATTTCAAATTCATAAAAGTGAACGAAGCAATTCCACTTTCGGAGCCATTATAAAAATTGAGTTAGATTAATACAAAATGATTGCGCTTAAAATGACGCGCCCGGTTTTATCAGCGATAAGAGTGTACAACTTGGAAATAAATAAAAGCTTCACAATTATATATTCTTTTTCAACTAAATGACTATAGTATTGCGAAACTATTTTTAGAAATAAATCGAAGAATAAATTGAAACTCAAATACAATTCTCATTTTTACCGACGATAAGAATTTACTTTGAAATAACAAATATGAAAATAACGACACTTCACTTCAGAAAGATAATGCCAACAAAGACCATTTAATGACTTTTTCATAATTTTGAAATATTGCCAAATTAATAGCGAATATTTAATTTCGCAATACTTGATTTCTTTAATGTTTCAGATAATACTTTTTGTTTGAACACGTCGACATTTTTCTAGTATATAAACCCCTGCAAACCGAGGTAGCTCCGGAGTCGTCTTCCGAAAGCACTGCCTAACGTAGCTCCTCGCTACCTCAAACTAAAGCTATAGGAAGGCCATACCCCAAGCCTATCGTCAACTTGAGAAACGGCCTCTCGCTCTCACGAGCCTATCGCCAAATCCTGACGGCCTATCGCTCTCGAGCCTCTCGCCCGACCTGACGACGGCCCTCCGCAAAAGAAAATATTCTATTTGAACACTTGATTTAATTTTATTTAATTCATTTAATTCAAGTCGAGTGATAGGGTTTGCCACCCTATCCAGCTCAAGATCCAAGGCATCTCGACAAGATTGTGATGGGCGCTATACAGGGGAATTGTGCGACCAGAACTAATTATACAATTGTTAGAGAGTATTGAATTATTGAGTATTTAGATATGGAATTAAGCGAGTTACAAGAAATTGGACATAATTTGAAAGACATACGGAACCTTTAATTGTTAAAAGAAGAAATCAATGAAGGCTTAGATTTTTAATGGGTTATAGTTTTTGAACGAGACCAGCCACTAGATGGTAGGATACAGTAAGATTAGGAGTATATAAAAATGATATCATTATCTTTGAAGTGACTACCGTGGGAGAATTAAAAAATCTTAATAAGCAGACGCGCTAGGGGAAACGGGCTGAAACCAACAAGTACCGAAAATGGTTTTAAAAGAAAGGGACACTTTGGACTCTGGGTCTAGTTGCAAACATTGAAAGGGCTCCCCGTTGGACAGCCCCTCACTGAGGAAGAACTGACTTCTAAAGTAGCAGAACACGCTTCTCGCCTTTTTAGGATCCCTCTGCAAACCCCCGATAAGAAACTATGGGTCAAATGTAGAGATTGTGGTGCCAGGCGACAATACTCAAAAGATCCCCCAGTTTAACGATTAGAAAAGAAAGAGGATCTCCCTTCAATTAACAGACCGATCGCGAAGGAACAAATAGTTCAATTACCCGCACTGACTGAGGATTAAGCCGAATTCAATAAGGGATTTGACGATCTTGTACAATTTTGTGAGGAGACAATCGAGAATAACAAAATTGAGCAGATTATTGCGGAGCTAGTACTTCCTCCGCCGTTATTCTTCCAGTTAGAATAAGCATTGCCAGAACCATACAATAGTGAATAAGTTATTTCGGTATTGATGTTTAAGGGGGTCGTCTACTTTTTAGGCCTCATTTTTACCCGAACTTTTCCAATGGATTAAAAGAAAACTACTGAAGATTTTTCAATGCGGTTTTTTTCTAGTTGTAGGTTTATTCTTGAAAAATTATACATATGTATTCATATTCGATTATTCCCACCCCCTTGGCTAAAACACGTGGCTTCCGTCGAAATCGTATAGACAGATGGTGTGACCGACTTTGCGAGTTTAGAGTGTCTGAAAATTGAACAACCAAACATTTTTTCATTTGTTATTACTTCGATCAAAAGTTGACACAAGCTTTTTGCGATATTTTGTTTGGTTAAGTAATTAAATAAATAAATAGTGGCCAAAATCCATGACAAAAACGATACTTTTTATTTAAAGGTCCGCCATTTAAAAAAAAAAACTACAAAATAATTCAAAAAGCTTGTGTCAACTTTTGATCGAAGTAATAACAAAGAAAAAAATGTTTGGTTGTTCAATTTTCAGACACTCTAAACTCGCAAAGTCGGTCACACCATCTGTCTATACGATTTCGACGGAAGCCCGGACAACCACGTGTTTTAGCCAAGGGGGTGGCAATAATCGAATATGAATATACCATATATGTATAATTTTTCAAGAATAAACCTACAACTAGAATAAAACCGCATTGAAAAATCTTGAGTAGTTTTCTTTTAATCCATTGGAAAAGTTCGGGTAAAAATGAGGCCTAAAAAGTAGACGACCCCCTTAAGAAACGATTGTAATGTATCATTGTATTTTTTTCAATAATAATGCTAAATAAGCAATTTTAAACGGCATTTGAATTGTTATTTTTTTTACCCACAAAGCGACTTCAGACTTTCAACTCCAGGGTTGCACAGGGCGGAGTCTCCTGTGTCGGTCCTAGTCTGTTCGAGTAATTTCTTTTAAGAAATTATTATTGATGCAACGTTGGGTTTCTCTTGAGAGTTCGCTCGTTACACTAGCTGATAATTCCTCGAAATACTCGTCATACGTTGCGTCGTCTCTAATCGCTGGTGCTGACGTCATAACTTTACATTTCTTTCCATAAACTAATTCAAAGGGTGTGTACAAAGTGCTCTCATTCTTCGCGGTATTAAAAGCCCACATAGCATACGTCAAGTATCTCGTCCATTTCTTTTCTCTGCTGATGAAGAATTTTAAATATTCCGCTAAAGATGCATGGCTTCGTTCCAATGAAGCATTTCCGTGAGCATAATAAATTAAGCAGACAATTTGTTTGACCTCAAATAATTTTGCAAGTTCAGTATTAATAGTGCTGGTGAAATATTTCGCATTGTCAGAAACCATGTACTTCTGGGTACCGACTTGTAAAAAAAATTTTTCCGTCAGTGCAGTGGCGATTGTTTTACTATCGATCCTTGGAATTGGAGTTGCGAAACTGTACTTCGTGAGCATGCAAATTACTGTTATAACATATTGAGGTTTCGCCTGTTGCTGATGTGGGGGTGTAACTGGTCACTCCGGGTTACTTATTTGTTATTATTTGCATTTAAAACAACGTTTCAGCCCTTGGTTTGGGATATCATCAGGCAATGGTGAAAAATTTTTCGATTAACAAAAAAAGACGAAACCTATATTTAAATTAAATCGGGGAACTGGGAGACCTCTCAAACTATTTTTCATAAAATCACCATCGTCATTATGCATAAGAATCGTCCGATGAAAAACTCCGATGGCAGGAATTTTCATATCAATATAAGTTTCGCAAACATATTCCTGCTTCATTGTAAGGAATGTTTAAAAAAAAACCAACGTACCAATAGAATAATGAACAGTTAGCTGGATTAAAGAATTGAAAGATAGCGAGGCCACCGTGTTGCGTCAGTGACTGTTGAGCAAGTTACATTAAAAAATATTCTACATTAAAAATATTACCTTTTTAAACTCGAATAATACTCTCAACTCATTCAAAATTTTCGGAAAAACGATTGCGTTTCCGCTCAGACTTTCTTGAAATCAGTAAATCGCAATTCATATTCTCCTTTGTTCAATCATTATTTGTCAAAGTAGCTAGTTGAAAAACGAATTTATAATAGAAAACTGTAAATCGCAGATAAATTTCAGTTTAAAACAAAAAATAAATAAATAAATTCACAAATCTAGATATCTTGGTTGTAATCAGTGACAAAAAACAAAAATTTAAAATGAAGGAACTTAAAATTCGATTCACAATATAATGGTGTGATAACCCCTTTTTTAAATACAAACAAAAATCTTGGAAGCTTGTAAAAAATACTTCAACGCAGTAATGAATTTAAGATAATCATTGCAAGTCGATGAAAATTTATAAACATATTTTTTCTGATCAAATGACTCTACATAGTATATTTTTCTAATTCCATCAAAAAAATAAAAGTTAAAAAAGTAAAAGTACATGCAGTACTTTTTTTACTAAAAGTACTGCATGGAAATGCCAATAAATTATCTGGTCATTAATATGTGTCAATAATGGTTATTGGTTATTAATCAGTATGAACTAATTTAATAATTTTTTTAAAAATATGGACTTTAATCGGAGTCTCCAAGATTTTTATTGATTTATATTATAAACATAAATATTTTTTAAAACAACGCCCGCAGCGTCTATATCATCCATTCTTACGAATCGTTGAAGCAATACCAAGTAATACTGAAAATGAGTATAATACAACGACCAACGTACAACTGTACTAACTGGTACGGCGAAAACCCGCAGTACGTGACATCAGCCAGCCGACTGAACTCGCGGATGAGTTTCACTGGAGTCATTCTAGATGGCTAGATGTGAAAAATAAGGGATCATAATGGTACTATGACAATGTCAGCTTAAGTGGATACGCTTGTTCTTTAAATTTTTTTTTTTTCAAGAATAAGTGTATACAGGGTGTCCCAAAGGAACGTATAAAAAAAAGCACCTTAGATTCCTTATTTGATTTCAAGTCGAAAAGTCCTTAACAACTTTTTATAAAACTAAAAATTAAAAAGTTATTTAAGCCCGAAATTTAAACAATAATTGCGTTCTCTCGACACATAGGGGTCGAATTCACAAATCGAACTCAACCTCAAATTTCTTTCTTATTTTTCTGAGTCGAAAAGTCCTTTCCATTTTTAACAAAACTCAACATCAAAAAAGACATTCTAGTCTAAAATCTACGAAGTACGATTGGTTAGAACTTGTCACGCCCAAATATCTTTTCACGCTCGCAGCACAGAAATCACTTTTTTTTGTGTTTACTATTGTCCCCTAAAAAACTCGTTCTCGCCGCGCGCCTTCTCGCAGTTTTCTATGCCACTCGAAGGTCGAGCGGCAGAGAAACTCGTCTTTTCACGACACAACAGTAAACAAAAGACTAAGTAATTTCCTTGCTGCGAGCGTGAAAAACATCTCTCGTGTCAAGGAGGATCAAAACTCGCGTTTTACTCGTTTCTGCTCTTTGATACGAAATATACTATTTTTGATTTTGAGTTTTGTGAAAAGTGGCAAAGGACTTTTTGACTCGAAAAAATATGGAAAAGATTTGGGTAAAGTTTGGTCTGTGAAATGTGACCCCGCTTGTCGAGAGAGTGTAATTGTTCTTAAAATTTTAGGCTTGAATAACTCTTTAAATTTTAAGTTTTATAAAAAGTGGTAAAGAACTTTTCGACTTGAAATTGAATAAGGAACCCGGGGTATTTTTTCTTATATGTGATTTTAGGACACCCTGTATTACCTTTGTATTCAAAATTGATAATGAAAAAAATGAAAGCTTACCTCGGTGTCTCCGCAAGCCCACAAATGATTGACCACCTTCAGCAATCCACAATTTTTTACATCTATCATTGATCGCCTACAACATACGTAAATAGTTATGGTACTAAATTTATTAGATTTGATGAGGATTATCTTCCAATTAAACACTCCAAGTCCTGATAAGAGATTCTTTATTAGTAGTGTTCTGGTTGACGATCGGAATACAAGAGAGGTAGGTTTTTAACACACCACCCCGGTTCTCACACACATACAAAAGTAACATATAAAACAGCGCCGTGCGCCCGCGTACGGCTCCACCGTAAACCAAGAAACCAGGGTCGGCGCTTGAGGAGCGGCGCCCGACCCGAGATTCATCCCGACAAAATTATAATTAAATTAAATATAACAATTTAATAGTTAAATATTGATTGATACGATTCATATACCATTTCTAAAATTACATTTTATTCTATTATTGAATACTTACATAAAATTTTATTCGAATTGATCATTTTCTTAACTGTCACACGTTAAGTGTCTTTATAAACCAAATGCCTGTGGTGGGATACAGAAGTATATTACGTACCGAGGGCTGGAAAACGTGTTTAGAGATTTTAAACTGGACGAGAAACGAGTTTTCTTTGCCAGAGGTACGTAAAATGTATACCTCCCGAGGCGAAATTTAAAAGTCGGATACGATGCTCAAAACACTCCATTCTATTGTTCTCACAAATGGAAAATGCTCCTAGAACCCTCTAAAACATCAAACAGGGCTCTATGGACCCGCCAAACCCCCTAAATAAAAATCAAATAACATTCCATGTGCCCTTCGAACCCTCCAACGACAAAATCCATCTCTTCATTTGCCCTCCGAACCCTCCAATTTAAAAATTCGTCCCTCCATTTACCCTCGAAACTCTCCAATTTTGAAATTCATCTCTCCATTACCCTCCGAACCCTCCAATGAAATAAAAACTCCCTCAATCAGTCCTGCAAGCCCTCCATTACAAGTCCAAAAAATGTTGACTGTATTTGTACTTAGAGTGCACTCAAATTTATCACTTATGTGAGTGTGAAGGATTTTATTTTTTAAGGCCTTCGATGTAAAGGTAGAACAGGAGCTTGAGACCGATCCGGATCCCACAGAAATAGCACAACACTCACTATTACGCAATAGAATCTCGTTTATTTTTCGTTTATAACATGACACACAACTTGATACATGCGACAAAACGCGAAGCAGTGGCTCGCGAGCAAATAGCGGACAGCGGCGCGAACAACAGAGACTAGCGCGACGAAGAATGACCAAAAAAAGACCCCCGGGAGCACGAAACGCCCACTATTTATATTGACTAAACTGCGCAAAAGAACTAATGTCTAGAATCGTCTTTTCATTACTGACTTTGCTTCCTGTGTAAATAGATAAGTCAAATTCAAATGAACATTTTATGAACCCAAGATAACTAACTATCTTTGATCGCTAATGAACTGCGATGAATCGCCGGAACGTGTTCACGACAAACGAAGCTAAAGCGCGACGGATCGGCTCGCTCCGTGTAACCGGAGTGTTTGATTTCTCTGCAAGGTTCTTGGGTTACAAGGATAATAATACACGAAATTTATGATAACAACATTACGAAATTTATTCAATTTAATACATCGTGATCCCGACAATTTCTCGGCCCAGTTCTAGCTTTTTGGGGTTCCTGTTCTAATATTCATATAAACTCTATTTGTCTATATACTTCTATTGGTCTATTTTTCTATTGTCTATTTGTCACGCACATGAGAAAGAAACGTTGTTCATAAATATCGGTGAATTAAGCCTAGTGCGTATAGAATCAAAAACGGAGCGTGTAATCTACGCCGGGAATGGGGCGTAGATTACACGCTCCGTTTTTAATTCGTTCCTTCGGGTTCATAAGGCGAAACGGAAGGAGAGGAAGAAACCTTCCAATAGGGTTAAATTCGGAGTTTGCGGGTTTTTGAGTTTCTGGTTCTCGAGTCTTTGTGAGTACTACGAGTTTTTGGAGGTTTTAGGACTTTCGCTTTTGAGGTAATGTTGATTCCTAGTTCTTCAGGGGTAGGGAGTGGGGGTGGCAACGGAACAATGAAAGGTGGAACTGGAGGGTGAATGGTTGGATTCTGGGTGGTAGTCTTGGCTTGGTAAAGATGGTGGTGGGGAAAACGACGCGGTTTCAAGTCCGGTGTACATTCTAACTTTTTCCCGCAACCGTCGCAAGTCACCCTAATATTCTTGGGGTTGGTCGGTTCGGCGTGTAGAGGTAGGCCGAAAACCGTACTAGCGTATTGGGCAACTACACGGTCCACGTCCTGTCGCGCGTCGAATGGGAATCCCGGGAGATTGTCATTAGCGTAATTCAATTTCACCCACAATCCCAGCAATCCTTTCTGATAGTACAACTGTCTATAAGAATTCTTTCGTAAACCGTGTGCGCTAGCCAAACGGATGCATTCTCTAGCAAGATCAGGATTGCCCACTAGAGAATAAAAATGAAAAGGTTTATTTGTCACATGCTACTAAAAGATTTATTAAATAGAATAATTTTTCAAAGGTCAATTTAGAAAGAGTTATTACGTAAAGGTTTTTGAAAGAGTTTGTTCGAGTTAATTATTTCAAGACTACATTCTTTATTTATTTATGTGAAATTCACTGTATTCGGTTTTCGATTTATTTAATTAAATTTGAGATGAGTTAATAGCTATTCGATCCAAAGTTGTGAAACGGGAATGACAGTAACGAGGTTCACGTTAAGGTCACAGGCAGAAAATGACAATTTACATGTCAAGGCCCCACAGTCGTGACAATACTTGTCAAGAGACTCACCACTTGTTAACAATCCTGGTCAAGTGGGTGGTTTCACAACCCTTGGCTACACTTAGCCCAAAATTAACCAGAATTTACCGGGTAAACGTATAATATAATATGTACCGAAAAGTACTCACTTTTCGACAAAGAAATCGCGACAAGCGCAGTTGAGACGAAATTCCGACTTTCGATAAAACGAAGGTGCGACAAGCGCGATGGAACTCACGATTTACGTACACAAATTTCGAATTTAGGGGGTTTTTGACGATTAACGTCGGCTTGAGTCTTGCTTAATAGGACAACTCGTGTCGAGGGCAAAGACTAAAAAAGCAAGCAAAAGGCCTCGATATTTATATGGTTTTCCCCTCCTGATTTGACTTTGAAACTGATGATTCCGAAACAAAGAGGGAAGAGTCGATATTGCATTTTTGGTAACTTCGGCAATCGTCCGTTGTTCCCTTTTCCCCTCAAGAGAAATGCGCTAATCTTTACAATTCTTTTCGTACAATGGCAATAAATGCACTTTCTGCATTCATTCACCTCAGCAATCGCGCGTGCATCCGAAGTCAGGCCTTTTCACGGGGCATGAACTTAGTATTTCGCGACCATGCAAATATCCGGAATTCAAGGCTAAAAGTAAATGAGCTTGAAAGAATCTGACACTCAATAATTTTTCATGGTATATAACAGAACATTGTGTGATAATTTGGAATGTTTTGCAACTTCTCTTTAGAAATTCAATGAGCTTCCTTTCATAACGCGATGAATGTTCGTTGTATCTAATGGACTTCCTGTGATAATTTGGCAATGATTGATGTATAATTTCGATGTTTTCGCAACTTTTATCGTGCTAATTTTACATTCTACGTTTTACAATTTCGTGGAAATTTACAATATTTCATGTTACAGGGACGTAACAGTGAGGTTAAGAGATTTCATGAAAAAATTCTTACGAAATTTGTTAAAAAACGCAGCTGCGTACTTGTGCAAACCATCTACATAGACGTTTCTACAAAGCCTGCACGGAATTTTGATCGCAAACTTTGTACAATACCCTGCGTAGAGCTTTCTCACAAACATGCACCTGCATTTTTTGATTTTCATTAAGTTTGAGGTGCATCTTTCATAAAGACGTGTCTCAACTCGTAATTTTATCTGCAGTCAATAAAATATAATGAAAAGTTCATAGACTTGTGTAGTTCTCACCGTGCAAACTATTTTAGGATTAATCTCAAGATACATTAGATCTCAATTCTCTTATGAAATCGTTATTTATTCTCACTACACTAGGCATTTGCATCATATACTGTACATGTGCATAAATTCATATATATTTAAACTTGCGCACATGTTTTAGAAATATCGCACGCATAGTCTTTTTCGTCCATTATGAAATGCAGTACTTGCTTAGCAATATGCCTTGGTTCGCGAACATGCAATGCATCGATATCCAGTTTACATTCCGCAATATGTTTAATACGAAATCTTAATGATGGAACATTGAGAGAACCTCGATTATACAATGGATTGAAAAAAAATGCGACTCTTTGAGCGTTGCTATCGTTAATGTAACTAACTATATTGGAAATGATGCCTTTCGAACCATCAGTCAACGCAACAACAGAGTCTCGTCATTTTTGATTTCTCAAGTAATTATCAATTGTGCATCGATATCTTTTAACCCTTTAACGTCAGAAGGACACGTTTCTCATGTACAATGTTTCAGTGCATTATTTACCTCGAAATCGAATTTCAAAAAAATCTCGACCTACTTTTTCCACTATTTTCGAGGTCGATATTTTCATTGCTGCCATTGAAATTTTTAAGAAATTAATTTTTTAATGGTTTTTTTGCATGATAACGTGAAAAAACACAAATTTTTAAGGTAAATTTTTTTTTCAATAATTTTTTTGGAAGCTTTATCGATCTGTCACTTTACTATGACGTCCCAAAATCGTGTCTTCGATGATTGTTTTTTCAAAATATGCATTTGGTTTTTTTTTCTCTAGAGTTATTGTTGCTCAAATACGGCAATATTAATAACAATTTTTCACAACTTGGATAACATGGTAATGTCGTTACTTGGATGAACGGAACCTAAAATTGTTCACGGTTTTGACAGTTTCTTATGTTACTGACAAAAAATTGATATTATTTACTCGAAATCATTTTGTTTAAACATATTGTTTAAACAAATTCTTGAAAAATTTTACTGTTTTACATAACGTACATGTTTTTTATAGTTGTTCGGGCTGCAGGATAAGAATTTCATGTTCGTTCTGCAAAATCAATTTGTTTAAACATTGTTTTTTAAAGAAATTTTTTGTAATTTCACGTTTTTACTTGATGCATATGCTTTCCATGGTTTTTTGAGCCGCTGAACAAGAATTCCACATCAGTTTCATGGAAACTGTTTTTTTATCATGCATGCGTAAAAAAGGCCACTTTTTTTACGTGGTATGCGGGAACAAAGTTCCCTTTTTAGGGTATCAGTGGGAGCAAGTAGAGGTGGTAACTTTTCTCCCGAGGGAGCAATAATTTCCGGCAAACAGGGACAAAAAAGCATAAATTACCCTGGATGAATATATTCTGCTTCTTCTGCTTGTCGTGTGCCAACGCACAACACAAAATGGCTCCGCATATCACTACCGGTGTACTCCTAATTAATTTCCGGTTTTTTTGCAAATAAAACACATAATTCCAAAAAAACCGTAACGTTTATTTTATTCAAAGTATTTTCCATCGCTTTCTACACATTTTTCCCACTTTTCTGGTAAATTGTGGATACCACGCCAGTAAAAATCATTGCCTTTGGAGGTGAACCACTCGTTGAGCCATTTTCGTACATTTTCGTACGAGTCGAAGCGCTGCTCAGAAAGGGCATGGCCCAACGAGGCAAAGAGGTGGTAGTCGGATGGCGCCAGGTCTGGTGAGTAAGCCGCATGATCAAGCACTTCCCACTTGAGCCTTTCCAGCGTGTCACGAACGACTTTCGACTTATGCGACGGCGCATTGTCGTGGAGCAAAATCACCTTCTTCTGTCGTTGTTGATATTCTGGTCGGTTTTCCACAATGGCTCGGCTCAAATCTTTCATTTGCTGTTTGTAGCGAACGGCATTCACAGTTTCACCAGGTTTCAGCAGTTCAAAGTATATAACACCGGACTGGTCCCACCACACACACAGCATGACCTTCCGACCGTAACGATTTAGCCGTGCCGTCGATGTCGATGCTTCACCTGGACTCACCCACGATTTGTTGCGCTTAGGGTTCTCCAGGAAAATCCACTTTTCATCACCAGTAACAATACGATGCAGGAAAGACTTTCTTTTTATCGTTGAAGCAGCATTTCACAGGTCACTTTTCGATTCTCCATTTGTCTCTCGGTCAGTTCATGGGGCACCCACTTTCCACACTTCTGAATTTTTCCCATGGCTCGCAGACGTTTGGAAATTGCTTGCTGTTGAACTCCCAACGCATCTGCAAGCTGTCGTTGCGTTTGCGTGTTGTCTTCATCTAATAATGCTTGCAATTCGGCGTCATCGAACGATTTTCGCTTGCCGGAGCGTGCGGCGTCGTTCAGGTCGAAATCTCCATTTTTGAACTGTCGAAACCACGTTTCACATGTTCGAAGTATTAATGCACGATCACCATAAACTTCCACAAGCCACAGTGGCTCTCGGACACTTTTTTCCCCTGATTGAACATGAAAAGCAATGCATGGCGCATATGCTCAAAATTCGGTACAAAATTTGACATTTTTGAAGCGCAATAAAAACTTACTGGAAGATTTTTTCGAGAAAATGTCAACGCAGTTCAAGCACTCGATATGACTGAACAAAATGACATATGGTATGTGTTACCAACAGCGGTACAAAACAGAACGCCATCCATTGGAAAAACCGGAAATTACTTAGGAGTACACCTGGTAAGGGCTGCCAACATTGCTAATTATCGGTTGGCAACATGCACAAACGCGCACAACTAAGCGATCAACTGCGACTATCTTCACTCACGTTCTCGAATTTAATGTGATAACAATAACAGATTCAAAGTGCATCGAAATTCGCGTTATCTCCAAAAAATGGACCAATAAACGATCGTTTCGAGTGTTTCGAAGACTGGGAAGAAATCGAGAAAGAAACTGTCCCACTGAATCAACATGATCAAAATCAACAAAACGATATTGACAACTTCGACATTGACACAACGGCTGCGAAAATTTCCTCCTATTTGCTCCCCGCCAAATCATCGAATGTTTACAATTCAACATACGAGGTTTACATGAAATGGATAAGTGAAAAAAAAACGAACATCAGTGAAAATTCGTTACTTGTTTACTTCGACGAATTGTCGAAAACCTACGCTCCATCAACAATGTGGAGTAAATACTCCATGCTGAGGAACACGATTATGATACATCATCAAATCAATATTGAAAATTACAAAAAAGTCCTCACTTTCCTCAAAAAACAATGCGTCGGATTTCAACCAAAAAAGGCTAAAGTGCTCAGTGGAAACGATGTCAGTCGATTTTTACAACTTGCTGCAGACCATGATTATTTGGCCACAAAGGTAAATCAATTTTTTAGAAAGATCTGAAGAATCTCTGAAATTTCAAAAATCATAGGCATGTTTAACTAATGAATCGATAATTTCAAAATTTTGACAACTGAAAGAATATCGAGAAAAAACAATGTTTATTTAGAAAAAATTATTTAGAAATTTCCAAAATTCTCGAAATGTTTTTAAAATTTTCGTAGTAATTGGCGATGATTTATAAAATAATCTTTTTTTCGAAATCTTATATATTACTTTTAATTACTTAAATATTCTATAAATATTACTTAAATATATAAAAATTAAATTGAAACTATTTTTCAAAATTTAAATAAATAAAAAATAAAATAGAAATTACTTAAATATTACTTTTCAAAATCTTAAATATTTTTATGATATTCATAGTTGCCGGCATTTATTCAATTATTCAGAATTTCCAATCAAAGCTTATACAGTTTAAAAAATTGTCGATATTTGACAAGCATTACACAAATAAAATGTAAAAAATATCCTAATTTTTTGAAAAATTCATATGGTTTCAGGTGGCATTAATTCTGGGCATTTCGGGTGCTTGTCGCAGCGATGAATTAACAAATCTAACAACAGCAGACATTTCTAAAAGAGGCGATATTTTCATTATCAAAATACCAACATCAAAAACTCATGTGCCACGAACATTCACCATTGAACCACAATTCTACCCAACAATGAAAAAATACATTTTATTGCGCCATAAAAATTCACAAACGAGTCGCTTCTTCCTGAACTACCAAAAAGGAAAATGTACGAACCAAGTAATTGGAAAAAACAAATTCGGAGGAATGTGCAAGGAAATCGCCAGATTCCTGGAACTCGATGAACCCGAACGCTACACCGGTCACACATTTCGTCGAACTTCAGCTACTCTTTTGGCTGACGCTGGTGCCAACATCACGGAACTAAAACGACATGGAAACTGGAAATCGACGCCTTGTGCAGAAGGATACATCGAATCATCTTTGGAAAACAAGAGGAAAACAGCTCAGAAGATACGTTCAACTATAACAACGCAACCATCAAAAAAGAAGAAATGTGACACTGAATCTGAAAATCCCGGTGAAAATTTTAAAATTCCAAAAGCAATTTCACTTCTTGCAAAACAACCACTCTCTCCAATTCACATTACACCACTCAATCAATTCCAAGAACTAGAACAAAAAAACACCGCAATTGACATTCCTGAAAAAAACATGACATTTCACATAAATTTGAACATAAATATGAGCAAAAACTGAATTGTAATATTATTATATACAAATTGATATTTTAATATGACCAAACGTCCAAAAATAACTTTGTGTTATTGAATATTATTATTATTTTTCATAAGTTTATTTCTCTATACATATATCAAAATTATAACTTACACACAAAATAAAGAAATAATATTACATATGAAATGTTGATATATAAAAAACAGTGTTACATAATTTTTGACACACAATATACTTAAACATTTCTGTAAATGTGATTTGTTTGAAAATAAATGGTAAAAATATTGAATATTTATCTTTTATTTGGTTCCTTTTTTTCTAATTATTTTACCCAAATTTAATTTTCCATTACTTTTTTCAAAAAAAACTTTACAACATATAATCTTTTCTTCATTCAAAAATTTCAAGATTAATATATGAAAAATTGTAAATTAGAGATTCATTTTTTTCACATCTTTTTAATCATTAAAAAATCAGTTTTATGACAGTTGGGGGGGCCCGCCCCCCCCAAACCCCCCACTCCCCCCACCCTCGATCATACTTTAGCAAATTTATTTGCAGTTTTGACAACGTGCACGACTTTCCTTTTTTTGAATTTCCCGCTCTATGCAACGTTGCCATATGGTATTATGCCAACAACGCACACAAGTATACAGTAGGTGTGCGTTTGCATTGCTTGTAAATACAAGATGGACAATTGTCACAATAGGCGTTTTTCTCCCCAAAAAAGGGAAAATTCCTCCCGCTTATACCACGCAGAAAAAGTGAGTGCCTTTTTTTAAAGATGCATGAGAAAAAATAGAGTATGCTACACGGGAATAAAAGGTTGTTTTTCACTTGTGTGATTTGCGCCCTCCCTTCGGTCGGGCGCAAACTTCACACTCGTGAAAAATAACCTTTTATTCCCTTGTAGCATAAGTACCTATTTTAACCCTTGGCTACACCACTGGGTTAGGCTAACCCAGTTGCGTTTTTCAATGGTCTGCCATTGAAAGAAGAAAGAGAGCAGTGGTCTGTAACCTGGGGGGGAAAAAAGTTACATATATACCTACACTACATATACTTGGCTTCGCCACATCAGTCTCCGTTAAACCTTCGAAAGGGAGGCTTGTGTAATTTTTTTTCGGGTATTTTTCACCCAGTGGTGTGACGGCGTCGCAAAATTTCAAAAAGTGGGAGAGTTGAAATGTAAGTAAATGTTTCGCATTTTTAATAATTGTTTTGTTTATAATGTGTATGATGTCTGTAGAGATAAATTTGTGTATTAAGGTGTATTTTTCGAGAGGGTGCACGTGTCTGTAACGAATATGAGCACGTCAGATCAAAAGATTGGCTCCTCAGATTTGTGAGAAAAAAAGCGACTCATCACTTCCTGCTTTGTCACTCTCAAGGCATTTTACTATCTACTTTCCTTTTTAATGGCACTTATCTGTTTTTTTCTCTCAAGTATGTGGAGCCGATCTTTTGATCTGACGTGCTCATATGTCTTGCTACGTTCGCTTAACATTAGCGCGCGCAAAAGTAAAAGTTTGTATTATTCTTAGTTGTTGATCAAAATTATTAAATTGTTTTCAGATACATGCATTATGTTGACTCGAGCGAGACTCCGCCAAGCCCAGGATTTGGAGGCGCAGTACGATCACGCTCATGGAGAAGATGATGAAAATGCTGAAGCGCGAGACGAAGATGCACAATCCAATACAGATGACGAGGAATGTATCCACAGCGCGAATGGATCGGAAACAGATGTCGAAGAAGGGGAATTTGAAGAAGACGAGGTATGTTTAGACTTTGGAGAACCTGCTCGTAAAAAAGGACGCCCCTCGACGATCCTGCGTTCCAACAGCGGGTTTCGGTGGTCGACCGCAGTTCCAGAGCCAAGGGGCCGAAGATCAGAGCCGAATGTGAATTTCACTTGCTCTCCAAAAGGTGAGGCGCTGAATGCGGGCAAGCCGATTGAATCGTGGAGCGTTTTGTTTACGGATGAAATTTTAAATATTATTGTGCAACACACAAATGAATACATTCACTCAAGAAATGAAACTTTAGGAAACGAAAATTCGTCGTTCCGTAAAGATGTTGATTTGACTGAATTAAAAGCTTTTCTTGGTCTTTTATATTACGCTGGGCTTTTCAAAGTTAATAGAACCTCTGTGCGGCAATTGTGGGACATTCATTCATTACCACTTTTCAAATTGACATTTCCTGAAAATCGATTCACATTTTTACTTCAATGCTTGCGGTTCGATGACAAGAACACACGCGCTGAAAGGAAGAAAGATGATCGGTTCACTCATATACGGGAGATCTGGAATTTGTTCAATACTAATTGCATCATGAACTATGAACCTGGAAACAACGTCACAATAGACGAACAACTTCTTTCCTTTCGAGGGCGGTGTTCGTTTAGAATGTATTTGCCCATGAAACCTGATAAGTACGGTCTCGAGGTACAATCGCTGAATGATTCTAAGACTCATTATATGATCAATGCTATACCCTATGTCGGCAAAGTTGACGATAAACTACCAGAAGAATCCGTTCCGTCCTACTATGTGAGAAAATTGTGCGAACCAATTTACCACACGGGTCGTACTGTGACCTGCGACAATTGGTTCACGTCTGTACCAATTTGCGACAAATTGAAAAACGAATATAACTTGAGGATGATAGGTACATTGAAAAAAAATAAGCGTGAGGTTCCCCAAGCCTTCAAATTTGTGTCCAAAGATAATACTCAGGCGAGATTTGCTTTTTCGGAGGATAAAACGTTACTTTCTTTCAATCCCAAAAAGAAAAAAAAATGTATTATTGTTATCCAATTTTCACCGTCACGCGAACATCGATTCTGAAACAGGAAAACCTGAAATGATCGTTTTTTATAACAAAACAAAAGGTGGTGTGGATAGTTTCGACCAAAAGTGTCATGAATATTCGACAACTCGAACGACCTTGCGATGGCCACTGCGCTTTTTTTTTGGCATGCTTGACCAGGCGAATGTCAACAGTTTTATTTTGTATACATTAATTGATAAAAATGAGAAAATGAAACGATCCGCATTTGTAATTGACTTATCTCTTGCACTAATCAATTCACTTTTGTCGAGAAGATTGACGTTGCCAACTCTACGTGCGCAATTGCGTTGGCAAATAGAAGAATTTTTATCCCCTGAAGAAAGGCCCGAAGTAGTTGATGTACGCGATCTTTTGGTTGACAACAAAATGAAGAAGCAAAAGCGGTGCGGGTTGTGTGCTTCAAACTTGGATAGGAAAACTTTTTTCAAATGTTTAAAATGCAACCAGCCCATGTGCAAAAATCACACAGCGAAAGTGTGTCAGGCTTGCGTTGTTTAGACGGGTAATTCATTGTACCTACAGCCGACTAAAAAATGAGTGTTTATTCCTTTTGATTCTAACATTTTATAACTTGCCACAAAAAATAAAAAAATAATAATATACTTCAACGTTTTCATCTTTTGTCCCTGAAACCGAAAAAATTTTTGAAATTATTTATTAATAATAATGTATTATATATTCATGATCATTTATAATAATTTTGAATAATTATTATATACATACATTACATAGAACGAAAATAATAATTCTCCATGTGCCTCCACTGTTTACATGATTGATTTTTGCAGATAAATTGGGCGTTTTGTTGTTATTCTGTACTCGCGAGACACCAAAAATTTAATGACTTTTGGTTGGCTGAATAAATATACTTTTTGAAAGATATTACAAAAGTGAACCAAAAACTTGAAAGATCGACTCCTCAACTTCAGATTCGTAGCAAATATGCTCCACTTAATATCAGTTTTTACATAAATAATAGCCATTGAAGAAAAATTGTAAAATTTCGAAAACATCTCTACTTTTTCCAAAATATTTATATGTTTCCTTATGTAAACTACTAAAACAATAATACTATCTGCATTTTGAAGGTTTTATCTAAAAAATAAAAAAAAAACGTCAAAATCGGTTAATTACAACAAAAGTTATGAGCTGAAACTTTTCGGCGGGTGAGCCTAACCCAGTGGTGTAGCTACGTTAGGAAACGGAAGTGGTGTAGCCAAGGGTTAAACAAACTTTTGCTAAATTCGCGATAATATATGTTGTACATGCTTTTTTATCATTTTTTTTGTGGCTGAACTAGAATTTGACTGAATTTTTGTAAATTTACTTAGTTTGAAGAATTTTAATAAAAAAGCTCCAACGGAGTTATGTAATGATATTTATTTGAATCAGCTGCTTATGTGAGATGCTTATCTATATTACTATAGAACGCATGCTTTTTAATTGTTGAAGCCAACCTACGGTCACAAATTTTACTACAGAGCGTGCATGCTAATGATAATCGGTTTTTGGTTTTTTTGTTATGGGTTAGGTGTGATATAGGTGGGGAATTGATGTTATTTGGTAAACATTTTTCGAGTTTATTTTGAGAAAACGAATTTTTTCTTTTTCTGACATATTCTGTCTGTTGGTAAATATTTCAGGCGTGAATCGCTTCGAAACATTTCATACAAAAGTATGCTTCACAATCTTTGCAAAACTTCACACTTCTCACATTGCATTTATCTTTTGAGCAATATCTTTTGAGTTTCATGGTTTGAAGTGTGTGATTTTTAAATTTTTCTCTATCAGATGTACCCAGGTAATGTTCACTGATTTTCAGCGCAAAGTGTTTGGTCCCCATTTTTTTCTCTTTTTCATTGGCCGAATTGAATAACACCGCGGCGTTCGTGATCGATGACTGCAAAAAATTACCCACGTCCATTTCTTTGATCGAACAATCGGCATTAGTTTGTTACAATGCTGATCATGCAAATCGACTCCACCCATGAAACTGTTGTAAACTTTGAATGCGTTCGGAAAGGGTATTTGTACTTTTTTTTTTATCTTTCATGTCATGTAGTTTTACATTTGAAAGGGGTGTAACACCAGCAGCTGTAGAAAGAATTGATACTGGTTTTGAGTCAACAACTATGATAAAGTTGATACCACTGTTCTTATCATGCTTAACTTTAGACGTTCCCCTTGGTGCGTTAGTATCGATATCATTGGATTCTCGTATTCTATTTTTTCTGACAGTTCCAGTTGCTCGCAAATTCAATGTCTTCAAATGTACCAGCAAATCGGGACTGCAAAATAAATTGTCAAAATAAATGTGGTATTTGAGAATTTTTCTAGGAGAAGTATCGTGAAAAAATTTGTGGAGCATTTGCATGACCACTCGGGTGCCTTGAACACAGTTTGGCAGAAAATCATCTTTCTGATTTTTTCCACAGTAAATTTGACAGTGAAACAAATATCCATTTGAACTGCATAATGCCCATTCTTTGATCCCAAATCGTATTGGCTTCGACTTGATGAATTGTTTGAAACTAATTCGTCCATAAAATTTCAGCATCATTTCATCAACGCAAAGAGCACTACAGAAAAAATCGAAACGCTTGATATTCTCATTGAAAATATTCATTATATGACGGACACGCCGTATTTTATCATTCGCGTTTTCATCGCTCGATGTGTGATACTTCATATGTGATTTTATATCTTCGAATTCAATGCGTCTCATAGCTGATGCTACTGGATCAGCTCTTAGCAACGGACTGGTAGACCAATAATCTCTTTGAGATAATCTTTTGTTAAACATTTGTAACGTGACAAATTTCTGCCAAATTCACAAATCAATTACTCCCTATTAATTTGGCGAAATCGCACGAAAGCTTCGCCACCGTTCCGGGAAATGAAATTAAAATTAAATCAAAAATAATTAAATAATTAAAAATCGTCCAAAATCTACAAAAAAAACACCTTCACCATGTCCCAAAAATATACTTACAGGATCGCCACCTCATTTTTATTGAGAAGGTACGAGGAACCTTCAATTCTCCAATAATCCTCCAGAATAAAATAATTAATCTACTAAGACTGCCAATGAAAATTAAATCCTAAATCTTAGAGAAAAAAAATAAACTAATAATTCCAATTAAAATAAGAATTTAAGCTAAAATCATGAAGGGAAAATTGAATAAAAAAAAAAAATCAGAATTCACAAGCCAAAATTAAGAAAGAAATCTAATAACCCCGGAACGATTGAAACGGAACTCAAAATTCTCCAAAATCCACGTAATGGAACGCCAAAATTCCTTCCCAAATAAAAAAACCAGATTCCAGATAAGTGGATTGCTTCTGGGAAAATAAGTACTCGCAATTCTACAAAAATGGTCCCTTATTTATTAATTATCAAAATATCAACTACAAACATCTGTCACAAATATTCCGCGATAGCCGGAAATCCAATATAATTAAAATCAAAAGAAATTATCTCCATTACGACTATAAATAATTAATTGATATATTTATCAGATCCGTGATATAGCTTGAAATTAAAAATGAAAAAAAAATCCTTATCACAGAAAAAAAAACCATTCCATATATTCATCAAGTCCGTGATATAGCCGGAAATTAAAGATAAATCACGTAAAAGAAAACATCCCTATCACTAATATAAATAATTATTCCATATTCCCATCAAATCCGAAATACAGCCGGAAATTAAATATAAATCACGTAAAAGAAAAACATCCTTATCACTAATATAAATAATTATCCCATATTCTCATCAGATCCGAAGCCCAGCCGGGGTTTAATTAATTCACAAGAAAAATCCCCCCTGGCAACAGCAAAAAAAAACCAGGTCAACAAAAATGGCGGCGGCCCGCTCGTGGTCAGAGAGTTTACTTCTCCCAAGTCAATCCCGGAATCCATCCTCGACTCTATCCCTTCGCGACGAACCGGCGCTCCGCGCCAGGTTTCGATACTAAAAAAAACCGATCAAGATGGCGATTCTACGGCCGCTGCCTAAAAGTGTAGAATTTGGCCACGGTATAGCGAAAAAAAACCCAGGGCATTTAAATCCATAAATCGAACCCCTAAAATTTCACCAACCCGGGGCATTTAAATCCATAAATCGAACCCCTAAAATTTTCCCAACCCGGGGCATTTAAATCCATAAATCGAACCCCTAAAATTCCACCAGCCCGGGGCATTTAAATCCATAAATCGAACCCCTAAAACAATGCCGGAATTTACCCTCTGACCCCGAGAACTTTTCCCCAAACCGACCCCGTTGCAAAAAAAAAATCCCCTTAACTCGACTCTGTTGCCAACCCGACCAAAATCTATGACCCGACTCGGTTGCTAACCCGACCAAAATCTATGGCCCGACTCGGTTGCTAACCCGACCAAAATCTATGGCCCGACTCGGTTGCTAACCCAGAATTCTCCCCGCCTGTTTTTCCCAACTAATTACACATCTAACCCATTTTCTCTACGCTCGCTCGCCCGTGACTCGCCAAGGATTTTATTACTCCATAACGGAACTCGCGCACATCTTAACAATTAAAATCACACTCCCAATCATTCACTCAATTTCTCCAAACTCCCCAAATCAATAAATTCCCCTTCCGGTATGGCAAATCAATATCTAACAAAACCAAAATCGAATCCAGAATCAATTAAAACTCAAAAACCTCGAAACTCGCTGTACCCGGGAATCGGCGTCGAGGCGTCGCTTGTTGCCAGGTCAGCTCCGTGGCGGGACTTCTTTTCGCCCTCCAAGAACACGTCTGCTTCGTACAACGGTCGACGCAAGAAGGCTCGAGTAGTAACAGCTCCAATTCTTCCAACCCTTTCTCCGGTGGTGTCGAGTGGGGATTCCCAGCCAATCAGCGGAGGCCAGCGTTGCGAATCGGCGGCCGGTCACGTAAAAACCCGCGGCTTTCCGGAAAGGCCCGAGCATCCCCGCCAAGGTATGGAAGGCGAGGGGGGCCCCGGTATAGAGACGATAGCGGTATCAGTTCGTGAAGAAGGCCAACCTGGGAAATGTGACGTCGCTTCGACCACCACCAGAGAAGGCTCTCGTTCCCTCCAAGATCGGACCCCATGACGGCGCCCGGGATGAATCCTCTGGCCCGCACCACCTTCCCGACGATCCCAAATACAGCTCACAAATTTCCTATCTCCCTAAAATCCCTCATCTCCAAAATACGCCTATACCGGAATATATAACAAAAAATCCATACGCCAATACAATGAATCAGCAATCAATTGATCAATCAATAAATCCCGCGAAAGATCCAAATGACACTCCCCGTATCATCACAAAAAAAAAATCCACAAATAATTCCTATCACATAAAATACAACTGCCTCAAATCATTTACCCTCTCACAAATATATCAATATCTAATTAATTCCTTGGCGGTCCTTCGAGAGCAAAAAAAAAATTACCAGCAGCCATATCATGACCAATTAACGAAAAAAAAAAATCCACTTACCTCGCCGTCGAAACCCAGGGCAGAGAGCTTCCATTTTCACTAATTATTCAAAAAAAGAAAACCCCGGCCCATCAAAACTTTGCCATATTCCGGAACCAGAAAATAATTCCTTAAAAAAAACACATCGAGCCACGTTTTAACGGTGAAAATTTTTCACCGTTTCACATTGTGAAAATAATAATACCTAAAAATGTGTCCAAGCGATGAGGTTTCAACTCATACCCGTGTTCTTGAGTAGCATCAATAATGTATTTTTTGATTGTCTCTGAGAAAAACATTTCAAACTAATCCGTTGGTGAACACGCTAATATAGTTTTCTTGTCTGTTTCTGATAAAAGTATGTCATTTGATAAATCACTGTCATATTTGGTCTCTCCATCAATCCACTGATAAACATGTTCATCTGCCAACTTTTTCTGATTTGCGTTATAATTATCTGACACTTTACGGTATGATTGAACTGGATAATCAACATGAGGATCCGCAACATCTTCACTGTCAGTGGATGAGTCACTTTTGGATGAATCAGTATCCTCATCCAAATCAGATTCACCAGAATATTCCAGATCAGGGATCAATACTGATTCAACGTAATTTTCCTCTTCAGTGTACTCTACTAATTTAGTTAGTCGCTTTTTTTTCACATTTACGGGATAATTTCGTTTAGACATTGTACCAAGAAATTACTGAATTGAGCGATATGAATACACTACCCTCAGCGATGGTAAAAAACAGGTTAAAAACTTTAAAAATCACAGATTTACCTTTGAAAAATTCTCGTGCAAGAGGATTAATAACCATACGACTACTTAGCTGCTGGCTAACGTTGGAGTGATGTTCGAAACATATGTAAGGCGTTTTGGGCGAACAAACAATCTGAGAAACGATATCATCTATCTACCTAAAATAATATAAGATACTATTTAAGATAGCTATCAAGTCATGTAGCAGATGTAAAATGCACCTTTGGGTAAATTTTTCATTTTCTGTGAATTCTGGGTCATTATTTCACTAGATTATCAGCTTCACGAAATAGCAAGATACACATTCTTCGCCTACAATAACCATTAGGAAAACGCTTGTCATCTCAAGAGGCATACTCACAGATATTTGACGCAACGATTTAATTTCGGGCGGATACAAATGCATATCATTAATCTTACTAAAAGATAAAGAGATATCACATTCTTTTCAGCCACCCAAAAAACCGTCTAATGTATAACTTATGGATATAGTCGATTTCTACAACGATAGAATTATAAAAGTTGACGAAATGAATTATTTTTGCCTAAGAATAGTGGAACTCTCGATCATAAACCCAAAAAATGGAAAAAAAGCATGTACAACATATGATATCGTGAATTTTGCAACAATTTGTTTAAAAAAACTGTTGTGACAAATGAGTTCCATGAAACTGATGTGGAATTCTCGTTCAGCGGCACAAAAAACCATGGAAAGCATATGCATCAAGTAAAAACATGAAATTACAAAAAATTTGTTTAAAAAAAATGTTTAAACAAATTGATTTTGCAGAACGAACATGAAATTCTTATCCTGCAGCCCGAACAACTATAAAAAACATGTATGTCATGTGAACAGTAAAATTTTTCAAGAATTTGTTTAAACAATATGTTTAAACAAAATGATTTCGAGTAAATAATATCAATTTTTTGTCAGTAACATAAAAAACTGTCAAAAATGTAAACAATTTTAGGTTCCGTTCATCCAAGTAACGACATTACCATGTTATCCAAGTTGTGAAAAATTGTTATTAATATTGCCGTATTTGAGCAACAATAACTCTGGAGAAAAAAAAAACCGAATGCATATTTTGAAAGAACAATCATCGAGGACACGATTTTAGGACGTCACAGTAAAGTGGCAGATCGATAAAGCTTCCAAAAAAATTATTGAAAAAAAAATATACCTTTAAAATTTGTGTTTTTTCACGTTATCATGCAAAAAAACCATCAAAAAATTCATTTCTTAAAAATTTCAATGGCAGCAATGAAAAGTTCGACCTCGAAAATAGTGGAAAAAGTAGGTCGAGATTTTTTTGAAATTCGATTTCGAGGTAAATAATGCACTGAAACATTGTACATGAGAAACGTGTCCTTCTGACGTTAAAGGGTTGATTACAATTTTTTAGGCATTGTCACGATCCACCAAAGTAGTTCGCGGCAAACGAACTTGAGCGCAGCACGGAGCCGTCTCAAATCTGTGTAGTGGAGGAGCGAGGGGTGCAGGGAAATAAAAAGACGGGATTAATAACAAAGTCAATATTTATTCAAAGCTTAAACTACCTACATGTATATTCATTGCCTATTTTATATTTCATATAATATTTAACTCGTCGTTATTTCATTCATCAGCCACTGAGCCGGGTGCCTTAGCCGCGGGGTCTATGGGAGCGCACGTGGGGCGGTAGGGGCGAATCCTCGACTTGCCCTTGAGCTTCCGGACACTCCGGATAGTGGGGCGAAGTGGAGGTGGAGATGGGGGACTCGGCGGAGGAAAAGTATTTGTAGGAGGAGATGGAGATACGAGTAAGGCGGTTGGGATAGGCGGTTGGGGTTGAGAATTGACTTGAGAAGGTTCGGGGGAGAGGCTCAGGGCTTCTTCGGGAAAGAGGAATCCTTCAGGAGGCGAACCGGCGGGGTGAGTCCCGATGGAGAATGAGTCCGGCTGCTCTTCCCACTCCGGGGCCTGGGTGCCCGTGGTTGCACCTGGGGGTAATCCGGTTGAGTGGCCCGGGAGCGGGGATGCGGAGGAGGCCGGTTCCGGCCGCAGGTGTAATTTTGGCCGCAGTGTTGGCAAAACACTCGGATGCGATCCGGATGGCGGTGGACGGGGACCCCGTAGGCTGAGGTCGGGTACCTGTAGACGATGTCCTCGGGATCGTCCCAGGTGTTAAACGGCCAGTTGGCGAGCTTCCCTCGGGCCCACTGCAGCTGAATCCACAGGGCTCCCAGTCCCCTGGCGTTGTAGTGGCCAGCTAGGGCGTTCACCCGGAGCCCGTGACGTTGGACAACCCCGGCGATTCGGACCTCCAAAGCCCTGGCTTCAGGAATCACTGGAAAAACGGAAAAGTTAAAACTGGACCTTATGTGCACGCTGGCACCGAGAAATGTTAACAATATATATATATATATATATATATATATATATATATATATATATATATATATATATAATAATAAAAAGGAAAAAGGTCAAACACTTACCGTCTGTCCCTTTTTCGTGGCTCTGACGAGCTGAAAAATGGCTCGTTAAAGAGCGTAGTTACAATTGGGCTCCAAAGAGCTTATTTTGCGAAAGCGGCTCCTGGAGAGCTGAATTTTTAGAGAGGCTCCAGAGAGCTGAATTGGTCAACTGACGAAATCTAGGCATTTTCGCCCGGCTTTTATACGATTTTGACGGAGTAGATTAGAGTTTAATTCACAGAATCCACTTCCCCAAAACCTGTGATAATCTATTATTGCGCGAGAGGAAAAATATAACGCACTTACTATATCCCGATCATTATCTCTTCCGGCGCTCGAATTCTCCCGCGCCGCCTCTAGCACTTACGGGCAACGCGATAAGGGGAGAGGAGAGAGCACCTTTGATGCATCGCGTCATCACGTGTTATAGGCGTGAATTCGGCGGTACGCAGTGTCGCGTATGAAACGCCGGGGGGTCCAGATAATAATCGAAAAAAAATAGATCCCGATCGCGAATTAAATCCGTTATCGCGTACGTGTTCTCTCGCATTGCGGAAAAACAATTTGGGTTTTTCCGAGGTCATCACAGCATTTTTCTTTCGACACTGAATCCAATACACGCTTCTTATTTTGCATTTAAAACATAAGGTCGCCCAGCGTACACTAAAGTGTAATCGGGATCTTGATAAAAGTATCTGGCTTTATTGTTAGCGATTGCACAACAGGACTGTTGAACTTTAGCTGTTATCTGAAATTTAGTCGATGTTCCGCGCAGTGATCCGAAAAATAAATACTTTCGGAGTATTTCAATGCTCGCACGGTATGGTTTATTGTTGTAAATCTTAAAGATTCACAACAATAATGTAATAAATTAAAACGGTATAGAATATATTAATATATCATAATTGTACATATGATTATTTAATTTTCCTGATTCAATAACTTAAGCAAATGGTATCAGCCAAAGAATATATCTTATTATAGAAAAATTGCATATTTTTTATTTAATTTGAATTTTAATCTTTTTTCCATCATTCAATAACTTTTTTTTATTATTATCGTTTGGAATAAAAAACTTGATTTTCTTCAATTCAAACATGTCTATTACATACTAACACAAGAACAAAAAAAATTAAAAAGTTCATCGATAAAGACCAAGTTTTGAAGCAGCAAATGCAAGAGTTCAACAATTTTTCAAAATTTGCCTGATTGTCGTGAAAGAAGTACAGAATATTTTTTAAAACGAAAACTCTGACTCTGCGACAGTTTTTAGCCTGAATTTTTCAATAAAAAATTTATTCCAGTAATTTATTTTTATCAAATTACAGAAGCTTGTCCTTAAACATTCGATTTTACCAGGGGGGTGAAACTCGGTATGCTCCAGGCTCGAAAAGCATGTTCATGTTTTTTGACCGATCCGTGCAGCGCCGAATAGTCGGTAGAGGCGCTGACGGTCTCAGTCAAAATCACGTAATTCGCTCTTGATTGGACGATCGACTCATGTAACTCTTTCAATGGTACTTGATTAGACATTTGATTAACGTGAATATTTTACTGGTACTGCCAGCGCTCCACAAAAGCAAACTGAGAAACTGCGACTGGTCACGAAACCTTGGTACACTTTTTTCGCGAGTTTCACCCCCCTAGATTTTACAGATGCATTTTCCTGGATTTTCTTTCCCAGATATATAAACTAATTAACAAATTTTCTAGATTGGTTTTTGCCTAATTGATTTTAACATTCCATCAATTTATTCATCAGCTTCTATTTATGGACTAATTGATACATAGATTTCTAAAAAATACAGTATTGTTGGCTCAAAAAAAAATTTCTTTACCTTTTCTTTTAACAGTTTTTGTTAAAAAAATTTTTGAAGAATTTTTAATAAATTGAATTTTGAATAAATAAATTTTAATTTTCAAGTTTCAATGTTAAGATGCATAAAGTTATTTCATTTTTCATTCCATTTCTTAAAAAAACGAGTTAGATGTATAAAAGGAATAATACTGTTATTACTTGTATCCCTGTTAAAGTTGAAACTTATAAGCTTTGTTCCAATTATGAAATTTCATAAAAAAACTTGTGTGATGCTTTAAAAAAAACTTACGAATCTTTTATTAAGGTATACTTGAAAAAGCAACAAAAATCTACCTTGTAAAATTCGAGAAACTTAAAAGTATTTTTTGTAACATTTTGTATGTTGATAAATTTCCAGCAGTTTTTTTATAGATCTTAAAAGCACCTGGAATATTTCTCACTCACCCCCAAAATGAATTTTTCACGCTCGCAGCACGGAAATCACTTATTCTTGTGTTTGCTATTGTCCCGTAAAAAACTCGTTCTCGCCGCGCGCTTTCTCGCCGCGCGCCTTCTCGCCGTTTTCTATGCCGCTCGAAGGTCAAGCGGCAGAGAAACTAGTCTTTTCACGACACAACAGTAAACAAATACTAAATGATTCCCGTGCTGCGAGCGTGAAAAATATCTCTCGTGTCAAGGAGCATCAACTCGCGTTTTTACAAGTGCGGTTTGCTCACTCGCTACGCTCGCTCGCAAAACTCCGCACTCGTAAAAACGCTCGTTTCTGCTCCTTGATACGAAATATACTATTTTTACAGGCTTCCAAAATATATTAAAGATAATAATGGCCTTATCCAGAAGATACAAGATGGATACAAAAATGACGAAAAGATGAGCAAAAAAGCAAGTGCAGAAAGTGTCTGCTAAGTTTCTGTAAAATTTACTGTCATGTAGAGTTTCTTTGAGGAGGCTTATGAATTCTTTTCATACTCTAGAGCAACCAAACGAAAAAGATTCAAAAATGATAATTCTATGCGACAATCATTTAGAATGAGAGTTTTCAAAAAACGACAAACCCAGCCAAATTTTTTTCTTTTTTTTTTTTGAGGAGATATTCATTGCTTCAACGTTTCGATGACCTTGTGTTCCATCATTTTCAAGGAAATCCGTATAACATTTAAATGATAACTACAAGGCATAACTTGAAATTTAATTAATATAAAACTCACAATCATTTGTTAAAAATCGCTGATTGACATGGAGGCCGATTATACAAGTACAGTTAAAATCCAGATGAGACTCAGGGGAATCATTTTTTTGTTGAAATCCATAAGGATATGTCACATATTGAAAACAAATGATTAGTGACAATAAAAAGTAATAACAAACTCATTGACTAGAGTGTTATTTCCCGCCTTAAATCGTTTTTCTAGAAATCTGTACAAGGCACTTGTTTTCGTGTCAACCGCTCGTCGATGACTGAATTAAGTTTTGGTATAAATTATAAACACATTGAGCCGCAAAGAATGGATAAACGAAAAGAAGCCAGGAAAAGATAAACACTAATTTATATATTGAAGTAATGGTTTATACATTAAATCTAATTTTTTCTTGTCTTTTTGTATGTTCAAAGGTGCATCTTTTTCTTATTTTATATATATGATTTCTGATTCTATTCTTTTTGATATATTGTTGTCTTTATGTAAGACCTAAACATTAATCCATTCAAATTCATGATTATTTTCCAATACTATGTTCAGAAATAACTGAGAGATTATTATAGTTAATATTTTTCTGATGTTCTTCCATCCTTTTTCCTAAATTTCTTTTCGTTTGTCCTACGTAGGTTTTCTCGCAATCTTTACATACAATCCTATGGACAACGTCTGTATTTAGTCCTCGTTTTAATTTGTCTTTCCCTATTGTGATGATGCTGTTTAATTTGTTAGTAACCCTTTCAACCACTTTAGGATTGTGTTTCTTGAAAACATTCCTAAGACCATCAGTCAAACCAACGACATAAGAAAGTAGAACTATATAATCTGTAGGTTCTCTCTCTCTCTCTCTCTCTCTCTCTCTCTCTCTCTCTCTCTCTCTCTCTCTCTCTCTCTCTCTCTCATGTTCAGACTCTCTATTTATCAAATAACGTTGACGTTTTTTTATATATTAATTGATAAATTCAGTAGGATAATGATTTTCAAGTAGTATTGATTTCAATATTGTTAGATTATTTTCATGGAAAGTGTTGTTAGAAAATCAAATTTGCCTGTCAACTAAACTATCGATGACACTAATTTCGTATTTCTTCGGGTGGTGTAACGAGAAATAGAGAATCCAAAGAGCCCTCTCGTCCCTTCGCCACAGAATCGTTAAAAGTAACTCTCGAATCAACCAATTCAACCAAAATCAAATAATTACTACGTAACTGGTTCAGGATCGCCAGACAAGATGAACTTGTCAAAATTAATACACAATAAATATTCCCGAATTCAAAGTGGAATAATTCGAGAACAAATAAAGAAAACGAGTCTATGAAGCGGCAATAATTATGGTCCACGCAATGGCCACCTTCGAGCCAAATTAAGACAAAGGAACTGTATCCATTGTCCTTTTCCAATCATTGTCTCACCCAAATAAAAAACAACTCAATTCAATCAATAAATTCAATCAATATATTCAATCCCTAATCATACAACAAGTCCACAAAAAAAATCGTAAAGAAAAATACTAAGTAATCAAATCCCTTGCTAGCTTTTTCACTCGCAACTAATATTACAATAATACTTATAATTATTCCCAAATGACAATATTTCCTCTCCGCTCGACAAAGAAAATCTCAGTAACTCGACATAGATTTCCCGTTTAAAAAAAATCAACAAAGTCCGACCTTGACCTCTCTTTAAGTATTCAAGCAACACAAATCCTCACAACTCCTAATTCACCATAAACAAATCCCCCTTACAAAACGCGGAACGGAAAGGAAATCTCTATCACTATCAACAAAACAACTAAAGGTAAGGTAGCAACGAAGTGGCAACTTCAAATTAAGAACGACCTTGGAATAACATAAACTTGTGCTAGTATCAATATTTTTCGCAAAAATAACCAAATACATGCCCAGTATTAACCAAACACTCACAATATCCGATGTGCACTTCCGTCAAACAGCGCACTTGCCCCACAAATCTACTATTATATTACTCAAAACGCCTGCAACTTCCCCCGAACGCCTCGGGCGTGACCCGAGCGGGGTAATGAGCGTTCGAAAAATTTGGGGCGCGGACCGTAATTAAGTAGGCTCGCTGAACTTATATCCTATTGTACAACCACGTATACCAACCGAATCGATTATAAGTCTCAGTTTAATGGCCGATCGACACCTGGATGCAAGATTACCCGCCGGTGATATACGGCTTCCTCATCGTGCCCCGGTCCGCCAGTAATCTCACCCAGGATTTGCTCGAACCGCCTAGGAAACTGGTTAAAATTGGATCCAACTTGATCCAATCTCACAAAATTTAGCCTTCAAAACCAACCCCCCCCCCCCAATACCACGCGTCCAACTGGAATCTTTGCAACTCCCTGATACGGGTACGACCCGCAAATACGAACTCTAATCATTCCCCCCCCCCAAAATTAAGGCAAGGTACACAGGTAACGAGGTACTGTAAATCGATGTCGAAACAACGGTAATTCGATAATTCGAGCGGTAAGTAAATCGATTAAACGAGCAACGGGTAATTCAAATATATGATCGTCGAACAAAGCCGATAACCAACAACGATAGCACTCCCGGAAAAATCTCGCGACACGATACTAGATCCGACTCAACTCGTCGATGACCAACTGAAGAAGCCCCGAGCCGAAGCGTGTTCCGCCTTTTATAGACCGACCGTCTTTCCAAAATTTCCCCCTCGGGAAAATTTCCGCTGTCTCTTTCCGCGCCCTGAACTGTCTAGACTGTCCTTCTCCTCGAAAACTGAAATGCCGCCAGCCATGTCCACTGGTTCTGGAACCTTCTCGAATTTTCTGCGATGTCCCATTAGAAAATTAGCTTGTTTCTCGCCAACTTGTATAGAAACCGAGTTGATCCTTGCAGAAATTGAAGATCAGTGAAGATCCGAGATCATGTCAATAAAGAAAACATGTAACACGAGGCGGTAATTAATTCAAAGACATCTCTGCGTCGGAAAAGACGTTCTCGTCTGAACGAGATCTTAGGTCGATGATGGACGGTCTCTGTTAAGGAACGGAACATGAAACAAAATACTAATTTCGCTCCTTTGCGAAAATCCCCGGCTCGAATAACAAATTCATCATAAAGAAAATAATAAAATCCCCAACAATCACAAAACCGAATCACTCGTTGCGCAAAATCAATTACAACAGCTAAACAAATAAAATCAATCCCTTTCCTAGTATAATTAATAAACGCGAGATAATCAGACAAAGGAAAACCTCGGAACAAAGATCTCACAAAGGAGACAAAGTCTCACCCCCTTGGCCTTTCCAGAACGAAAAACGCCATTACCAACAATAGAAATCCGAAAAACAATTCGTCCCGAACAATGAAATCGTTATCAACTCGCCTCCGAAAAACCAAAACATCAAGAAATCGAAAAACGCGTCGGAGGCAAAGGCTACTTATATCTCTAAGAAAATAAATAGTACCGAACAAAAGAAAACTCGCTCGCTCTACAAAATCGAAGATCGCGTTTTCGAAAATCCGCCTGAACGGAAAACACGCCGAACAAGGCACAAAGTCCCAGGAAAGGTAGATGAGTCAGACAAAAGCAAAAAAAAAAAAAAAAAAAAAAAACTAGAACAAAGCACTCACCTCCAAGGTCGTTCTCAGGTGGTCATCGACGAGTTGAAATTTGATTTCCCCAACGACACTCGTAATTTCTCGCGCATTTCGAGTTACCCGCGATTTAAATTACAAAGAAAGGAAAAATCCAGAAACATGTCACGTGGACTTTGAAACGAGGCAAAATAAAATTTTGCCACGTTACAGTGGTTTGAAAATTTATTAATATATCTGTTAGAACTAGGAGGTTTTCTATATCAATTAGTCATAATTCTATCATGTTCTTTGATTGTAGTGATATCAAGGAAGTTTATGCAATCATCTTTTTCCATTTCCAAAATGAATTGAAGTCTAGGATGGTAACTATTGAAAACTCTAAGCATTTGATGTACTTTATCTTTTGGGACAATTGTCAAAATATCATCAACAAATATTTTATGATTGTATGATTTAAAATCTAATTGATTCATACTGCAAGTTTCCAAATCATTCATGACAATATCTGCAACAATAGGAGAGAGCGGGAGAACCCATAGGGCTACCAAACGTTTCGGCATAAAATTTATCTTTAAAACTGGAGCTTGTAAAGTTAAGAACAAGTTCAACTGCAAAAAGAATCTGTTCTTTAGAAATATTGATATTATCTTTTAACCAGTTCCATCTCTTGTTAATTCCTTCAAGCACTTAATTTGTGGGAATGTTGGTAAAAAGAGATCTAACATCTAGAGAGATGAGGACATGACGAGGTGGAATATCCGTTCCATCGATCATGCTAAAAAAGTGCCAACTGTCCTTGACAAAGGATGCAGGTTTGGGAAGGCATCTTGTTAGCATATCATGGAGAAATTAAGCAAGATTATAATACGGACTACCAATAGACGAGATAATAATTTTAAGGGGGTAGTTTGTCTTATAAATTTTTTATTTTTGACAATTTAATAACCGACAATTGGCCGAATACAGTGGTGGTCCTAAGGGGGAGGAAATGATGGGAAACCTCCCCCCCCCCAAGAGTTTCACGACTTCTGAATTTTTTGAGGTTAACTTGATAATAATTTAGTGATTTTGAAGGATATATTCAATTGATTGACATTGCATTCTAGAAAAAAAATGTCATCAGTTTTTTTAGCCTTAATTTCCCTCCTCCCCTAAGAATCGTTTCTGGGACCGCCCCTGCCGAATACGTGCATAAAAAACATGACAGATAGGTTATTATGAAGACACGAAAATTGAGTAAAAAGAATATTTTTTACTTCGTTACAAGCAAAATCGGAGCCGGCAAAAAGACTCCTAGCACGTGTTCTTGTGTCGTGAATAGTAGCGAATTGTAGTCGGCATGGGCCTTGCCAGGATTTCTATTAGGGGGAGAGGGGTGCTGTAGGCAATAGTATATTTCGTAACAGGCACGGATGTGCTCATAGGCAAAACGGGTTACAGTCCTCGGCTTCACCTCGGACCGTAACCCGTTTTGCCTATGAGCACATCCGTGCCTGTTACAAACGATATTTTATGTACCGAGGGCATAGAAAAGCGTTTAGAGATCTCAAGCTGGCATAGAAACGCGTTTTCTATGCCAGAGGTACATAAAAAAATTTTCGTCATCGACTGAAATAAATAACGATATCTTTTATTTATGCCACTATATTTGGGTCATTTTGTGTTAAAAAGTAAAATTATTTATAGGAGAACAAGCCTTCTTGGATCGTCAGCGAATTTTTCGAGTATTGCTTTTTGAAACTGAGATTTTTTTCTTTCGCCGCGAAAGGTCATACTTTTACACTAAGATAAACAAATTTATGAATTAAACGAACTTACTTGTAAGTGAAGTTCGATTCTAATTATGCCAGTGGTCTTGTCCGGATGAAATTTAATTATGTAGTAGTGCGTTCCGCACGTATACTCAACAGAATTCCCAAATTCCTAATTAAAAAAGCGCGCCACCCGCGTGTGGCCGCGTTTCTGTGTATGCGTCAGCTGATCCTCATTCTTCAAAGCCAAGTAAATCGCACCACCAAACCCAAAGAGAAAAAACCGTGGGTATCCCATTCTTAGGGAGGGAAAAAACGAGAAGGGTGGGGCTTTCATCCGGACAAGACCACTGGCATAATTAGAATCGAACTTCACTTACAAGTAAGTTCGTTTAATTCATAAATTATGCCTGTGGTCTTGTCCGTATGAAATTTAACTATGTAGTTGTTCAGAGAGCGATTTACAGCCAGTTCCCATAGAAAGCTTCAATTGCTCAACATAGCATAAAAGTAGAAAATACAATGACAAAAATAAGCACAGAACCCAAAAACGCTCGTAATCACATGCAAAATAATCAAAGCCTCATTCAGGCCCTGAGCCCGGTAGCAGCACCGAGCTCGCAAAAGCGTCCATATTAATTATCGGGCGGTTATAAAAAGACGCAAAAACTCGCGATTCGCCAGTCCAGCCTGCAGCTTTCTTTATCAGCTCTACTGATACTTTCGCCTTTGCTGCAGTGGAAGTCGAGGCGTGTCGTGTGCTGTGGGCTGAGAAGGTGTCCGCGACGCCGCAATCTTTCAATGAGGCCCTTATCCATCTGCTTATGGTCTGGGCGCCAGCGGCGCCGTGAGGTTTTCTTAAAGCTATAAACAACGAGTCACAGTTCTCTGGGCGCAGCGGTCTGGAGAGCTCTAAAAAATCCAAAATTAGTGTGACGAGACAAACGCTTTCGTGGCCACGAAATCGAGGCAGGGACAATAGCGGCTGCGACCTCCCTGGCGCCGACGTTTTAATCCGATCTGGGATTTTGATGAGTGCCCTGTCCTGCTCGAAAGTAATTTGCGCCGTACAAATCGCCGCTAGGGTTTGGCACCGATGGCCTGTACCTAAAGCTAGTAGCACCGCGAGTTTCTTCGATAAAACCTCCAAAGACAACCCCCGATGAGGGAAGAGGGTGGCCATCCTCGCAATCACTGGCGCCGGATCCCACACGTAATCGTACTTTGGCCTCTGGGGTTTTAGCACGCTGGCGCCCCTACAGAATCGCTTCACTAAAGGATTCTCTCCTATGGCGTTGTTCGAGATGAGGGAGATTGCCGAGCGGGCTGTGTTCAGGGTCGAGTAAGAGCCCGCGCGTGCGAGTTCCCCAGCAAGAAAACCCAGTGCCTGGTGCGGTGTTGGATGGAAGGCGGAAAAAACCGTTCCCCTGGCAGAAGGACCACCAGCTCCTCAGTGGTCGCGAATACTGGGCTATCGTTGCTGTAGAAAGTGAGGCCAACACAGCCTCTAGTGCTGACTCCGGCACGTGCTGAGCCCGGAAAGCCTCCCTGATACAATCCCCTCCACCAGGGAAAGCGTCTTGCACGCCGGATGACGGTTTCTAAGAGGTGTTGAAAGAAGTGAGTCAGATGGTGGAAAGAATATTGGTTCTCGCTGAAGTAGGCGCCGAAAGAGTGGAAACCATGGCTGAGACGGCCACCAAGGAACAACCACCACTCCTTCGGCCCCTTCATCCGCAATTTTGCGCAGCACGCGAGTCAACAAAATGAAAGGGGGAAAAGCATAGAAAAAAAATCTCGCCCAGTTCAAGGTAAAGACGTCGACTGCAAAACAGTCAGGGTCTGGCAACCAAGCCACGTATTGCAAGCATTTCGCATTCAGTGTGGAAGCAAACAGGTCAATATCCAAACGACCAAATTCTCGCTGGATCGAATCAAAAGCAGGCAACGATAGTGACCACTCTGTATCGTCGTCCAAACGCCGGGATTCCTCGTCTGCAACCACGTTGTCCGCTGAGGCAATATATGATGCGACGACAAAGTTGTTCCTCTCCTCGCACCACTGCCATATCTCCCGAGCAATGCCAGAGAGGGTGGGATATTTCACAGACCCGAACCGATTTATGTAGGCTATTGCCGTCGTATTGTCGATCCTGAGGAGAATGTCGGCGTCCCTTAAATCACTGGCGAAACACCTCAAACCAAAAAATGCCGCCTTCAGCTCGAGAACATTGATGTGAAGCTGCTTGTCCTCATCGGACCACCACCCATGGGACCTATGAGGAATACACGAAATGCCTCATTCTGTCTCCGAAGCATCTGAATAAATCTCACAAGCAAAATGGCCTGAACGTATCCGGTTAGCCTGGTCACGATCACTGAAAATTTTTTCCCACCACAGGATGTCTTCTTGCAGGAAACGTAGAATCCGTATCTTTGCGTTATACCTGAAATTTTCCCTCGAGAGGGCCAGGAATTTCACTCTCTCCAACGACTTCGTGTAAAGCAAACCGTACTGCACTGCTGGGCAGACTGAAACTAGGGACCCGATGAGGCAGGCGAGTTCCTTTATTGTGCAGATTTCCCTGGAGGAAAAATCTCGGGCCATACCTCGAAGGATCTCCCGCCGCGGGCCTGGTATTGCAACTAACTGTTGCCTTGAATCAAAAAAAAAAATCTAGATACTTCACTCGCTGTGACGGTTCCAACTCTGACTTAGCAGAATTCACGATAAAACCTAAGCTTGACAACAATTCAAGGTGAGCCCCCACATTTCGCCTGCAGGTTCCTGTCGAGGTTCCGAGTAAGAGAAAATCATCCAGGTAGAGCACCGACTCAAACCCCTGAGCCCGAAGGTGACCAATTACAGGCCGCAAAATCTTGGTGAAGATGTAAGGCGCGGTGGCCAGACCAAAGGGTAGGGCCGAAAACTCGTAGGTCAAACCCCTCCACTGAAATCTCAAATATTTCCTGTGTGAGCAGTGGATAGGGACCAGCAGGTATGCATCCTCTAAATCCAGTGTGGCCATGTACGTGTCAAGCAACATCAGGCGCACTACAGTGCGCCAATCCTCTAATTTAAAATGTGGAGGTGAAATCGACTGATTAAGCTCCTTTAAATTCAATATAAACCTCATGCCCCCTGAGGGCTTTTCTACTAGGAAAAAGGACGATAAAAATTGGTCGAGCCCTGGCTTCATAACGCTAACTGCACCCTTGGCCAGCAACCTCCGTATCTCCGAGTCACAGTGCCCTGCCATAGCTGTAGAAAAAACCGGTTCCGGGAGGCGGGAACGAGTAGGAGGGGAAGAATCAAAGGGGATCCTGTAACCCTGTATGGCACTAAGGATTACCTGGTCCTTAGTCAGTTTTGCCCAATTTTTAGCAAATTGTGCCAGGCGCCCCGCGTTCCTTACTACATTTAGTTGCGGCGGGAGGGGGGTCTCGATAGAGACCTCCTGCCTCGGCTCCTGGCTTGGTGACCCCCCGTTCGACGGACTGGTTGTTGCTGCCTCGGAGCGGGGGCCCTCACGTTTCCCGACTGCTTGGTCTGCAACTGGCGGAAAGGCTGGCGTGTCGTTGCCGGTTTCTTCGGGGCAGGTGGTTGTTTGATCAGCTCCCGAGCCGCCTTCTCGCAGGCCTGCGCCTCTTTAATATCCTCAGCAAAGGAGGTGCCAAAGAGATTATCGTCTATCGGCGCTGAATCTGCCGTGTGTTTGCCCAAGAGATTAAGGGTCGGTTTAATGAAGTTTCGCCTGGCCAAGGACAACTCGTGTTGGTGGTCTGCCAGGATGTGGAAAGCATCAGCCACCTGCTTCAAGGCGGATTTTCCTCCCTCCGGCAGTTGCTCCGACAGGGCTGGACCTAAAAGCTCTGAGAGCGCGGTGCCCAACGCATTGAGGCTTGCGGCCACTTGAGCCTGGTGTGCCACCATGAAATCGTCTCTTTTTATGGCCGCTGATGCCCCTTTGAGAACCGGCAGCAAAACCCGGTTTAGTTTCGGGGGGCCCAGAATGGCCAATTCATCCTTGGCCCGGTATTTCTCCAAGAGCTCCAGTTTTTTCAGGCCCGCCAGGCCCCCTAGCACAGTCTCTTTTGCTGACGAGAAAATTGCGTCGGCCCAGGATGAAGCTGACGACTGCTCTTGGCCCGACGAGAAAACCTCGTCTAAAAACGATATGACCTTGGCCCCCGGTGTTGTTCGATCCGGGTCGTTTTCGAAAGTGACCGTGCGGTCAGCTGTTCGTTCTGTAATTAAAGAGCCAGGTGAGGACGTGCATGCTGATAGGGAACACATCGGTTGAGCCCCCCCCTCTGCCCCTCCGAGCTCTCGGCCCCTGTGGAGGGAGTGGGCGAGAGGCTCACCTGGTTCACTGCCCCGGCCAAAAAAGGCCAGCGGTCCCCCATTCTGATGCTCGTTACCTTGCGTGTCTGTAAAATCGACGGAACCGTCGACGTCGTTGTCACCTCTGGCCTGGTCCTCGTCGTCGGCACCGTTTTCTCGCTCATTGTCCAACTGCATGTCTGCCGCTTCATTTTCTTTCTCACTTCCCGCTGCATTCCGGACACTAGCGCCCCCCTTTTTGGAGCGACCCTCTTCGCGAGACGCGTCCTTCAACGTAACCTCGAGTTTGTCCATTCTCTCCGCTTGCTTCTGTAGGGTCGAAAGCACAGCTTCAAGGATGCGATTTTGGGAGCTCGAGGATGCTCTTGAATGTTCCCTCGGCGATCGCCGACCCGTTCTTTTCGACTCACGTCGTTTTTTCGCTCGTGAACGATCGCCCGATCGCGACACAGAACGGTCACATGAACGCGACGCGGAGTGACCCCGTCCGTGACGATCCCGGTCTCGTTTTGATCGCGAACGCTCACGGGATCTCGACATTTCGCGATGCGGAAGAAAAACCGAGAAAAAATACTAATTTTAATGAAAAAAATTCACGAAAAAAATCACAGGGATACTGTCAAGTACACAACAGAAAACACAATGAGGATCAGCTGACGCATACACAGAAACGCGGCCACACGCGGGTGGCGCGCTTTTTTAAATTAGGGATTTGGGAATTCTGTTGAGTATACGTGCGGAACGCACTACTACATAGTTAAATTTCATCCGGACAAGACCACAGGCATAATAGCTATTTAACTCGCCATATTATGCAAATTATTTCTTAAAGTGTTTGTCTGGTACGTAAACAGGGTTAAAAGTGTATTCATCTTTTCGGAATCACTGTTTTTGATAATTGTATCGCTGTTATACAAAGCGTTTTCAAAACTTTGAGAGTGACTTTTTTGTAGTGAGTGGTACAGCAGACAAACAGACATGACTTGCCACTTGATGATATAACTAAAAACTGCGTATTCACAAACTGTAATACTGACATGGAACGCATTGTGCTATCACCTAATGCAAAAAAAATTTCCCAGGGTGTCCGCAGTCCATCTTGGGGGGATGTCCACGTTAGAGAACTCTCTCCTATTCGTTTCTAAAATCCGATTTTCCGAGACTCATCCCGAACTATATCGGGACTCTAATTCTCTATGGCCCGGTTTGGAAATGAATTATGTGAGAGGCTTCACGTTTTTTTTTCAATGATTTCTCTGATGGTAAATCTAGAAAACCCGTGAATAACGCTGCCGTTGTAACGAAAAAATTCGAATTTCTGATGACCTCTCATTGAAAAAAAAAAAAAACTTTTGCAGAATCCTGATGAAAAAATATACATTTCGAGTAATAACGGGAGAGTCAGTGGATCTTAGCATCGCTACAAGTGGAAAATCTTAAACTAAACAGTTTGTAACTCAGACAATTTTGAAAATTTCAAAAAACTACGAAGGAAAAATAATCTTGAAATTCGATTAGAAATCCATGGTTTTCGGTCGATAAGGTGATTTGGCGGATACCCTGTATATGTTTGCATATGAATTCTTGATTTTTTGTCAGAGATAGGTTTAGTTGAATATTTTTTGATAATGTAAAATTTGTTGTTCTGAATTTGTAGCAGCTGAAATGTTACATTTTGTAACTAGAGAGAAAAAGAATTTTTTGCAAAAGAGAACGTTATCTCCCGAGCCGAAGACGAGGGATGTACACTCGAGTTCCAAGCGAAGAGCTTCCTAGCGAAGAGCAATTTCGAGGAATTTGCTCGCTCGTACTCGCTGCGAAAGCGAGACATCTGAGCCTGCCGAACGGTTTGAGAGTGAGACATCCGAGCCTTCCAAACAGTTTGGAGTTAAGAGCATGCCCAGAAGGCTTGCTTTTCGCGTGGAACTCGAGTGGATATACAACTGAGCGAAGAAATTTATGTTCCATCACTTTAACCTAGTATCTGACATTTTTAAGTGGCTTTTTGGCTATCGTTACAAAAAATTTTTTACGTAAATAAGTATAAATGTGAGTATTCATGTATAATGATGAATGCTCATAGAGAAGAACGGGTAACAGACTTCGCCTTCGGCTCGGTCCGTTAATTTTTCGTTTGGCATAATTCGCACATTCATACCTCATACGTAATATACTATTTTCCCATTGTGCAAACGATATTTTTCATCGTCGCGAGCAGGAAAGTCCACTTTTCTTGGCAGCTGTGATGAAAATAGTAGATTACATAACTAGGACTTTAATTTTATATCTACGAGTATGAAGTTTGTAGACCGATGCGAATCCTAGTTACGTATGATATTTTTTACACTCTTTCTCTCTAATGCTTTCGCTTTTTCGAACGTAAACCCATTTTTTTGAATGCAGTACAAGTGAAGGCATAAATGAGAAAAACTGTACATGTTCAAAAAATTATGAAATACGTCGCTCAAGCTGATCGAGAAGAGGCAGCAGATGTGGACGATAGACGAAAGATGATGTAAGATGTAAAGCAAAACTAACCACTCATCTCCGCAGTGTATCCAGGCTGCGGCAGCGGTTAAGATTGATGTTGATGGTCAGGCTGTAATCTGGAAAAAAAGTGGTTTTAAAGGGTGTGTACTTTTCAGGCTTTTTTTACCATGACTTTACCAATGGATTACAAAAATTGTAAGAGGGCAAGGCCGATTTCTGTGGAAACAAATTTATTCACAAGACGAGAATAAAAGGGTTGACAATCTTTGAACTTCCAAAATTAAAGAGCGCCAAAAAGGCCTCGACGTACGTTTTTATACACTCGCCCCCTAAAAACGTGAACATGCTACGTAGTCGATCGAAACAGTAGGTTATTGATCCGGAGATTGCAAATAATAATCGTGAGCGATATAAGTAAGAAAGGAAATAGTTAACGGAAATAGAGAGCGTTGAACCGATAATTGTAAAGAATAATCGTTAGTGATACAAGTAAGAAAGGAAATAGTTAACGGAAATAAAGAGCGTTGAACCGATAATTGTAAAGAATAATCGTTAGTGATATAAGTAAGAAAGGAAACAATTAATGGAAGTTGAATGTTTCTACAAGATAAGCCTCGAATAACAGAATGATTAGCTTCTATAAGAAAGAACTTTTGATTAGAAACTTGCCAGAAAAGGAAATAGCATTTAGAATAAGTCATTCACCTGTCTCGTCGATAACGGTTCATCGTGAAAATAATCCAAGTTCATCAAACTTCCATTGATGATAAATACTTGACTTTAACCTAACAGATTTAAGCAATAATACATTTCCAATGAAAATACCTGAATATATATATATAGAAGAATAAAGGAAAATATTGGTATACGACACATCCCCCCTTAAGAATGAAAACACAGTTTTCATTTTACAATTGTTAGGTACCGACATTACAGAGGCGTTGTGCTGCGTCGTCGTATGGGTGTAGAACGAACAGGCTCCTCGGTAATTACAGCTCGTAAAACAACATAATTTTCTGAAGGTTTTAAAACAATTTAAGCGATTGTAGCAAAGGCAACAACAACAAATAATACTTACAACGGCACTACCGATAATCGCAAATACTATGACGTACCATGGTGTGTGCGATTTCATGAAGGGTTCTTCAAGCCGTCTACTTATTATTTGATCAAGGTCGTCCAATTTCCGATTGGCGTATTTGAGTTCCCTCAAATCGATGTTGGTCAATTGGATGCTATCGAGTCTTTCCGTTTTTCTTTCTTGTTGGAGTTTCGTCGTTAGGCAGCAATCATCATCAATGAGGGTTGGCATAAGCGCATAATAAGTGGTGTTTTCATCATCATGCCCATGAGTCTCTAGCATGAAGAGTCCGGTGTAACCTTAACAGGCTTTGTGCAATTTCATTACGCCAGTTCCAGACAAAATAATGTCTTCCATGTGGTTAGTCTGATCATTACACATGATGGTAAGAGTGACAGGATTGAGAAGCACATAGATCCACGAATTGCCTTGTAGGTGGTGCCATGTCTCAATTTCGGCGTTTATGGTTGAGGTTCGGCAATCTTTTGGAATGGATGGTATGTGTGACGAGAGCAACAAAACTTCACACGTCAGTTGAATGGTCAGCTTGGTCTCGTAGATTTTGAAACAGATCAAGTTCGACTCAGAATATTCGCTACAGTCGACCAAATCTTTTAGGTAGGAGTAAGAAGTCTTGGAGTGGGGGAGAATAAGGCATGGAGTCTTAAGCATTATATATGAGAGTAGGTTAGAATCAGGATGCCGAGTAGGTAACAGTATCAAATCATAAATGTTATGTTTTACTCCAGTAACTAAAGGAAAACTTAGCATGAAAATTACATTCTTTTCATGTATTAAAATTTGTATATGTATCAGTTTGAAAAGTAGCGAAAAATCAAGCTCCTCGGGTTTGATTAATAATTCATACTCTCCCTTGTACAGTTTCAGTTCATCCATTAATTGTCTGGGGGTAATTATAAACGGGGATACCAGGTTCTGCCAACCGTGAGTTATTGCCTCTAGATAATTTTGATAATCCCGAAGTAACTTTTCAGCGAGCGTCTGTAAAATTATCGCCTGCTCTGCCATAATTCCTTCATGTTCCAGGGTAACGAAAAACTCATTTGACTGAGTCATGAACCTATTGATCTTTTATACATTTCTATTCATAGTAAGTTCCTGTCGTTTTAAATTGTAGAATGAAGAATTTAAATTTTGCACAGTGCTTGATATTATTTGAATCTGATATTTAATTAATGTCTTTATTTGTCTTTCGTCATTGAATAATGTTTTCACACTATCTGAATAATACTGAGCGTCGTCAGCGTTCGGTACGCCAAAAGCCCAGCTCAATAAGTAGGAAACTCCGTTAAATAACCCCCTTTTGCTTCGGGGTTTACCGCGTGAGACCATATCTTCGAGGATTTCGGAAGCCTTGTCTATGTCTTGGATATTTAAAAATACAGCATTCAAAACCTTGTTACAGTCAGACCTACTAGGTTCCTTCTTCTGTTTAGATACCATTATCTGGTTACAAAGAGTCCTCATTTGATTAAACTTATTGTTCAAGATTAGTTTGCCCTTTTCAAGATAGGACAAGCTCAAATGGGTCATTAAAGTATAGCGTGAGTTGCAGATTTTGACATTTCCCAGGCGGTTGAAGAAAATTCCACTAGATTTGTCGAGGGGATGATTGGAAAAAAACTCGTCTGCGTAGGTTGTACCTAGGAGCAGGAGTGGTAGCAGGATCATGAGATGTTTCATCTGGAAAGTACGGTTTCAAAAGGTCAGAATGGTAGCGTTTTCTTTGTCTACCAATTTGCAACTCTACGTAGCCCCTATCGAGATCTCGAATTACTTTAAAGGGTCCTTTGTAATTTGATAAGAGTTTTTTTATTTTTGCCTATTATAGTTTCGTTTAGACGTAAAAGCACAAGGTCATCAGGATGGAAGGTTACAGAGTGTGATTTTTTATCGTAATACGTTTTACTTTTCATTTTCGCAGAGATCAAATTCTCGCGAGCAATCTTAAATGAAGTATTGAGTCTATGCTATAAAGATTTTATGTAATCGTCGTAAGAGTAGTGAAATTTCGGGTCTTGGGACAGTGACGATGGTATGTAAGCCTTTTTCCCAAAAATAAGCTCATAGGAGGTGTAACTTGTAGAACGATGTATTGAAGTATTGTAACTGAAATCTGTGTACTCATCCCAGTCTGATTAATCTGATCTTATATAATGCTTCAAGTAATACTTTAACGTAAGATGCGATCTCTCAAGCGTTCCATTCGACTGAGGCCTATACGGGGAAGTAGAAATATGTTTTGTTCTAAAGAGATTACTTAATTCCTTTATCAGGTTGGACATAAAGTCGGCACCTTGATCAGAAAGAAAATTCGTAGGTATTCCGAAGGAGGTGAAAATCGTTGTCAAAACTTTTGCGACTGTGATTGCTTTGTGATTTGGAATGGGGAATGCGAATGAGAACTTTGTCAAGTTATCTTGAGCGGTAAGAATGAATTGATTTCCTGATTCAGTCAAAGGCAGAGGCCCTACAATATCAATAGCTAATCTTTCGAAGGGCGTATCCGCGGTCGTCGTGATTTCCATTGGCATCCGAGTTGGGTTAAAATTGTTTTGTTGATCTGGCATGAAGCACAGGTCTTTATGAATCTTCGAATGTCAGATTTCATGTTTGGCCACCAATAATAATTTTTAAATTTGTTGCACGTCCTATCGAATCCACTGTGTCCCGATAATTTACAAGAATGAAATTCATGAAGGATACGTTCGATCTCTTGCCAGTCCCTTAATATGACCTTATTGTCTTGTTGTAATTTTATTTCAGACTTTGGGAAAAGGAAATATAACATCTTGTTTAAGAAATCTGTTCTGATATGACTTTCTTCCGGCACAAAAACTACAAAATCTTCAGTTTTTATCAATTTCTTCACTATATTCAAGGATTCTAAAATATCTTTGTACTTGTGCTTTTCGTGAATAAGATTCTTTGAAAATAGGAGAAAAATCGTTTGTTTTTCCTTTCAAAGTTTTGTCACTTCATCGATATTTGGTGAGAGAGGTTCAACGTTGAAATTTGATTTGACATACTGGAAATATTGATTACTTTCGTCAAGATCCTAGGACTAAAAAAGTATTATATTTCCATTCAATTTAGATATATGTGAGTGTTCTTCTTTGTACGTTATGATTTCGTTGTTAGCGCGATGTAATTTCTCAAAATCTTTGTAATTTTGGTCAGTATTAGAATTGACATGATTTATATTGGTGACTATGTCTTTTTCTGGGAAAAGTCTCGATAGAGTGTCTGCGTTAGAATTTACTCTCCTTGGTTTGTATTTGATGACGTACTGAAACTCACTCAGCCTTAGTCTCCATCTCACGAGTCGTGAGGCAGGATTTTTACAATTAAAGAGCCATTGTAAGGGTCTGTGATCTGTGCAAATTTCAAATTCCTTACCGTATAAAAAGCTGTGCTAATGTTCGACGGAATCAAGTACAGCTAGTAGTTCTTTTTCTGTAGTCGAATAATTTTGCTCTGCGGAATTCAGCGTCCTCGAATAATACGCTACGGGTAGATCCTTCCCGTTTTTTATCTAGGATAGCACGCCACCGATACCGCTGTTAGAAGCATCAGTAGTAACGGTGAATTTAACATCGAAATCTGGATATTGTAAAAGAGGTTCTGATATCAAGTTGTCCTTTAATGACTGGAAAGCTGATTCCTGCTCAGAATTCCATGAAAAGCATTTATCCTTTTTCAACAGTGAGGTAAGGGGTTTGGCAAGAGATGAGTAGTCTTTGATAAATTTCCTATAGTATCCCGTTATACCAAAAAATATTTTTATTTCCTTTATATTTTTCGGTCGGGGAAGTTGTTCAATTGCCTTTATTTTTATCGGGTTTGTCCTGGCGCCATCTCGTGAGATCACATGTCCGAGGAAATGACAAGATTCTTGAAGAAACTTGCATTTTTCAGGCTGCGATTTCAGGTTGTTTTCTCTAAGTCTCTTGAATACGTTACATAATGTGCGATTGTGATCAACAAGATTTGAGCCATACATCACAATATCGTCAAGGTACACAAAGCACTGCGTCGAATTTAAACCAGATAATACGGCATTCATTATTCTTCGAAATATTGCCGGGGCATTTTTCAAGCCAAAGGGCATGCGTGAAAATTGATAATGCCCTTCGGGAGTGGAAAAGGCAGTTCTTTGCGCATGCATTGGGTCCATTGGTACTTGGTGGAAGCCACTCGCAAGTTCGAGGGTTGTAAAGAATTCCGCGTGACCTGGCTGGTCAAGAATTTCATCTATTCGCGGTAATGCATACGCATCCCCGATTGTTTTTTTCATTCAACTTGCGATAGTCGATGACGATTCGCCATTTTCCTTGACCCTTTTTAGGAACTACCCATAGAGGGCTCGACCAAGGGCTCATGGATGGGGTAATTATACCCTGTTTCAGCATTTCATCGATTTGTTTATGGACTTCCTGCTTGTGTATTTGCGGAAAACGGTAAGATTTCGTGTGGATTGGCGTTTCTTCTGTGATCTCTATCTTTGCCGTACCCGCAGTAGTGGTGGAAAGAAGGTCGTTTGGGAGATGTAAGATGTCATTATATTCTTTGCAGATGTCAATAATTGATTTCTTTATCTCATTTGATTGTAAATAGTCTAATTGTAACATATTTTCTACCCTTTTTTTGCGGTCATCTTTAGAAGTTTCTGCATTTGAATTTTGATAGATAAATGCTTGCCCTGGAACCGGTTCGAGCAGAAATTCCGGTTTCAGTATTACTTTGTAACTTTGGGAAGTATTTACAATAGTTATTAAAGCTTCATTATTCGGTAACACTTTTATAATGACGTTCGGGATCAGCAACATTTGGTCATTAACTAACTTTTGTGCTTCAATGATGCCTTCCGTCAATCCGTCCGGGTTTTTAATCTTTGTACGAATTACCGTCTCGCTTCGAGCACTTAGATAAATACTCGTTTCCGAAAATTGTGTCGAATTTCGTAAAAGTGGAAGTGAAAAAGAAATTGATTTAAATGAAATGTTTCTTTTGCCGTAATCAATCTGACATTTTTGGTCAATGAAAAAATCGTAACCTAATAATCCATCAAATGGGATATTAGTGCTCAAATCGATTAATTGTAAATTTGTTTCGAAAGTGTGACCCCGAGCTTTGAATTTTATAAACGTTTCGCCTAGAGTTTTCAATGGAGAATTTGGAGATATACCGTTCAATGTAACTGTTATTGGATTCGTTATTTTATATTATTTTAGACTCGAAGCTTTTATTAACGAAACTGATGCACCGGTGTCAATTAATAATTTCAAAGTTTTTTTTGGGCACTTTGAATTTTCTGATTTTAACAGGACAAACGTTCGGTCATTTGAGTCGAAGAGCACATTTGAAGAGCAAACATTCAAAAGGGCATAACCCACACTTATCGATTTTTACACGGCGAAGAAAAAACGTTTTTTTTTCCACTAATTGTAGTGCAAAAAATCGAAAAAAATTATAGGGCCTTCCTTCAGGGACAATCTATCCAATCCTAGAGCAAATTTGTTGTAGATGAAAAATTGTCCGAGATATCGTACAAAGACCGAGCAAAACGGCATAAGCCCACGGGTGTGACCGTTCAAAAGGGCATAAGCCACGCGAATGCGTATTCTTGCGTATCTAATGATTTTTCAACGTGATTATCAACGTCCGCAAGCAAAACGCTTATTGACTTTATCATTATTACATTATTGTTGTAATTTTAACAACAATATTCATTAATAACAACTTTTTTGATGCTCGTACACTCAATTTTTTTTTTTTTTTTTTTTATTCATGAAACACAAAACACAATAATATCTAATACAATAGAACGCAAAAAAACTAAAATTTTTTATAATGTGTTAAGGATGAAATCATGCTTGTCCAAGAGAATGAAGGGCAACATTTTTTCGAGATCTTTTTTCTTCTCGTTTTTAAGCTCTTTGGGTTTCGAGACTCCGAGTTCGATGTTTTCAAAATCCCGAACGGTTTTTCCTGAAAAAAAATCGCGCATTCTAAAATCGGCACAAAGTTCAACGATGGGATTAATAGTCTATTATTTATACCTCGTTTGAAAACGTTGTTTTGTTCAAAGTCGTGGTCGTCGAATTTTCGTTTAATCTTGACGATGCCAACCGATTCTACTCGGATCCAACATGCCGATGTGATGCATATTTTATTGGTGTTGAACAAGATTTCGGCAGCGGTCTTAAAATCGAGGAAACGAGACATTTCTGTGACTTTGAAAGGATTTTTACAGCAAGAATCGCGGACCATACTTTTACAATCTTCGAGGTCGTGGCATATCGTGACTCGCTTGCGTTTTTCAATGAGACCGAAATCCCTGTCACATGACAAAAAGCTATGTCCAGAGACGAGGAACTTATGTTCGATGACTTTTACAATTTTGTAGTGGACCAAAAACATATACATGAATAAAATGATTTTATTTTTGTTTTGACCCGCGCAATTATCGTTCCATATAATTACATTTTCATTTCCTTGGAACGCAGGAATGTTGTTAAACAGATTGAAAATACACGAGGCGATCTCGTTTGCTCCGCGACTACCTGTCAATTCTGTCCACATGCACATGTGGGGCGATTGGGATATGTTGTGAAAATGTACGCCGAAATTATAACAGCTCAATTGTCGCAAATAGAACATATCAGTATGCGTTAAAGTCGGCAACATAATGACTTGTTGTAAATCAATGGAGAGAATGCTTGACCGCGCAGTAGAAAGGGAAGCTAACAAAACGTCTTGCTTCATTTCAGTCCGCGCTTGTTCGGAACTTGTATGATGGAAAACGAGGTCTTTTTGTAGTAACAAAGATTCAGCGTTACATTTCGCTGATCGAATTTTACACTTTAATTCATCGCACGTGCGACAAGTGTCCACTCTGGGTTTGTGAAATGACAAATTTCTGAATTTTTTCGTCACAATTCTCATGTAACAAGATTTCGTCATGCAAGATTCAGGGTAAAGTTGTTTGAAAGCCTTATACAAGCGAGATTTGTTCAAATCAGGTGAAAGATACAATTTTTCAGATCGGGCACGGCCATAAAGACTCTCATATTGAGGAATTGACGCAACATGAGTCTTGATTGTTTCCTTCTCAGCTAAGGTGTATTTTACATTTCTGGGTCCACCTCTACGATCCTGAACCGAAATTTTCCCTTCTTTTTTGAGCTTGATAATGTAATCGATTTCTTTGTATGTTAAGCCGAATGTGTCTGTGAAGGTTTTTTTGCAAACGGGTTGCAACTCAGATTCATCGTTCATCAATGCATAGACAGCAGTGACTGTACGAGTTTTAACAGCATTTTTACTATAACGTTGCTGAACCGAAATAAGATTAATCAAGTTAGAGACATAATTTTTTTGCGCGTATTTAGCCCATGAACGATACGTTTTAAAAAACTCTTGTTGAAAAGTTCGCGGAATGTCGTTGCAATTGTTTTTGCATTTGCAATCCAGCTGTAATAAAATTAACATTTAGTTTTATATTATTCGATTTCGATCGTTTACTTAATTTTTTCGATTTTTTGTTTCATTATTTTATCTTTTTTTTTTAATTTTTATTGAAAATTTATTATTTATATAAATTATTATATTCTTTTATGCCATTTTAATAATTTATTAGGCGAAAATTGATAATATTAGCACTCGTATTCTACCTGATCTTTCGGTTGACTTTTAGCAGGGACTATCTTTCCGTTTTTGCGCGTGTATTGCTCCCCGCGCACCTTGGCGCCTTGTGCCAGCTTTCGTTTATTGCTCATAACTGGACTGTGACAAAGATATCAAAATGAATTATGTACTCACTTATACAGAAATCTATGAGGAACAATACCTTGATGTGCAAGAGTCCAAATTTTGTTGTTTGTATTACTTAATAAACAAGTTTTCACGCCGCGATCGATCACACGCGTGACGTTTGACGTACTAACCTGATGAATCAGGATGTACTTTTACGATTTTTCGGGAGCGCCAACACCTTTCGGTGCCTGGGTCCACTATGGATACCATAGATGGCGCTGATGACGTATATTGAACGAAATGACCTGACCCTCAGAAGAAAAAACCGCGAAATCCCATAAGACCCCACATGGGGTTATACCCTTTTGAATGGTCAAGCGCCGCGGGTTATGGAAATTCAATTTACACCGAATTATTAAAAATACTTAGGATTGAGATAAAAAGGTTAAATTTGCGTCAGAATGTGACCATTCAAAAGTATAATATTTCCACAAAAAAAACGCATTTCGAAAAAAATGTGGGTTATGCCCTTTTGAATGTTTGCTCTTCATTTGTTCTAAAAAATGTTTGTAACTCTCGTCAATATTATCACGGGTGCTCGAAGGAGGGAATTCTGTTGAAAGTTCACGTTCTGAAGGTTCGCTCGTGAATTTTGTACTTGAGAAAATTGTATCAGATTAGTCGGGTTCTGACTCAGTGTTCTGCGCTCATTAACGTATTTCAGTTTGCGACATTCCTTCGTAGAGTGATATAGTTTTTTACAGTTACCACACTGAATGGGAGTGTTGGAGTTCTGTCGTGAGACATCATTTGGGTTTGAATGCGAAAGAAAAACAGGTTTCGTTTTTCCGGTTCTTTGTGCGTTTTTGTTACAATCACGGGTTAAATGGTTCGTTCTATAGCAAATATCGCATCTCTGTGTTTTCGAAAATTGCGTGGTAGATGCGAAATTTCGACTGCGATTGAGTGTCTTTTCTTCCACTAGAGTAGCAGTGAAAGCCTCGTTTATTAATTTGATTTCCCGATAACGAAGCATTTGAGATATTGCCGGAACAGTGTGAAAAACAAAACGACTCAGGGTCATTTGTGTCACAAGGAAAATTCTCCCTTTAATCTCTAAGTCATCTAGATTGCTTGAGTGAATGGTTCCCAAAATCCTCGAAGAAAGTTCCTCAAGTCTTTGATAGTACGCGAAAACCGTCTCGTTATTGTTTTGTTTCATGGAATGTAAGTCTTCCAGCAATTGATCGAATGACCGTTTGTCTTGGTAAAGAGTGAGGAACAGTTTTGATAATTCGTCCTAGGTCGTTAAATGACAATGTACGTCCACTTGGTCACGCGCTTTACCCGTTATTTTGCTTTTAACATAGAGAAATAGGGCAGGCTTTTGGGCGTCAGTAGCGAGTTCAAACACGGAATCAATCTGTTTGTCAAAACTGCGTACCTTACATCGGTCGCCATCGAATGTCTGAGGTACAAGTTTGATTAGAAATTCTAAGCTGAGAGGAGCATGATTCGGTTCGCGATTTGTTTGGTTATCCGTCGAGTCTGGCATTTTGCTGGAATAATTCACAGATTTACAATTTCGGGAAAAGGAAAATTAGGGAAACTTGGTCACAGCGATATATTCAGGTCAAAACTTACGGTTTCTCTGTCGCTACCAGGTTTCTTCCGGACAGAAAGGTTGACTTCCAAGCGAAAAATGGTCCAGGGCTCTCGTTGATTCAACGTCCTGTTCTTCTGTAACCGGACAGGTTGCAAACCCTGCAGATACTCGGGGTAGAAGGTGTTTCCAATTACGAAGTCCTCCGTTGGTTCGGTTGTTCTCCTCAAACGATGAAAATCGATGCTCATCTAGTAGCCAGGAGAATATCCCATCCTCTTCGCCAGTTTGTAAGAGGACAAGGCCGTTTTCCGTGGATACAAATTTATTCTCAAGACGAGAATACAAGGGTTGACAATCTTGTTTGAACTTCGAAAATCAAAGAGCGCCAAAAAGGCCTCGACGTACGTTTTTATATACTCGCCCCCTAAAAACGTGAACATGCTACGTAGTCGATAGAAACAGTAGGTTATTGATCCGGAGATTGCAAATAATAATCGTTAGCAATATAAGTAAGAAAGGAAATAGTTAACGGAAATAAAGAGCGTCGAACCGATAATTGTAAATATTAATCGTAAGTGATATAAGTAAGAAAGGAAACAATTAATGGAAATTGAATGTTTCTACAAGATAAGCCTCGAATAATAGAATGATTAGCTTCTATAAGAAAGAACTTTTGATTAGAAACTTGCCGAAAAAGGAAATAGCATCAGAATAAGTCATTCACCTGTCTTGTCGATAACGGTTCATCTTTAAAATAATCCAAGTTCATCGAACTTCCATTTACGACAAATACTTGACTTTAACATAACAGATTTAAGCAATAATACTATTCTAATGAAAATACATGAATATATATGTATATATATTATAATATATATATTATGTAATATATATAGAAAAAAGGAAAATATGGGTATTCAACAAAATTAGAGAGAGTGCCAGGCGCTCACGCATAGTTGATGTGTAACATCTAAATAATTTTTGCGTGGGCTTACGTGCCGGGAACAAAATACTTACACAGGGATTATAACTAGAAATCAAATCTCAAATTCAATCAGTAAACGAATTGGAAGTTCAATTGGAACATAAGGTAGAAATTTAATTCAAAAGACAGCTAATTCTCCAACTGAATTTTCCAAGTCCTAATCCTATTGGTTATTTTTGATTGTTTTGTTAATGGAAGTGTCACATCCTATAGTTATAAACAACAAGATGAAAGAAATTAATAAAATTTTTATGTACGTGATTTTTGGTCAACCCTTAGGGCTTTACCGGGACTCGCGTGTGTAGAGGATTTTGTCGTTGTGTTTTTATCTGAGTTTAAATTGAGTTTCTCGATTATTACTTATCAAAGAAACGGGCTTTAGGGTAACGCGGTATCCGTCGAGGATAGTTTGAGATATAGTCCACTAAGCAAAATAAAACAAAAAAGACTGAAATAGTATTACAAAAAACTGCCCTGAAACTAATTATTTGATGCTTTAAGGAATAGGAAAAATCCTAACGTAAGTGAATCCTGAAGAGAAGAAAAAAAAAACAGTTTGAAAAGACTGAAATTCACAAATAATAGATTATACGATTTTAAGTCACCACTGTCACTGTTCGGCCAATCCCGAAACCCCCAAATTAAATTGAGATCCAGAGCCGGACAATGACCACCTTTGGGAAGTTCGCCTCGAGAATTTTCCAACGTTGACTACGAAGGCTGATGAAGGTCGGTGAAAACCAGAGAGAAGGAAATCGTGTCCAGGAAATATTCAGTAACAAGTTACTGAGTCACTTACACTAACTTTATCTACACAAGACTATAAACTGGAATTGTTCCTTATAATTAATCGTGTCCCGAAAACCCAGTTAAAGCGCGTCCGCGAATAAAAATCTAACTTATAATAAAGTTAATAAGAAAAACAAAAACCCTACAACACTTCCACTGAAGATGAAAAAAAAAAAAAAAAAAAAAAAAAAAATTAAATGGTTGTACAAAAACCGAAAAATCCGTAGTATACAATCAAACCGGAAAAAAAAACTTAACACGAAGTCATGTCACATTCTGTTAGATAATTTACCAGAATGCGCAAATAACAAAAATTTAAACTTTCTGCCTCTTTACACCCAAGTTTAATTAGATTGCAAATTGATCCGAAAGAGTTCTCGATTTTCGGTCAGCCCTAAGGACTTTACCGGGAATTCGAGAAACCGTAGATTTGGTGTTTAAAAATGATAACAGAATTAAATTAACGCGAAAATTTAACCTAAACAGGAATTTTGAAGATTTAGGTATTACCTTGGGTGTGACGTCTTCCAAAAAAAAAACCCCCCGTTGATGGTTCCCGGAAAGATTGGTGGACGGGAAATGAAGGCTTCCGCGATTGTTTTTTTTTCTTTCACTCTTTCACTCTTTGTTCACTTTGAATTAAAAATCACTGTTAAAAATTTTTTGACAGTGTTCAACTGATTCGCAGTTCTCATTCCTGCTTTGGAAATCGTGAAGTTGAAAATTATAACAAATTCACCCTTCAAAGTTCACTTTTCGATTTTTCACGGAAATTTTGATAATTCATTCGCAATTCTAAATTCAACTTCGAAATTTTCCAGTAGAAATTGATAGTGAATTTGTAATGAAAAATGGTTCACCTTTCAATTTGTCCCGGATAATTTATAATTAAAATCCTTAATTCCATTTAGGAAAATCGTCCAGCAGAAAACTGATAACGATTTCTCAGTTCAAAGTCAAAAGAACCCTGCAATCGGTCGCGATCACAAAAAATTTTTTTACTAGCGTCCGGTTCCGCTCTAAAATCGGGACAGATGCACCCGTCGGTAATCTTAAAACTATCTGACGCACCTGTTGTTGCAATCCTCGATCACACCTCGCATTTAATTTACGAGGGGCAAGGAAAATACCTCGATAAAAAAAATCCGCGAGAAAAACGAGCATTGTTTTGGCTACCGCATCCGCGGTATTCGAGAGGACACCCATGTCAAGCTCGATTGCGGTGTCTCGTTCGACGCGAACACCTGAGAATTTTCATTGGATCCAGGTGAATTGAGTAACGATAAATTTTCAAATAATTGGATTTGATAATATTAATTCAAACAGGATGTTTAGTCTTGCGACGTGGAAATTTATCAAGGGTGTTTCTTTTTCTTCTCTTTGCTCAGGTATCATGAATACCGTGTTTTGACTCAAGTGAAAAGAAGTAGGTAATAATTTGGTTGCTCTTTTATTCTCTTTTTATTTATGTTTATCACCTATCGAAAAGTCAAAATACTCAAACTCCTTTTTCCACAGCAACATTCTTGTGATAAAATTTTAATTATATCTCAACGTAAAAAATAAATACATTACTCTTTTTAAAAAACGAAATTTTCGAAATGAAAATTCCAGGTTTAGCCAGAACGAAACAAAGACGTGTTACCAGCTCGTCACAATCGGATACCGCACTGACTTCAAAAAGAAAATTGATTAACCGAAATTCTGAAAAAACAACCGTACTCAAACGAATCAAAGAAAAATTGAATTCGACCCGTAACGAAAAACAAAATTCATAACCGATGTCAAAAAAGGAAACAACTGTGTTGAATTAATTGTACTGGAGTTTTAAAACACAACTGTAATGGAAACCGAAAATCAACTGCCTGATTCTGAAGTTGTGAGACTTTCATCACCTCGAATTTTAGCTAAGAGGGGGCAAAAAGGGAAAATTTGACACCAAGATTAGTGCCAGGTCCTAAACATCAGATAAAAAAACCAAAAAAAATTAGCAGCCAAATACGTGGCGTTGAAAATTCAAAACAATGTTTCCTTTCTTTTTTCTAAAACAAAGACGTGTAAATGGGCAAGTCACATGTGACAGATTAAAAGTTTTTGGGCATAAAAGAAATGTATGCCCAACTACCATATTTCCTCTACGGCGTTAAACTGTTATATGTGAATATAATGCTGTGAATTCCTGACATAAATTTCCGAAAAATAAAGTGATCATATCCTTAATACGTGAAAATTCAAAAGAACGCCTTGGCGATGACATCAATACACGGTCCTAGTAAAAGTGAATAAATCTGAATGGAATCCGCAAAAGTATATTGTCCTAGTGCCTTAACGTATACTTTTAAGTCTATTGTTCGTTTATGCTATTTGGGTGACTGTCGAAAGGGATGTATGTAAAATTCATGTACATGTTAATAAACGTGTCACGTCCCGAAAAAAAATTTGCCAGAATGCGCAATTAACAAAAATTCAAACTCTCTACCTTTTTTGCATCCAAGTTTAATTGGATTGAAAAATAAGCCGAAAGAGTTCTCGATTTTCGGTCAGCCCTAAGGACTTAACCGGAGACTCAAGAAACAGAAGATTTGGTGATTATTATTTTAAGGGGAGAATAAGGAAACAAATGTAAAAAGAAAAAAAAATGTAAAATAAAATACAAAAAAATGAAATAAATAACTTTAATATAATGAATTTTCAATGGGAATACTTTGATTCGTATCGTTTTTCCATATTTCATATTTCGTAATTTTTTTTGTTTATTTTTTTTTTTTACCATTTAGCTTGATTTTGAAAACTGTTGATTTTGAAATGGATTATAAAAGTTCTTTTCACTTTACGATCGATAAATAATTTAAGTTAATTGTTATGTATCAGATACCGACAGGTGTTTCCTATATGGAGACTCTCAAAGAAAGAGAACTTTCTGTTCTCGAACTTTCTGGCCTCGAGTTCTTCACGAACTCGAGGCCTTACCTTCCGGATCGGGGATTTCCGGGATGGAAGGCCTACGATGAAACAAAGCCTGCCGGAAATGCGGTGGAAGAGTCCGGGAGATGATCGTTGGGCCAACGGGAATTTCTTCCGGGGTATTTCCGGTAATATCTATCACCACCGGCGGGAGACCTCGGGACCATGGTCCCCTTTGAGTTCCACTGGTTCCGGGAAGTGCCTGATTCCCCTGGGGAGTGCTCCTTCCGGAAATCAAGGGAACGGCTGGTTCTGGCCTCCGTAAAGTATGCTTGACGACACCCACAGGCTTGGGTGTTTTCGCCGGTAGATTAGCGGGTTCCGGTGACTCGCGTTTCGGCTTCTCTCTCTGGAGTCCCGGTTCCGGGCCCTTAGGCAAGGGAATTTCTTCCACGGGAGTAGTAGGGCTATGAGAGATCTGGCTCACTGTGACTTTGAGATGATCTTTGGTATGTTTGGGCACTTGTTCTCGCTCGCTTTGACCTTAAGATGACTTCCTTCCTCCCCCTTCCCCTTTTATTGCAATAATAATAATAATTTTTATTATTATAAAAAATAGCTGAAAAAATGGTGTGGGACCTGAAAAACATAAAGTGGTGGTGGTGTGGTTTACCGTTGAGGTAGGCTCACACATGAAGCCTGGGCATCGATTTTGTTCAAAAGTTCAAGTATCTACATCATAGCGCGACATAGAAGCGTGGAGCAGTGGATGTTGCGCGCTCCAGCACCAAGTATTAAATGGCATGAATGTTCGCTCAAGCAGCACCAAGAGCGGTGGCGGCGGCGGTTACCCCCCCCCCTTTCCTAACTTTTTGCCTTCTTTCTGATTGGTCGAAAATCCAAGATGGCGTAAATAGCGGGAAATGTGCATAAATTTGAAATTCAATTGGAAAATAAAATGTGTTGGTGTGGTGGCAGCACAGTCGTACGTTAGGACCATCTTATATTACGAGCAGCCACTGGATAGAATTACTAGTTTCAACAATAATCTGAAGCGGATACATCTTGAAGAGGCAGAGCGACATCGACAACAAGCTGCAGCAAGGCTTCGAGAAACAAGTTATTTTCATAACTTCTTCTTATTTCATCAACTTGGTGGCAGCACAGTCAGCAAAAGAGTGGGGAGCATCCTACCTCAAGAACATATTCTTGACTTAGCCATCAGTTTTATCGAGGAGTTGAAGCGACAACATTTCAAAGAAATAGATTGACATCGTAGCGCTACAATGGATTTCAGCAAATTAAATGCAGTTTCTCGCGTGGAGCACAAGAGGATCATAGATCTTGAACGGGAGTGAAACTACAGGCTGATAAAGGTGTCTGAGGTTAAGACCTCATACGGGCCAAAAATTGTGATTACTCTGGATGGAGAGTCTACCGTCTTTTTGCCCGAAAGTGTCTCGAATTTGTTGTACCAGGACCAGGAACAGCTGCAGCAACTCAAGGAAGCCTTGGAGATGACTATTCAAGTCTATTTTCGTTACCTCGGTGGCGAAATGAACTCTTGCGAGTTCTTCAATTTAGCTCAATCTTCTGACGAATAAAAAAATAAATAAAAAAGTAGAAAGTAAATAAAAATGAAAAATGAAAAAAATCATAAGAGTGGAGGGGGTCATCCAGAAGGAAATTACTATATTAGAGACTCATCGCATGAACTTCAAGTCATTCTAATTGAGTACTTGGTGCGACAACATCCGAAATGAAATTCATCGTCGATGTGCAAGGCTTTGCCATGCCTGAAAGTGAGCTGTATGGACAAGGAAACAAGTTCGTGGTCAAGGAGCTAGCTATAATCAGAATCGAGCCCTCTGATGGAGCTGATATGGAGACGTGCCTTTTCCAGCCTTCATGCACATGGTTGAGTCTGCCAGCAACCGTCAAATTAATGAATTCCTGGTTAACTGCAAACTACCACGGGATTCCATGGGCAGCTGGTGATGTACTTTACGCCGAGTACAAAAATATTGTAAACGCAAAACTTAAAAATGCCAGCTACGTTTTTGTAAAAAGACTGGAAAAAAAGGGCTGGCTTGAAAAAACCCTGGACAGATGGCCTATCATCATCAACCTCAAAGACATTGGCTGCCTATCGCTGAAAACCTTGCGAGTCTCAGCTTGCGCATACAGGAATTTCCATGCCAATGGACATCACTGTGCTACAGAAAACGGCCGTAACCTGAGGATGTGGTTCCGAGAAACTTATGGCATCGCCCCATCAATGAAGAGATAGCTTGCACTGATACGTCATTCTCGTTGTTTAAAAAACCTGGACACCGAAGACATCGCAGCACTTCCAGTTGAAATCATAATTGGCTTCCTGAGCAATGACATTGAATGCGCTTGGGAGAAAGTTCCAGATGAATTCCAGCTCAACCCAGAAATCGCCAGCTATCGCAGATGTCAAAAACATTGGACCTCACATGATGATGACGTCATCGATGGACCACCTCCATTTGTTCGCAATCGTAACTTTTGTCGACGTTAAAATTGTAAATAAATAGTTCTACATAATACTCTGATCATTGAATATTTAAAATGTAACATGTATACATCACAGAAAATAAATTTTGAATCGATTGTAATTGATGTGTTTTTCATTTCCCCAGAAAAAGAATTCATGAATAACATATATAGTAATCATTAACAAAAAAAGTGTCACCATAGGTGGGATACGAACCTACTTACCTTTGAATTTACAATGCTTCATACATTAATCTTACTACCTAGACCATGGTGACACCTTTAACGTAATAAATTAAAAATGATTGTCGTGACTATTTTACTCATCGTGGGTTGCGGATCCTAGACATCGTTGGCTTTTGCTTCACTAATAATTTAAAATTGAAAGAGAAAAGAAAAAAAAACATTTTATTGAGAATTTTGAAATCACTTCCAGTTTATTCCATGACTATGGGCATAAAATAATAAGATTGTATATCTAGTTAAATGAATTCATTTATTCAAATTACAATATTCCTTACAGTCTAACTGTTTTTTCTGCGATACAGTATTCATAACTTTCGCAGTTTGTTCGATTCTTCGTAGAAATCTTACACGATCTCGTGCAACTTGTTCCCATGAACCACGTCGAGTTCCTCTATAGGCGAAATCCCACGCGTACAGTTTATGCACTGTAGGTGGGTAACAATCAAACGTAACTTGCTTCATAATTTTTTTACAACGCCACTAATTGGTTGATATTCTATTGTACGATCGTGTATGATTAGACAATATGCAGAAGTCGTAGCGGGGAAATTGGCGCCTGATTCAAACTCGAGACGAGCATCAACTGGACCAGTGATCAAGGAATTATTTTGTTTGGCACAATCGATAACTACAAGAGGTGCATCAGTTTTGAATTGAGTTTTTGTTAACAATGGAGCAGTTTTTCTACCATAATATGAAGATTGAAAATGAGCAAACATTTCGTTTAACGTTGCAAATTCGTTTCGTTGAAAGTCAATGTTAAGATTAACGTAAGGGTAACATTGTGAATTTAGATACAATTTGATATCTCGCAAGTTACAGTTATCAAAGTTGCTCATATTCCCAGTTCTAGCATTTTTCCGTCCAACTTGGAATCCAACGATGATGTATCTCGGCTTTTCCAGTTGAGTTGTTGTTTTGACACTCCAAACATGCTTAGTAGTTTGCGACAACAAAGGGTACTCGTAAAGTTCCCAACTTCGAAAACTCATGGAAATCCTTGGATCAGTAGCGATGTAATTAAGCATTCTAATTTTCTCCAAGTCCGAAACTTTAAAGTAAGGATTTAACCATTCGATTTTGCTAATGGTTATCTTGTACTCTTCTTCGTTCGCAGCAAGCTGTGTGATCACGTTGACGTCGTTGTTGGCTCGCAGAATAATGAGTTCATGTTTTGCATTGACGATAACTCGTTGATAATCTTCAGCGAATCCAAAGATGAAATTCAGTGGAATGCATATGTCAAAATATCCATTATTTTTTTTAATTATCTTGTATTGTCAACGATCCATCCAGCATTTTCCATCATGTAATCTTGGTCAGGGCTCTGCGAAACGTAGACCTTCATTGTCGTTGTGAGACTAACATTTTTTATTCTTTCAATCTCAAAAGCATTAAGCTCATATCGCATTTCTTCAAATAAATGACAGATGCCATTGTTTACTATCGATGTATGTTCAATGGGAGTCACTCCATCGATTTTCGTCAATTTTCCTTGTATATGCAGCGAACTTTTGCTTGGTAGCATATATGAATCTTGATTCTGGATACTGATGCGGATTTCATCGTTGTTGTTAAACGTTGACGAGGCGTATGGCTGGTGTGCGTAAACTTCATACTGCGCTGCCGACTCGTCGAAGACGATCTTCTTTTCGATGGATCACATGGTATAAGGCAAATTAAGCAGCAAATCTTTTTCGGATTCTTAGACCGAGACTTTTCAGAAACTGAGCGTTCTCGGTTGTGAGCTCTTTGAGAGGTTTGCGATGACTGGTGGGTTTTTGACATGCTGTTGGACTTTTCTACTCTCCGTAAACGATTCCCATTACTCACTTTTCACATGCAGTCTGATAGTGATATCTTCTCCTCGAAAATTTAACAGCTTATCTTCTTGATCAACAATACGGAGCTGCAGATGATGTATTGCTTGTACGGTGACTGGATGATAAATGACGTGAGTTGGCACTTCAACGATCTTATACCAGGTGTACTCCTAATTAATTTCCGGTTTTTTTGCAAATAAAACACATAATTCCAAAAAAACCGTAACCTTTAATTTATTCAAAGTATTTTCCAATGCTTTCTATACAGTTTTCCCACCTTTCTGGTAAATTGTGGATACCACGCCAGTAAAAATCATTGCCTTTGGAGGTGAACCACTCGGTGAGCCATTTTCGTACATTTTCGTACGAGTCGAAGCGCTGCTCAGAAAGGGCATGGCCCAACGAGGCAAAGAGGTGGTAGTCGGATGGCGCCAGGTCTGGTGAGTAAGCCGCATGATCAAGCACTTCCCACTTGAGCCTTTCCAGCGTGTCACGAACGACTTTCGACTTATGCGACGGCGCATTGTCGTGGAGCGAAATCACCTTCTTCTGTCGTTGTTGATATTCTGGTCGGTTTTCCACAATGGCTCGGCTCAAATCTTTCATTTGCTGTTTGTAGCGAACGGCATTCACAGTTTCACCAGGTTTCAGCAGTTCAAAGTATATAACACCGGACTGGTCCCACCACACACACAGCATGACCTTCCGACCGTAACGATTTGGCCGTGCCGTCGATGTCGATGCTTCACCTGGACTCACCCACGATTTGTTGCGCTTAGGGTTCTCCAGGAAAATCCACTTTTCGTCACCAGTAACAATACGATGCAGGAAAGACTTTCTTTCGTATCGTTGAAGCAGCATTTCACAGGTCACTTTTCGATTCTCCATTTGTCTCTCGGTCAGTTCATGGGGCACCCACTTTCCACACTTCTGAATTTTTTCCATGGCTCGCAGACGTTTGGAAATTGCTTGCTGTTGAACTCCCAACGCATCTGCAAGCTGTCGTTGCGTTTGCGTGTTGTCTTTATCTAATAATGCTTGCAATTCGGCGTCATCGAACGATTTTCGCTTGCCGGAGCGTGCGGCGTCGTTCAGGTCGAAATCTCCATTTTTGAACTGTCGAAACCACGTTTCACATGTTCGAAGTGTTAATGCACGATCACCATAAACTTCCACAAGCGCACAGTGGCTCTCGGACACTTTTTCCCTGATTTAACATGAAAAGCAATGCATGGCGCATATGCTCAAAATTCGGTACAAAATTCGACATTTTTGAAGCGCAATAAAAACTTACTGGAAGATTTGTTCAAGAAAATGTCAACGCAGTTCAAGCACTCGATATGACTGAACAAAATGACATATGGTATGTGTTACCAACAGCGGTACAAAACAGAACGCCATCCATTGAAAAAACCGGAAATTACTTAGGAGTACACCTGGTATCCTGGTGGTGCCACTGGGAAGAATTCGTGAATGGTATGCACTCGTTTTTCATTGATGTATGCTCCCGTAGTAATGTTGCACTCGATACGCAAAGCGTTTACGGCAAGGATTTTCACAGGTGAATCAGACTTGTGTGTGACATTTGCTTCGATGATGCGTGGATTGAAGCCCAGCAATTTACCAATAGAATTTTTTGGTCGAAAATCAATACTTTCATTGCATCGAATTTCACTGCGTGATGTACTATTGTTGGCTCGTAGACTCAGCTGAGTTCCCTGTGGAAGCTCTTCCTTTAGAAATGTTTCTTTATCATTCAACTCGTAGTTTCCTGGAGGTATTGTTATTACATTATTGCCAATGTAAAATTTGTTGTTGTCCACGTCAATGTTAGGGACTGAATTAAATGTCAAAAACTCTACGAGCCCCAAAAAAATTTTTTTTGAGTACACAGTTCAATAGGAATGAAATAATTCTCTTCCAAAATAGACGATTCCCCCGAAAGTGTTAGTGTTAATGAATCCACCATGGCTGTCACTAGTAGACTGATGTAAATTTACGCATGATCAATGCTTTTATCTAGTAAAAACTCAAGGCACAGATGTCCACAGATGATCGTGTCATAATTCTGGTATTTGTCACGATTGTATTTGATTACGCTACCGATACCGAAGTAGTCCATAAGTTCACGAGGTGGTTGTAGATTGCCAAAGCTATCGAAATAAATGATTCGATTGCCGGTTTTCCGACAGGCGACCCAATGTGTCCCAGGACCATTTTTAGAATCCAAACTGACAATGGCAGCTTGAGTTTTCTGAGGCCCAGTATTCGGTAAATCATTTCTCATGTAAACACCTCGGAAATATGGTATTTGAAGAATTTTCGCATACTCCAGCAAATCCACATTGGTCAGTGGTCGGTTCGGTAGCTCTACACGTTTTTTAAATGGAGTCTCAATCCAGATCCCCACGGTTTAAAGTACAATCCTTTTCCCACGCTGATCGATTCCATCTTGAGGTTATGTCGTCTGGATTCCTCCAGCTGACGTTTAGCTGCTCGGGCGTCGTTGATAGCCTTAGCAATACTAGCAGCGCCACCTGCTGATGCTTCAGTAGCACTAAGTCCCGCGAATATAGGTAGTAAAAAAGCTGGCAAAATGCCTCCAATTTTGCTAGGCACCGGAAGTACATGAGGCACTCGAACTTTCTTTTTGCCACCAGCTTCTTTGACTGCAGCTCTTGCAGCTTTTAATGTTGATTACACAGAACCTGTAGCCTTAGCTGCTATTTTTGCTGCATCGATGACTTTCCTCAGGGGAATCTTTTTTCGCTTCACAGATTTCTTGATTTTTTTTAGCCCCATTCCAAGTTTTTTCTTGATCTTCATGATGCCTGCAACTCCAAGTGCAGCTACTTTTTCGCCAACTCCTGAATCCTTGGCAAAAACACGCTCGATTACTTTTTTTGCTAGCAATTTATCAGCTTCGTGTCTTACTGACAGATTATCACGATTTTTTGAATAAACGATATCGTGCTCCCTGCACGCTGAATCGAGAGGATTGATTCCACGATCCCCACGTACCAATCTCTTGACAAGCTTTGTTCCTGGACCACAAAATTGATAGCCTGGTATATGAAGTTCAACGGGGAGCTTATTGATGACAGTGTTAACGAGACCGCGTCCACTCACAACCATTGCTCAACTGAGCTCATGGCTATAAGTACCCCGTATTTATAGGTTTTTGAGTCAAACGCTAATGAACTATCATGGAGTTTATACCACAAAGTGCTAAGTTCCCTGTCATAAACTTTGATGAATTGACAGAGAAGCGAAAAAAAATTAAACGTCACGGAAATTTGCTACCCAATACAGTTTGCGCTATAATCTGTGGACCTTCAAATTGTGGTAAAACTAATGCTCTGCTCTCACTAATAACACATCTAAACGGATTGAGATTTGAGAACGTCTACACATATTCAAAATCACTCGAGGAGCCTAAATACAAGTACTTGGAAAAAATCATTGAACCTGGCAAAGGAGTAGGATATTTTCCATATAACGACAACGAGCAAGTTGTCAGTGTGGAGGAAGTCAAGCCGAACTCTGCGATGATATTCGACGATGTGACATGTGAAACACAAAACAATATACGTGCGTATTTTTTCATGGGGCGTCACCGAGATGTAGACAGTTTCTATCTCTGTCAGACTTACGCATGTATCCCGAAACACTTCGTGCGAGATAACGCTAACATGATTATACTATTTCGTCAAGATGACATGAATTTAAAGCATGTTTCCGACGATCACGTTAACACTGATATGACATTTGCACATTTTCGAAATTCATGCGCAACTTGTTGGAATGATAAGTATGGTTTCATCGTCATTGACAAGGATAGTGAAAAAGGGCGGTACAGAAGAGGATTTGATTGCTTCTATAAAATGCGATGACTTTAAGATAAGGATATCAGTATCATCTAAACTCTGCTCGAAGATTGATCGTAAAGATGTACTACACCAGATTTTACAAGCCAGTAAAGCCATCCGTCGTAAACATCGTCTGCTGAAACGTAGGAAAGCTGTAGTGGAGACGTTGGTGCGAGAAGTGTTCAAGCCCATCATCGATCTACTTCAGTCTTTGACTAACGGGATGCGGAAATGAAAGAAATAAAAGAAATAAAAAAAGAAGAAATGAAAAATGAGGAAACATCTGCAATGGTGGAAGAAGAAAATACATTTGAACCCTCTCAAGTAGAGCCATCTGGTGAAGATTTTATGAGCTTCAATCAAACAATGAATGATCAGAGTTTTGCACCGAGTATTGTCAGCTTACCAGCTGCTACTACTGATACATTGACAAAATACTTAAAAATGATAAAAAACAAAATGCAACGAAGAACTCTCGACATGCACTATGGAGTACGACTACTGGGAACTGGATTGTTTATTGGAAATGCGCCGATCGATTTCACAGATAACTTTGTTAAAGTTGGGGCTGAGGAGTTTGAAAAAACACCAGGACTTATCGAACTGATATTCAAAAAAACACCAAACAGTTTGATTGTGAATAAAGTTGACGTGGAAAACTATAAGAAAATCATCCGTCAAACGAGTGCAGATAGAAAAAATTATCAACCCGACAGGAGTCTACGAGGTGGTAAAGATATGAAGTATCTCACATACATTGCTGACAAGAAAGTAGGTACAGGTGTATATAACGTAGTCAATCCCGGACGTGACATCGATTATATGCATTGGGATAATCCGAACGAGCTCGTTGATCGCTTGCGACTTATAATAGCGTCACAAGCAGCCGGAAAAAACAGTCACATCAATGAAATTAACTCAATCGTCGAAGAGCTGAGAGAAGCTGAGATTATGTATTAAGACTGTAGCAACATTCAGCTTCATTTACAATCGAGACGATGGCAAGTGTAGGCGTTTTTGGAAAACATCTTACCAAGACACAAGGACAACGTGGCCCTCCCGGTGTTGGATTAGAATTGACTGCGGAGCAAAACTATGATATAATGGGAAAAAGGTTGTGTAATGTTGGTGAATCGCTGACAATTACTGATGCAGTAAACCTTGCAGAAGTTAATAGAATTGTTGGAGGAGCAATTCAATCACAAATACATGCGATAGACGAATTAAAAAAATCGTTGGAAACCTTGAAAGATCTATTTCAAAAGCATGTGATTGAATATTTTAAGCAGATGTCCGTAATCTTACATCGCGTGCAGCGCATTGAGAAAGTAATACATGTTACATCAAAAAAATAATATGTATGAATAAAAGCATACATACAACTATACCGCACTCATTATCAATCTGAACGTCAGAAGAATGAATTCGAAAGAAGCTCTAGTATAAGAACTCTATAAATCTGCAAGGAAAAATTATAAACGACGTCATGTTGAAATGCGAGGATTGGATGAAACATGGCAAGCTGATCTCGTTGACATGTCAACTTATGCTGACAAAGGCTACAAGTTCCTGCTCACTGTCATCGATGTGTTTTCCAAGTATGCATGGCCGTTCCTATCAAATCTAAAAATGGACCTGACGTCACTGCTGCTATGAAGACTGTGTTGAGAGATTGCCAGCCCAGGAATCTGCACGTTGATCAGGGTAAGGAGTTTTACAACAAAGACTTCAAAGCCCTTATAAAGCAACATGGAGTCAACATGTATTCGACCTTTAGTGGCATGAAGGCGTCTATTTGCAAACGATTTACTCGTACACTGAAGAGCAAGACGTGGAAAAAGTGTTCTCTCCAAGGTCATTACAAGCGGAACAACATCCTACCGGATCTGGTATCAAGCTACAATGCAACGAAACATCGCACTATCAAGATGAGACCCAAGGATGTTACTGCGGCTGATGAAAAACGTCTGCTTCGTGAAGTCTACTCCAAAAAATTTGTGAAAGAGAAGCAAAAATTCAATGTTGGCGATAAAGTTCGAATCAGCAAGTATAAACACATCTTCGAGAAAGGATACACACCTAATTGGACAACGGAAATATTTACCATAGCTGCCGTGAAACCAACGCATCCTATCACATACAAACTCAAGGACTACCAAGATCAACCTATTGATGGCGGATTTTACAAAGAGGAACTTGCTAAAGTTAATTATCCTGATGTATATCTCATTGAAAACGTTTTGCGAAAACGTGGAAATAAAATTTATGTTAAATGGCTTGGATTTGATAATAGTCATAATAGTTGGATTAATAAATCTGATGTGTGACTCTATGAAACAACGTTTTATTGACTGTAAAACCTTTTCCTTAATAATCATAAGTCAGATACAGGCAAAAAATATTTGTTTTACATAACATGTACCGTATTGAGAAAATTTTTTTAAAGCCCCATTTATTGAAAATCTAAGTTCAGTTTCGATAGGAAAAAAAAATAGGATGAAACATTCAAACAGTTATACAAATACTTATTAACCTTATAAACCTTCGGATAGGAAAAGATTGGGTATCAGTTTTATTTCTTATATTTCATGGTCCTGAAAAGGACCGGTTTTCGGAGCTTGAGGAAGAAAATCAGTCTATGTTTGTCAAAATCTTACGAAGTGTTTTTAGCGTATTATTCGATGTCCATTTCACTTGGCAGTCTGTAGTGACCCCACGGTAGTGTATCAGTTGATCCTTGTTGAAGACATCTTTTGCTATCGGAAGGACTTCGAGCGAGCTTGATTTGTTTATCAATGGTAACAATTGTTACACAAATGGTACTTTTTCCTTGTTCTTGCGATTTTTAAACTCTAATATATTATTCTGAGGCGTTGTGAGAAGGATGCTGCATTTGTTGTGTTCAGAGCAGTCTGCATCATGGCTAGCCAATTTTTCAGGTGTCCAAAAATAATGAAGGCAGTGATCACAAATATAAGTTTTTTCCATTTCTTTTATTAATCTGGGAGCTGAGCAATTGTGAAAGGTTTTTAATCCACACATAGTGAAAACGAAGTGGCTCGAGGTCTTCTTTTTTTTTTCTCTCTCCTTCATCTGGTTCTTCTTCATTCACATAATAGTTTTGTATGAGCAGCAAGTTGACATGTTCATCTTGTTTTTTTTTGGTGATGTAAACTGGTGCTACTATGAAGCTCTTCTTTTTTTGTAAAATATATACATTGACTGAAATTTCATATTGTTCTTCAAATTTTCGCACATCCTTCGGTACCACTGGAAACGAAATCCTTTCAAACTTCAATTCATTTTCATACCTCAAGTAATTTGTCAAACGATCTACATTCTTTTTCGCAGGATGCAATGCCAAGAGGATGGCCCATTTGAAACATTGATTGTCATTGTTCTTTACATTTATACAAGCTTTTCTATTTTTGATTGGTGCAGGCAATTCAATGTAGGAACTACCTCTCATTGGATTATATTTATTGATGTTGATCGATAGGTTGATGATTCGACGTAGCGTCCATCCTAAGTCCCTCTCTTGAAATTCGTCAGCTTGTCGTGTTATAGTTTCCAGCACGTTATCCATATACCATTGTTCAAGATCAGTTGTTTGAAGAATAGGTCGATTTTTTGTATGGAACGCTTTTATTTTAGACAACTCTTTGTCGTTTTTTATCACACTATATTCCCCTTCGAGCGAGGTATTGACCTTGACTGCGTTTTCTTGTGTTAAAACATTCTTTACGTTCTCTATGAAAAGTGCTTTTACATCTCGCGAAAAGTCATTGATGTCCAGATAATGATGGTTTACGATGAGTTCAGTCCTAAGGCGTCCTCCAAACGCTGAATCGATGTCCTCTCAGACCATCGGCTTGACTTGCAAGCCAGCTCCTTGAACCAGCAGGTTCCTCAAGTGTTGATTATAACTGCGAAGCTGCTTGATGATTTGAATACAGTGCAGTCGTGGGAGGTTGGTGGTTGTACGTGCTGATTCTGACAGGTTTTTCACACATTCTTCTGCTTTTACAATCAGGGCTTCCACTTTGAAAGCATCCACTGGGGTTACTTGCAAAAGATGCCTTTGATTTTTCAGGACTTCCTTACCCTCGTTAATCGACATTTTGCAATGAAAAAGAGCCCTTAGAAGGACTGGTTAAAATGCCATTTACGAAAGTAAGATAGAAGTTCGAATTTCGTTGACGCTCCTGGGTGTCGCGCTGCGATGTCGCTCTGCTTTTCGAGTTGTAGTCGCTTCGGCTCCTCGATGAAACTGATGTCAAAGTCAAGAAAATATTCTTGATATTAGGTGCTTCCTACTCCTCTGATGATTCCGTCGACTTTGCTGCCATCACGTTGGCGTAATGAGAAGTAGTCCTAAAAAAGGAATGGTTTGAAGCCTTGCTGCAGCTCGTTGTCGCGCTGCGATGTCGCTCTGCTCCTTCAAGATGTATCCGCTTCGGTTTATCGTTGGAACTGGTGATTCTTTTCAGTGACCACGTGTAATAAAGAATGCTCTCCCGCCCCTAGTGTCGACTGTGTTGCCATAATCTCAAAACAACATTTATTTACTACACAATTTTCAATCTTCAAAATTTTATGCTTTTTTTTTACTACTCTTTAATTTTAAAATTATTATGAGAAAAAAATTTTTGAACTTTTCAAGAATTCACTCTATTAAACAAAAATTCTGAATCATCATGTGCTCATGTGAATTAAGTGGCTCTGAAAAAGCAAGATTATTGTATTGGAGTTTGAGTTTTTGGTATCGTGGACATTATATGTGATGGCTTTGAAAAAAGCTACTTTATTGTAATTCAATTATTCTTGACACATATTTTTTTAGTGGCCCTTAGAAGGGCCGGTTGTGTGTGAATGTGCGCGCGCGCGCGCGTGTGTGTGTGTGTGTGTGGTGAAAATTTACAGTGTGGATGATCGGCTGAAGGCAGAGTACTGCGCTTCCATCTTAAATGGGTGGTGCGTTCCACCGAAATACTGGAAGTGGACCCTGTACCACTGGTCTCTGGCGCTCTCCAAGAAAGACTCGAACATATCGTTTTCGATGATGTTTCGGGATACACGGCGTGGGAGAAAGACCCGCCAGTGGTGTCGTACTGTCACCAGTACTTTGTCGCCCCATCGTGACTGCACCACCTCCATATTCGTTATTCGATATCTCCTCTGCAGCTTCAAATCTTTGACTGAAAATAACGGTAGTTCCATGGTGCCTGGAAAATGTGTTGACGAGAACTAGTGAAATGGCTCTGAGATGCTGCCCTTTATATAGTGAAAATCTAACGCTTTCTCTTTACTCCCACCACTACTTCAGCAGTCAATAAGATTTCGACTTATCTTTTCCATTCATTTCACCTACGCTTTCTCCTCACCAGCAAGTTGCTCACCCCCACCACTACTCAAGCGGCCAATGAAATTCCAGATTTTCTTTTTATTCCTTCCACCTACGCTTTCTTGTTGGCAGCAAGTCGCTAACCCCCCATTTCTACTCGGGCAGCCAATATGATTTCAGATTTCTCTTCTTTTGTTCCAAAATTGTATAAAAGTGGCTCGAATGTATGGAAAATCATCAGTCACCATGGGACGAAGGAAGAAAAGCGAAAAGGTTCCGGAGATATCCAAAATAGTGATGCCTCGCAGGAAAGTCATCATCAGCCAATGGGGAACAGGAGAAGCAATCGCGATTCCTCGTGCATCACCACCTGCGAGGAAGAAGATCTCTAGCGAGAAACTTCTTGCGTTGAAAAAGGCTGCTGTGGAGACCACGGCGAAGCCCGAGCCGGTGTCAAAGACGGAGAATATAGATCCGACTGTTAGGAAACCAACGCGGCCTACGTTGATTTCACAGAAAAAAAAGATGCAATAATTCCAAAAAATCCGGTCCTTTTCAGGACCACGAAATAGTTCCGTAAAAGGAATATATATATTTTCATTATCGAAAAAAAAATTTGCTATTTTCAGAGCCAGAACATAAACGCAATGTAAAGATTTCATCCATAGAGATGGGTTTCGATGCTTCATCTTCTTCAAAAGCTTTGTTAGCCATTGCCATCCCTGACTTTCTCTTTCACTGCAGGCACCGTTGCTCCCGGGGAGTCTATGAATTCCGTTGCATATTTGAGATGCTGTTTTGCCCCTCGACTTTCACTTGTGTCATCATCCACTTCTCGCAAGAAATTTAAAAATAACTTTTTAAAAACTTTTGTTAGACGTCAACGCAGCATCTTTGAAACTTGATCATGCACAAGGTGTCGGGGCGGTTTCCTGAACTCTGCTAGATATGCATGGATTCGGCATGATCATCTTCACACACTTTTTATTTTACCATCTTCAGAAACCTTGGAACAATTTGAAAAATTTTTTAATATTAATTAATTTCCAACAATGACTTGGACTATTTCTTCAAATTTCCAACAATTTTTCAAGTATAAATAATCTTTCAAGCATTTGGTCAAATTCAACTTTTTGTACACTGAGAGAAATAATAGTGTTGAGAACTGAGATTTAGTTGGCTCAACTACGCCATGACGATGGATACGGCGAACATCATCATGTAGTTGGGTCAACTGCATGAGGACTTCATGAGCAGTAGTTGAAGTGACTTTCTTTTTTATTTAGCGAACTGCCATATTCGTAAGCGTAGACATCCTCATTCAGTTAAGTAGATCGTTTAATTCAATTAATCGTTAGAAACATTTTGTTCTGACAACTGTCAAAAATTTGAATCAGTCGTACTTCAAGTTGAAATGAACGCATTTCGAACTTCATCATATGGAAATATCAGTTGTTTGGATAGCGTTTTTAATTTGACTCAGATAGTTCATAATCTTCTTAAAAATGGCTAAAGGTTTCAATTCAACAATTTTCAAGTTCGATTAATAGTACACGACGTTATTCAGTTGAAACAGCTGATTCCAACATTTTTATAGAATGAAAATAGTATCACAGGCAATTCTTTTCTGCGTTATTATAACGACACATGTGTATTATGACAACTATTTTATAGTCGCGTCAACTAGATATGCCATTCATGCAAACGTATAGTGAATTTCAAATCAACTAAAAATACTTGTCAAATAAATGGCATCATACGATTGACTGAAACAAAAATTATATTTCTGTCGACTCTTGAAGCATTGCACAAATTGCATTATTTCATTTATGTAAACATATTGCTGTTATAGTCTAAATGAGTCCAGAATGAGTTGGAATGATAATTCAATGAAAAACAGTTGGTGCGTTGTGTGTTGATTTATTTTTTTCTTTTTCAATATACAATATTACACATAATATTTAGGTTTTTCACACTCAATACTGCTCAAATTTTTTCGTCACAATTTCTTGCTTACATTCTACAAACTTATTATATCCGTCCATTGCACATACCTGCGTCTTAAAAAAAATTACGTAGATTATGTAAAATACAATAAGGCTTCGATAACACGTATTGGTGGCACCAGGCCACTCTAAAACAGCATCGTGAACATTCGTTGAACAGGAATATAGTACGATATGCGCAAAAAAAATTTTTTTTTTTTACATTTATTACAGACGTTACATGTTAATTAGTAAATAATCTTATATATTTACAAAAAGAAAGTAAAAAAATTCAAATGAAACGCATGACAAAATGAAAAGTCAGGTACAGTAGGTCAGCGGGTCAATCAAGTTTTCAAAAAAACTGCTAATTGCAAAATTATGATTTTTCTATCGGAAGCGTGTTTCTCCGTAGCAGATAGCTCCATCTAAATTTGATACGATTTTCATGATTTTCTTATCTGAAAAACATATTGATTTTTGATCATCCTTCTGTATCTTCTTATGCTCAAATTTTTTCAGACACAAAAATTATTTCCATAGCCATAAATTGGTATAGATTAATGCACTGTATAAATAGATTCTAAATGAATATTTATTTTTTTTATTACAAATGGAATTGCTAAAATTAACCCACTGTATCCGACCTTCTACTACATACTAGCAAGGAATTAACATTTTATCTGGTACTAAGCGCACCTCCTCAGGTTTATACTTAATTAGATTTTTATGGTACACAATGCCCCATTTTTTTGAATCAATAACTTCAAATGCATGAAAATGGTGATTGAATCTATTGATATGGAATGTTTTACATATAAATAGAATATCATTCTCTTCAGTTAGTAAGATATTTTTGATAACACGGAAATCATGTGCGTTATACGCATCTGAAACGTCAATTGCCATGTCAACCACATACTTGGTACCATGAATTTCAATCCAAAAAATTTCTTTAACTTTCGTTTGCGCTAAGCCTGCTTGTTCAATACAAGTTTGAACATCATCGCAACTGTATAGCGATGATAATGGAATTTGAACTGAATTTCTGAACTTTAGGCGATTGTCAAAACCTTTTTCAGCACTAACTCTTCCTGCCCATTGAAGCTGATTCGTTAGAGCTAATGTAAAACAAATGTTAACTCTACTTCGTGTGGTAGATATGCTGTCTTTAAGCTCTTTGTGCTTCCTTTCGAAATGCATACAAGCTAGTTGCCACATGGGTCCAACAAGCTGCATTATTCGTGAATAATGCAAAAGAAAATGAAATTTCGGACGTAAGTGATCAAATAATCGTAAATATAACGTATGATGCTCGGTTACTAGAGTTCGAAATCTACATACAACGTTATCAGTTACATAGTCTTAAAGCAAAACACATGTTATTTCTCGCAAATTAATATATAACTTCCAGTATACATTATTCTCAGGAATCAAATCACCAATCATGAAGCCCAAATTTTTTATTAAAACGAGCATTTCTCCTGATGAACAAATATAATATCCTTCATTCAAGATTTTTTTAGAAAACTGGGGGATGATTTTATTAGAAATCGTATAACCATAACCGAAAAATCTGATACGATTATTCAAAATTTCTATCGTGAGATTGTTACTTCTATCGGTTATCAAACTTTGGAGAATTTTCGGAATTTCGTAACGAGCAATCCCTTCCAATAAATCATGCATAATATCAGCATAAAGATTTTCTAGCATATGAAAATTATTGTTGTAATGAAAAAAACATTGTTTATACATTCCGTTTACTTTATCTCTAATGTCCTGTTCTAGATTTGCTTTTGTTCGAAGAGATTTCAGATTCTCAACTACTGCATGTATCATCTCGCTTCTGTGTGATTGACAAAATCTACAATAATTTTTGGACGCAAAACTTGTATGCATTCCATAGATTTCATCCATGAACAGGTTATCACCTGTCACCAAAGCAAGAACAAAGAAAACTTGTTTAACACCTTGCTCGGTTCTTATTTGTACACCTTCATTTTCTAAAGTTTCCAGCTCATTTTTTAACGATCTAAGTACTTTATCGTGACCAAATCTACCCCTGTCCAAAGAATTATGAAGTTGTGCTAAGAATATGTTTTCAGTCATTGAAGCGTATACTGGCGGCAAAGATGCAATTTGATAATAAATTGCACCAACTTTATTAATAGTCGCGTGTGAGCCGAAGGGATTGTTGACTTCGAAGTCATCACCAAAAATCTTTAGTGGCAGAACAAATTTATTTTCAAATTTGGTTTCTATGCTTCTCCATAGTTTACTCCCAACGAATGAGGTCACTTGCGCTGTTTTACTAAGTTCTGATTCTTTGAAGCGAACGATGGTTTCGAAAACGCCAGGAAGCTCTAAAAACTGTTTTAAAACACGTCGCATCGGAATCATTTGACCAGTTGCATCTTTAATCTCTAAAGTTGTAATTCCATTTTGAAATTTCGCTTGCTTGTAAGCATCAATAAAGTAAGAATAGGGTTTTACAAGAGTACCAAGTGTTTCCATGTCTTTTTGTCGCAAATACTCTGACCTAAAATCTATAAAAGGATTCTTTACGAAGTGTAATACTTCGTCAAGCTCATTGTTGTTGCCAAATTTTTCGAATGTTTGCCCGAAAACTCCTTCAACAATATTCGTTACTAGCACATTGGAAAAATCTGAGGTGTAATCAACAATTTCTTGAATCGTGTTTCTATTCAGTTTTATATTAGAATACAGTTTTTGAGTGAAATTTCTAACTGCTTTAGTTACTGAATCCTTAACATCTTGAATATTGAAACTGAATTTGAGATCATGCTTGCTATTTGCACAAGGGATAGGCTGCACATTTTCATAACATCGTTGCGCAAGGTTATGTGAAATTGCCTCATCGTCATTGTTATTTTCCAATTTTAAGTCAAAAATGTTTTGATTAACAAACTGAGTTGAGTTTGAATTACTTGAAGGATCTACTGTGGAGGTAACGTGATACGACTTTAAATGCTTCTTAAAAGAATAAATATTATTAAATGGTCTACAGCAATTTGGTTGTTGGCATTTCAAGGAAATATAGAAAAGTGTTTTATGCTTCAGTTTTAAATGATTTTCAAAGATTTCCCAATGTGTTTCTTTATATTCACAATAAGGACATAAGCACTCCATTTTTAATAAAAATTACTGACAGACACAATATAAAACGTATTGTACTTCGTCAAAAAATAAAATATTGGAAAAGAATTCTTAATTGTGACGTACAAAATTTCCGAGAGTTTCATTTACATCAAGTCTTTTGGTTTTTAATGAAACTGTACAAATGAACAATCTAACGTAACCTATGCTAACGTTGAAGATCAGTCGAGTTCATTCATATCTAAGCGTCGCAACACTTTTGAAACATGTGGCTTCAATTTGTCATAAACTGTATGTACTTTGTAAATCCCTCTTTGAATGAGGATCCACACTTGTTCAGAAGCGAGTGGATATTCAACATACCAAGATTGAAATGATTTGAAACAGATGTCCAAGCATTTCAGAGCGGTTTCAAACTTGTACCTAATTTCATCAACCACGAGGTAAAAAAATGTCAAATTTTCTAAACGATTACCAACACCTACAATGTAAGGCTGTACGGGTAATCCCCACTTTTGCATTTCCTTCGCCTTCTCCTGATGGCTTGTCTCGATATCCGCGCCATTCTAAACACAAAACCAAAGCATACATTTATTATAGCATAAGTAAATAATAGTCAAAGAGTTTTCATAAAAATGTGATCTCCCATATTTTTCTCCCCTGGGTAAATATTTGTTCTATTGCATTGGTCGTGAAAGCAGACCTTTTTTATTTGAAGTTTTTCTTTCTCTGACAATGACAAAGATTGACAAGTAGTTTTTTCAATGCTTATCGAGTATTTTCTGCAAAAAAAGCAAGCGAAAGTATACTTTTCATCAAGCTCTGTTCTTTTATACTTTCGGGAAGGCAAAACCGTTGCTAACTTTTGATTTTGCGACGAATGTAAACAATGAAAAAAAGTAAATAAAAACTGGGCTTTTCATTTTTTCACGAAAATATACAAGAAACACTAAATACATTATTTTGCAGAAATGTGTACAGGTAACCAGAAAAATAGTTTATCTTGTTTCCAATTATTCTTTGGCCCTATAGCAAAACATTGTTTGCCTGATTCGTTAGATGCCTAGCACATTGTAATTTATAGGATTTGTACAAAAGAAGGCAGTCTCACCAGAATAAAAACAGCAAAAGAATCTCGACTCTCAATCGAGGTTGGCTTCCAAATTTTTTTTGATGGAGTGCTGTATCGTGTTCTTGGAGATACAAGGTGCGGGAGTAGCATCATCTGCACAAACTGTCGGGAATCTGCAAACAATATTTAAATATTTAACACTTTCTAACGAGTCTAGAGGAAACTGAAGTTTTAGAAGTACAAAAAAAATCAAATAGCTTCGGACACAAGTAAAAGAAAAGATCTTTTAGATAATGATGTTTTTACTAATTCATATTTGCGAATTTTGATTTTCTTTAATATTGTGTATATTAAAAATACAATTTTTCTACAAAATGTTTTTTAAAATAAATTGTAATTTGTTTGGAGTGAAATGAAAGTAATGAATTTTCACAATTGTAAGTAATCAATATCAAATGAAAAATAATGTTGATAATCCCATGACAACTAAATATTTGTATGATATTATTTATTATATTTTCAAAATGCGTTTTCTCATTTGTTGTTGCGTCTTTGGAGCGACTGGTTTCAATAAAAGACTTTAAGAATTTGTCTTTAATGTTTTTCTCATTGTCTTTAAGATCGCAAACATTCCAAAGCCGATCGAAAAACTTTGTCCCATGAGGAAAATAGATCATTGGATTCAGAAAAAAGCTTCTTGAAATCAATATCCACAAGAATGTGTCCTTTTTGGGATCCAATTACTGAATATTCCTGCATATATTCAATAACTTTACTTGTTGACCCACTCTTCTTTACCAAGTCGTTATAGCGATCAATGGTTGTAATATCCCAGTGCCTTTGCAGCTCTTCAAAAGGTTCACTATTATGTAATAGCCATTGTTTGCTTCGAAGAACATCATCTGTAACAGAATTTTTTTAATAGAGTAAAGTATATTTCACATTGTAAAAGAGCAATATGAGAATTTACCAATTGAATTGGAGTCGTTGCGAATTAGAGCTGAAAAACATGTTGTCGCTCTATTTTTATTTTGGAAGCGCATATCTCGACAAACTTTGAGTTTGTTCCCGAAGGCGTAGTATAAACGTCCTCGACATTTTTCTGAAGCGTTGTCTTTGGATTGCCGTTTCAAAACTGGAAGTATGAAGTAGACGTCTGGATCCTCGTTGGGAAAGAGCTGAACAATTTCTGCAGTGATATCGATGTAATATTGGACAGCCAAGAAACTGGAAATAAAGCGTAAATAAGTTAGCATGAGTCATGAAAATTGCAAATGCACTTAGTGCATTATTTACACAAACCTTGTTAAGTCAGTCACCAAATCTTCTGCAATTGTGTTGCAGATGAGCACACTTGTCTTGTCTAATAGGAAACCTTTTTTTTCGTATTCAGTTATCATACACTTCGTATGAAAACTTCGATTAAGCAAGTTGGAAATATAGGTTTTTTCTCCCTTTCTCACTCGGTTTCTGTAATTGCTTTTCTGGTGGAGTTCTGCCCTTGGGCGTTTACAAGGAGGGCAGCTATTTTCAGTGTCGCTGTTAGATTCACCGTTTTCGACGTCGCTCAAGGAAATGGCACTGGCTGCATTTGACCCATTTGACAAGCTAGAAGGTTGTTGGACCTATAAATAGAATAATTATTTAGACTATAAGTATCAATTAGTAACATTGTGGAACACAAAGAAAATGGCAGAGACAAAAATGCCGGAAATCGATGGGAAACCCTCAAAACCTTATGCCGAAAGATTTTTGCGAGTTGCATGCCAGTTTTTGAGTAATATAGAATTAACTCTTTTAAAGAAAACTTCGGCATTATGAGCTTGTTTTCAAGTAGCAGAAAAAAAAATTGGTTTTCAGGACAACTCAATTTATTTTATAAATAAATTTGCATAAAATATTATTATTATTCGATTAATTGAAATTTTTAATATGTTTGCATTTTTAATTTATTATTATTTATTTATTTATTTATTTATTACACAAGTTCAAGATTGAAATTCGCTATTGGAAAAAATAAATTTGTTACCTGAGAAAAAATGTTGATATGCAGGATAATAATTTTGAAATGTCAATTTTTTAGGGGGAACAACCAAATCTGTTCTTGAATATATTCTTTTTTTTTTTAATATTTTGTCATGTTCAAATTATGTATTCAGGCAAAGAATTTCAGAATTGAGTTGGCTATTGAAAAAAACAAATTGATTCTTGAAATAAAAAGTTTCGATATTCAGGATAACGATTCTTGAATGTCAGTTTGTAGTTGAAAAAAATGAATTGGTTTACTATACAGAGAAATTCTTTGTACATCTGCATATTTGATGTTTTAAAAAAATTTGTTTTTAATAAAAATGTTTCGTCTCGCTCCAGACTGATATATTCATGCAAACGATTTTGATATTTAGGATAACGATTCTTGAATGCCAATTTTTGGTTGGGAAATACATATTGGTTTATCAGAAATATTTTTCTTGAATCTTTATTAATTGATGTAGGTAAAAAAATTTGTTTTGAAGGAAAATTTTTCTCATTTTTAAATATGTATTCAGCAGACAGTTTCAGAATTTGAAGTTGTTATTAGAAAAAACGGATGGGTTATTTGATAAAATAAAATTTTTTAAATTGCTTTATTAACCATTTTGTTCTTTAAATTGCCATTTCAAAAGGGAAAATGTTAGTTCTTTGCAAAAATATTGTTATTTTAAAATTATTTATTCAAGGAAAATTTTCCAAAATTTGAATCTGCGATTGAAAAAAACATTTTTTATTGAAATAAACAATTTTAATATTTAGTATAACGATGTTTCAATGTGATTCAATATTTTTTAATAATTTTGGTTGGTAAAAGTAAATTGGTTTAGTGCGAACATTTTTTTAAGATCTTCATCTGATGTTGGACAACTTTTCGTTTTTAACAAAAATATTTTGTCATTTTAGAATTATGTATTCAGGCAAACAATTTCAGAATTTCAATTGAATTTTGAAAAAAAAAAAAAAAACAAATTGGTTATTAGAAAAAAATTCTGATGTTCAATGTAACAATTCCTGAATATCAATTTTTTTTTGCGAAAATTAAATTTGTTTATTGCAAATATTTTTATCAAATCATAATTTTTGACGCTGGAAAAAAAATCGTATTTAACGAAATTGTTTTGTAATTTTTCAATCATGTATTTAGGCAAACAACTTTAAAATTTGAATTTGCTATTTATAAAAAGAAATACCTTATTTTAAAAATATTTGGACAGTGATGGACAACAATTTTGAAGTATGTAAATTTTTGGTTGCGAAAAATGACACTGTTTCTTCAATAAATATACATATTTTTTTTTGAATGTCAATTTGGTGTTATAAAGGAAATTATTTTTTCAAAAAAACATTTTGTCATCTACAATTATGAATGCATAAAAACGATTGAAAGATCTCAATTTGTTGTTGGAAATCAAATTGGTTTTCTAAAACAATATTTTGTCTTTCAAAAATCATGTTTGAAGGGAAACAACTTTTAAATATCAATTCGTTGGAAAAAAGAAGTTCGTTTAAAAAAAAATAATTTGTAAATTAACAACCATTTATTTAAACGAATCGTTTGAAAACTTTAATTTGCTACTGGAAGAAAGAAATTGGTTATTGAAAAAAATATTATGTCTATTAATTGTTATATACTAAGTAAAACAATCCCAGAATCTGAATCATCGTTCATTAAAAAAATTTAATGTCTGCAGTCATAAACTCATCGCAATTGGTTATTAAAAAGATTTTTTTTTTGATAAAAAATTATACATTCAGGAAAACAATGTCTCAATATTAAATAGCTGTTAAAAAACAGAAATAAGTATTAGTAAACACACAATTATTGCTGAGGATACTGTTATAATTTTTTAAATGATGAGAAAAATTTATAATATAAATTTGGAATTTTTTCAGAAACAACTTAAATTCAGAATTATTTGCAAGTAAAAATTCAAAATAATCAAAAATATAATATATATATAATTTTTTAGATATATCTTCATCTGGCGACATGACAAATTGCCTTCTGCACAATCCCAAATACAACAAAGATAATCAACTGTGCAGGTATAATTTTTAAATTGTTTTACCTGAAAACTCTAATTTCACATCATTCACAGAATAAAATCTAGAATAGAAATGTAAAACTTAATTTGGTAAGCCCACTTAACGTTTCTTTATAAATAAGTAAATTTTATTATGAAACTTTTTAGGAATTGATGTTTTCGTTTTTGCAAACAACATGTATTAAAAATAATTTTCAAGTTAAACCAAGAGGTAGTAAAAAAGAAATTTTTTTTTAATATATCCAGTTTAATTATGTAATTTTCTTATTTTTGAAAAAAGTTCGTAAAGGAAACATATTAGAATCTTATATTTTTCTATTCAAGGTGTGATTTTGTAAATTATGTGAGATCAGTGGTTTTTTTTTGTATAATATTTTATTTTAAGCAATTTCCGCTTGTTTGACAAAAATTTTTGTCGATTAGGATTGGCATAATGAATGTTTCTCTAGGATTTTGCGTTTTTCATTGTATTTGAATCGATATTTGAGTAGTTCGTGAAAACAAAAAATCATGGTATTGATAACATTAATTGATAGTATATTAAAAATTTTTCAGATATTCAGCAAAATACTTGGTTAGTTCGAAATGAGAAAATTACATATTACTGATTTTCCGTTTTTCGTTACACATTTTCAATTATTCACAAATACTGTTTTTTTGTGGCAAAGGTGAATTATGTAAAAATAACTTTATTGTAGGAATTCACAAGTTTTACTGAAAAAATGTTGTAAGTCTAAGTTTGAAAAAATAGTATACATTTTTCAAGATCACTGTTTTTCCTTGAAAATTATTTAAAATTAAAATTGTTAGTGATTTGAAATTTCGTAAAATGGGAAATGAAAATTTACAGTTAATCTTTTCAAAATCAGTTGTTTAATATTCATGAATGTTTTTCCTTCTAGTCGAGTTATAAGTGTTGAATTATTATTGTAAATAATATGGTATTTGCAAAAATGTAATTTTAAAATAACATTTCTTAATTAAAGTCAAAGATTGCGGGCATAGAAATTCATGAAAAATATACTTATTATAAATTTGTGAATAAATGTACGTTATTATTGGCCTATATATATATATATGAAGCGTTAACTTGCTTTAACAGAAGAACAATTCTCCGGGCGATTGCTTGGTTGCAGCAGTATATTTTACGGATTAAATTTTTCTGTCCACAATTCTTCAAACTCCTGCGGGTCCCCGATGCAGGGAATCAAATTTTCCAAAAATTTCAACTTCAGGTTCCGTAACCGCTGATAGTTTATTTTATTTTCTAGAAAAAAAATTTTTTTCACGTGACACCTATTGTATGTGAGGATGAGATTTTTTTGTCTATCATGGAAATATAACTGCGTGTCTTTCATTTTGAGGTTAAAGAAACGCATTGTCATCGTATATTGCATTAGGTTTTTGGCAATAATATATAAAAAATATTACACATTTAAATATGTAATACCATCTTTCCTGTTTTGAGTCAGGAATATTTTAATAACCTGCAAATTTGTCAATTATTTCTTGCGAAAAGTTCCATTCTGCCAGAAGATTTCTTGTCGCCTCGTCAGCCATTTCGTAACAACTTATCATGTACCGATTTTTCAACAAAAACAGTTATATTTATAAACAAAACGACAAAACGCGACAAAATTTTTCATGCAGCACGTGCAGCCGGAAAATTGTCATCTATGGCGAGGCTGGTTATCATAATAAGATCAACGGAAACAGCCCGGCCATAGATGGTGACGTCACAAGTTTCTAGACAGTTCGCGCCAAGTCGACCAGGAACCCCGCGTGGGGATTTGAACGGTGATCTTGTGCCGCACTTTCACTCGAGTGCTCTCTCCTTGTGTAGTCTTCTTGAGCGTACGGATGCGCTTTTAACTCTGCATGTGGCGACCCCGAATTTCAACATATAATATATTGCATAAGCAAAATATTGAATTTTTTTTTATTTTCATGAATTTTGTCATAAATCCTAATGTTTATATGTACAAGATTTTTTGTACATAAAAAAAAAATTCTTATAAATGAAGTTTCATTTGCAACAGCTTTTCAACTTATTCATACTATCTGCACTTTATGCTAAGCCAAAAACTTGGCGCAGTTGAGACAACTGCATGAAACATTCAGCTCACTTCCACTTGGTTGACTGAACGTTTTTCTTATTTAACACAACGAAAATTTTTATTATTCTATGTAGTTGAGCCAGAAATTGGGTTCAGTAAATTTGACTGCATAAACATTCCATTCAACCCTATATGCAGTGTTACCGTGAGTACCAGGCACACTTGGGAAAACAAATGCATCCTGTTGTATTAAATAAGTTCCTTATTCGAAACAACTCTTCATCTATTAACTATGACTGGCAGATTATGTAGAGCCGAACAGTTAGCGCAGTTGAGACAACTGCATGAAACATTCAGCTCACTTCGACTCAGTTGGCTTAACGTTTTCATTATTCAGCTCAACAAAAGTTCTAACTGTCCGACGCAGTTGAGCTGAAAAATTCGATTCAGTCAACTCAACTGCGCCGCAGTTAAATTAATCACATATTCAAGTAATTCAACTGAATATGCTCAACTGAATATGAAGTTGATAGCACTGTGAAAATTTCTCTCAGTGTACTATTTTTAGATGTATTCCGAAAATTTGAATTTAATATCACTTTTGAATTTCCCATTTATGCAAATTTTTCGCTATTTACGCCATCTTGGATTTTTGACCCATCAGAAAGAAAGCAAAAAGTTAGGAAGGGGGGGGGGGGGTAACCGCCGCCGCCGCCGCCGCTCTTGCTGCTGCTTGAGCGAACATTCATGCCATTTAATACTTGGTGCTGGAGCGCGCGCAACATCCGCTGCTCCGCGCTTCTATGTCGCGCTATGATGTAGACACTTGAACTTCTTAACAAAATTGATGCCCAGGCTTCATGTGTGAGCCTACCTCAACAGTAACCTCCACCACCACCACTTTATGTTTTTCAGGTCCCACACCATTTTTTCAGCTATTTTAAATAATAATGAAAATTATTATTATTATTGCAATAAAAGGGCGAGGGGGAGGGGGGAAGTCATCTCAAGGTCAAAGCGAGCGAGAACAAGTGCCCAAACATACCAAAGGTCATCTCAAAGTCACAGTGAGCCAGATCTCTCATAGCCCTACTACTGGCAACCTCTGAGGCGAAAAAAAAGATGCTCTATTGAATAATTATTTTTTGTGTGAAGCAATTTGCACACTGTTAATTTCAACTGATACTAATATATCAAACGACTCATGATTACATAATAAAACAGTATATTCTAATAGAAAATAGCGGTCTTATGCTCGCATTCCATCATCTCTTTTTGCGGATCGGTTTAAAACAGCGCACAAGATCTTTTAACCAATCAGCACCCGATTTTGATCAAATTTTTTTTTAATGTTCATAAATTCATCTTCTTTAGGATGACGCATCTGTTTTGCAAAATGTTGATTAGTTCTCGAAATATAACAATGATGAATAAAATAATTAATGTAAGAGAGTGACTTTTTTTATAAAAATGTTCGTCATTACTCGTATAATTAAAATTTCCAAAAATTCTTACGTCATCCTGGAGAGGACTAATTTACGAACATTTTGAAAAATATTCGATCAAAATCGGTTACGAATTGATGAAGTTATCGTGTGCACCGTTTTTACCTGATCAGCAAGAAGAGATGAAGAAAACGGAAAATATGACCGCTATTTTCGATCGAAATTTATTGTCATATTTTTTTTTTCAGTGATTCATATGCTCTATAATGTTACTGTAAGTCAAAATAAACTGTATGCAGTTTGATTTACCTAAAAAATAATTATTGAAATAAGCATCATTTTTTGGTCCCAGGGGTAGTCTAACACCTTCAAAAGCACTTTGGAAGAAGGTATTAGAGAAGCAGACACTTCTTATATCTACTAATTCCGATCCAAACCAAAAAGCAAAGTTAAAGTGACAGATATATTAAGTTATTTTTAAGTAATTTGCTTAGGACACACAAAATTCTACAGTAAAAGTATGCATGAAAAGTATAAAAAAAAAATTATAAATTTGAGTACTTACCATAATGGTTTTTCTGCAGTAGGTACTATCCAATTATCGGCAACAGCTTGCACATCACACTAATTGCAAAACTCACGTTATGTAAAGTTTTTAAATTTATTTTTCAATGATTTCGTAGTGATTGCTTTGGAAGCCAAGAGCTCGTGATGTAGTGTAGCGACTTGCGTCGGCAATAAGTCACTGACAAGTACTTATTAGAAAACTTTATTTAATTTTATTACAACGTGTCACTTGCACGAATTATTCTTATCTCCAAATTTACGAGGCTCGGTGGCTCCTTAAATATTACTAAAATAAGTGGGAGAAACGGTCACATCATGTAACATTTAAATTCAAAGGCAAACAAAAACAGATTTTACGGTCATATTGGCTTGCGAAATTTAAATATGTTATTTAACAATTCAAAGGCTGAACTTGATTAGAAAACATCGTAGATCAATGAAAAACTAAAAATCGGTTTACGAAAGACGACAAACATGCATTGAACAATTCGGAGGCCGAGCCCGATTAGATAATATGATAGACCATTCCGAAGGTCATCCGAAACTAAAGAATACCAAGTAAAATATAATTACACAAGAATAAAGAGAAAGTCTATTAGAAAATCGTGAAAATTTACGAAAGGCCGCCAAAAAAAGGGCCTCAGAGTTTCTGTGGCTGATTCGTCTCCCTAGTGATTTTTTGAACCCTATAAAAACCTTATAGGAAAAACTAATTTTTTATAAGAATTGAATTTCTCATAAGGTGATCTTATAAAAACCTTAGAAAAACCTTATAAAAACCTTATAAGAAACTGAAATTTCTTATAAGAATGTACGTAATGAAATTTTATTAAAAAAAAACCTCACAAAATTTTTTCGACCCATTCTTTATAATAAATTTAAGTTTCTTATAAGGTTTTTATAAGGTAGCCTTATAAGAAATCGAATTTTTATAAGGTTCAAAATCACTAGGGCTTTTTAAGGATGATAAAACGTTGCGAAATTTTCTAGTATTTTCTCATATTTGTAATATTTTGATGTAAATTTTTATATATATTTCGAGAATTTCAAGCTCTAGAATTCGGACTTAATAAAATTTTTCGTGTTGTAAAAGATTTTCCAGAAAACAGCGTCTCGATAGATTTTTACTTTTTGCAGTACTATTCGTATTTCTTCAGTTTTCCAATGGTTTCAAGGATAGTTCATATTTTTTATATATTGCTGTATAGATTTCTGGAATTCAATAGATTTTTCATAAAGCACGTGTTACTTCCGAACTCTTATTCTCGGTAAAGATGCATTAACTGGCAAATCAGTGCTTATTACATCATTCGAAACCTGATATTTCACTGAAAAATAAGTAGTTTCATCAGAGTTAATTACTGGAATAGTCCTATTATCGAAATTTTTGTCTCTCAAATTTTGTTTTTCTTCTCAATTTCATTATCAGTTTCAATTCATTAAAGAAAATGATTCGTTTTCAATGACATTTGTTTATACCTCTTTCACAATATATGAAAATTTCTTATATGCACCCAGCTTCAGCCTTTAGCCTGAAATACATAAGAACATAAAAATGCATTCAGGAACTGGTCGGTTAAAGGATTTTGAATTCGGGCCCACTCAGTGAGGCTCGCGCCTAGTGACAACGACAAGTTGGCTAAGGAGTGGGACAGAATGGGGAACCGAGAAAGCGGGGAGAGTGATGGTGGGAGTTGCCCCTTGAGATTCAAAGTTCCGAGGCCTGACTCTTTTTGCCTGAGCGGGGCCTTATATAGGGCCTAGGCGATCACTCCCCCGCCACCGACTCGCAGCGAGGCGGCGCGCGTAGAGTTGCGTGGTAGTCCTGATGCCAGTGACGTAGTTAGTCGGGAATCTCCTAAAATCCCCAAAAAGTATACTCTAAACTTATTTCCTAGCGCAGGTAAGAGAGGGCGAAAAAATAATTATACTTGATGTATAAAAAATTTGTTAAAATTTTTTTCGCATTTTAAATCGGACCCATATCCCAGAAATTTAAAATTTGCATTATGAAGGCAGGATTTGACGTGTACATTACAAAAAAAATTAGTATAAAAAAAATCACGATAAACAAATAAAAAATAGGCATTATTATGGAAATTTATATTCGATTGTAAACTTCACATGTAATTTCAAAAGTGCGTTTCGGTTGAAATCAAATGAGGTGCTGCACGTGTAGAAAACATTGATTTAGGCTTAGACCAGGGCCGGATTTCAGAACGAAGAATATAATGTTCAATCGTTGACTTATTGATAATTAAGATTGTGTACTTATAATTATTTATAATTATATTTTTTATTACTGTTCAGATACTATTATGTGTTTATAATTTTTTACTTATTGATAATTTACAATGTTAATTACTGTTTATAAATGTATGTCAGTATTTTATTTTTACTTTTATGAACATTAATTTAACTTGGACTTTTTTTTGAAAAATATTTCTTAATAGATGACTTATTTACATTTTTATTAATCTGTCAATAATAATTTATGAAAGATTATATTTTTTTTCAAAATCGTATAATTATATTTCTATATGTATAATTTAGTATTAAGTATTTGTTTTTAATAATTTTATTGTCTATTTATCCATGTATATAATAATTATATTTTATTTCTCATAATCACATTTATATTTATAATTTTTATTATAGGAAATTTCCAACCACTTTCTTGAATATTGAATTTTGAGTCTCACTTAGTATTATCAGTGCTCAGATCTAATGATCTTGTAATCTTACATTTAATGGAACAATATTTCAATGTTTGAAAAATGTAAGTGATTTATTATGATTAGCTAATACCCTTAGATCTCAACTTACTTACTACACACACACACACACACACACCCACACACACACACACACACACACACACACACACACACACACACACACACACACACACACACACACACACACACACACACACACACACACACACACACACACACACACACACCCACACACACACACACACACACACACACACCCACACACCCACACACACACACACACACACACACCCACACACACCCACACACACCCACACACACACACACACACACACACACACACACACACACACACACACACACACACACACACACACACACATCATAATTTTCTTACATGAATGATAAAAGTTATGTAAAATATCTAAGCTAAGAATAATTTTATTCTTATCATTAATGATGTTTGTTTTGTTATTACCTACAGATTAACATATAATACAATGTTTAAAACGTGTGAAACAAATATTACTCTTATCTAAAAGATATTTTCAATATTAAAAAATAGGAACGAATTGTTTCTTAAAAAAAAAAAATTTATTAATGAATTGATTCTTGAAATAGAGCCCTCTCAACTTCGTTTTGTCCCAGGACCCCTTCGACTCTAGTTTTGGCCTTAAACTTAGATAATTTATGTCGCAGCTGACAGCTAGGAAATAACATCATCATTTTTAGTTGAAAGTTATAAGTTTTACAGTAGAATACTTATTTGCCAATCAAATAATTCTTTTCGTAAACATAAGCCTATCGGCGCTAGAAACAAGTACAGATTTCAATCATTCACTTTGCAGCAAAGAAAAAATACCTCAAGTCATGGTCGCCGATACGTTAGGCAGAATTTTGAAAAAGAAACATCCAGAAGACATTGTTTTTTTAAAAAAACCATAATATGAATCGCAAGGCATATTAAAGTGCTTGCAAAGCACTTTTGTGTGGAAAAAAGAAAAAGTACAAAAAATGGTTGGTTCGGAAATTTTCGTATTAAATGATATTTACATTTTCGACTGCAGTGATACTGAAATCAGAAGCAAGCCAGAAAATGAAATAACACAAGAATCATCAGAGACCAATCAAAAAAACTCATGTACTAGCGAAATGTGTATGTAGGGATTAGGCACCTTTCGGTTAGCTGTATTATTGAATTTCAAATTCAAGTCATTGGTTATTTTTCAAAGCCATTGCAAATTCATGATGAAAAAATTTCAATAAAAAAAATAGAATTTGACCGTTAAAAAATGATGAGATTATTAACAATTATATTTTAATTTACGATTGACTTTTTATATCGATTTTAAATTGACTTTTTTAGAGTAACTCCTGAAATGTTGTCTGTGCTGCAACTCATTACAACATCTATGAAGGATAAACTTCATCCAGAAGGATCACTGGCCGTGAAAAATCGTTGTGTAATGGTACACAGATTGCATAATTATATAGAGTAAACCAGTGGCGGTTCTAGGATTCAACATCAGGGGGGCTGAAAAAAATGCGAAAAAGTGAATAACATTTTTTTGCATTATATTTAGAGTTTACTTTTATATTGCTTCAAGTTCCAGTACCATACATAAAATACGAGTATCCATACAAGATTATAAATAAAGATCTTATTTATGTAAAACTGCATTTCAAGAATCTACGTCAGTCCAGTCCAACGTTTCAAGTCGACGAGGTTTGACTTGACAAAATGTTTCAACGACTTCTCTAACTGAAACGTCAATTTCTCTGTGAATGTTGCCCAAAGCTAGCCCATTAAGTCTAGGCTCAGATATGTTCACACGCAGGTAGCTTTTCAATCTCTTTAGCAGAGAAAAAGTCCGTTCAGCAGTTGCTGAGGTGACAGGGATCGTTGAAAATATTTGCAGCAACGTTTCTACGTTGGGAAAAAAATGATTGAGTCCACTCGATTTAATGTTCTGTAGTGCCTCAAGTGCAGTTTGGACTTTTTTTAATTCGCTGTCTTTACAATTCTTGTGCCAAAAAATAATTTCTTGTTTGAGCTCTGTTTCGCTGCATGCTTTCAAATTGTTTCCATATATTTTCGCTGCTTTCACAACTTCTTCGACCGTATGTTTTGTATGATAGGCTGGAATCAAACTCTTTAGAGCCAGAATATTCAAAAACTTTCCCTTAAATCTTGCGCCTAAAAAAGAAATCATGAAATCCAGAAATAGATAGTAAATGGTGGACCTGAAAAAACATCGAATACACGTCTTTTAGTCATGATCTCTGCTATTATAAATCGAAGTTAAAAATTCGGAAAACTTACCGGAAATATCCCAGAAGCGACGTACCTCGGTTTATAGATTGGTGTGGTTTTTTTGCCGACCATATAAACGAGGAAGCTTCAACTCAAATCCAATTTCGTCGGCGATTTTCTTGGTTTCTCTGAAAATTTCATCAGAAGATGCTTCATTCTTTCTTGTTTCGAGTAGCGAGTCGATAACTTTGGCAACGTGAGCACAAGCTGATGAAATTTGAAGTTCTGGTGTCTGGAGAACCCTGCTCAGTGTCACGATTGGAGCATTGACTGTAGTGAAGACTTGCAGAGAGATGAGGAATTCGGTTTTCTCAATAGCACTCATTAGTTGTGTCGCTTTAGATGATGTCTCACAGTTTCTATCATTCTTCAACTGTTGTAATGCTCCAACAATGTAAGGCAGCAATTCAGAAAATGTGTACACACACTCTTGTTTTTCGACCCAACGAGTAGTGCAAAGAGTTTTCAAACAATTTTTTTTGGTATCCAGAGCTGCATTTTGGATTTCATCTTGCAAAAGTTAAGTTCTTTTTGCACAATGTGTGAAAAAATTAATCACCGAAGAGACCGTGCCAATCATATTTCGAATATCCTGAACTTCGCACGCCTTCGAAACACATAAATTAAATGAGTGGCTAAAGCAATGAGTGTATAATGCCAAAGGTTGTTTTTCAGATATCAATATGGTACTTGGACTTCATTTTCTTTACCAGAAAAGTGAGACCCTCCGTCGTACCCTTGTCCACGTAAGTAGGTGATATACAAATCAAAGCCCGCCAATTGTTCCATGATTACTTCCATCACATTCGTTCCTACAGTGGACTTCAAATTAATAAACCCAAGAAAATCTTCACGGATGACATATTCGTCCACATCGACATATCGAACACATAAAGTCAGCTGTACCATTTTACTTACGTCAACTGTTTCGTCGCAAATTATAGAAAAAAATTTTGATTTCTTGATTCGCAGGATCACTTTTGACAGCATCGTTTGTCCTATAATATCGATAACATCGTTTTGGGACGTATTACTAATCATTGTGCAGTTTTTGGGTGCCGTATTCAAATGCTGTCTCAAGTCATTATTACCTGCTTCTACACGAAATGCCAAAAGTGCTCGAAAAACTCTTTCTTGGCCTGATAGGGCGGTATCTTGTTTTTCTGCAGTCTTCATGTCACCAGTGTCTTTATGTCCCCGCAATGGCAAATTATTACGAGAACAAAAAAGGATTGTTTTCACTATTGGGCCTAGACGCTTTCGATTGTTTTCCACTATTTCTTGTTTCTTCTTATCGAGAATAACATCTATGGAACTGGCATTTTGTGTTTCCATGTTTCTGATGAAGTGAAGAGCTTTTTCTTCAGAAAAACGATGGTAATGTGTATGAACGTGGCGATTTATGTCTTCAAGGGGTTTTCTGTATTTGTCAAACGGAACAGTGACAAACGTTTTCAAGGGCTGTGAACAAAAAGAAATTGATTCGTTAAATTTTGGAGAAATTCAAATGTGTTTTAAACTTGTGGAAATCAAAAATTTATTAAAACTTCGAAACTTTCAGTAGTCTCGAAACTTAAAAAGTTTTGAAATTTTAGAGTTTTCTAATCGAAATCATTTTTGAAACTCTAAAATTTTCCACAGATCTGTAATACTTTGGAATTACTAAAAATTTAAATTTTCTGATATAGGTGAAATCTTTTGAAATAAGATGCTACTCTACCTGGCTAGAACCAAAACCACCGAGTTCTGGTGCAAATAAAACACAATATTTGCAAAAGGCTCCACATTTCTCTTTACTGTAAGCCAACCATTTGAAGCGCTGTAGCCCGTTGAGTTGAAAGTTTCTGACTTGATTCCCTTCTATCGCAGCAGGAAACTGAAATGTGGAATTTGGAGTTTCTGTTTTCATTAAATAAACGTAAATTTCTTCTTGTTTCAAAGCATGGCATTTGTCGACACATGATCCAATGTCATACGTCATACGTCTCATAAGCTTTAGATTGCTATTATCCCCCTCTAAATTCTCTTGCTGACATTCAGACTTTTTTCTTCTTTTCTGGAATAAATTATTGATAAGTATAATCACGAGCTAACCAAATAGTTTAGTATTGCAGATTATTTGTTATTCACGAAAGGACCCCGAAAGATGCTTCTACGATTTTCAGTCAAAAATTTTAAAAGTAAGTAAAAAGGTTTTCTGGAAATATATTCGAAACGTGTGTCGACCTTCTGTCCAGTAAGGCTCTTTTTAATAGTGAAAAATTATTAAAAATTTAGCTAAACATCAGAACCGAACATATCAGTGGCACTTTTATTCACCGGTATATGGTTCAGCGGATCGAGTGGAAAGCCCAGTAATGTGTAAAAGTTGGTAGTTCGAAACCTGAAAAACGAGAATACATTTTTGTTTGTTTGTTTGTTTTATTTTGTGAAACAGTTTTATTAGAATGGAATTTCTTTTTATCGTATTTGAAAAGTTTGATACATAGAGAGAAAGGTTTTCTAGTTTTCAGTAAAACAGTATAACTAGAATGAAATTATATTATCTCTTCATGGTAAACTTACGATAAATCTTAAGCAACGAATTTCTTCACATTTAAAAATTAAAAAAAAAAAAATACCCCTGAGTAGGTTTGAACTACGGATCCTAACGTTGCAAGACTCCCCACTTGTTCCGCTTAGCCATCTTCGAGTATTCATAAATATCTTACTCAGTCATGTTCCGCAGCTGGATTTTTCTGTTTTTTTTTTTTAAAAGTATTATTGGAAAATATACTTGTTTTAAAGTTTTCATATAATTTTCATAGGATTTCTCAACTTTAAGTAGAATTTATCTTTTTAATACGGCAAGCAGTTTTAAAAATTTCATACATCGGCCATAAAAATCTATAAACCTTAAAAATATTCTTGAAATTCCCTGCCTCCTTAATAAATCCAAACGTTTCTGAATATCTAAAAAATACTCAAAATTCCTCGATATTTTAACAACTCTTTACAAGCTTTGAGAAAAATTACCTTTGTCACCTCCTCAGTAACGTCTGTTGACGTCGAAGCTATTGCAGGCGTGCTTTTACCATCCGGCGAATGTGGTCTTTTAAGGGGGTCGTCTACTTTTCAGGCCTCATTTTGACCCGAATTTTTCCAATGGATTAAAAGAAAACTACTAAAGATTTCTCAAAGCGGGTTTCTTCTAGTTGTAGGTTTATTCTTGAAAAATTATCCATATATATTCATATTCGATTATTCCCACCCCCTTGGCTAAAACACGTGGTTGTCCGGGCTTCCGTCGAAATCGTATAGACAGATGGTGTGACCGACTTTGCGAGTTTAGAGTGTCTGAAAATTGAACAACCAAACATTTTTTTCTTTGTTATTACTTCGATCAAAAGTTGACACAAGCTTTTTGAATTATTTTGTTTTTTTTTTTTAAATGGCGGACCTTTAAATAAAAAGTATCGTTTTTGTCATGGATTTTCACCACTATTTATTTATTTAATTACTTAACTAAACAAAATATCGCAAAAAGCTTGTGTCAACTTTTGGCGACATGTTTGCTGAAAAAAACAAAAAAAAGTTTTTCTTGATATCTGCAGTCTTTCATGGTAAAACTGGTTACCCCACCTTAAAAAACACAAGTTTTGGGAAATCGACTTTAAAGATTGACGATGTTATAAAATGTTGATAAATCAACTCACCATTTAATCGGCGATACCAGGTCCATACAATTCTCCTTCCTCGTCGAAAATGAGTTCCCGTCGCGCCACCAGGTCCTCTCTCTGCTCGATTCGAGCCAATTTTGCTGGTGGAGTCACCCTTTGCTCCGAGCGGGAGATACGCTGTCCGTCTTGTTGCGCTGAGTAGTCGTACGCTATGCATCCCACAGTCACTTACAAGGCGTTCATTGTTTTCAGAAATGCAGAAAAACCTTCATTGAAATTCATAACTGCCATATGCGTGGCAAAATCGACAACCTGTTTGCCAGAATTCAAATGTTTGGGCGCGATCAACCAAATGCAATTGTTTACTGACTCATTACTATTTTGAGTGTACGCCCCTAAACAACGTTGCAGTAAATCATCTGACGATAAATCTTCATAAATGGGAGTGATGGCTTTTACGACTTCAGAATTCAATGGATCATGTTAATGTTTGAAAGTAGATAAGGTATCGTTAGCTTCCGCCTGACGCTATTTGCACCAACTTTCTTCGCCCGGTGGGCACATTTCGTGCTTCAGCTCTTTATCAGTCGAGGTACAGTGAGATAATGTTGCCCAAACCGCTTTTTTAATCTTTTCTACGGAATCAGAATTCCTCCGAATTGCTAAGCTATAGAATTTTGTGAGTTCCCCGATCACCTTATTTGTCAATTTTCCTTTGCCTTTTCCGCCAAGTCTTTTTGCTTTTTTTGCGTTTCGAAGTCTCGTTCCCATACGCTTTTCTACGTGACCCACGCATTCTTTTTTGCTTATGATAATTTCTTCACCATAAGGTTTTGCCGTTAGTATACATTTATAAGTTTTGCAATCTCCATCTCCTACGTATGTTACATATTTTGAGCCATGCTTTTCCTCTGATCGCTGGAACATTTCTACAATACCATCGATTTCCATTTTTCCTGCGCTACCTGTGTGATTTGCGCGACAATCTGCTTCATGATTTGCGTACCACTCCTCAAATGCACCAGGGTCATTATTTTTTAACTGCTCGTGGGACGCACACATTTGACAGAAACTGGATTTGACAATGGCGTCGAGAACTTTTTGACTATAAATACCAATCAAAGTTGAAACACCGAAAAGGGAAGATAACCCCCTTCGTTTCCATGTACCATCTCCTGATACTGTGAGATGATTTCCATTGTTTTTATACAGTGCATTCAGTTCTTTCTCTTCATTTCCGGCTTTTTGCAAAATGTTTTCGTACACAGCAGACGCCACGATTTCTATACTTTCCATGCACTTGTAGTATGTATTTCGCACCACCCCCCTGCCTAAATCCATCAACGAGCAAAACTTTTCAAATCCATCCACACCGATTCCGAGCAACCTTAGTATGAAAATCAATCTACAGTTGATTTCGTAAGCTTTACCATCGATTTTTGGGAATGACGAAATATTTTCAGGTTTGGGGCAGTTGCATTTCATTACGAGGGTAAATCCTAAACCTCGAACACTGGATCGGAAGAATTCTACTTTTTCTTTGCAATCTTTACATGCCACTTTCTCAGAAATAGCGGTGAAAAACGTACGAAATAGATACATTCTTCAAAAAAGAACTTTAATGTTTTTAAAGAATCAATTCGGAGAACCATTGTTTTGATCATACCTATCATATAATAACTATCTTGTGTTTGACATGGTTTGACTAACCTTTTTTGCTTCCACTGAAACTTCAAGATGATTTTCCGCTATCCTTTTTTCCATGAGGCTGTTTGGTTTTTCTTAGCCACTGTATATATTTGTTGACAATGTCTTTGTACTCGGTAGGTTTGACAGCCAATTTTTTATCTGATATTATGAAACTTGTATCATTTAAGTCGCATTTTCATCATAAAAATAAACCTAATAAATAGGAAACAAGTGAATTGTAGCCTTACGCGAAAATTAAGTACGATAACAGTAAAAATTTTGAAAATAACAAAACAAAATATAGATTGACCACTAGACAAGTTCAAATTCACAAACTTACTCAAAATTACTTTTTGCACATGCGGATTTTTATTCTTGTTGAAGTTCTCAGATGTTTGAAATTCTAGCAATTTCTCATCTGATACGAGGCACTGCAACAGTTTCCTTTATTTACATGAAGCTAATTTGTATTCGCCTCCTTTTAAAGACCATTGTATAATTTTCTAAACAAAGATTTTTTTATTTGCTTTAAAAATCCTTTTAACAATTATGAATAATCTCAGCAAGAAATTGACGACCGGGCCAATACTAGGCCAATCACGGTGGCCTTTGTTCGACCGTCGGCATTTAACCTTGGTGCAGTACCGCAATTATAACGCCAGTCAATACTAGGCCAACACTGGCAACTGTTTTAACGGCACCTATAGTAATAGGTGCCGTTAAAACCTTAACATCAGGCCGGTGCTGGTTCGCTTGAGTTAAGCTAATGTTGACTTGATACTGATAGTGAACTCCGCGCCGACACTCACTAAGCAATCGAACCCACAATGGTTCCACTGTTTTTCCGATATTGGGCACAGATCGGCTGGCGATGGTCTACACCAAAGCTGCACCAATACTGGGCCGTTCGTCACAATCGGCAAGACTATGGCAATTTCTTGCTAGGAAGTAAAAAGTTTCTTCAACTGTGTAAGGGATTTAAGGGATGATTTGGCATTCCAAGTTCCTCCATCAGAAATAGCTATCAGTTCATATATTTCGTAATTTTCTTCAACTTTTCAAAGATTCGTATATTTTTTGTAAAGTTCCTACACCATAAAAATTCACATACTTCGTAATACACTTTAATAATTACGAAAGAGTTTCGGAGCCAACGCACGAATTGTAAAGTCCTCTCTTGAATAATAACTTCTTCAGGGGTGAGGCAGAGTCAAATCTGTATGATAAGGTGGTGAACTCCTAAAATCGATTGCTATCGGATCACCTTGAAAAACAACCAATGTCATTAATATCTAAATCTTGCTCTTGATACGCCTCACGTATTTTCAATATTATTTTATGATAACCTTGCAATATGAGCGATATTATTTGAACGAAAAACAACTACAGGCCTTTGCCATATTATTAGACTCATGCTTAAAAATGAAGTCTTCCTGGCTTATAACACGTCAGTAGACATTTACAAAGTTATTTCATGATGAAACATCAAAATTTATTATAAATACAACAAATGTCACATAGAAAATTAGAAATTTACATGAAAATGAAAGCTTTTCACATGAAAATACATTTTTTTGCAAAAATCGGTATTTTGTGTGACCACCTTTCGCAGCCAACACAGCTTCAACGCGACGTGGCATACTGCTTATACAGTTTTGAATTTTTACTTTGATCTCTGGGTTATGTTTCCAAGGGTCAATAAGTATATTGACCAACTCTTGCTTGGTTGTAGGGGCTTTCATTCTAACCTCAGCTTTAAAAAACTCCCAGACGTTCTCGATGGGGTTCATGTCAGGCGAATTTCCTGGCCAGTCAAGAATATCTACTCTTTTTTCAGCTAAAAATTTTGTAATTTTCTGTGCACGATGGCAAGGCGCACCATCATGCATGAAAATTGGCTTTTCTCGTTTCTTGAACCATTTTTTCACTTGAGGAAGCAGCTGGGTTTCCAAAACTTTCTGGAATTTTTCGGCATTCATTGTACCTTCTACAAAATATAAGGCCCCTGGTCCCTTATAACTGATAACTGACCATACCATTACCGAAGGAGGATGTTTAATGGTCGGCACAATGCAGTCTGGCTTATATTTCTCATTCGTCCTTCGCCGTACAAACTGCGATTTGTCGACCAATACTTGTAAAATCGACTCGTCCGAAAAACATACCTGAAAAATGTCATAGAATTAAGATTAAACAATATCTACAGTACAGGAACAACTTGAATATATGTAGTTATATAGCATTTATTTACCTTCTTCCAGTCATCAGTCGTGAAATCCTTATATTTTCGTGCCCATTGGTATCGCTTTGATATTATAGCAGGTGTCAGCCTTGGTTTGCGTGCTGGTCTACGTCCAATAAGACCCTCTTCTGATAACCTCCGCAGTTTTCGATTTTCAACACAAATATTGCGAATTTTTCGGTCACTTCTCTCTGTCGTGATTCTCCGACGACCGCAAGCGCCTTTACGTTTGGCTCTCAGATCTTCATCGAGGTCTATTTTTTGTTTTATTCGTTTTACAGAACTTTGAGAAACTCCAACGATTCGCGCTATTTGGTATTGTGACATGTTTCGTGCTTCCAGCATGCCGGAAATTCGACCAACTTTTATTGGCGACAAATCAGACACTTTCCCCATTCTAAAATTGTTTTTTTATCATAATATGGCCTTAAAACATGTGAATATATACTTTGACATGTTGTTTTGTCAACAATAAACTTACCTGGTGAAATGTAAAAGAGTTAACGCTATTGAAACACGTTAAATTGTTGAATTGCACTGTGAAATTGAAACTCTGTTTCTTTGGTTATATGTCTTTTTCACTATAATCGACGTGAGCAATCGATAATCAACATGATCAGTGTTGCCAAAACGGTAAAAGTGCCCGTGATATTCAAAATCTTAAGTTTTATTAACGTGTCTGCAAAAAGTTCATAATAACAACAAGAAATATAAAGTAAAAGTAGATTTGCAGCATGAGTCTAATAATATGGGAAGGGACTGTAGTGTCGTTGATATTTAGATCTTGCTCTTGATACGACTCACGTATTTTCAATATTACTTTAGGATAACCTTGCAATACTAGAGATATGAATCGTTCGAGAATTCGGAGAAAAAAGAATGATTAATACATTTATATTTCGTTATCGATTCCGATCTGAAGACAATTAAATGGGAATGGTACATTCCATTTCCCCACTTAACTGTGAGGTTAAGATAGGCAAGAAGTCGTAATCTCAACCTTACAATACAACGATGAAAAATTAGATATTTTCTCTAATCATACTATTAGCTCGTCGTCGCAGAGGAAAATTTTCTGTTTCTTCGCATTCTTCCCTTATTTTTAAGTTATGAAATTCGATCTGGTCTGGTGGGCTAGACTCCGCTCTCCTGACATGGCGTCGAAAACAAGATTTTAAACGAATACATGCGTTGTTTTGATCGTCATTTCCTTCGGTTCCGCGTATGCATTACATTGTTGGTCTCTTAGAACGGATACACAAAACGATAACAAATATTTTTAAAATTATCAATATATATACGGTAATACTCCACGTAGAAATTTGAATTTTCAGATTTATATTTTCCAAGTTTTCTTGAGCTTTCCTAGATAGGGTACCAAGTTTGTGACTCGCAATCTTGAGTTGATCTAAATTTACATATACATGCGGCTTTTTTTTTATTGTGGAACGTCTAATGACTCGCTGATTTTCATGCAACATTTGTTCTCAGTTATATTTATATTCAATAGAGTAACCGAAAAATTTGATGAAAATGAACCTTTAGCAACGAGTTCATTTTCGGTGGTGTATATTTTACAATGAGAGTCTAGTTCTAGCATTCCAGTACCTTTTATTATTTGATCAATTGGTTCAAGAAACATGCAGTTAATCGTTACCGAGCTTGTCTATGGTAACACATAAATCCAAACGTTTTTACAGCTAAATTTCCACCAGATTTCCTGCTTGATTATGACTATTCTAACATTGCAAGTCTTAAGGCCCGGTTACACGACGCGCCAAGCCACTCCAAACCAAAGCCTTTAGTATATCTATGTATATTATATATATTATATATAGATATACTAATGGCTTTGGCTTGGAGTGGCTTGACGCGCCGTGTAACCGGGCCTTTAGGGATGCGGTCCTCATGATTCACCAACAATTGAATCTCACATAGATTTTCCTTAAATACATTCGTAATTTACTGTTGTACTTTACAAACGTGAGAACGACGGGTTAACGATTATTTCAAATTTGACTCGCTCCTTTTCAATTCTGGTACTAGATTTGAGAGAATTTTGAATGACGTTTTGCATGGTAAAACTCGAATTTTAATAAAGTTCGTTTACAAGATTTAAATTTGTTTCTGCAAGTTGTAATTATTTCCTAAATAGGAAAGGTCGTAATAGGCGACCAGTTTCCATTGTTATGAACTGGCAGAACAGTTGCATAACAAGCGGGTAAAGCGCGACGGATCGGCTTGTTCCGCTTTTCCCAAATGAGCAAGGTTCAGGGTATACAAACTAAATAAAAAAAATCCCATCCAAATTAATATAGATTGATTTATTCAATATTATAATTATAAAATTACGCTGGTCACAAAGACATGGTGTTACGACTCTACAATGGTTATATAGTTATTTAGATTACAACGTCATTAAATCTATATTATAATAAGGCCTTTTCTACTGCTTACTGATTCATTACAAAAATATATTATTTAAAACTTATACAGACTAAAACATAGAGTATATCCTTCCAAACTACAACATACCTAAACCAAGCGGGTTTTTCTGTGTGGGTTTCCAACCCAGGGTTTTGGGAAGGGTAGGAATTAATAAATCCAAAGGAGTGGGGTGGTACGGGATAGTGGGCACCTTAACTCCAGGGACGAATTCCGGGCGATAAGGCGAAGGTTTCTTATATGGCCTGATCCGTAATTTCACCACCCTATCGTCCGTAATTCGGGGTCGTGGTTTAGTCACCAATTTGATTGAACCTCTTTCGCGTTTTTGGCTATCGGGCACAATGTTTCCTCCCTGTTTCGGTTCCGGGGAGAAAGCTGTTTTCTCCTCTGGCGGGGCCTTTGGGAGGAACAATTCGCGTACAGTAGCAAGGGGTGGGAGTGCGGGAGCAATAAAAGGCCTCTCCGGGAGCTTCGGTTTCTTTGGAATAGAGGTCAAAGGCGTCTTAGCGTACGTCAAACTATTTTGGGGCTGGCTCAATGGTATCAGATCGGGCTCGCAATGAAGTGTTTTCCCGCAGCCATCGCAGTTCGTCCGTATTCGAGGGGGTTTTCGGGGCGTTGCAAACAAGGATAACTCGAAAAGCTTGCTCGCGTATCGGGCCACTACAACGCACAGTGGTCAGAATTGGCAAAAAGGCGCGCATGATGTTTGCACACTTGTCTCTGGCTATGACTGCATGGAATATTTAGTTGAATGATTGAAATCTGTAGATTTTTTGATGCTGAATCTGAAAATGTTATTATTTTTTTTTTCCCGATTCAACTTTCGTATTTATATGCTATCGCTTCGAGCGAATGAATTTGGCGTTTATACACCGGTGAAATTATTATGAAGGAGTTGTCGAATGAATGGAAAAAACCACTTTTACTGTTTCAACTTAGCAAAAACTTATTAGTTATTAAACTCTAGGTGAGAAAATGAGGGATGTAACGCACAAATTTTACAGAATATCAGTTAAACTCATAGCTTCAATTGCACATTTGAGGTTTGTAAAACCTGGTCAAAATATAAATATGTATATTATATATTATGTATTATACATCATATAACATTTTACATACATCCTACATGTTATATCATGTATAATATACTATATATTATAGATATATCATGCATTATGTATGATATACTCGTATTGTACAATGAACATTGTGTGTAATATATTATATATTATATATCATTTATTATTTATAATGCAGTATCTGTTATACCTCAAACAGTATATATTACATGTAACATCTCATATAATCTAACCAAATCTTAACTATTTTCAAACAAATCTATTTCATGTAATGTAATTTCTTTCGCTTTCGGATATGTTGCATTTTTCCAGCTTGTTGCTAAAATAAGAGCTAATCAGAGTTTTCATCTTGTTCATCAGCAATAAACACTGCAGCAACTTCAACTGGAAAATCTTTTTTTTTGTTTTTTTCTCTGGTTATGAACAGGCTAGCTGTGCATGGATCAGAAGTAAGAAGAAACCTATTCACAATATCCGTCATATTTTCAATTCTTGAACTTTTTCTCGCGAAATTTCAACGAAAGGATTTAAAGTCTTTGTGACGTCCTTCTTGAGCTTCCTCCGAAAGAACTCCTTAGAAAATGAATAGGATTGGCAATGAATGACGAGTGTAAATGTTAACAATGCTAGATCTTTTAAAAGTTTAATGACAATATTTGTATTTTAACAAATGAAAACTATGATGGTTATCATATCATTTGTATTTAAGGTAATGTTAGTTTTATTTTTTAATAATAGTTGATCTATAAATTACATGAAAGCTACAAGTGTTAAAAAACGATAAATTTGAATTACCAACTGGAAGGATCGCTTTTTTTATTATGTCTGCTCCATGCACGAGTTCTTTGTGTACGGTCGGTGAAAAACTAAACCAACTGTACTTTGAGTTGAATGTAACAGCTGTTGTGTAAGCATGTTCGCCGAATTTTTCTCCATCAATTTTCATACTTGCATTGATGGCAGTGAGAATGATTGAGAATCGTTGTATTATTTCTTCATCTACCCCGGTTACATCGGAAGCGAACTTGATGTTGGAAAAAAAACGACGAGATGTATTTCCATCGTTAGATGATCCAAAGCCTAATTATTCGAAAAAAAGGTTTCAATCGTTTAGACTTCTCCAAGTCTCAACTTTTTTCGGGTAGCAAAAAAAATTATGTCACTTTGAAAGTTGTTTACTAAATATCGAGCATTGCATTGTATTGGGTATTTTAAAGATAAAAATAAAGTTCATATATACTAACAGTGAACAATTGTGTTAACTATGCTTCTTAAAAAAAATATAAACCACGACATATATGAAGAGTATGAGATACTCGCATAATACAATGTATAGAAACTTCATTTTACAAACCAGGCTTCGGGGTGTCAAGAAGTAACCCAGTTTGTTTCTTGAATGCATTCCTGACAGCAGTTTTTTTATCTTGCATCATTTTTTTCTGATCGTCAGTCAATCTTGTACCTTTTTTGCGAGTGCTTGCAGGGAGTGGTAATCTGTAATTAAATAAGCATTATCAGTAAATGATTTATAAAATTTCTTTTTTTTTTTAAATACATCGTATCCTGTAAAAAAAATCATGTCACGTACCTGTACGAAAGCTGAAGTATAAATTCCATGAATTTTATTCTTGCATGCAGAGGCGATATCCCATACTTCAGTTTGCACTCGTTAGATATGTTGATTGGCTGCGTCTCTAATTGATTGAGCTCTAATCCAGAGTGGTTGCACAGAAAACACCTCGTTGTAGCTTTGTTCCCTTCGAGTGTATTGATGACTTTTGTGTCGACCATTGTCAAGTACAACGTGTGCTGTACATGACACATTTGACCTTCAATGTCAGTATGCAGGATTTCTAATTTCTCAATCTGTTCCATCACTCTCTTGTACTCTGCCTCAGTTGTTTCTTTACTTTCTTTTTTGTATTTAATTCGAACAGGCCTACAAAATCTCGTCAAATTGGGAGCTGGATTTTGCCATACTATGTTCTTCGCTTCGTCTTCAATAAGAACCGGTACAATCGTTGTAATGAAGACAGTTGAGTCACTTGAATTTGAATCTTCAAACGCCTGCTTGAACTCCGAGTGACCTGAGCCTGCATCCATCCCCCACTTGTAGTGTACTGTGTAATTTGTACATTGATTAACTTTCAACGAAGTCATTAATCTTGTAGCCGTATGATCCAACAAGCTTTGAAGTTCAACAATCGCTTCCGTTTCATTAACGCTGATTTTTTCTGGATAACATTTCTGTTTCTCTTTGACAGCTGAATATCCATACGATGGAAACATTTTTGGTAAACCTTTTTTCTTCGACCACCCTCGTAATACTTCATATTGTTCTTTTGTTAATTTCATCTGTGCTATCAATGCTACAGCCTCTGCAGGATCAAGTGACTCTGTGCTGGTTTTTGATTTTTCATATGCTTCCAAAATTTTATCTGCTCTGGTTGGTGACCTATCAACTTGCTGCATTAATTTTGAAGCGCTTATCTTGCCATCTGCACGCAAGCTAGATGAAGTGGCGTACATCAAAGTAGTACTATAGTTTTCTTTCCTTATATCTGCAGTCCGCCGTCTTTTTTGGTGAGTCACTGATAGATTCGAATGGTTTTGAAGCTCGCTTGATTTTTGAAAGATTTATTGTTTTAGTCTTCTGAGGAAAAATCGTGTCTAACCACGTTGAGTTCTTCTTCTCCAATATCACCTGAGTTCTGTTGGCAAGCGCCCATTTTTTTTTCTACTGATTCACAAATGAATCAACTTTTTCGTCATCAACATCATATGGAAGGTACTCAATAATAGCCTTTATAATTTCTATTGATCTTTTTGGAGAACCCACGATGAATTGACGACCAAGGTATTGTTATGTATCAATACACTGGCGTCTCCATGAGTAGAGACTCTCGAGAAGAGAGGGCGTTGTCAATGATAAGACCTTTGCTACGTTGTAAACAAAAGAGAATAATCGGCCTCAGTTTATTCAATCATAAGGCATGTATATCCATATACAATGATGTGTAAATTCCCATGAAAGATGTAGTTATATATATATATATATATATATATATATATATATATATATATATATATATATATATATATATATATATATATATATACCATATAGTGCCACGGAACAACGCGAAGTTACAGGTCCTCGGCGTCACTCCCGAACAAGTCCTCTATACTTGGCAGGGGAGGGAGGTTCCGGTTTCCCCCGAAACCCCGCGTGGAAGGTCCAGGTTGGGGATCCTCCTCCAGGAGTCGCGCCTCGGTATCTGGAGAGACGGGGGGAGATTCCCGTTGAGCCACGACGGGGGTTATGTATGGACGGATGATTGGACCGCGTCGTCGATGGTTCAGGGCCCGTCGGAATTCCTTTGGCAGCTCGATCGTAACCAGCTCCCGCTGCTCCTTTATCCTGGGAAGCTCCCTGGGGACGTCCCCCGTGAGATCTACGAACTCGGGGGGGGGGGGCGCTGCTAGGTCTAGTGGCGCGTCTTCACCGTCGGCGATCCTGGGTTGGCCGCGGGGCTGGTCTCACGGAGGCGGTGGGCCTGGTGGGCCTCTCCGAAATTGTTGGGGTCACGGGTTCCGGGAGGGCTAGGGGAGCCGATGTGGACGGGTCGGTGCGGCCCCACAGTTCGGCAATCCGGTCATTCAGACTGGGACGAAGGTGGGGTGTGTCGGAACTCCCTGATCTCACTTCCGGAGGTCCCTTGCTCTCCGTAAGTCCTGGTGGAGTGCCTGCGGGTGCCGGGGCGGGGGCGTCGAAGTACCCGTAATTTTCACGCCCGCAACGAGGGCAGGGACCCTGCAGCCGATAGTTTCCGCGGGGCGTCGGGACTCCGCTCGCCCTAGGTATGCTGCGTATCCAGCCGCAGTGGCGACACCGTAGCAAGATCTCGGTGGTATTCAGCTCCGTAACCCGACTCGGTGCAGTTTCCTTCCACCGTCGTCCCTGGGGCGGGTTGACCGCAGCCCTGTTCCTTTGTAATTGGATGACCACCAGCAGGTTCGCAGTGAAATCCAGGGGTAGTTTCTCCAATCCTGGAATTTTTCCCGCCGAAAAATTTCAGAAAAACCCAAACCTCGGGTATTCCCGCCTTGTCGAATTCCTGGAACCCACCTCCCGGACGCACTCCGAAGGAACCTGCAGTGGCCCTAGCCTCCTCGATAGTTCTGGGCAAGGTGTAGGACACTTGGGGACGGGAACAAGAGAAATCAAAATAACTGTGATACTCCGGAGAGTATTAGTTTTCGAGAGGATAGTTTGTTAAGTGAGAGCTCCGAAGAGTAATTATTTTATAAGAACAGCAAAATTTGATAATCAGATATTCCGAGAAGTATTATTAATGGAAAGCAAAAATTGTAACATCGGATACTCCGGAGAGTATTATTTAAGAAAAATCAAAATTGAATATTCAGATACTCCGAAGAGTATTATTAACGGAAAGCCAAAATTGTAACATCAGATACTCCGGAGAGTATTATTTAAGAAAAATCAAAATTGAATATCCAGACACTCCGAAGAGTATCATTAATGGAAAGCCAAAATTGTAACATCAGATACTCCGGAGAGTATTATTTAAGAAAAATCAAAATTGAATATTCAGATATTCCGAAGAGTATTATTAATGGAGAATCAACGTTGAAATATCGGATACTCCGGAGAATATTATTTAAGAAAAATCAAAATGGAATATTCAGATACTCCGAAGAGTGTTATTTCACGAGAAGATCAAAATTCAATAAAACCCAGGAAAGTTGGTGCGAAACCAACTTTTAGAAATAAAAAAAAAATTAAGGAAAAGGTGAAGAAAAATATACTCACTTTTCGTATTCAAATAGGGATAACTTCAACAGTGGCGAAACAAGGACGAACAAAACAAGGCTACTACCGAAAAGTTTTCAAGACTGTTTTAACGACTCCTAAACGACTGACTTTATACTGAAAATTGTCCCGGCTTTTATATCCAAAAATCCCCTCTTAGATCATGGCAAAAAAAATTTAGAAACTTCTACTTTCGTTAGGCAACAACAAGAAAACAAGGTTGATTTCATAAATGTAAAAATATTTCTCATGGATTTCTGAGTTCCTATTTCATTTCGAGTGTGGAGATTAAAAAACAATTATGAATGCAAAAAGCCAAAACAAGGCCAAATTCGTCAATCAACCACTTCTCTAATTTATTTCTGATTCTAAAGAATGCTTTTAGGCCAATTATTGTTAACTCATTATAATCTTCCATTGTGAAAAAGATCCATTACTATAAGCGTATTCGATGTGAAAAAAAAAAAACAATCCCATAAAATTACAATTCAGGAAAACATCCGCCGGTATCCCGAAAGAAATGGAAAGCGGATGAATTTATCAAAAAAACAAAAGTGCTCGGGCGACATGAAGTCTGGGCATGCCGGTCCCTTAATACCGTGGCGCAACTAGGCCCGGTTGAAAGCCAATCGAGGCCGAATTCCTAAAATATATATATCGTGAGAAGCATGATTCTCGCGATATATAACAGTATCGAAAAGTACAATCTAAAAAAAACATGCAATATTGTCATTTACATTTTCATTCTGCGTAACTGTAAGACTATATATAAAATTGCCATAATCTTTTTTATTTATAGAAAACTAGACTCCACGTCAAATCACTGCTGTTTTAGGAATGAGCATTAAAGACATTGTTCTATAGCGTGAAATTTTTCTCTCTGCGATAAATATATGCTTTTAAAAAAACAATAAAAATATTCATAATATGTTATTGAAATAGAAATTATATTTTGCTTTCTTTTTTTAAAAATTTATCTAAATTTAAATTAGGAAAATTTTACCGACTTAGAGTAGCTATGTATATATATATATATATATCACTATATTATACAGTTGTACATAAATTAGGTCATGTATGTTTATAACTAAACTGTTTTCATTGCTAATTTTGTGAAAACTTTTGGATTTTAGTCCAATAATAATAATAACAATAGCAGCACCTTTATGAAAAAAGCTATCAATTATTAAGCGTATATGAATAATTTTAAATCCATCGTCAAGTTTATACAAAAAGAGCCAATTTTTCCAACGTGTAATGAAATAAACGTAAATAGGACAGAGAATGTCGGAGAAAAAAAGTAGCCGTTTTTCCATATCTATTGTGACGAGCGAGATTGAAATTGACGAAACCAACGTCGATCCTTGTCGAAATATCTCAGCTCGAAAACAGAGAGGACCAAAAAGTGAAAGTTCGATTGAATTTCCTTATTGACCTTCGATCCCCGTTTATAAAGGACTGGGGAAGGTGTTAAATTGACAACAACGATTTAGAATAAAATATAAGAATATATTACAAGGTAATTATCTAGAATACAACTCGGTTGTTACAATAGTCCCCGCACGCATTGATGATTATCATTAATCGTTATTAATTTGTATTATTCGAAATCGATTTTTGAACTCATGACTCTCATGGAGACTCGCATATCTCCTCGCTTCTTCATTATTTTTAGTATCATTTGTTCATGTATCGTCTAATTATCTCCCTGTGTTAATCACTAAAAATGTAACATTCTATCCTCTTCATTCGTCTGTTTGTATTGAATTTTAATTCAGTAAGTTCTTTCATTAATTAAATTTTATTTGGAATCATCTTACAAGCTGAGCTAAAAATTATTAGTTCCTCATTTGATCAATGAAGGGTTGCCTTGGAAACACGAGCTGGATAGGACAAAGTCCCATCACTCGACCTGATTATGGAACTATAATTTTAGAGCTTTTCGCTTATGATTCAATTTATACTTTTCATGATTTGTACTTACTATTGAAATTTTTAGGTTTATAATAGAAACTTAGATCTTTAGGAGGTTTCAAGTGTGTGGGAGCCTAACTGGTTTTTGTGTGTGTGGAGCGCGAATGAGAGCCACGGGGCTTGCGATAGGCCAAGGTCGATTGTGCCAAAGGCGTATCACCCTAGAGACGACAAAGTCGTTAAGGGAGGTGATAGCAAGGGCGACTCTCGAGTGAGGGCAGATCGCAGTTAGGCTTGCCTTGGATCTGCAAGAAGTTAGAAACTTAACAGGCCAGATCCAAGAGCTAACCTGAACCTATGCCGAGTTTTCGCGGGTTTTTATACCCTGAGATAGATTGAGTCAATTATCTCAGCACGTATTTTTCGAATGATTTCCTAGGAATTTGCGTCATTGCGTTATCACTTTTTTCGTGGTCGCCGCGTGATCAATTGATTCGTAATAAAACTATTGCGTGTCTATTGTTCGTGCAACTGATAAGGTCGCTCCGAATTTGTTGAGGTAGAAGTGATTGAACTATCGCGGTTTATGATGTCCTTCAATGTTTTGAATTACTCATATAATATTTCATCTAGGAATATTGTTCTTGTGGAAGAACAATATTACATTTATTTACATATACCTATACACGTATATTTACTTAATATTATGCATATGAAATAGGAAAGAGCCCGCTCTTTACACTATATACTAAGTCGAAAAATTAACAAATAGGCAAAAATATGCAGATGGGACTAATTACAGAATAAACATGGTACTTTTATGTTAATTTTCCTGGATTTCGTTTGTCGACGAGAGGTAACGTAAAAAAGATACACGTAACTGAATAAAAAATTTCAGGTTACGACATGTCACTTTTCTGTCAACTTCACAATATTATCGTAATTGAACCACACAATGAATTTAAACCACCTTTGTGTCATAAAAAAGGACTTACCTTTAGGACCAGGATCCATTTTTTCCAGGCGGCAAACGAGTCTTGTAATTTATCAGAACATAATTGTTGTCGACACTACCAGTGAGTCTTTGACGTTTTATAAAACTCGATGAAAATACAACACATTAATGATGGTTTTTTGTTTAACCGTGATAAAATAACCGCAAAATGAAAGTCATTATGTCTTATATAGTGTGTCTGCTACCCAATGAGACTACAGACAAATTTTTCCCCTAACTTTTCATTTTTTAACTAATGCGCGCCTTTTTGCGTTTTCTGGCCACTGCGCAACGTCAGGATCCAAGTTCGGAATGTAGGGATGACCCGGAAGCTAATCATTCGTGTATCGAATCTTGACGCATAGACTCAATAGTCCTTATTCTGGTACAGCACACGGCTGGAAATTTTCCTTAAACCGAACGCGGCAGCGGCCCCTATACTCTCCCTCGCTTGATCCGGATTCCCCACTACGAGGTTAATAAAAGAATCTATTTTTTATTTCCTGATTCATTCCTCATTGTGTTGTGTTAATTTATCTGAATTTTATTATCATTGTTGTATATTAAAATTAATTCATATTTGTAAAGTAATAATTATTTTATTTATTTAATTATCAATTTAATGTTTATTATTTAAGGTTTATTTAATGCAGTATATTCATAATATATCTATATACACTATTTGTTGTTCCATTACTTTTGTTTTTCATTTATTTATTTTTATTTTTACTGAGGTTGTGGTTATAGTTATTCCGAGCAATGATAAATATAATGATAAAAAATTTAATACATAATTTCATACTAAATTATTCATGGTTATGTTAGTTAAAATTTATAATGTGTCATAAAATTGTACCTTCTATAATGTCTATTTTAAGAATATTCTTAGCAGTGTAATGGATTATAATGTATTGGTTAAAAACAGAAATGTTTTAAAGTTTATTATTAATCATGTTCACAATTGTTTCATTGCCAATTTCTTTGATCTAAATGTTCGTGTTCTTAAATTTCCAATTTTGTTTTATTGTTAATATTGTTATTATTATTATTACGAGTGATCAGTTATGCTCAAGGTTGAATGAGATTTTCACGTAAAAAGTTGTGTAAGTGTATGTAATTTTGAATTGGCAAAATACCCCATCAATAGACAATTTCACGAATGCACGTAATGAGTCTCGGCACCTTTGGGACAATAATTGTCCAGTGCCTACAAATTGGTGACAATAAATGTCGTTATTTGTGCCCTTTAGTGACGAATGCAAGTCATGTAGGGTGTAATGAGGGTATTTATCCAATGTGTTTAGGGTAGTATGTTCGCACTTTTCTACTTACTTTCAAGGTAGTGACGATATTGCGTCCCTTGTTAGTAATTTCGCACAATTTAAAAATTCTCACTGTAATGTTTTTGCTCACTGTTAATGGAGGGATTATTGTGACAATAATACGTCAAAAAATTTTACGACAAGCGTATCAGAAAAAGTTGGATTGTTGATGACGACTTCGCGTCCAAACCAATTCTAAACTCCTTCAAAAACCCTGCTCATTATATACACTAAAAAAAGAGCTTCGTGGGGGAAAAAACGCTATCACAGGTTTTTCTTTCACACGCCGAAAAATGCAAGCTCGTCATCTCCCATGAAAAAGGAGGATGCATGAGATGTGCAAAAGCTCGACCTTGACCGCGCTTCTCACGGGGCATCAGCGTTTTCTCGCCGTGAAAGCGCTTTTCCGCTGAGCGCAGCTTTTTGGCGATCCGTGAGAAGCGTTCGCTGGCGAGCTTGCGATTTCGCGTCCAGCGGAATATAACACCATGTTTCCGCGTAGAAGTTGGCTTCTCTCTTTTTATCGGAATAAATTCCTGGGGATAATTCCAAAGTGTGATCTTTGATCATTGCAGCGACTGTTGTTAAAATTATCCTGAAAGGAAATATTATAATGCAAGCAAAATGTAAAATGAAATTGAATTTGATTGTGTACGATTCATATTCGGAATCTGTTAATTAGATTAAAATATTTACGATTTTTCTTCTTTTCAGTGATCTCTCAAGTATGCAAGTTTTATAGAGTCTATTTGAACTATAGCCTGTTTACGTCAGTTTTTAATTGTTACATTCACTGGTGAATTTATTTTGATTATTTTGAAAAGACCTTTCCAATCACGGTTCAGTTTTCCCGATAAAGGAGATTTGAAATACACCATATCATCAACGTTGTACTGTATAACTTTTGCTTTTCGATAGTAATAATCCTTGTTCCGTTCTTTGTTTGCAATTAAATTCTCTCTCGCGATCTCTTGTGATTGACGTAATTTCAGGATAAGATCGTCCAGATAGTCATCGTGAATGTACATAAATGAGGGATTTTTACATATTGATGACGGTAAAATGGGTTGGTAACCAAAAAGCAAGTCAAAAGGAGAAAATTTTGCCGAGGAGTGCATCGAGGTATTATAACTATACATTGCAACATCAACCCACGAGTCCCAGTCATTTTTTGCTAAATTTACAAAATGTTTCAGGTAATCAGCCAGTGTCCGATGGCTGAGTTCTAGCGCGCCATTCGTTTCGGGTCTGTAAGGTGCAGTTACTAATTTTTTTTATTTTTGAGAGTTTCTTCACATCTGTAAATAATTAAGAAGTGAATTCAGTACCTTGATCTGACAATACCGTCGCCGGAATACCAAATTCACAAATGAAATCTGTAGTTATTTTATTTGCGACTGTCTCAGTTTTATGGTCTGACAGCGCGAACGCTTGTAAAGGTCGTCTTGAAGAGTTAAAATGAACCTGTTCGAATTTTCAGTGATAGAAAGTGGTCCAACAATATCTAACGCTATTCTTTGAAAAGGTCTCGTAGAAGTCGTCGTTATTCGCATGGGATGTTTTAAGCGTTTTCACACAAGCTTTTTTGTTTGACAAGATTCGCATGTTCTAATATATTCAGCAATATCCTTTTTCATATTTTTCCATTTCAACGTGAATCTTATTCTGTAGTAAATTTTCTTAAAACCTGCGTGTCCGCCAATCGGAAAATCATGACACTCTTTAAGAATGGTCGGGATTAATTCTTATGTAACCTCAGTTACGATATCGCAAAAAATTCGTATTCAAATTTCTGTCCCACAAAAAATGTAGCGTCACATTATTCTTATTTTATTCCACCGGAACATATCAAATCCACCGTTCATTTTAAGAAGGAATATGCTTTCAATGCTTTCTTTTTCTACACTGAGAAAAAAATCGTTTAGGAACTAAACGGCGATCGTTTAGAATAAAAATCGCATCGAATCAATGCGATTTTGTTTAGTTCCTAAACGATCGATTTTTAAATCTAAATGCTTCAGCGTTTGAATTCTCAACGCTGGACCGCGTACAATCAAACGGCACCGATTAGATCCTGAACGGAAAGTTTAGTTTTTGAACGGGAATCAGTTGCAATCAAGTGAAAGTTATGCCAGAAGGAACCGGAAAATCTTAAAAATTTCCAGGATAGAGAACCGCTGCAACAAAAATGCGGGGGAAACCAGATTTTTCTCTAGGGACCCAGGGAGATGAGTATAGACGAGTATAGGCTATATTTCGTTGGTGTTTGTCAGCTCACAATGAAAGGAAGGCCTATTAAATCTCTTACAAGTTTGCGTCAATCGAAATATAACGCATTGGAAAAATTGTTCAAAAAATAGTTGTGCGAGTGAAATTTTTATCGTGTACTTCGAATGTAATTCGTCAATCAGCGTACTGTCGTTATATTTTTCGTACGAAAATTCACTGTGTATAGCAATATTTTGCTCATTTTACAAAATTCCGAAATATTATAAAGATTCTTCTTATTCATCAAGATTTTTTATGGGTTTCTAAAGCTTCTTATGTTTTTCAGATTTTGGTAAACAAAAAAAAGTTTCGTGTACATGCATTGGAAGAAATCTAATAATCGTTACAATCTAATGAATTAATGAACATTTTCTGATTTTTTTCCAAGTTTTTATAATTTAATGAACCTATCTATTATCTTTCAAATTTTTAACGTATATACATTTTCAAAAATTTTCCAAATTTAGAACATCTCATGTACAACGTTTCCAATTCTTTGAAAATGTGTTGAAATATCTGCGTGAATTTTTTAAAGAAAGAATGTAATGAACACAATCTACAAAAGTGATTGACATTCTCTAAACTTCTACAGATAAATTCTTTATATGTTTTACAATTGTCGCCAATATTTGAAATTGTGAACATTTTTTTTTTTCTTGAAATTTCAAGTGTAATAGTAACAAACTATACTAAACATTCGAAATCATTATGAGAATCGCTTTACATGTCTCGTTCCTCGTTATGATTTTCCTGAATTTCCTACAATTTTCAAGTTCTGCAGATTTTTAATAGATGATGAAAAAACATCGTACATATTTCGTAGATATATATTTGAATGATCACAATCTACAGTATTAAAATGTTTTCTGAAATTCTAAAAATTTTTGAAATAATAATAGCATAAGTAACAATCGTGAGAGTATTAAAATTTTTTAGTGTTCCCAAAGTTTCAGTACTTTTAATATAATACTAACTTTTCAAAACTTCCTTAAGTTTTTTAGTAATTCGTCAATTCTTTTCGAAGACTTTTACAGCTTATCATATTTTTATAAAAAAATGGAAAAAACTTTGATCGTGCGTAATCTGAAAAATATATCATTAAAAACACAATGTGTCATATAATGGTACGTAATGCTAAACGCATAACGAATCCAGACGATCCAGACCCTCATTACAGATATTACTTGAATTTAAAATTTTCATATTTTAGAAACTAATAAAAAATTGAAAAATCTGATTGTTACTGAAAATTTAAATCCTTGTTTCAATTGCAATCGATTTCGCTGAACAGCTCCTATATTAATATATAATGCTGGAAGCGCCCAGGAGCGCTTATATGCTATTCTATATTCAATGCATCGTGTAGAGGTTCTTACTTATATCAGGTGATTACAATTCTTTCATTTCTGGCCGTTCCGTAATTTTCCCGGAAACCATAGGTCAGTATGGCCGAAAAAAAACTCCGTTCTTTTTCTAAGCGGCGCCGTTCAGTTACAAAACGGCGCCGTCAAGTTTCTGAAGGGTTAGGTAACAAAACGGAGCTCCGTTTAGATTGTAAACGATGAGTGTTTAACGAAAATTTCTTAACGCGATCGTTTAGAATCAAAACGGAGCGTTTAGTTTCTGAACGATTTTTTTCTCAGTGTAGATTTTTTCATGTTGTGACTATTTTCGAAAATACTTGATAACTACACTGTTCCTAATAATGATTTTTTGTTACAAGATAGAATATAATTTTCCCATGCGATTTCAAAAGAAAAATTTCGTGCAATTTTATTTCTTGAAGATGTCCTAAACGATTTTCGATTTCCATTGAAATTTTATCATAAAATTTAAGATCTTAGGGTATGCAAATGGCATAATACTCATTTTCCTGGGTGGAGATAGATTCATTAACTTCTCCGATATGATCGTTAAGGATTCAAGAAGTTTTCATTTTATTTTGAAATTCCGCGTAAGAGTCATTTGCATTTTCAGTATCAACAACTTTTATAGCGATAGATTTTTCAGAATTTTCAGGAGCTTTGGGCCTTATTCGACTTAACGCGTCTACGATAACATTTTCGCAACCCTTTTTGTACTCGATTCGGTACTTACATTCTTCTAACGCAAGTCTCCATCTCACGAGCCTTGAGCCTGGATCTCTAACATTGAATAACCAAGTAAGGAGCCTATGGTCTGTTATCGCAACGAAATTTTTTCCATATAAATAAGGAAGGAATGCTTAACCGACCATAATATAGCAAGGGCTTCACGTTCCGTCATTGAATAATTCGATTTAGCGCAGTTTAACGTCCTACTTGCATAAGCGATTAGCAAATCTTTACCATCATATATCTAAGACAGCACCGCACCTATTGCGAAGAGGTTAGCGTTCGTTGTGAGCCTAAATTCCACGTCCCACCGAGGATACTGTAAAAGTGGTTCGGTGGTGAGGACAGATTTAAGCGTCTCAAATGCTTCTTCTTGGGTACTGGCACATCTTTTTTAAGCAATTGAGTAAGGGGTTTTGTGGTTATACTGAAATTTTTTCTGAATCTCAGGTAAAAACCTGCGAATCCCAAGAAAGATTTTAACCTGTTTTGGAGTTTCTGGTCGAGGAAATTCAGTTACTGCCTTAATTTTTTCAGGATAAGGTCTAACACCTTTTTCGGTGACCAAATGCCCTAGATACCGGGCTTTCGGTCTTAATAACTCGCATTTAAAAGGCTGAAGTTTTAAATTGTAGAGAAAAAGTTTTTGTAACAATTGTTTCTATTTCCTATTATGATTCTCGAGGTTATCTCCATGGACGACAATATCGTCGAGATAAATCATGCATCGCTCTCCAGTGACTCCTGCGATGACAGTACGCATTAAAATTGTGAATGTTCTAGGCGAATTTTTTAGCCCGAAGGGCATCCTAGTAAACTGAAAATGACCATCGAGGCAGGAAAAAGCGGTTTTCTCAGCATCTTCAGGGTGCATTTTGACTTGATGAAAACCCGAAGCTAAGTCAAACGTCGTAAAATACTTGGAATGCTCTAATTAGTTCAAAATCTCTGAAATAAGTGGGAGTTCTTGGAAATTTCCGATTGTTATCTCGTTGAGTTTAATATAATCTATAACGATTCTCCACCTATCTATGTTTGAGGCGTCCCTTTTCTTTTTGACGACCCAAAGCGGCGCACTCCAAGGCGACATGGATGGCTCGATTATTCCGTCATTGAGCATTTATTTTATTTGTTTACAAACTTCTTCCTTGTGTACTTCGGGGTACCTGTACGTTTTTGCCGCGATTGGAATGTCTGTTTTCGTGTGTATTTTATGATTCACCGTGTCCGTGGCTATCAATTTATTACCTTTAAGATAGAAAATGCTATTAAACTCATAACAAAGGTCAATAATCGATCGTTTTCCTTCTTCGTTAAGGTAATCAAATCTTAAATTGGATTGAAAATTTTTCAAACATTCAGGATCAAAGTTAGATTTACTGGCATTGACTTTCAATAAATTTGGATGTTCATTTTCGATTTCTTTCAACTTAATACAAGGTTTATGAATATTGATTTCATTTTCTGTCGTGTTTAGAATTAAAGTTATAGCTTCTCATTTATTGTTGACTTTTACAAGACTTTCCGGTAAATAAACACCTGGTCGGAGTTGTCTCTTTGTAGCAATCCCTTCGGAAATTTGAGAATTTATCACTCGAATATTAAGGCCATCATTTTCTCAATTCCGGTTTCGGGCTGGAAAGGTTTTTTAATATGAAGCAAAGAAATTGACGCATTTTCAAAAGTTAGGCGGTCACGTTCAAAATCTACAATTGCTCAATTATCTTTCAGTAAGTTATGGCCAACAATTCCGGGAAACATTATTAGGAAGTTATCTTCAACTACGTGTAAAATAATTTTTTTCGGATGACTGATAACAAGCATATAAAAAAAAATCAGTATCCTTAAGTCCTGAAAGATTTTTTCGAATCGATACCACACTGAAAAAATTGCTGATAGCTACCCTAACTGTATCCATGCTGTTGAGGGAATTATAGTTGGAATAACTGAAAATACAGTTGTGACAACTGCAATTAAAGATATTCTAAGTTCGCAGCCCGCAGTTGACGCTTAACTATAAATTCACAGTTCATCTTGGAACCTACACTTTTTTTATAGTCGGTGCAATTGTAAATTCAAGTTGTTACTCGAATAGTCCTACGGGTATGCGTTCTTTTCGAGGGACAGTTGTTGCATCTTTTTAAAATATACGTGAGGCAACTTCAATATCCTGTAGAAAATCACATAAAATTGAAAGCTTAAACAAGGAAAGAAACGTGACAGTGAGTTGCCGTTTTGTCTCAAGGAGGAAAGGTAAGTCATACACTTTGAACTTTTAATGTTATTTTACTCGATAAAGTGGCTTACTGTAAAATAATATTCATGCAAGTAAATGCTTTTTTTTAAATCTCGCGCGCTCAAACTCGCTGATACGTTCCACCTATACATATGAATGACAGTTAAAAAAAGTTGTTGACTACTGTATTTACCAACCGCATATTCGACTAAATTTACGAGAAAAAAGGGAGGAAATATCAAAAATTGACATATTTGTTTTGTAAAAAAAATCTTTTACAATGACGAAATATCGCACTTTTGTAAAATTAGGACGATTTGTCGTTGCTGTCAACTTTTTTTCCTAACCTCACTTTGCAACAAAAATAAACAAACTTTCCAACTGTAGTTTTACAGTAGATGTAACTTTAATCTTTTCTTAGAAAGCATCGTACACCGTATGCGTTGTAAATCCAACTGTAATTTTATACTACCGTATATACTCGCATATAAGCCGCACCTTTTTTTACACTTTTGGAGCTCCAAAATCAAGCTGCGGCTTATAATCGTGTGCGGCTTATGTTCGGATACTAATCTAAAAATTTGACTCAATGCTAAAATATACGCACCTTTTTTCTGAAGATCGTTTGGAATGGTAATTTGAAAAAAATTCTTAAAAAATATTTTTCATTACTATTAAGAGGTCATACCTAAAAGATAAGGAAATTACACTGAAATAAAATTCAACAAATTTTTTACATTATTTATTCCCAAATACTTCAAGTGAAACGTATTTCATGATTATGATAAAATGTGTACAATCAGATCGTAAGGCCTTCAACAATATTATTCATCAGCTTCGCTTTCATCTTCTGCGCTACCTTCGTCATCGATTTCTGTTTCACTTTGGGAAGAAGCAGAACTCGAGTCATGACTATCGTCATCAGATGCTTTATCTTCCAAGTCCTCCCAAATAGCATCGTCTTGTGAACCATCCATCGCATTGCTGATACAGCATTTTAGAAAAGAGCGCCGAACCAGATCTTCATTGACGGAATCCCAGGCGGACTTGACCCAGTGTGCTACAATGTACGGGGAAGCCCTCTTGATTTTCCCTGTGGGTGTAGTGTGATGGTCATCGTGGTCGAGCCATTTCTGGTATTCATCTTACAACAAATCTTTAAATGGTTTGTTCACGGAGACGTCTAGGGGCTGGAGAACTGATGTCATTCCTCCCGGAATTACCACCATCTCAGACCCTACTTCTTTTACTTTTTTCTTCACTTCTTCCGTCAAATGGCCACGAAACGCATCTAAAACCAACATTGAAGGTAGCTGCAACACGGCTCCGGGACGGTGAGCCCAGACATTCTGTAGCCAATCTTTCATTAGATCTTCTGTCATCCAGCCTTTGACTTGAGCCCTCACAATTACACCTGGTGGAAACTTTTCGTCACTTTCTTTTTTAGGCTTCGGCACAGTTTTTCTTTCGAAGATGAGGAAAGGTGGAAGTTTACCACCATCAGCCGTGATGCATAACATCACTGTTATGCGCTGCTTTTCGTAACCAGTCGTTTTTAGTGGTATCTAAGGAATTCAAAAAATACGAATCGCATGCTTTAATTATACTGACAGTGTTCAAAGCAATCTATTAATTACGGTAAACATATCATGTTTTTTATTCCAGTAAATTTTCTAAAGTTTTTTTTGTTTTTCTAGAGGCCGGTAAAAAGTTACATTTTGCGATCCCACCGGTCCCACCAAACAAAAATGTCAAAATAATGCTAATAGTCGTAAAAAAAAAAAAAAAGACCGTAGAGGCCGGTAAAAAGTTACATTTTGCGATCCCACCGGTCCCACCAAACAAAAATGTCAAAATAATGCTAATAGTCGTAAAAAAAAAAAAAAAAAAAGACCGTAGAGGCCGGTAAATGTATTTTTTCCAGAATCAAAGTATATGTAATTAAATGTATTTTTTCTAGAATCAAAGTATGTGTAATTAATTGTATTCTTTCACAAATCGAATAATATGTAGTTAAAAGTATTTTTTCAAGTATACATACATGTATTATATATTGATAAAATTTATGTGATACAGTTTTTATATATCAATTTCATATATTATGTAATATTTACATTTCTTTTCACATATTATATCTGATTTTACAAACTATAATATTTTTTTACAAATACTTATATTAATCATTTAAATGATAACTTTTCTGTATAAATTTTTGCTTTTTTATATATTATTTATTTCTTCTTTTATATATATATATATTTTATATTGTCCTATTTTTTTTTAATTATTTTTTTATTTATATTAATTTTTTTGTTTTTGTTTTTTTTGTTTTTTATGAATATTGTTATATTATTTTATGATATTATTTTATCCTTTTTATAAATTATTAAATATATATATTGTTATTATATATATATATGAATATATATTAATTATTATTATTTTCAAAATATATATCTAAAAAAAAAAAAAAATTTATATAAAATGAATAAATATATATATATATAAAATAAATAAATATATATATATTACATATATTTATAAAATAAATAAATATGTATATTACATACATATATACAAAATAAATAAATGTATGTATATTAAAGATATATATAAAATTATTATTATATATATATATTTATATATATATAAACCGCAAAAGATCATGAAAAAGTTATATTATGTCTTCCCACCAGTCCCACCAAGAAAAAATTTTAAAAAATATTTTCATGTCATTCGTAAAATTCTACAATATGACAATTTTTTTTATTATTCGTAAAAGTCAGCAAGAAGGCGATTTTTGTCATTCGAAAAATTCAGCGAGAAAGTAATTTTTTGTCATTCGTAGAATTTAACAAAATGGTGTTTTTATGTCGTAATATATAAATGAATAAATGAATAAATAAATACGTAAATGAATTTATAAACAAACAAATGAATAAATAAATAAATAAACAAATGAATAAATAAATAAATTAATTAATTAATTAATAAATATATAATAAGTAATAGATAACAATAAAAATTGAATGATAAAAAAATATAAAAAAACTTTAATGTAAGAAAAAAATTTTGTAAATATTTGCAGCCGTCCACCAGCAATGATTCTGCAACAAAATCGAATGAAACAATCAAATGGATTACTTTCCCATGTGATGAGATTAAAAAACCGACTGTAACGGCATGGACGAATCTTCAGGAATCGATTCCACACGATCCCAAAAAAAATTATGGGATTCTTCTTGGAAAAAAAACTGGATTAATAGTTTTTGACCTGGACATCGCCAAAGGAAATGTGGATGGAAAAATTGACGGCCCCGACATTTTTGATGAATGGGTGAAAAAATACAATTACGACGTTCAAACGTTGGTGGTCGGAACCAGAGGTGGTGGGCGACACGTATACTTTCAATATGATTCTACATTGAAACAAGGAGTTCGGGCCCTAAAAAACACAGAACATTCTGATGGAAATATTCCACAAATCGACGTGTTGGGCGATGGCAGACAAGTTCTTGGATGGAAATCCCCTGGATACTACATTATATCTGGCTCTCCGGAACAAATTGAACCAGTCCCGGTGTGGTTACGAAACATCTATGCCCTTCCCGTCAATGCCATGTCAACACCCAAAAGAAAAGGTATAATCCTTAAATATTTACATAATTATAAATTTTTAAATGAAAAACATAAATCTTAAAAAAAATATATATACTTAAAACGTTATATAAACATATGTAATCAATGTAAATACATACAAATAACAAATATTAATATATACATATATAAAATACAAATGTATACATATAACTAATACAAATCTATATACATATATATATAGTAAATATAAACAATTCATATGGATACATTCCAAAAAAATAAATTGTTGCGTAAACTGTTATATATTTGAAAAATAATATATATTTTAAATAAATAATATAATAATACATACCTTTACATATATAAATAACTATTCCCATAACTTTTAATTGTAGTCCAAACCCGCAGCAGCCGCCTGATATTGACGAAGAGCGAAGTGTACCAAACTTCTTTCGAAAATTCGAAAACTGCCAGGAAATTTGTTCCAAAATACCAATTCGCTATCTGGACAATTACGAAGAATGGACCTGGATCCTGTGGGCAATAAATACCACTGCAAAGATTAATGATTTCGATGGTTTTCCAATTGCCGTTGAATTATCCCGAAAAGCACCTCGATTTCAAAACATTTCAGAAGACGACATTCGAAAAAAATACGATGAAGGAAATGGATCGTTTACTTACGCTACTCTGCTGTATTATTCAAAAAAAGAATCAGACGCACCAAACAACCCTGCTGTACCCAAAGTTGAATCCCCGGAGCGACATCCTGACGACTGCCGAACCCAGAAAGAGCTCGTCGAAGACCTTTCGATGGCCCGAGCAGACATTAAGAATTTTATACGTTTTACCGATGGTCCTACTTATGCATTTAATCCTACATCGGGTAGTTGGAACGAAATTTCCAAGTCAGTTTTCAATGTTTTTCTCTCCAATTTATTCGATCACAATCTCATTTTAACAAAAAAAGAAAAGGAGGCAATACAATCCAAGGCAGCTTTGGATCCTCTACGGGAATGGTTAAAGGGGTTCTTGTTGGAATCAAATTTTGAAGCTATGCTTGACTCCAAATTGAATATTTTCGCCTTCAATAATGGTTATTGTTTGGATTCCTTTCATCTTCGAAAACTCGTGTTTGATGACTATGTGTCTAAAACTTGTGGGTGAGATTATGACGAAAATCTTGCTGAAATGCATTATGCGAACATTGAAGATCTCTTTGCAAAACTTTTCCCTCAACTTTCCATCCGGGAAAACTTCAAGTCATTTGGCAGAACGATGCTTTGGGGCATGCGATTCGAGAAGGTATTCTACATCTTGTTAGATGATGTTGGCGGGAACAACGGGAAAACTACCCTGCTTCGCATACTTTTGGAAGTACGTATCTGTTTTTTCATAGATAATTTTTTTACAAAAATAATAATAGCAAACTATGTATCCATTTACACTAATAATGACTGCAAGTTAATATCGTCTAGAACAAAAAGAATCATAATTGAGTGATGAATAAATAAATACATCTAACGGCATATAATATAAATCTTGAGAAAATTCATATAACTACATATGAGTTGATTTTGGTGACAATACTTCTAACATCATATAATTTGATTCTTGAGGAAATGCGTCTATAATTACATAATTTGCTTCTGGAGGAAATACGTCCAAAATCATATAATTTACCTCTGGAGGAAATACGTCTAAAATCATATAATTTACCTCGAGAGGAAATACGTCTAAAATCATATAATTTACTTCTGGAGGAAATACGTCTAAAATTATATAATTTGCTTTTGGAGGAAATATGTCTAAAATCATATAATTTGCTTTTGGAGGAAATACGTCTAAAATCATATAATTTGCTTTTGGAGGAAATGAATTTAAAATGATATTATCCTATTTAAATTCATTTAATATTTTAAATTATTACAGATGTTGGGCGGCTATGGACAAATTTCCAGAAATGCATTTTTAGAAGCGCCCAGCGGTGGCATTAATTCTCATCGCAGCGGAGTCCTTGAGTGCAAAAACAAATATGGCATATTTACCGATGAATTTAAAACAGGTGATAGGATTGACAACGGATTCCTGAAAGACATTACCGGTGGCCCTTCGACCCAAACAGGAAGGGGGGCATATCAACGAAAAACGGTTTCTTTTCCGTGGTCTGCGGCTGTAATCTTCTCTTGCAATAAATCCGACTTGCCTTATTTTAATGCTGGCGATGAAGCTTTGAAGCAACGAATGCGAGTTGTTAAATTTCAATCCAAATTCGTCCTGAATGAAGCCGAGGTTGACGTCGAAAGAAACATTTTTTTGGTATGTATGTTTATGGTCTAGTTTGTTTAAAATTTCGTTTATTTCAATTACTTATTGAATTATTTATTTCTAATCCATTCATAATTAAAAATTATTCGAAAATTGACGTATATAATTAAATTATATTAACAATAAACCGTATTATTATTTACAATATATTTATATACAATTTATGATTACAAATGTATTTTTTATAATATATTTATATACAATTTATGATTTACAATATATTTTTTATAATATATTTATTTACAAATTAACTATATTTTAACTGCAATACGGTTTATGATATTATGATATGGGAATATGATATACTAATGTAGTGAAATATCACAGGCTACTCCAGACATTTCCACCCAGTTTCCGTTGTTTCGGAGTGCAGCTGTAAAATGGTTTCTTGCTGGGCCGGACAATATTCTTCCAGAAACGCAAGAAATGAATGATTTGAAAAACGAAATTTTCGAGGAAAACGACCGGTATACACCGGTTCTCAATGAACGTTTGGTAAAAATCGAAGTTGCCAATTTAAATGCTACGACTCATTGTTTATCGATTCATGACATCCAAAAAAAATTGTTTTCGGAAATAAAATTCACTCATAATGAGATATCTACTCTAAAATGCACGGTAAAAAATTGGGCAATTGCGAATAATATTCGTTTCGAGCAGCGGTACCACCCCCGCATCCCAGCAACTGACGATTCCCCTGCAAAACGCATCGACAAAAGGGGTGGTGTCATAATTGGTGTGAGAATTCTTGATGTATAAGTGTGATCCGTTTTTCGAAAAAATTTTCAGTCGTGTTTGACTTCTAAAATGAAATACAAAATTTTAATTACATAATTTTATTATTATAAATAATTTTAATTGTACTCATTTAGTTCCTACAAAATGGCTGTTATGATTATATATATAATAATATATATAATAATTATAAGCCACATGCAGTATTTAATATTTATAAACAACGTGAAAGATTTACCTTTTATAAACAACATGCAATATGTATATGTGCAAGAGAATAAATATTTTTACGAAGTGTGAAATAAAAACACGAATTATATATAAAAGTTATAATTTATTGTTATTGTATTATACATATCCCATGCGTATAGTATTAGTATCGTTTTTTAAAAACCATTAATATTGCATTATTTTCGGTTTCTCGTATAAAACAATTATATTCAAGAATTATGCTTATCGTGTAATATCCCAATCATCAAGTTCTCTACTCATTTCATAATACTTAAAATGTCTCATTTTCTTGTTCGAATGCTACTGGAATGATATTACTTCTTATATATATATTTCTATTTTCCGAAGATTTATGATTTTCTTATTTTTATTCCTGATTTCTGTTGAACCAATAAAAACGAAAAGGTAGACAAATAAAACGGCGTTTATAAAATACAAAAAGATCTTATCGCAAAAAGAAATATGGGTTATACAATCTTTTCCAAAAAATGAATTCAAAAAATTCAGTAATTCATATCAACGCAATTGTTGAATCTGGTTTTTGTAGGTATTCAGGACGTTGTAGTATCTTTTGTACTTTCTAGGCATTTTTTCCGAAATTCGAAGTTGTTCCAGATATTCTTCATAATATTCCGCATCGTAATGGGTGATTTGGGCCGGTCTAGCCATGTGAAATTTCGATCCTGGGGCATCTCCGAAACAAAAAAGTTTGAAATTTAAAGGAGTCCCAATATGATTTTCCACTATTTCCTTTATTCGTCCCGGCCACTTCGGATAGTATGGGAAATTCGCTATGACTAAATCGTTTAAGGCGAATTTTGGTCTGGAATGGATATTATATATATGTAATATTTTTATTTTTTTTAAATTCATATTTACGTTACATACATATTTAAATTTTATTTTATACATTATTTATTATATATTACTTTTTATTTTAGTTATTCATATATTGACCTTGGATTTCCGGTGACGAATTTCTGATGCTCATTCTTTTTTTGTTTTAATGGGGGTGAAGATCTGAAAGTCAACAATTAAATGAAAAAATTAAATTCAAATTATATATAATGTGAATTAAATTTGATGCAATTTGAAAGTATATCATTATATAATCACGATTCGTTTCCGGAGTGCTTTCTTTTCGAAACATTTTTTGCTGGCTTGTCGATGTCTTTATTTTCCTTTCCCTGTTTTTGTGGCGTTACGGATTTTGCCTTAGATTTTGGTGGCGATCTATAGTAATATTTATATTTATTATGTATTTTTATTTTTATTTTTATTTAATTAAAACTATATTCCATTTGAATTGAATAAATTAAATTTAAAAGTATATCTAATATATAGAATTACGATTTGTTTTCGGAGTGATTCCTTTTCGAAACAATTTGTTCCACCTTATCGATGTCTTTATTTTCCTTTCCCTGTTTTTGAGGCGTTAGAGATTTGCTCTTGAATTTTGGTGGTGTTCTATAGTAATATATTATTTATTATGTTATTTTTCTTTTATTTTTGTTTATGTTACGTGATTTTTTAAATTGTATTTGATATGTTACATTCCACATATTATTTTATTTTGAGTTATTCATATACAAACCCAGATTTCTCGGCCTCCAACATTTCTTTTCCGTCCTCTTTTTGTTTTGGTGGAGGTGTAGGTCTGATATAAACAATAAAACAAAAAACTTGAAATTAAAATTATATTTAATCTAAATTATATTAGATTAAACTTAAAAATATATCTAATATATAGAATTACGATTTATCTCCGGAGTGATTTTTTTTTGGGTCAATTTGTTCTGGCTCGTTGGTTCTTTCATTTTGATTTTGTTGCTTTGGAGAAGTTGAGGATCTGGAAAAAATTTTTGCAGATATTATGTTGCATGGTAGTTATCTCTACGAATAAAAAAAAATCGCCAAATTATAGAATTATACCATTAGGCGATTTTTTGCCATTTGTAAAATTCTACCATATAACGAACTTTTGTTATTCGTATAAATCGACTATATAGCGATTTATAAAATTTTCATATATTGAATTACATTTTTTCTTCCAAAAGCTTTTTCGTTGTTCTGGTTTCATCATCATGTTCAAGCATTCCTTCGATTGGAGCAATTACGTCTTCATGACCAATGTCCATTTCGAATGGTTCGACATCCTCGTTCACATTTACAAATTCGAATTTATTCATGTCTTCCGCGCCTGACGTTATACTAAAAATAGAATCGTTTTAAGAAGATCATTTATATCAATTAATTTATATGTTTATTGTTTTTCAAATACTGTTTCGTTTTATTTACAATGATTAACAAATTGAATTGATTACTATTATCACCTTGCAGCTGCAATGGGGGACGAAATTGGTTGATTGAAATTCGCTGCTCCGCTGTAAATAAATGAGATCATAATATTTCATTATTAATACTCCATAATTAATGTTACTGTTTCCATATTTTTCTTATATATATAATAATTAACAAATTCAATTAGTTTGTGATTATCACCTCGTGGACGCAATCGGAGATAAATCCGGTTCGCTGTTGATCGCCTTTTTGCTGGAAATGAAACCAATTTTTATATTTCATTATTATTATTTCACAATTTATGTTACTGCTCTTCCATATTTATATTATTTTTATAAAGATTAACAAATTCAATAAGTTTAATATTATCACCTTGATGCAATTGAAGATGAAGTTAGTTCGTTGAATTTTGTTTTTTTGCTGGAAATAAAAGTATTTATTATATTTTATGATTTTTATTTAATAATTAACGTTACCGTAATTTTGTTTTTTTTTTATTTCTTATTATAACGATTCAATTAGAATAATTAAGAAATATATATAACTACCTTGTGGATGAAGTGGTTGACGAGTTTTTCGTTTCCTTTGGCAGTTTTTTTTGCCACGTTTTTTTTTTTTGTAAAATTTTTGCAATGTTAAATTCCAGATCCGATCTTAAAGTTTCGTCCGCAACGATGTTGGGTTTTTCGCTGGAAGTAGGTGCAAAAAAAAATTTTAATTAAATACTGTTGGTTGCATTTTTTTTAGAATCGAATTGTATGCTAAACGATGTATTTCCTCCATTAACAAATAATATAATGTTCGATGAATTTCCACAAAAATTATATTATATTTTATTAGTGTATTTCCTTAAAGAACAATTATACGCTATCAGATATATTAGATCAAAAATTGAATTTTCCGTTATTAGACATATTAAATAAAATAAAAATATAAGTAGAAAAAGATAAAAAATAATAAAATAATAAAATAATAAAAGATAATAAAATATAAATATAAGTAGAAATAGATATATAAGTGGGGAAAAAACTTTTTATATAGTAAAATATTTGATATTTGAAATTTCTATTACCTGACAGAACATTTCATTCTAGTGTGATCTTGGACTTTCAAATTCCTTATTTGTTCCTCATCTACACCCGAAACATTTGGTACTAAGAAGAATGTTTGAATCCCGTCGATGCTATATATTGACTGTATGAATTAATGTCTTTGAATACAATTATTTAAATGTAAAAATAAAAGATATATATGCATACACTTCGTGTACTGGGTATGAGGTATCAGGTTTTTCATCCACCAATTCGTAAACCACATCTACCCTCATTTCTTTGTTAATTGTCTCAATATTCTTTTCGTTTTGTTGCCACATTGTATAAATAAAAAATCTTTTTGGAATCGGCTCAGGCAAAGGATCTTCTGGAAAACTAGAAAATATATTGAAATTATTTTAATGTATATATTTATAGAAATCCGTATTGTTTACTAAATATTTATATTTTATATTTTATATTAAATAAATTTTTATGTCTATTATATATTATTATACATTATATATTTTAAAATGTTTTAATTTTTTATATATTTTTATATATTCTGTATATATTTTTATTAATTTTTATATATTTTATATTTTATATTGTATACATGTATATTACTATATATTTATTTTTTTTTTTAAGTATTATATCATATACACACATCATGTTGATGAAATGGGTCCGGATAACCTCCGTCCATCCGTCGCGCTTGAATTCAAGAAATTCGTGTTCCATTTCATGTAACATAAATCGAACTTCGTTACACGTTCGAGTTCGAACTTGCTTCTTCTTTTTCGATTTTTTTTGGACATTTTCCTCTTCTTTTTCTTCTTCATTCTTTTCTTCTTCTTCACTCTCGCTCGAATCGTCTGTGGAACTTTCGTCACTTTCATTTATTTTCTCTGTAATTTCTTGTTTTTTTGGCTTTTTTGTTTCATTTTCCTTTTTGGACTTTGCAAGTTGTTTGGCTTTCTGACTGTTTTGAAATTTTTTCAGTGCTTTCTTCTTGGCTTTTTTGATTTGTTTTTTTTTTCTTTTTTTCCCTCATTTGAGTAGGAGTGCCTCGCCAAGCACGATACAATTTGTCCACTTCGATTATTGTAATTTTTGTTTTCGTACCTTCAACAATTTTTTGCATAACTGCCCGTAAAAAAGGTTTTTTGATTGGTTCACCTTTTCGAAGGGAAGCAATATTTTCATCGAAATCTTTTTTTGAATTTCTGTAAAAGAAAACTTTTATTTGTATATTTGTATAGTCAAAAAAAAAAATCCTAAATTTATATTTTCCGTAATATCAAGAGTGAAATAATTTGCCGTTAGTTGTATTTCCTTAATAATCAAAGCACATACTGTTAGATATATTTTTTCAAGAATCACGTAATATGCTGTTAGATGTATTTCCTCAAGAATCAAAGTATATGCTGTTAGATGTATTTCTTCAAGAATCAAAGTGTATGCTGTTGGATGTATTTCTTCAAGAATCACATAATATGCTGTTTGAGGTATTTCCGCAAGAATCAAGAATTCCAAACATTTTTGTTTGGTGGGACCGGTGGGATCGCAAAATGTAACTTTTTACCGGCCTCTACGGTTTTTTTTTTTTTTTTTTTAACGACTATTAGCATTATTTTGACATTTTTGCTTGGTGGGACCGGTGGGATCGCAAAATGTAACTTTTTACCGGCCTCTACGGTCTTTTTTTTTTTTTTTACGACTATTAGCATTGTTTTGACATTTTTGCTTGGTGGGACCGGTGGGATCGCAAAATGTAACTTTTTACTAGCCTCTACCGTTTTTATTTTTTTTTGTACAACTATTAGCATTATTTTGAAATTTTTGCTTGGTGGGACCGGTGGGATCGCAAAATGTAACTTTTTACTGGCCTCTACGGTTTTTTTTTTTTTTTTTTTTTTTTGTACGACTATTGGCATTATTTTGATATTTTTGCTTGGTGGGACCGGTGGGATCGCAAAATGTAACTTTTTACTGGTCCTACTATCTTATTTTTTTTTTTTTTTCTTCCCTTTTTTAGTCTATACGACTATTAACTTTATTTTAACGTTTTTCTGTGGTGGGCCCGGGGAATCGCAAAGTATAACTCCTATCATTCTAGTCTCTTGTAAAAAAGAAAGCATAATTTTTTTCCCTATAATAATTTCTCAGTAACCCGTCACCCCAGTCACCCCAAAAAAAACATTCAAAACAAAGAATTTTCTTTGTTTTGAATGTTTTCAAATTTGATGCTTTAGATTTTCGAAAAAATAAAATATGCTAAGTTTTTAGCTCTTGAAATTTTCTGACTAACGAATTCAAATTGTTGACACAATCTAATATTTTTCAATTAAAAAAATGTTTTTCTTGATAAGGTCGAGTATGAGAATTATAATATAGTAAAAGGATGAAAATTCACAATGTCAAAAGTATGCGATTCTCAAACTGCTTATTAATTTTCAGGAATTAATTACAGGGCCCTCAAGATTTTTAAAAATTTTGCTCATATTCTTTGTTATCTCTTCTACTTAGACACCGATCATATTCAAATTATTAAATAAGTCACGGAAAATAGATATTTTATTTTTAACTACCTGTTTAGCACCAATTGCATCTATTGTGTAATTTCGAGGCATGTCGAGCCAAATAGGTGTTTCATCAGCATTTCCCATCTGAGAAAGAAGGAACTGGAATTGTTGTCGCAGGGAAACGATGTAGCGCTGATAAGCCACTAGTTTGTCTTCGAAGTCAGGAGGCAGTTTTTGGCATATCGTAGTCCGGCGTCGAAGGGAAAATCCTCTTCTTCTCATGAACTTGGCGACCCACCCTTTGCTTGCTTTGAATGTCTGCCTTGTCAAGTTGAGCTTGGTGGCTATTTCTAAGGACTTCTTCTTGACAGTTTCAATTGTGACAGGAAGGGCATTTTTTCTTCTTCCAATGACGAATTCTGCGAGCTCGTTCTCCAGGGCTGGGTTTCGAACTTTTTTTGGGCCTCGAAAAGCACGCCGGTTGGTTCCACACATGAAAATTCTCATACGGTCGGCACGCCATCTTCGTACTTGAGTTTCATCGAACCCTACTTCTGCTGCAGCTTTGCGATTGCCAATCACGTCAGCTCTCAGAATAGCATTTTTTTTAAATTTTGCAGTGTATTGACATCTTGTTTTTGTCAAGCTCATCTTGCTCGAATAGATACACACTTCTTGAACTGATTATTTGATTTCAGTAACTTACGTTAATACTTGAAATAATATCAACCGCACAATTGCACTCGAAAAACGATAAACGGTGCACAAGAATTTTACGTGTCACAAAAAAAAAGATAAGTGATTCGAACCGATTGGCAGCTAGCGAAAAACTGTCAATTTTCGTGTTGGTCGACGTTTTTTATAGGTGGATAGGTATTTTCTTTTCGAGAAAATTCGAGAAGATTACAGACCCACCTGGAATCTTTTAGAAAATCTTTGATGAATTGTCATGATAAATCAATTACTCTTGAGGAGTTTTCCTAATGGACTTACATTTTTCGAATGCTCTATGAACTTCTTGGATGATTTATAGAGTGGCCCTCGATTTCCGTAGACAAAAGAAAGCAGATAACAAAGAAATCTCATATCAGTTGAATGAGGATTAGTGTCTATCTGAGTTAAATAAATGATGGGAAATGACTTTGAAATCATAGTAAAATTTATGGCAAGAACAGACGAAAATAAAACCTCAGGCAGGTGCGATTATTCAACAAAGACACACGGGCTGCCTAAAAAATTTAAAAAAATTATACATTCTTCTCTAAAAGTAGTTTAATTTTTCGTGATAACTTTTTATAATTTTTCCGTGAGTGATTTTTCTCTACTAGAAATGAATGAAAGTATTGTTAATATTGTAGATTAATAGTGTTTTATCGATATTTTTTTACATACTGTAAACCCTAAGAATGACTTAATCTCTTTCTGCGATTTCGGGACCGGAAAATTCGTGACAGCCTTGACTTTATCTGGGTCCGGCATCACCCCAAACTCGGTTATCAAATGACCCAAATACATTATTTCTTTCCTCAAAAATTCACATTTACTCGGCTGCAATTTAAGATTGTGGGCCGAGAGCCTTTCGAAAACTTCCCGAAGTCGAGCATTGTGGGTTCTCAAATTGTCAGTGAAAACTATTATATCATCAAGATATATCTGACATCGAAACCCCTCGATACCAGACAAAACCGCGGACATTAGTTTAGTCATTGTAGCAGGTGAATTTTTGAGGCCCATGGGCATTCGATTGAACTGGAAATGTTGCCCTAATGCGGAAAAAGCGATTTTCTGGGCATCTTTTGGGTTAATTTTGACTTGATGAAAAGCAGATGATAAATCCAAGGTAGTAAAATATTTCGAATGTCCTAGGTTTTCTAATACCGCGGATATGTTTGGCAATGGTTGATAATTTCCGACAGTAATGTCGTTCAACTTCCGATAATCTACCACGATTCTCCATTTTACTACATTGGATGCATCTTTCTTCTTTTTAACTACCCATATTGGTGCATTCCACGGAGAATCCGAGGATTCTATAATGCCGTCCTCTAACATTTTATCAATCTCTTTACGTACCTCATCTTTAAGACCTTCCGGAGGTCGATAGGTCCTAACCGTGATGGGTTCTTCGCTTGTGGTGTTTATGTCGTGTGTGATAGTGTCAGTGTGAGTTAGTTTGTCATTGTCCAGTTGGAAAATATGATTATATTCTGAACAAAGGTCTTCTAAAGATTTTCGTTCTTCGTTATTCAAATGCTCCAATCGTGAACATGATTTCAATTTTTCCAGTCGATCGGAACCAAAATTAACGTTCATAAGGCGAATGTTACCGCGATTCTGGGGTTCCTCAACTTCCTCGACCTCTATAGCTGGTTGGTCGATTTCTACTTCTGTCTCAAGGACATTCAAAATTGAAGTCAATGCCTCGGAATCCTTATTGATCGTTACTAAACTAGCTGGCAAATATACACCCTCTTGAACTTCTTTCTGTGAAATTACACCTTCGGCAAGACCCGTTTGTTCTATTTTCACTGGAATGATGCACTCACATCTTGCAGGGATTTTAAGTCTTGTCATTGAGTAAGGAAGCTTTTTGCATGACTGTCCCCCAGTATCTTCCTTTGTTGCCATGTCCTTTTTAATATGAAAAATAGGAATATTCCCGCATCCGAATTCAACAACATTGCTCCTGTAGTTGAGCCTTAATTTCTTATTGTGAATAATTTCGTTGCCAAATATACCTGCGAAATCTAACGGAAAATCATCTTTAACTACGTGAAATATTCCAGACACAACTTCATTTCCAACGAGGAAATCTAAATGACAATAACCAAGAGTTCCGAAAAAATTATTTGCAAGGGTTGTCAGAGTGAGCTTAAAATCATCGTATACTACTGTAGAACCTCGTAATGAACTTAATTTTATTATTGAAATATCTGCCCCTGTATCTAAAAGAAATGACAATTCCTCATGTTTGGCTTGACAGATGTTGAGGTTTACATAAGATGTGATACCGGAGTTAAAATTCATTGTTCGTGAGCCATTATCTGTGATATCGTAGTCCTCGACGTGGCTCGGTTCCTCGGGGACTCGGATTCGTTTAAACGAGTGTCTGGTTTTTGGTGTTCTTTGTGAGGATTGGATTGTTCACCGGAATCCCTTTTCCGTTTTTCATTGAATTCGCGTTTGCGGCAGTCCCTAATACGATGTCCCGGAATTTTGCAATAGAAACAGACGTTACTGTTCCCGCGCCCGGATTGAAACTGGGAATCGACTTGTCTCACATTTGACTCATTGCTAGTTTTTGGAAACCCCGCTTTTCGATTGTTGAAGTAACATTGATGTGTTGCGTGACCTGCTCGGTTGCAGATCTCGCAATGTTTCGTACCTTTCGAATTTAAGGACTGGAATTTCGAAATTTCGGAACGCCATTTCAACTCGCTTTCCTCCGCGATAGCACATTGTACTGCATCTTCTAATGTTTTGGGCTTTTCGGGTTTCACAAGGGCTCGAAGTTCGTTATGCAATCCCGAAACGAAAACATTTACTGCTTGATTCTGCAAAAGTTTGACGCACGCTGTACGCTCGACACTACTTCAAGATTCATCCAAGTTGCTGGTCAATTTAAGCAACAGATTCTCGATTTTGGCAGCGTAAGCCCTAACTTCCTCCCTATCTCCTTGCCTACATGAGGACAACTCGAGCTGCCACTGACCCTGAGAACGCTTTTCCGAATACGCACTCAATAAGTATGTGCGTAATGCTCTCCAGTCAGCGAAAGTTCGAGTTTTTATTAGTGCCCTCGCGTTGCTAGTGATTTTTGTCTGAATATTTTTAACAGGATATCCTTCATTCCTTCATCGATTATTTCCATTGCCTTGTCGGCATTGTCAATAAATTCATAAATTTTCGATTTCTCACCGCCAAAATGGCACAGCATCTTAGTCGCAATTGACAAATTGACAGATGTCATTATGAAAGATATTCTGTTTACCACTTGTTATAATAACCGCTACGTTTGACGGTAATTTCGATATCGGTATCCGACTTACAAAAGTACAGCAGTAATCATGTTGTGTCCGGGAATAGGTAGACGGTTGCGAATCATGTTGTGTCCGGGAATAGGTAGACGGTTGCAAAGAATGATACTGTGATTCTGGACGCTCGAACGTTGTTTCCTGGTGGGCATCGATGACCAACTCGTCGCTCCTTGAAGGTGGCGGTGACGGCCAGTCACTTGATTTGTCAACGATAGGTAGCCCTTGGCTCTCGATGAAGCAGCGATGATCCACCTCTCGTTTGGACAGCTTTCGGTTCTCGAACTGGTAATCAAAGTAGCGAGAACGAAACCCGATAGTGGATGAGCTTTGGTGAAATCAAACGTACCACGTTTGAACCACGGCGTGAAAATGTAAAAACTGCTGCAGGTGACGACTTGTAGTATCCCACTTCTGACACCAAATCGTTTGTTGTAATGAACAACAAAATAAGGATTTCGTAAGTCTCACATATGGTGCAAATGTTTATTTCACGCACTGGTACACGGTTAATGTTGCAATCAATACATAGTTCGCACGTACTCGTAAGTCGATTGTTACGAATTTCACTACTGATTTCGCGCTGAACCGTTTTCTTATTAGCTCTAAACTCGCTACCGAATTCACGTAATTCGTCAACTCCGGTTGCTACCGATATTGCACTGACTAAAGTTGTACAGGACTGGAGTTGTACCGATGCCGCCACTGAAAGCGAGAGCGCACGCTTTTTATATGCTTCCAATAGTCTTAAATAGCGCGCAATAGATTTTGTTTCTGAAAAAGCTGATGCAATCTAGAGTCCGGACGCGATAAACGTTTGGCTCGAAAAATAGAGGATACGAATCATTAAACTCAAATTCGTTTCCTTTTCGAAGCTAAAAATAAACTTATATCACTACATTAGTGAGATAAGCACCTTCAACTCGAATCGATAATGCTTCGTTTCCTTTATAAAACTTTTCAAGATTTCGGTGTAAAAATAATTCATATATTTTTTTTTTATCCAAATCTCAATATTGGGTTTTTACCCAAATAATTTCGTATGGGGACATTACATCTAAAATCGATTGCTTCCGGATCACCTTGAAAAACAACCAATGATATTGATATCACAATCTTGCTCTTGATACGCCTCACGTATTATCAATATTATTTTATGATAACCTTGCAATATTAGCCATATGATTTGAACGAAAAACAACTAATGTCATTGCTATCTAGATCTTGCTCTTGATACGCCTCGCGTATTTTCAATATTATTTTATGATAACCTTGCAATACTAGAGATATGACTCGTTGGTGAATTTGGTGAAAAAAAGAATGAATTATACATTAATATTTCGTTATCAATTCCGATCTATAAACAATTAAATGATAATAGCACATCACAGCTAGTTGACTTTTCGTTAACTGATATCTCAAGGTATAAACCAAGCACTCCGAATTGCTCCCAGGCACCTATGTACTCTGACAATGAGTCGTACATTCGAGACCTCAAAAGCTGAAAGAATTGACAAAAAAGGTTAAATTAAGCCTAGAGAAAGTTTTTTATTTAGAAGAAGGTCTTTCTTATAAAGCAGATATGGCAGATTGAGGGTGAGGTGCTTGAATGATTTTTGTTCAGGAAAAATTAGTACTAAACTTTTAACAGGTATTTCTCAAAACAATTTTTTTCTAAACGGTGTACATGATTTCTCAAGATATAGTCAATGAATCTAGTTGAAATTAATCCTCAGCGGCCACACAAGTGTCACTCTTCGTAAAAAAAGTATGATTTACGTAATATCCGTGGCCGCTGAGGGTTAAGCACATTATTCTAAGAACAGGTGCCTCTAGCGTGACGAAGGGGTTTTTGGATATCTTATTTTGTTATGTTATCAATAAATTATTGAAATAGCAAGAAGTTGATGCTAAGAACAGAAACAAAAGATCAAAAAACTATTTCTTGTCACCGAAACTATACATATATAGAACGGCGATGTCACGTGATAGCTAATACAATGTAGATATTAAAAATAATTTTATTTTTTGTCACAGCCCACTGGTGCGCGCAAAATCAGGTACACCGTCCAACGTTGCATGAAAATTACTAGTATATGTGAAAGAGCATAATTCGAATAATTTTGTGACGAGCGGGGTTTACCTCTCGTCTGAATTTAATTTTCGATGAAATATTAAAAACTATTAAATTCATCCAGCAAAGTTATTTTCCTAAAAAGCAAAATCGATAGCGCGCCGTGATATCTAAATCACGAAGATTTCGCCAACGCTGAAGAAGAGCAACAAAAAATCAATTTTCTACAACGTTAGATTCCCCCGGTTACTCAACTTTCGATTGATAAGAAACTCCTGAAGCATAAAATACGTGATTTAACAAACGACAATTATTTTCAAGTTGTTATCTACTCTATTCGGAAATGAAACGATTTACAAACGACAATAGGAAATCAATTTTGATAACAACGACCTTATTCTTTATTTTTAGCACAAGAAATAAAATCATTTTTCAAATAACAATTTCTTCTATCATTCAACTCTTGATTAAAACCATTTTCTATTTTTCAAGCTTATTATCTAGTCTCTGTTAATATTAAAACGACTTCTATTTTCTTATCAATTCAATTCGCTCGGTCATTTAACCTCCTTTTTGAAATATGAAAAGATAAAACTATTTCTGAATATTAATGACTCTTCATTTTTTTTCTATCTAATGATGACTGAACGTAAACGGATCGAAAGGAATCCATTTACTTCCTTTAGGAATCGTATATATACTCGCAGGTTTTTCGGTAGAACAGAAGTCATTCTCGAGCTTCTGAACTGCTTGTTTCTCCCAGGAGAAGCCCCCAAAAGTAGTTCCCTAAAAGCGAAAGAAAACTTCCTAGGTCCAAGGGCTCGACCTCACGACAGCTTAACAGCCACATATTTGCCTGATATCGATCTGACCAAAAACCCAAGCTGTGCTTGAGGTGCCAATCTGTCGATAAAGGATAACCTTTGAATTATTGAAAAGTAAGAAATTGTATATCCTCTTTGTTATATTTGATAAAATCCATTTTATACCCTCATCCATTATTATTCGAGCGTCGAGACTTTGTCTCGGCAGCGTAAGTTCCGAACGCAGCTTGACTAATTATGTTAGAGGGCAAAAGGACCTCAAATTATAACCTTCATCCCAAATGAATAGAATAACTTTATAATGGTCGAATTTGCCAATTATAGAAATTATTTTTAAGCGGATTAAATATCTCTTTCTCTCTCTCTTTCTTTAAAACCCTGCAATGATTTCTCTCTTTAGTGCCTACTACCGAGACCTTGATTTGGAGCATTAAAACTGTAATCCGGCATCATAGAGTCAAGCCCAGTGCTAAGAAGTCCGCGTTTAAAAAGTAAGGAATACTCAATTTGTTCTACCGTCTGCAAGCTTTGAAAGCCTTATCCCCTGAGAAAGATACCAGTTTAGAAGAGGTTGACGCACTAATAGCATAAAGGGCTTTCGAATATGGGATCGTTTTGGTGACCCCAGCAAAGAAATTAGAATTCTCATGTGATGTTTGTAAGGCACCTCAACGTTACTCTCTCAATGATGTCCTAATTAATAAGGAAATAAATGAGATTCTTCAGGGCCCAAAAGGGGTAGAAATAGCAGACCAACAATTCTATGATTCCTTAGAAAAGAGCTATTAATACGAGACAGATTTTGATGATTGCGTGCCAGAGCCTCGTGAAAATTAAGTTGTTTAAATGTATTATTGGTTGACAAGGTTTGTATCGAATTAAGATTAATAAATAATTAACAATTATTAAAGTGAAATTTTGGCGTTGCGTTTTCTCCCTTAAAACAATTCTCCCGACTCCCTCTAAAAAGTCGGATAAAGGGTCACTGTAGGCTGTTGTCTACAGAGGGTCCTTTTCTGTTCGACGAGATTAAGGAATACATTTATTCCTAGGCGCATAGCCTGACAATACAAAAAAAATAATAATAGTAGTATATAATTATATGTTTCGGGTCTCGCTCGTTACAATTTTCTTCTGTATTGTCAATGATCATTTTAAAATAACTATCATATGTGTAGAATTAAATATGAAAAAAAAATTATCAGTGTAGTATAAATATGAAGCGTTGCAGAGATCCCTAAAATTGTAGCTGAAAACACAACCACCACAGTGGTCTAACCCTTCAACAATGCTTCGACCAATGCAGCCACAAACTCATAATCGACAGACAACTACAGATGCAAAAGAAAAGTAGAAATGGTGAAAATATCGAAAATTCCAACGGGCCCGTTAAACGGGGCCGAAATAAGATAAAAGCCGACATTTTCGAAGAACTCGAGGACTATCGAGAAATTTGAGTTCTTCCGTTTACGGCGGCTCTGATTGTGAAATGCAGGCTGGCCCGCTGTTCGGCCGGTGGGCCTTCGTCGAGCTGAATCGGTGGGAGGTGAAAAATCTGAAACTGGCAGAGATAGTTCTCCGCCAGCGACGTCAAGCAGCGTTACGCTTGGGAGATGGAATCTTAAAATTTTTACCTGCACATGACGGAACTGTGGTGGCGCTACTTTCTAGCAAATGATTCCAATCCCAGATTGTCGGTAATACCGATTTTCCAAGAGCCAAAATTAAGTTCGGCTGAAATTTTTCGGGTAGAAGATACGGTGGCCCAGTGGCGCCAGCTACAGGACACGGCAGAAGCCCCGGGAAAAATTCTAAGAACCTTTTATCGACGTAAAATTCCGTTACTTATTACATTTATAATATTGTTTTATTTGTTCTTCTATACTCGATTGATTCTGTTTGTCGAATTATTTCGATCATGTAGGGTCTATAAGTACATCTTAGACAAAAATGTAGTCTCAAGATGATTTTGATTGTGCATAAATGCCATTCCACAAAAATCCCCCTGAAACCACACTAAGACCCCACCACTGCGGTGGTGTTTTTTTTTAATCCGGCTGGGTTCGAACCGTTAGAGCGTGCACATATTTGGAAAATTTCTCATAACTTGTGGAACCTCTTCAATTTTCGAAATGTTTTCATAATCATGGGAATCTTTTAAAACTTACAGAATTAACCTGATGATTATTTTACCGGTTGTAATTCAGCTGTAATACGTGAGTTGCAATCCATCACCAAATTTCCTTATATGAATATTACGAAGTTGAGCGATACAAAATTCTTTAATTTTTAAAAAGTTATTTCTGTAGATTTCATGAATTCCTGAATAGTGGAATGTATCGATGGAACTTCCACCAAATCCGAACTCCTGCTCATAAGATACAGTCCACATATTGCAATCGCTATGATACTACTGCATTAACGCTACAAGGAATTTGTGATGCTGATCGCAAGTTTATCAACTGAAGAATGCATGATGCAAGAGTGTATTTTTTATCACACGTTCGTGCTAAAGTGACCAACATAGGTCCTGACTATCATCTACTTGGTGATAAGGGTTATCCTTTTTCGGTCAACTTGCTAACACCATTCCGCGATTACAGGAATATGACCCGGGAACAAGTGGCCTACAATAACTGATTTTCTATAACTTCAGTAAAAATTGAAAATACCTTTGGTCTGCTCAAACAAATATTTCGGCAGTCATTGAGATTAGATATGTGGCACGTTGAAATTGCATCAATATTCATTCTATCGTGCTGCGTACTTCACAATCTATGCATAGAACGCGACGACTTTTTTGATGAAATCAAAGGCTTCGTTGAAAAACATAACGATGACCCAGATGAACATTTGAACGCCGGCGAAGAAAGACGTGAGGGCCAATTGAAACGAGAAAGGTTGGCCAGACAATTTAATGACATGTAAATATCAGGAAAAGTATTTGATTTTGTAACTTTGATTGTTATAACCTTAGTTGAAAAGAAAAATAAGTATATATTATCGAAAAAAAAGTGAACTCTTTCCGTAGAGCATACATCAAATACACATAACTGCAATATTACCGATCTTGAACCTCATTTTGTATCACATTTTTTTTACCTTTAATAACCAAACGGGAAAACTATAATATTATATATTACAATAGTGCTATGGCAGACGTAGACTAACTCGGTACTTATAACAAAATGCATTGTCGGCATGACAAAAGCATATATAACGCTCCGCTAGGAAATTATTATCCAAGAAAAAACGGTCAACCGGAGTAATAGCGGGGAAATAAATCCACCATTGAATTTTGTGCCAGTGTTGCACTTTTATTAACCAAGCTTTCAGTCTATATAGAAACCATCTTCAGGGTAACTATTGAAAAAAATTCAATCTTGAAAATCAAATATAAACTTATTAATAATAATTCTAAAATCTCAAACATTATTCACAATATGCGGTTTTAGCTCATATTAACAAAGCGCTCAATCGCGTCTTACAACATTCGTCTACAATATGGAATGGACTGAAATATCAATATAAATGGAAAACATTAAATAATTGAATATAAATTCCCATAAATTAATTCAGAGTTCAAAACAATATTAAAAAAGGACCGACAATTCATGATTCAAGAACAAAAAGAAACAAAAAGAATTCAAAAGGTTTCGCTCATGTCAAAAGAAATGAATACATCTAACAACGTTCGTTAACAGTAATGGACTAAAACACTCTTCAAACTGACAAAATTTAGGCGCCTAACTCTTATCGCTTGCAAACAAGGGGGGAGAACCATTTGGGAATGACTACGTTTATATGGAGAAACATTCAAGTATATCTAAAAATTTTATCATAAATCGAGTTTAAATTCTTTGTATCAGTTTGTAAGTTAATATTATTATTCCCACTTTTTATAAAGACCATCTCTGCAATAGACCTTTTAAACCAATTACTTTCAAAATTCAATATTCTAACGTCATTCCAATCAAAATCATTACCTGACTCTACTTTATGCTTCGTAATAACACGATGTCTATCTGGCGCTAATTTATAGTGATTCTCACGTTCTTTCACTCTCGTTTGCAATTTCCTTTTTGTTTCACCAATATAAACACAAACACACCCATGAAATTTAATTTCATTAACAACGCCCTTGTTATTTTCTTTTGGTAGAATATGCTTACACCTCCTTATAATTCTCTCATTCAGTTTATTGGTAAATTTATGCACAACTGTAACATAATGTTTTTTTCAAAGCCTTCTAGCATTATCAGAAAACCCCTTAATGTAGGGCAGTACAACTGAATTCATCTTCACTGGTATCTGTACCTGAACTGGTGCAATTATCATTAGAAGAACCAGAATTACTACTTTTCAATTTCTTAATTCTTTTATCAACGTATTTTATTACAAATTCAAATAAATAATTATTCATTAGGTTTTTTAAACGAAATTTCTTATCTGAAAGCATAATAGACGTGTCAACAAGTCCATAAACAATCCCAATTTTCTGACTAATAGGATGTTTGGAGTGGTAATTGATGTATCTACCCGAAGAAGTACTTTTCCTATACCAATCAGATTCTAACCCTTTAGTCTCGAAATTCCTAATCAAGGTAGTTTCCAATAAAACCATCCTATTATCTTTCTCAATTTGAAAAGTAAAACTAATCGGGGATAATAAGAATTGAAAACATATAATAACTCATCAACTTTACCCTTTGGCACTACAGTAATAATGTCATCGACATATATAAAATAAAACTTAGGGACCCAAATCAATTTTTGAAAGCAAGAATCTTCTAAATCCTGCATAACCATATCACATATAATAAGCGAAATGGGTGATCCCATGGAGGTGCCAAAGGTTTGTTGATAAATCTCCGTCAGATCATTTTTCGATTACTTTGAAACCCTCATCTGCAGTCGATGATAATGCCGTCACCTAGCCCTCAGTGTCAGCGGAGGGACCATCGTTCGAAGAACCATAGGGTGACATGTTTTCATCTGTGAGAAAATTACATTCTTAAAAAAATACCTGTTGGGAGGTGCTACTGAAAAAAATGAAAAAAAAAAATTTGTGAATTTCAAAGATGGGGAAATTGAGGGGTTGTTCTGAATAATCGAAACTGAAGGTCGTATATTTAGATATGTCGAAATTCGAAAGTTTTTGAATGTAATTTTAAGAGTGCGAAATAATTGAGAATCTAAATCTCCACTTGAAAAAATACATATATCAAGCATTTTATTCATTTGCAATTTTTTGGGGTGTGAAATCAATAATCGAAATTTTGATTTCCCAGAAATTAACATCTTCAAATTGTCATTTCTACAATTTTGAAAATCCTTAATTTAGGAAATGTACTTGGATCTCAAATGCAGATGTCATGTCTCAGCGAGTAAAACACGACAACTTAATGAATATCACTTTTTTTTATTCAATAAGTTCACAATATTTTAACCCGGCAATATAAGCGGCTATTGGTTTGTAGTCATAAGCGTTTCGATCGGTTCCGACAGTAACTGACGATACGACGGCGCGGTGATAGCTCATCAGTGACTTGATACACGTAGTACGAATTTTATTGGCTGACGTAGTGGCGTGATATTTCAGTGATAGTGCGACACCTCCCTCCTAAAAATTGACTTCGACCTCGAAGTTTTTATTAGGAAATCCTATCTCAAGGTAACAGAACCACGAGGCTTCCTTTTTTTGTTGACCTTGGGGACAGGCTTTACGTCGACAACGTTCGGCAAGGGCAGTGTTGGGTTGACCAAACCATAATATTCATTCATATCCATATGAGCTGTGGGCAGTCCGTCATTATAGTTAACATTACTAACTGAATTACCCTGTCCAAAATGACAAAAGTTAAAGACATGATTACAACAATTACGAGTAGAAGAATTCGTTAATTTTAGCCAAATCCATTGTAATAACTGTAATTTGTACAAACCAAAAAATACAACAACAGCTATACAACTGTAACCGATATAATTCAAAAATTTGTAGAATTTCTCCTTCAAAGTGAGCGTGCGGTGATGTGACTCTAATTCCTGTATTTGAGCGTCGATTTCATCAGCTGAGAGGGCTAACATCTGCAGTATTTTGGGGGATAAGTTTGATTGAATGATGTTGGGTGCCTTTAGCTTTTGTACAATCATATCTGACAGGTTACGACGGCTTGTTATTGTAAAGTTTATTCCTTTCATGTGTGTTTCTTTGATCTCTCTTGATGGTTTAAGCACAACATGGTCAGTAAATGCTTGGCAATGACGATCAACAGTCATTATGGAAGGACCCTTAAGGCTTACGTAGTCGAACTGTTGGTTTTTCGAACAAATGGCGTGTAACTTATCCTGTTCAGAAGGAATAGCAATCCACTGATTTCCACTTTCTAGACGAATCCAGAATGTAATCGATACATAGGTGGAGTTTATTAAGTGTGCATTTTAATGGTTGGCGTGTGCGTATCAACTGATGAATACAAACTTCAGGAGTCTTGAGAGAGATTTCGATGTTTGGTCTTTCAAGAAAATACTCCCCTTCGACAAATTTCATCTTTGTTACGTCACTTAAATGTAAAGGGATGTAAGTCTGATTTGCATTATTAGCGATGAACTCTATATCAAAAGTAATTACTCCGTACATTCCTTCATATCGTATTGGGATAGGCGAGATTTTCTGGTATGAGAATTTTTCAGGTGACTTATATCAACGAGTGAAGCGAAGTACTCTTCCTGAAGTAGTATAGATATTTTCATCTTATCCGAATGACCCTTTAACAGCTGGAAAAGTTGAGATGGTGGCAAAGCCCTAGGGTGAGTTGACCCATGTCGCCCGTCCATCACGACAGATATAAGATCGAGCAAATTAGAATGATAAATTCCCAGTATATCTGACCATTGAGAGAGAGCCTCGCTTAACCTTGCGTTGTATTCCAAAAGTGCGGTTTTATCTGCGATGCTGGATAGAAAGCTGCTCAATTCATTGACTTGGCTCTGGAAAATAGCAATAGATTCTAATGATTGAGAAACCTCATGCTTCATAAAAAGTGTCTGTTTCTTGACTAGCTTTGCAATTCGGGTGTTATCCAAATATATTTTGTCACTTTTATCATTGTAATATTCGGCATCACTAGCATCCAATATACCAAAGATAAACTTGAAGACTGTACCACCTAAGTCAAAGAGACCTCTTTTTTGTCTTTGCACATGTGATTTCCCTATCAGATTGTAGAACAATGTAAAACTATGTTTAGCTTCTGACAATTTACTCTTGCACGATGTAAATCTATCTTGGGAGTAGCAAGAACCATTGAAATTTTCGCAGATTTTCCACAACGACACCAATTGTGAATCCAGATATAATAGCTCCTTATTGAAGTCCAAAAGATGAAGACCTTCCAGGTGTCTGTGAATCTGTAAACATATTAATACTTCCTAATTTTTCAATGATGACTGCTTGGTTCTGGTAGTGGATCAACTCGAATATTGCTGGCTGAACAGGATATTACCATTACAAAAATTTGGAGGAGAATTTTTGGTTCCATCATGCTGAAACAGATATCAAAAATTTTCTTTAATAATAAGGTTTGATTTTGGTTTGATGTAGTAGAATCGTCTTTTTATTGTATTTGATCTTGACAGTGGAGTTGTTATATAGCATTAAAATTCTAGCTGGACCTATCCATTTTCGCCCAAGAGTGGTTGCTGCGGAATTTTTGAAATAAACTAATTGGCCCAATTTGTATTCGTACTGATTTCGAGCTGTTGAGTTGACTTTGGTTCTATTTTCTTCTCTAGATTTTTGTAATCTGTTTGAAGCTTCTCGAATAATCCTGTTATGACTGTTTTTCAGATTCTCCAACAATTCGCTCATTTCAATTTTCGCTTAGGATAACGAGTTTGGAAAATGTGGCTTCGTACCATATTGGAATTCATATGGAGTAATACCCGTAGATCTGTTATCTGTGATGTTATAAGCGAGCGAAATTTGTTTTAAAACAAGGTCCCAATCTTTGGTGTGGGTTCTTATCATGTCTTTTATAAATCCATGCGTTCGTTCATTGGCACCATTAGATTGAGGGCGATACGGTGTAGTAAATCGACCCTTAATATTGAACAGTTCTGCATATTTTTCCATTATTTTGTTCCTGAACTCTTTTCCGTTATCAGACAAAATTTCCTTAGGGGGTCCATAGTATGAAATATATTCGTTGTGCAATTTTTGTACTACGTTAGTCGCAGTTTTGTTCCTTAAAGGTGAAAGTACAATGAACTTTGTCAGGTAGTCTTGAATGACTAATATATATTGGTTTTTTCGTTGTGTCATTTCTAAAGGTCCAATCAAATCAAGAGATATTTTATCCCTTGGAAGTTTTGGCATGTCTGGGATGATTGCTGGAGCATGACTGACAATCCCTGTTTTCATGGTCTGGCATGTTTCGCACTTGTAAACAACATCTTCGACTTGTTTTTCTAATCCGGGAAAGTTGGTTACTTGTTTGACTTTTTCTATTGTTTTCTTCATGCTCAAGTGATTCTCGCCAGTAGTATGGGCTTCATTTACGATTCTATTTCGCTCTTCTTCTGTGCGCGGTAAATCGTAGTTGGAATACTTGAGGTACAATTTCTTTTCTTCTTCAGCGACGAATTCCCAGATGTAGGCGGCCATATTCAGAATTTCAAACATTGCCATTCGATGTTTCTCCCAATGATGGTGGAGAAAGTCGAGAGTTAAATCTTGCAATTTTGATTTTCTTATAATTTTGACAAGGAAGGTGTACCGCTGTTCGTTATCTTGGTTAGTACTAAAGTACAAATCATTGGCTCGTTTTTCAGTAAATCCTGATATAGTGGGGTAGCATTTGTGCAAAATTTTGGTTTGTATTTTTGTGGTATGATTTACATTAGGTGGCCAAATTTTATTGGATGCTAAAAACTCTTCATAAGTTTTTGACTTTTCGCTGTCATTGGATTTGTCGTTGATCTCGATTTCTCTTACGTACCTTTTTTCTACGCAAATACCTTTTAGATGTTTTTGTTTCGTTTCAAGATTCATTTGTTCAGTAACTCCTTCGTCCTTTCCATTCGGAATTTCAGTAGAGATTTCCTTATGTGAAATTTCTATAAACTCGGGCTGTTGACTCAATGGAAAATGGTCTTCTCTTTTTCGTCCAATCTGTTCAATTGAAAATCTCCCGTGCATTTCCGTATGTTGATTTTCTGGACTCATCTTGAATGTTTCACCATATGGTATCCTCGATAGTGCATCTGCATTTGTGTGATTTTTCCTTTTTCTGTAAATTATCTCATACTCGAATTCTTCAAGCTTCAGGCGCCATCGCATCAAACGTGAATTTGGCTCTTTAACATTCATCAGCCACACGAGGGGCTTATGATCTGTAATGATTTTAAATTTTCTTCCAAACAAATAATGACGAAAGTGCTTTACGGAAGCAACGATCGCAAGCAATTCTTTTTCTGTGGTTGAATAATTCTTTTCCGCGTTGTTCATTGTTCGTGAATAATATGCGATTGGTCGACTGTCATTGATTTCACCTTGGGATAAAATACTTCCTATTGCATAATTACTTGCATCTGTTGTTAAGATAAATTCTTTTGTAAAATCGGGAAAAATTAACACGGGGGATGATATTAAATTCTGTTTGAGTTCGTTAAACGCTCTTTCTTCAACAGATGTCCATTGCCAGGGCGTTGAGTCTTTCAACAGTGTCGTGAGTGGAAGTGCTGTTTTTGAAAAGTTTTTGATGAACTTCCTATAATAACCCGCAAGCCCAAGAAATTGTTTGATGTTCTTTGCATTTTTTGGAACAGGAAAGTTTCGAACTGCGTTAATTTTTTCAGGATTGGGCGCAACTCCATTTTCAGAAATCACATGCTCCAAATATGCTAGTTCTGGGCGCAGATACTCGCACTTGTCTGGTTGCAATTTTAATCCACATGTTCTAAGCCTCTCGAAAAGTGTTTTCAGTTTTCCATTGTGTTCTTTAAGACTTTTTCCAAAAATGATGACATCATCCAAGTAACAGAAACAAACGGTTCCTATTAGGCCTGTTAGTGCGTTGTTCATCATTCGTTGAAATCCCGATGCTAAATCAAAAGCTGAAAAATATTATGCATTTCCCAATTTATCAAGAATCTCATCGATATTGGGTAATGGGTAGGCATCGTGGATGGTTTTTTTCGTTTAGTTTTCTGAAATCAATCACAATTCTCCATTTTTTCTTTCCGCTGGAATCTGTTTTTTTTGGAACTATCCATAATGGAGAGTTATATGGGCTCATACTGTGTGATATTATTCCTTTCTGAAGCATTTCGTTTATCTGTTTAGTGATTTCCTCGTTATGAGCTGGAGGGTATTTGTATTGTTTCACATGAATAGGTGTATTATCTGTGGTATTGATTTCGTGTTGCACAAGGTTTGTTTCAGGGAGCAAATCACCTGGAAGTGCAAAAATATCGTGGTATTCTTTTACTATGTTCCAAATCGATTCATTTTCAGGTTTTGAGAGATGGTTCAATCGGGTGTTTTCTTGAAGTAAATCGAGTCTTATAAGTTTTTTTTCATTACTTTTGTCGAAACTCTTTATATCAATCGTGTTAACAACGTCAAAATTTATTTCAGCAGTATTCTTGTCATTATCACTGTCATTATTGTAGTAAATCAAGGCTTCATTATTTTTCACTCGAACTATAGCGTAGACGTGTTGATTAAGGCGAACAATTGATTCTCCATCCGGTTGCTTCACTTCAATCTTGATGACTTTCGACGACTTTGCTGGAATCACGTTCGGTTCGATGACACGTTTTTCGTCGTCGGGTCGAGCGATAAGAGTCTCAGGCTCGGAATCATGCAATATTTTGAAAACTTTCGGTCCTATGGAAATCTGTCTTTTTGGGAGATTTATGATAACTCCATTTTTTTCCATGAAATCCATTCCTAAGATTCCATCTTGTTGAAATGGAAAATTTTCACGTACGACATGCAACACTTAATGTTGCTTATTCCATGTCAACCGAGCTTTTCTTTCAGTCAACTCAGGTTGTGTGGAAATCCCTTGGATTACTGTAGACGAGTTTGGTTTTGTGAAGTATGTATTTTTGAGTACTGAATTTTTGATAAGAGAACACTCAGCCCCAGAATCGAGTAAAAATGTGCCTGGGATTTCCATTTCGTCAAACTGTATTTGAACTAGTAATCGTCGGCTTCTAAATTTCCGGTTTCTTCCGTGTTGTCCGGGTATGCCGTCCAATCCTCTTCTTCTGATGTTGAATATTCTTGCACTTCTGGTTCTTCCAATTGTCTCGCTTTCGGTGGGTCTTTCTAATTGGTTGAGGCTGTTGCTCGAAAATTTTCGTTCAATTTGACCCTACAGTCTTTTTTCCAGTGTCCAGGGCGCTTGCAACGCCTACATTCGACTTTTCCATTTCCGCTGAAAAACGTGTTTGTCTTCTTTTCGAATTTTTCTGAATTTCTTCCATTTGGTTTTCTCTCTCTTTCAAATGGTGAATTTGAGCGTCGTATTTGTCGCCTATCGATTAATGCAAGTTGAGATGCACTAGCGTTTGCCAATTCGATCGCTTCTTTCAGAGATTTTGGCCGGGCTAACCTGACTTCTTGGCGAATTTCTCCGTTTCTGATTGCTGCAACGAAAGCGTTAGCGGTGTTTTCTAATTCAATTTCATGCAGAAGTTTTTTCTTTTCTGAACTTTTGTTTTGGGAGTTTATAGCGCGGATAATTTGCATGTTCAGATTGGCGAAACGAATGCCTAGTTCTGAAATGCTTTCTTTTTCCTTTTGTACAATGAGGCTTCGACGTGCCGTATGGGTCTCTAATGAGCCTTCTTGCGTGAAAGTCATACGGAGATGATCTAATAGCTGCTCAATATCAGCATCCATCACGGGTTCTATCATAGCGGAAGCTTCACCCGTAATTTTTTTTTGCGATTAATGCATTTTTGAAAAGTTGTTTCTCCTGAGGCTTTATTAAAAGTAAAAAACTTTGAACCATCGTGACGAAGCTTTCAATAGTAATATTTTTTCCGTCAAAAGATTTTATCGTATCTAACGCTGTACGAATTGAAATCGTTGTCTGTGGGTAACTTGTGGCAGATTCTTCATCTGATTCGTCTTCAGAAATTTCAATTTCCTTTTTGAGAGTGTTTTTTGGAAAAAATTTGTTATCTGAATATGATGATAGCCCCAGTTTACTAGTGACTTTTTCCAGAAGGTTTGTTTTCCTGGGTTTCTGCTCTGGATTTATTATTGATAAAATTTGGGACATCTGTTCGGTAAGAATGTCGACCGATTCTCGCAGAGCTTTAAATTCTTCCTTCGAAACATACCTGTCACTGCGATTATCGTCGCTTTCTGACATATTGGTTTTGTTTTCTTCGATATATGATTAATGTACGCAATAGAAGATAGTCAATTGACTCACCTCCTTTCTTTCTTGATTTTCGGTGTTGCGCTGGCCTCGAACAACGAGTTAGCTCAGAATATGCTTAATCACCGGAGTTACTGCGCTGCGTTGTCGCTTCTCGTCTGCTTTTTAGCATTTAGTGCTGCGTATTCCGCTTCGTGGGTAGATTTTTCCGTGCGCCACTGATACCAGCTGTTACCTTGGTCCCGGGTTTCTAAAGCACGAATTCCAACGCTGCCACCAAATATGTCGTGTCTCAGCGAGTAAAACACGACAACTTAATGAATATCACTTTTTTTATTCAATAAGTTCACAATATTTTAACCCGACAATATAAGCGGCTATTGGTTTGTAGTCATAAGCGTTTCGATCGGTTCCGACAGTAACTGACGATACGACGGCGCGGTGATAGCTCATCAGTGACTTGATACACGTAGTACGAATTCTATTGGCTGACGTAGTGGCGTGATATTTCAGTGATAGTGCGACACAGAAATAATAAAGAATTCTTTAAATCTTCATTTTTAAAGTCAGGAAAATTGAAAAATCCAAAATAGCTTGATAATGTCATTTGTTTAATTTTCTATTCCTGAGAATTTCTACGTTTCAAATTGTTCAATGAGTTTTATTTCTCTCATTTAGCAAATTATCCAAATATAATAATTAGTCACAATGACTGAGGGGGGTGTGCACATAATACGTCACGCTCGGGGGGGGGGGGGATCAGCTCCAATTTTCTGCATTCTATATAATATATAAATAATGACAGCAAATCAACTATTCCACTTCTGTTAGCCAATTTTTTTTTATTTACTAGGCACGTACATCGACACTTGCAACTTAACGCCCATTTTCAAAGGAAGGTCTTTTGTCGCCTCAATTATAAAAACTTGAACTGAAAATTAGAAAATGATAAAAGATAAAAATTTTTTTTCTAGAATTTACGTGAAAATGAACCGTTTCAGGTCTTTTTTTTTCATTGAAAATCGGCAATTTCCAGTCAATGACATATGGTGTATGATAAAAAACACATTTCTGACAAACTGTCTGTAACGACTATTCCCAAACACACAAACTAGCCGGAAAATAACATTTTACAGATATTCACAATAATAACACTTCACATTATCAGTAAACTACGCCGAAAATGACAGCAAAATATACCGAATCATATCATGTCGATGGTATATGTAGTATTTAATTTTGAATTTAAAAATTTCGAATCTGTTCATAACTTTCATTATATTTATAAAAAGTTGTAAAAGATATCAATACTTCGGTATTAATTATTATCAACCTTCTTTTCGAGTTTTCTTCAAATGATATTTTATGAATAATTATGAATGACCATACCCTGGAAAAGTTTGTGCAACGTTAACAGCGTTCCACTTGTGTTGCACTTCCGTTGCATTCGTTATTTCGAATAATTAGAGTATGTGTGTTCGTCCATAAACCTCTTGAAAATAAAGAGTTTGTGTAAATTTTCTTCGTAATTATCAATAACTAATTGAAAAAACCATTTCATTTTCAGAAAAGCTAGAATTAAATACCTTCTACAATTCGTAGAACTGATGCAATACGTTATTTCGTTCGGTCATTATATTTTTTGCGCGTTCCTTCTTAGAACTCGAAAAAATTATAATTTTTGGTATTTTTGATAAAAATAATTAAAAAAACTATGTTAAAACTAGTCAATTGAAAATCAAAAATCAAATGAAATACTTTTCATGCATCCCAAAACTGACGTTTCATATCCAAAACAAATGAAAAATAATCGATTGACAGGCGCTTGCTTTCAAAAGATTAGGGATGAGAGGAATAATTTTTTTATCTTACTTTTTTTTCTCCACATCACGTAAGCAGTTTTGATACTGAGTGTTAATAATAACATTACTTTTTTTTCACATAACATTTTATTTGATTTTGCGGTTGATAAGTTATAATTCGATAAAAAGTAGGAGCAAAATCAACGAGAAAGATAGAAGAAAAAAATTTTTATTTCTCTATTTATTTACGTAGAACTCTATTCCCAAAGTTTTTCCTTCTGCTATCTATAAAAACACTTCTTATTTATGATGTATCGCATTACTGTACACGTGGGTTTTGTCAGATCGTTTTTATAGTGATTTAAAAAGTGAAACGCAAGTGCAACGCTAAAGTTTTGCATAGACTGCCAGGGCAGTAAATGAATAAAATTTTATTCTGTGACGAGTGAGTTGCCAAAAGAAAACAGAAATCCAACGTTGTTTCAAAAAAATCTATCCAAACCAGCGTTGCCATCGACGTAGGTAATGAAATCCTCTCTCAACTCGACTCGACCAGAGAGGACCCTCGATGGACAACCGCCCAAAAGAACCCTCTATCCCTTAGTTTATAAAGGACCAGGGATATTATCTTGAAGGAAAGGATTAAATGAAAAGACATAAGTTTCTTAAACGTCAACTATATTGACTTATATTAAAGTAATATTATTTTTTTTGTTCTACAAAGTTTCATTTACACAACATTTTTTTTTTTTTTTACATATTAACATAGAAATTAGACCTGGCAATGTTCGTCAGACTCCCTGGTCTCCTTCCCCCTGTCCGTTATCTCAGGACCTTGCATGGCCTGCAGTAAATTGATACCTATCTGGTAGGTCTGGTCAAAAATCTTATCTAAGTCAAATCTTAAGGGGTCTACCGAGCGCGGTCCCCTCAAGTTATCGTTCGACCCCGGGACCTCCTTCGGGAGAGGAATGTCTTTTATCGAAATTTCCAGATTTGCCCTCTCCGCAAAGCGAGCAGGCGACCAAAAGGGATCGACTGGTGGGAGGTCTAATCTTGAGCGTTTAAATGCCCTACGTCCATCCAACTCGATGAGTCTGTCCCTATTAGTGTTCCTGGTGTATTTTTCACTATTGGGATTGTTAACCGTTGGTGGGTCCCGCTTACTCTTAAGATTCCTCTCGCTAGCGGCGCATCCGCGCTGGTATACCTTGAACATCCCTAATCCCAACTTCACAACGTTCAGGAATCGTCAACTTTCTCGTATCGACACATAAATAGCTATTTTTTCACTAATGTTGTATATAGCATAAAACATAACACCGAATTGTAGGTAATGATCATTTCTACGCCCTGGTAACTTACATTTATATAAAAATCGAAATTTTTTTATAGAAATTCCGTTTTTTCCAAAGAACACTTCATAAAATATATATAATTATGTTATAAGGTGACCCCGTGAAATCTTCAGAAAACAATTTTTTTTATAAGTATGGACAAACGTTTCATAATAAAAATTTCCACGTATCTTATGAAAAATTGTTGAAATTGAATTATATTGCCGATAACTTGTAGAATACCTATAAGAATTTGAATCATATAAGAAATTCTACTTTTCACAATACAATATGCATCCTTGACATTTTTCTAGCGTCATTCACGTTGATATTATTTTGAAAAAGCCTCGGTCATCGTGTGGTTAAAGCAGACACTGAAACGTGTTTTTCTCCGACTCTTAAAGAGCCAGGTTTGATTTTTATGTTCAACAAATGTTTTTTCAGAATATGTCAACAATTTTTTTGTTCACGTATTCTAATTGTTGAGTGTTATAAAATATAAAGTAATTCAAATTTTGGGAATTCGCACGCTCTTCCAAATACTCACCAGATGGCTGCTAGATTTTTTTTGATATTTCAAGTTTTGTGAAGAATGCCTAAACCCAGTGCATGTCTAGGTAAAAATTAATATTATATTGTTTCGGCCAATTTCTTCAGCAGATATGTCATGAGTCGCGCTTTAAAGGCACGGCAATGCAATCACTAGTAAACTTACTTAAAAAATTTCGAATTCATTAATAAATCCAAATTTTTCATGCAATTTTTCATGCTTGAAAAAAAGGTAACACACAATAAATGCAATGCAAAAAAAAATACAATGCAAAAAAAATCGCTTTTTTCGACATGCATGCTGCTAGCAGGCGACATGTGTGCTAAACTTGCATGGTGCATGCATGCGACATGTATGCAAAACTTACATGGTGCATGCATGCAAGCAGGAAAAAATCGCTTTTTTCGACATGCATGCCGCATGCAAGCAGCATGCATGATTATCTTACAGTAAACATGCATGGTTCTGGCATTTAAAAACTTGCATGTTACATGCATGTCATTGCATGCATGTATCATGCAATTTTTTCCCGGGGCATCTTTTTCCTTGGTTTAATTAATATCTATTTTATCACTCTAACCTCAAAACTGACATTTTGATCCGTGATCCAGAAATGAAAAAATTCTGTTTGTCATAGAAAAATTATTGTTTTCAAATTTCCACAGTTCTGTGACGAAAATGAGATTGTTTTTTGGGATTTGGAGAAGAGCGAAATCTAATCAATGCCAATCCTTGCATAAGGCTTGTGATACTTCACCAACCTACAGATATCTGTAGATCGTGGAGGTTGTAAGTATACCCAAGGTAAATAATAAAATGTATTAGGTTGAGCAGCTCAAAGACAGAATGAATGTCACTGAACAATCAATCATGTTATGTGAAAAATTTGATTTTTTTTTCTATTGAATTCATATATAAAGTTCATCATTTTATAGAAAGTTGTCTCCTAGTACAGATATAGATAAAAATTATTTGAATATTTGAATGAAACGTAAGCATGCGTACAACATTTAAAAAAAAAAAGAAAAAAAATAAACTCATTTTGTACAATACTTGACTATCAGCTTATATTCAAAATTCTCGTTATCTACAGAAATATTTTCTTGTTGCCGTCAATCGGTATTTGCAAAAAGTTTCATAACAATATTCTGCATGGCATAACTATATCTGTAATTTCAGTGAGTTCATGACTCTTCGAAATTTACATTTTTCGTTCAGAAGCTCACTTTGTTGTTCATTAAACCAAAAGAAAGAAAACCAAAAAAGCCTACTAATTGTAGGCTTCTTAGTTTACGGAAAAAAATTTTCAAACCTTTAATTCAAGATCCTGTTTGCATACTTCAATTATATTTTAATACAATTTTATATCAAACTGCATCGTATTTTGTTTATTCTTCCACATAACCTTCTTTTGTAGAAACGTAATCAAACATAATGTTTTGATGTGAAATAAGTCCACTACTACTTAAGGCTTAACTCTCATGATTCGTTGTGTTTTGTTCACAATATCAAGCACTTCGTTGGCAGCACTGACACTCGGTGATTCACTTAATAACCCATCGATATTTAGGAGACGAGCGTATTTTATTCGTACCAACAGCTCAGATCTCGCGGGAAAATTTCAAAAAAGTCGATAATGCACAGTCACGTGACGGTATGCAAATTCCCTCCTACCCCTCTCGTGACAAACCATGACGGTAGCATAGATCCCCCCCCCATCCCTGTCCAGCGTCACGAGATTTATGGACGGTCCCTAACTTACCTGATCGATTTTGCTAATATTTTGTGTTGTGTCCAAAATGAAGGGAAAAAATGGAGTATCTTCAATGTCACAAATGATATTTTTATACACTTCTTGTCCCAATAAACAAATGACTTGGTTTTGTATTTAATAACTCAAATATTGAATAGGACTTGCAGGTTTTGCTATCAATTCATTTAAAACTGGGTCATGCTTTGCTAACAATGCTATAATCAAGAGAAAATTTCCCTTATTTGAATCTTTAATCTTGTCACTTGATCCCCGGCATGCAAGATTGCACGTTGCTAACATCATTGTCACATTCAAAATACGTTCTAAACTTAACGCAAAGAAGTACGTTTTTCACGCAATAAATTTTGATTACCAAAATCGTAAGTATTTTTTTTTCGCAACATCTCATAAACCACGCAAGAACTGACATGACATTTGGATGTTTCGTGAATTTTAACACGCTCAGACAGATTTTTCCAATCCCTGATACCGGTAGTACCAAATAGATTTTCAATTGAGCCCTCTTGAGGAAAAAGCCAACAAGAAAGACAATAAACCGTATTTTTTTCTAAAAAATAAGCAAGCTAATTTCTAACTATTTGCAAACCTGATTTGGGGACAACAGAATATTATTTTTCGGAAAAACTGCGATTATTCTGCTTTTCGTCTCTTGGGAAAGGCCCTCGTGGTTGTGATGGACCGGAAGCAACTTAAGTTGATTTCACTTCTGGATCCGGAATTTCATTATGAAAAAGACTGTGTTCCGGTGAAGAAAATGTATTCAAATTCATATTTTCCGAATAAGTGATTTCATTCGCCTCACAATCTTTAATGAGGTTTTCTTTTTGAATAGGTGGCACGTCGTCAGGCTTTGCACGATCGCATTCTTCATTCGAATAATTTCAGTCATTAGATGATTCTAAACAAATAAAAAAAACTATTAAGTGCATATTTAAACGGATAATTTATAAGTTATATTATGCCATACAAACATTGCTCACAATTAATTCTTCAAACTCACAAAATGACATAAAAAAAATTTTTTTTAAACAAGCATTTTCGAAACAATCTTGCTTTTTACAAAAATGATATTTTTGAAAAGCAAGATTCCTTGGGTAAGGTTTTTTTTAGAACACGCAAAACGGAGATCCAACAAAAGACGTAAAAATACACATTTGCCTTTAAACCCAAGTAAACACACTTTTCCCCCGACTCATGCCTTGGAAATGATCACCCTGGCTCTGAATTCGAATTTAAGCCGCCATAAATAAAACAGGTATGCCACCTTGAATTTGTACAATGCCTTAACTCATACCAGAAAATACTTACACAAACTATCACAAACAGATGTTTACCTCATGAGTCACCTGTCATCAACACCTCACCTCACTTATCTTGTTTTTTTTTTATTGTTAACGATGAAAAATGTAAAAATTTTGTATATAATCTTTTATTTTTTATTATTTTTTTATACGAAAAAATTTTGTATGTCCCTTATATTTACGATACCTATCGAAAATGCTTGTTATTTCATATGCAATTTTGTATGTTATTTTTGGCAAAAGCCGCGAATCTGAAGCTTTACCAATCTTGCTAGTTTACTCTGAGAATTTTTTCATAAAAATCTTTGTTTGAATTCTATTATATTATACGAACCTTGTTTTTCTGTTGCCAAAAAACTTGTTCCACATTTTGATAACCACGAGGTCATTTTTCGATTGGTTTTTGCAACTTCGTCAATTTTTCTTTGTTTTTCACGCCTTTTTTGAGCGCTTCTTTGATAACTTCGTTTCATTTTTAGAATATTTATAGAAGTTTTGTTCTAACTTTATAATGTGGTTTCAATATTTGCCTAACTTTGTTATATTATTTGAGTTGATAAAAAAACCTGTTGTTACGTGCAAGTTTTGTTACGCTGCTTATTTTTCACGATTGATCTACACAGTTAGTAGTATGAGTTTTTTACACTAGACCGGTAGCACTGATTAGCACCCACCTTTGTCTATGGTAGCACCGCTGTCTCGTGGAGCGCGGTGGATCTCTTCATTTGAATAATAATATTATTCTACAGTAGATAAATTGAGCTCCAATTGATAAATTAATTTTCACCGAACGAAGAACAATGAGATTGCACTTAAAATGCTTGAACTTCGAAAAAAATTTTTTTGTATCTTGCTCAGAGAGCCCCATGAACCCGGGGGCCCCGGTTGCCCCTTTTTAGTTCCGGCCCTGACTGGATTCTAGTTTTAGTTTTTGTTTTTGTCTACTGCACAGTTTGCACTTATGAGGGTAAGCCATGCAGCATTTATTTTGAGCTCACTTTTTTTTCTTTTCTTTTTCGACGTAACTGCAAAACTTTTACACGCTCGTCATCTGATAGGCATTCTGTTTCGCGTTTTTCTGCCAAAAATTCATTTTCAATATGCGTTCCGTCGTATTTAAGTATCTTGAGTTCTATTTCTCTTGTTACCTGATCTGTAACATTTTTTTAAAATTTGTAACTTCAAATCATCTTAACATAAAAAAAGCTCCACTTCACTTATTGGAAAAAGTTTTCTTGTGATCGCAATTTTTCATTAGAAATTAAAAAAAGTTTCAAGCCTCAAAACTGCTGCATCGCATTTTTCTTACATTTTTTTTTAATGTTAGTTGAATGAACAACAATAAGTATTGAATCAACACATACATTATTCATTTCTGTAATTAGCCGAAATTTGTTGCTATTTTTGAAAGTTAGAGTGTGAGCTTTGTTGTACATTGTAATTTATTTATATTGTATAAATAATAGTTTTATCTTTTATTATATGTATAATCTGGTCTTTCGAAGTTTATGCTTATGAAATGAATAATATCAATAACCCAGACTGACATGAGAGGAACGGTACTTGTAATAATTTTGTTTGTGTGAAGTACAGCAGTATTAGTATGATACTTAGAATTATATTTCTTTACATATTTTAATTACTCTTTATCTTATCGCTCAAGGCCTGCAATAAATTAATATAAGTAATGTGATTTCTGGCTTGTGTTGAAAGAAATGTGTAGCAAGTCAGGTTTGCCATGGTTGAGTAATTGAAAACCTACATTGTCAGACTGATGTTTAAGCAGTTCCTGAATCGTCTTTAAATTTAGACAGTCCCTGAATGTACTGGAATGATTTTGGGAAATTCGGGTATTACCCTAATTTTTTGGTAATACAAGTTTTTCATAGGCATTCACTGGAATTGCCTAAATTCGTGTTTTTCCGGTTACGTATATAACTTCTCAAATGTTCAGAGCTCGTACCAACTGATACTGCTCAGCTGTTAGTAAAAAATCACATTTCTAGTACAAAACCAGCAGTACATCGATATTTAAAAATCGATTTTTTTCGAAATTTTCGATTCAAAAATTTTATTCGCCTCTAGGCGAATAAAATTTTAAATAGAAAATACATCTATTTTTTCACTAATATTATTCAAGATTTTTTTTAACTCATGTGAATTCGTTTGGAAAAATGAACATTTGCTTTTATTGTTGTACATGATGTCAGCTTTTAGCTGCAAATTTTAAGACAATGCTGAAAATTCTTTTTCTACTTTTATGCCGAATGAATATAACTATCGCACAACATCTTGAAGTCGGCCGTAATATCGTGGAAAGAAAAAGAGAAATGACAAATACAAACAAATTTCTAAGGATTTTGATGCACTTAATCTGAATATACATTCAGTTTTTCAAACACTTATTGTAGCTATAAACAATTGTTACATACAATTCGTTATCAACGATTGCTCAAATCAACTGTTGTCTGTTCCTAAGGATTTGGGTACACTGAGTATAAATACGCAATAGTTTCATTCAAAACTAACTGCAGTTACAAACAATTGTTACAAGAAAAGAGTATATCACCTTAAATTGTTTGTTATACTATAAGCATGATGCAAACTAAATAAAAAGTAGAATTCATTGTGAATCAGCGAATTTCCGTGTATTTGTCGTTACAGTTGAAATGGCAGTTCAAACCTGGCATTATATATAACAATAAAAGAAAATGTTTTATTGCTCAAACGAATTCATATGGGCTGAAAAAAATTTTTTACGTTTTTTCATGTAGAAATAGATGTATTTTCCATTTAAAATTTCAGTCGCCTAGATACACATGTTAATATAGAATAGTTTGATCATGCTCAAACCTTGGAACAAATTTTTTTTTACTTTGATTAATTTTTTGGCTGGTTCCGTTGCATTTTCGAATTTTACCTGAATAAGGACCACCCTAATACATACACTGTTAGTGAAAATAAATCTAGTGGCAATATATGTACATGACGAATCTCGTTGAAAAGTTTTTAATAAATAGTTTTGTTCGAAAATGTAAGTACAATAAGAAAGAAAAGAATATTCAGACGAAAGGTAAGAAGAGAAAAACATTTACTAACTTTTAGTTCTCCTTGGCCATAGAGGTTACCACGGATCTTTGGATCATCAAAAAGGCACGAACAGTCAAGGTTTTCGTTTTAGCAGATTTACACAAATAACGGAGCCCGCTGACGTGCTCGACTCTTTATAATAGATCCAAATCAGTTGAACGGTGCATTTTAGATTATTATTAAGAATATCGTACCTATCTCTCTTGCTTCAGAATGAGGGCACTTGTGAGTAAGAAAAAAACCAGTATCATATTTTTCTATCTCTATTTTGGAGTCGCAGTTTCTCAAGTTCAAGATTGCTATCGCGCTAAACTGATAAAAAGCGTAGCCCCGAAGAGACCTAATTTCGACACCTGCGTGCGTGATTTCTCTAATCTTCAGAGGCTTAATTTTGTAATGCTTATAGAAATAAGGTCGAAATAGATAAAATGTACGTGAATGTAACCAATTTACTCGATTCTTGCTTAAGAGTTTTGCCCAAGAGCAAGGGCGTAGCCAGAATTTCTATTAGAGGCTGTTTTGATGTCACAGTTGTGCATCAAACAGAACCACTCTTCTGTGAGTTACAAAAATATGCACTAATAGCACACTGGCAAATTAACCTGTAATTATTGCTTTATCAGCCCTCAAATACGATGTGAAGAAAGGGATGTTCCTTCTGTATTTTCCTCCTAACACTATTTGACTTTCATTATGCAAAATGAATCGTGCATCATAAGTCTCACGATAAACCTACCACCTAATAGTTTGTCATAACGCAAAGAGGAGTAAATAACTGATAATTCTTATTATCGCAGGTATGAGTGACTGAAGAGTATGTCAGACATTTGGTATTCAAATGTGTGAAATTTATTGTTCAACTTTTTTCCCATTTTATTTCATTTATCATTTAAATGAAAAAAACCTATATCTTGTTGTTATCTGTTAGCGAAATAATATAAAGCGTTTCTACATATCTTACAATTATTGTCAAGTTTTTGCGGCATAATGATAATATGCTATATATGCGTAAGATCATAAAGTGGCACAATTGTTGTTACTGCGTTTGTAAATCAGGCAGAAAATATTGATGAAGTTTATAGTGAAAAAATGTATATTTTCGTTAAAAACACATTCCCCAGAGATGAAAAAATTACAATCGAAATAACTGAAGTGAGATTTTAAATTGAAACTCTGACGTTGAAAACGAAAGTTAAAATTATATCCAATTTCGAAGGCATGAGGTTTCAAAAACACTCCAATTTAAAATTCACTCGAGTTTTTCGTACCGTGAGAAACAAAATCATATGGAAAACATGAAATTTCCTAATACGTAAACAAAATTTTGCCATCAAAGAAACTTGTCCATCAAAAAATGTATAGTGAGTTTCTACTTGATTCATTTTGTAAGTATGGAATATGGAATAAAACTTTTTTTGCATACGAAAATGTGATTTAATAAAAAGTGAACTTCATTTTACTGCACGACCAAAAAAATTACTTGAGAACCCGAAAATGTTTGACTATAAAAAAAAATATAACATGATGTGGAATTCAATTATCTTTTGAAGAAAAACGTATGGAATTTCGAGAAGAAATAAGCCTTGCATGATTTCATCTAAGAATATGTTCTAAAATTCAAACAAAATGACGCATTTATTTTAATAAATTTAAAAATTATTTTTATATCGTGTAATACATGATAAATTCTTCTTATCATTTTTCGGAAAATAAAATCTTTTATCCGAAATTCGAACCCGCTAAGCGAAAAGATAAGCGCGCCTATTCAAACTATTGCTGTTCTATTACTATTATTTAAGGTGATTTTTTTTTCGTATGAGAAACATTCGGAAAATTGTAGAATTATTAACAGAAAAAATTAATAAATCAATTGATTAATTAATACAGGTTATGCAATTTTTTACGAGAAATGTATTTTAATATATTAAACAATTTTTTCGTTCCTCTATCGCATCGGAAATTTAAAAATCGAATTTTGCAATTAAACTTCACACCGCCGAGTTGATGGAGAATCGGAAATCGGAATCGTAGAATAAATTCTTGGCGACGAATATGAAGTAAGAAGCAGCGGGGCAAGCGGGGAGGAGTGCGAACGGCGCGGACGTTCTAATGAGTCGTCGCTGCTTGTCGCACTTACCTCCCCTCACACGAATAGCTTGCTTACGCATGTAGAGGTACGTGTCTGGCGTTTCGGTTCCACGATCACTGATTTCATCAACAGCACGTTTACAATTAAAAAAAAAAAACTGAATCGACAACAATACACACGTCAAAATGTTCAAAATATTAGAAAAGACAATCTAGATCATCTAGATAATAGCGTTACTCCACCGTCATCTTGAGATCACTCCGCCATCTTTGATCAGCAGTCCATGTACTATATTGTCTAATTTTGTCTTCCACGTGTTCACATCCGCCATATTCGTCCTGTCCTCGTTAAGTACAACCTCCTTATGCGTCCCGTCTACATATGCCCATAATTTATTCTTAACTAAAATCGCTTTCATCTGCAATTTCCACGTATCAAAGTTAGCCTCCCTAAGCGGTTCTATGCGCGCCATGCTTTCCCCACTCATTCTTAAATACGACACTAACACAGAATGAATCCGCGACCACGTGGTCACCTGAACGCTATGCACTTACAAATTCGACGCTTCGACTCTAGACTGGTAGGTAGTTCGGACAGACTGGACCTATAACATGTTAGCAAGATTAAATAAACGACACAGTGGAATATAATTTACACCTGTATGTTAAACAGTAAAATAAATACATGAACAGAATACGTGACTAAATAATTACATGATGTTACTCGCACGAAAGCCCAGTTGAAAGTGAACACGTTTAAGCAGGGCAAGATGTCCTGCGTAACTGGTTCCGATAACTCGGCAACACTACACTAGGTGGCGACACCAGTGACTCGTGGGCAATACAAATCCTAACAATTTTTCTGTCAACAAAGTCGTACACATTATTCATTGCGTGAAAAATTGCATTTGAAATATAATGGCAAGCGAAATCTTCTGTGCAAACATCAGAAGTGAATTTCCGGGAGACTCGACTGGTAATATCATCAATATTGCAAAATTGTGAAATTTCTTCTTCAATCATAAAATGGAAGGCTGACTAAAGGGGAGATTCAGAACTTGAGTTGATTCTTCTTCAGGAAAATCTTGGTGTTTTTCCAAATACTCCGAGAGGGATAATTGTAAAATGGTGTTATTTTCTTTTTCACAGCTGCCCTCCGAGATCGTGCACATATCCAAATCGCCTAATCATATTGATTTGAATGCATGCTCGACCTGGAAGGCAGTTGGGGTCCTGTTTGTACCACACCGAGCTCTAATTTGATCAAAAAAATTTTCGACACAATCTTGATTTACAAATCGCGGTTGTAAAGTTGTAAGGCCTTCGATTTGCATTCGTCTCCATAACTGCAAAAAACCTTCAATTGTAAATTTCCAAGTCGCTAAAGACAGAACAGAAATTGGTGAACCAGTTTCATTATCAAGGAACGACATTCTTCGCAATTTTGAAATTGCACTTTCTCAGAATTTGACGTGTGACTTTGTTTCCGTTACAGAGCTTCGTAATATATTTTCATTGTACTCAATACTGCGGTTAACTGAATCAAATAGCTGGTTTGCGAAAAGTACAAAATCGCGCGTGGCTCTGGCACTTCTGCCATCTTCGACGTCTAACGAAAAATTTCTATATTTCGTACGGATTTCACCATGTTTTTCTGAAAAATTACGAAAAGCTGCAGTGTTTCGTTTTTCAGATAATTTGTTCAAACTCTTAAATGAAATTTGTACAAAATCGTGAAAAATTTTATTTCGAAAAATTGCTATTTAATTTTTTCCACTCAAATTATGTATACCTTGGTCCTGAATGAGCTGTCATAAAAATTGCAGTTGTTTGGATCAAAGTTTGAGTTGCAATTTTGACTTTCATTTCTCTTCGTGACACTGGATCAAGATACTCCTCTGTCCATTTTGTCAAGGTATTCTGACCCGGTAGAGCTCTGTTGATGTAATACATTTGCTCCAAGACATTCCACGATGCTGTTTCCCACTGAGCTTTAGACAAAGAACAATCCAGTACCACGTTTTTGGTAATTGAATTATTGCTAAGCCGTTTTAATAAATGTGGGGCATCATACAGTAGAATAATCTCTTTACCGTTGACTGTGGATGAGTTTCCTGAAGTAAAATGTTTCACTGATTCGAATATTTTTGTTTGATAAGCTTTCCTAATGTGTTTGAGTAAATTTTCACACAAAATAGAGTGAGAAATCCTCAAATTAAATTCGAGTGGAAACTTTTCTCTGACTGGACAATATTCTATTCATTATCCTCAAATGAAGTATAACTCAAAAATTAGTGAATTTCCAGTTTGATTTTCAGAAGTTAACGCGAAAAAATGTACAGAGAATATAAATTACTTTCTAGTTTGTCGCGATCTCGTCGATTTTGGTTTGCCCGTAAAACCATTTCATTTATAGCCACACGATTGGACGACCCTTGATCGCAGACAGTTCCTATTAAAGGAAAAATACCCAAAAATTTGAAAAAAATGTAAGTAAGAAAAACAAACGAAAAAGCTATGTATGAGAGGGTCTGTATATTTTTACATAATAGCTTTTTACTTTTGCATTTTTGAGACAAGAAATGTTCATTTACCTAAAATTTTTATTCCAGTCTCGTGAATCTTTGTTATATGCTGTGTAATGCAAAAAATCAGCTGCTGGGTTTTCGTCTGATCTTTCACGAAAGAGTATGAGATTGGCAAAATCCAACCTGAATCCAGGCTTTGCAGCATAAAGGTCAGCACATGATTTGCTGCATCGTTGTTTTTATAATGCATTCCGAAATCTTCAAGACCATAAATCTTGCCACCATGTCTTTCTATCGTTTCCTGAATATCCATTTCGTCATAGTTTAATATGCAAAACATATCTGATTCTAGCAATGATTTAACCCTTTGCGACAAAATTTTGATCGTAAAAGGAGATGGTCCACATTTTATAGGAATTTTCTACAAAACCTCAGTGAGGATATTAATGGCAGGCATCGTATTTTTTTTTGCATGTAATTATAACCTTTTTCCCCAAGGTTCTTATAAATCGCGAGAAATTACGCTTTCTCATCGTCACTATATCGAATCTGAAAAAATTTGTAAAAATTTGTTTTATGGTGAACGTTCGAAAAAATACAAAATTTATGTTTAGAGTACATTGCTTTGTTTAATCTTCTGGTTTTCGAATTTCGAGCTCGTATGAATTTCAGTATTTTCGTATTTATAGTAAGAGAAATTCAATGTAGTTTAAAGTATAGTAACGAAATACTATAATGACTATATACAATATATTGCCTGTTTCAGTTTCATCTCATTATTGTAAATCATCTTAAAAAAATTTTTTGTTTCCGCATCAAAATTTTCTAAAAGCAATTTAAATACATTTCCATCTCTCGATTTTTCAGTTTCTTCTTCGTCGGGAATGGTCGGCTTCGCAGATTTTTAATCGTTCGATTTCTCGCGTACACCGTTTTTTCTCAAGTCTTATAGCCCGATTACGTTTGACTTCACTTGGCGTTAAACATTTGTCTTTGCCAACTGCTTTCAAGATTTTCAAATTTCTTGAACTTGGATCTTCCTATAGTTGATAGGAAAATTGCTAGTTCAATTCCCGTATTAATAACTTTTAATTAAAAATTGTTATCATGGAATTGTAGCTTCCAAAAAAAAAATTGCAAATATCCATTGTTTCTCATTGTCACGAAAAACTTACGATTTTTATGCTATTAAGATTTCACATAATATCGAAAAATTTTTTCAAATTAAAGCAAATTTTATTAAACTTCAAATTTCTATTAAACAGGTAGACTTTTTTCAATGAAAACATAAGGTTTCTGCAAAGTTACTTTTTTTCTGTGCCGCTATCGACAGAGTATTCTGACGAGGTTTCCCAATCCCTGTCATCGTCGAGAAAAGAATAGTCCAGATTTTGGTATTCTTATTTTCGCGATTCTTTATTGTGCCCACGAATTCTTGTGAAATTCACATTTGGCGAATAACTGCATTATCGACGTTCGAAAGTGCGGGTTAGACTTCGACTTTTTCTTTCAAAAGTTAGACTGAAATCTTAAAAATGCTCATTTCGAAGAATTCTGATGCAAATCGAGATCAAACGTATTTTTTCGCACCAGTTTTCATTTCTTTCTCCTTAGTTTGGTGGTGGATAAAGAGTTTCTTAGATTTGCGACATATTTAAGGTCGGGATCGTCTTTCTTATCAGCATTTTGCTGGTAACATTGCATGGATCAATGGCATTTTCAGGAAAGTGACGGTAGCATACACTGGATTTGTCAATAAAATTTTTGTTAGCATCTGAAAAAATGTATTCCTGAATCGTAATTGGTTGAGAAAAATATCCAATTCTCATGGAGTCTGGATAACCAAGTGGTGAAGACGTTTCATTCGCGAACCTAAAATTTATTAATAATTATTAAAAATTATTTATGTTTATGAATATTAGGAGAATGCTGTAGAATTTTTAAATAATTTTAAAGATACCTCTCTGAATTTCCAGAATGAGATTAAATTGAAAGTTCAAAATTTCCGAAGTATTTCGGTTGATTTTGCAGGAAACAGTTTGTTTACAGATTTAAAGTGCTATCAATATTTTTTTTGTCACAGAGCTATACGATTTGAAAAATTTTCCCGTTTCCAGACCCCTATAAGCTAATATTTTTAGAATTTAAAGTTAAAGCTCAAAAAATTAGAGTTTTTCAATCCCTGGAATTACATAAATTTTTAAAGAATCAAATAACATGAAACTTATTCATATCTAGTATTGCGGGTATTTTTTTTGTTTTCATTATATTCCATAAGATTTTTTAGCAAAATCTCTAGATAGATTCTAAGTTCTTTTATGTATTTCCATACGAATTTCTAAAATTCTATGTTTTCAATTGTGAAAGTTTCCAATATAAAGTAAAAAAGGATATTTTTCGTCAATGTTTTTACACAAATTATTGACTTATTTATTTATTTATTTATTTACAACTTTGCACGGGCGTATGCCCTTTTTACACGTATCACAAAATGTATCATATCCTACAATAATTGGCTTCGAAATACAATCTAATTATCAAATCAAATGAGTTTCCTACAACGAGCCGGAGTAAACATATATGTTTACAAATTGAACCCCGCAAGACATAATGTAAAAACTGAGTCTGACCGCTCGAAACAATCAACCCTTTCTGCGTACATACTGACCAAACGGAAAATGCGGTCCAGCGTGTTGTTTCTAGCATATTTAGTACGGCGAAATATGACATGTAAAAGGTCACCCGTCGCGTTCCGCCTTCGTGGCCGAATCGGTACATGAAATCTTATCATACTACGAAGTTCCATGCTCTGTGTGTGACCGGCGAGTAGCCGATAAAAAAACATTAAATAAGCCCTCAACTGTCGGCCTTCCAATGAAGGAACCCCATATCGCATCTCAAAAGCCTGATACTCATGACAGTCACGGGAAATCGGGCTACCTGATAACGCCGCAAAGCGCCTCGAAAATCTATGTTGGACCCTCTCAAGATCGCGTACATCACCGCTAGCACACGAGACTAGACAGGAGATGCATACTCCAGCAAAGGCCTCACTAATGTGAGATACATTTTTCTATATGTACTGGGATCCCTGAAATCAGTACATACCCTTTCTATGAATCCCAGCATACGAGAGGCCCTCAATGATATACACTCTGTGTGCCGAGAAAAGGACAGTGTAGATGTATACGTCACACCAAGATCAACCGCCTCATACGCAGTCACGATTCTCACCGAATCAATAGAGTACGGATAATTGACAGGCGCAATACACCGTGTAAACCTCATGACCTTACACTTCAATGGGTTCAAATCCAACCTATTCCTTTTTGACCACACCGCTACACTGTCTGAATCTCCCTGAAGTCTACGAGCATCATCAGTACACTCAAAAAAAAAAAAAAAAATTTCGTATCATCAGCAAATATGAGAGCCCTACAATACTTGATCCTCTGTAATATGTCATTTATGAAAACATTGAAAAGAAGTGGTCCCAAATGGGATCCTTGTGGGACCCCCGATGTTTCACTCACAGGAACCGACTTAAAGCCACCAATGCACACTGTCTGGGTGTGACCTGATAAATAGCTTTCCAACCAGCGAATCATCGCCCCCCCCCCCCCCCCAACTCATAATGCCGCAGCTTATCCAAGAGGATCGAGTGATTCACTCGATCAAACGCCTTCGAGAAATCCGTGTACACCACATCAAATTGAGCACCACGATCTATCGCATCAAACAAACAGGCATTAAATATTGTCAAATTCGTAACGGTCGACTTACCCACCGAAAAACCGCGCTGTTCATCAATAATAATACGCGAAAATTCACGAGACAAGTGGGCCCAAACGAGATTCGCAAAAAGTTTCAGCACCGCATTAAGGGCAGAAATCGGCCGATAATTCGCCATGTCCGACCTATCACCACATCTATGTATTGGCGTTATCCTACTCTCTTTCCAAGCTGATGGCATACATCCCGTAGATAAAGACATATTAAACAAAATCTAGAGAGGACGTACAATCGAAAATAAGCAGCCGCATAAAAATAAATTTGGTATACCATCCGGACCTGGTCCAACATCAGGCCTGAGACAAGAAACCGCCGTAAAAACCTCCTCCAAAGTAAGTTGCAAAACATCTAAATCCACCGCGTCCACATAATCGTAGGACCCCCAAGCAGGTACAGAAGACGACAAAAATGACTCAAAATGCTGAGAAAATAATCCAGTGCTTTCTTCAGGGCCCGATGCCGAAACAGAGTCCAGGAAAACCACATCCGGCAATGAATTATCTCTTTTCAAGAGTTCCAGAAATTTTTCGCGTTTAAAATTACCGATTCCTCAACAGTGCGCATATATTCCCTACGTAAGAACCTGGCCTTCATCTTACATTCTGAACGCAATCCCGAAAAAACATCATAATTATATCTTGTACGCATAGTTTTATAGTTCACATGGGCTATCTTCTTCCTGACGATTAGACTCCTCAAATCCGTATTAAACCACGAGGGAAAGCTATCATGCCTAATTCTCTTTTTCGGAACGAAATTATCAACAATTCTATGCAGTACATCATAAAACACGCTTACTGCCTGGTCGATACTTGAATCTCCAAACAGTCGATCCCAATCTATGTTATTCAATACTCTGTTGATGGAATCATAATTAGCGTATTTAAAGTCATATATACCTAACCCTATCTTTATTGCAACGGTCAAATCTATTAACAAGATCAAATTTCAAGGTCAAAGCCGGATGATGTCTATCGATATTCACAAGCGGTTCTATTACAGAAAAAATCTCACAATCTAATTTACGAGCAAAAAATAAATCCAACAATTTATCATTAGCATTCCGTACAGAATTTAATTGAAATAAATTCAACTGTCCGGTAATTGATGCCAATACCTTAGTTTTATCGATGATCAACGAAGTAGCCGATGGTGCAGCAGGAAATGAGGATCCATATTCATCATGAGTCCAGCTGATGTGAGGCAAGTTGAAATCACCAAACAGGAATGATTCGTGGTCTTGGAATCGAGCATGCAAGTTGATCAGAGTATGACCATAAGTCTCGTAGGCACTGATGGGACTTGCAGGAGGTAGATACACAGCACTCACAATAGCATTACTATGATTAAGACGAATTTTCACATTAAGTTGTTCTAATGTCGAGCCCGGAATGTCAACCCGTGAGGAAAAAATGTCTTTATGAACTGCTAAAAGCACACCACCACCTCGCTCATGAACACTCGTTTCTATCGATCTGTCACAACGATAAACCTTGTAGTCACTAAGTCCAAGTTCTGCATCCAAGATTATATCGTGCAACCACGTCTCAATGAGTATAATAATGTCTATGTGATACGATAGAACAGCTAATGTCTCCCGAAATTCACGTAATTTAGTCCGTAAACCGCGAACATTCTGCACATAAAAAGTCAATCGACAAGCATCTAGTGGACAGCCATATCCCGTGCGACCCGTTTCCCTTTTTAACAATTGTTGGAGTCCCAGATACATATTTTATCATAATATCTCTCTCACTATTTCTTACACGATTATCAAGTTGTTCGCGAAGATTCTTGAGATAATCTCGTTGACTTGGTGTCTGATCGGACCTCACCGGAATGCCACGAGAACTGAAAAACTTATTGTTCCGAAAAAGTACACGAACCTCGTATTCAGTATCGAAAACCAGCTTCAGTGGACGCCCAGAATCACCACGTATTTTACCAAGGCGGAAAGCGGATCGAGCAGTCAGTCAGTGGTGTCGGTAATGAGGCCAAAATATCGGTAATCACAGATCCGCAGCTGCATTTCCTTCTTCAGCAAAATTAAATAGTATGATGTTCTTTGCTCGGCGAGAACGCTCAGCAGTCTCGCGATGAAAAGCCTTCGCATTTTCAACAGTCACAGATGAAGTACGAGAACCGTCAAGCGCCACAAGACGAGCCTCATGATCATCAACCTGTATCTGGATCGCATTCAATGAATCAGCCACAATACCTGGAAGCTCGTTCTTGATTTTCATGAAAAGCGTATCGACTGAAATGGTGAGGTCGTGCATGGTCACTGCTGCGTTATCTAGCATAGATTGTGCCTTTCCACAGCAATTCGTAAATCCACCATTCGGTAAAAGTGTCTGTTTCCCGGCACAACCGGAATGATAAGGCGCCGCGCAGAGGGGGCATTAAGTCATCTTCGATTGAGGGGCAGGAACTTTTCCACAACCGGTACAATGTTTAGATGTGTTTCTCGACAACAAACCAGCAGGTGTCGACATTTTGTCACTTCAAAACCGAATTATCGAAAGTTTCAGAAAATAAACACGAATGTCCAGAGATTATAAAGCAATTCCGATTTTAAATGTACAATGTTCGCGAAACACGTGAGAACTCCACACCACAGCACTGTAATCTAGTATTGTCACGAATAAATGCACAAGTCCTGCAATTTTCGCCGCACGATAGCCGATATTATACAAGAATTCGAACATCGTTGGGGGGGACCCAAAAACACGTATTGCTTTCACGGCAGCCATTTATCTACTCTTATACCCTACATTGTTCCATGAAAAATTATGATTATAAAATTTTTTTTCAAAAACGAGGAAGTTCAAAATTTCTTCAATCTCAATCCTAGAACGTTCCTTAAAAAGTTACAAATTGTGCTAAAAACTTGATGAGACAGATAAAAGTAACGTAAAATAACTGGATTTACGTTATTCGTTACCGAAAAAAAGTGACTCGTTCTAGTTAGCGTTACTTGTTAATTAATGTAACGCATTACGTTAAGGTTCAACATAAGGTTTTTATAACGTCCCCTTATAAGGCTTTCAAGAAATTCGATTGTAATGTATGAGAAATTTTATTTTCTTATAAGGTTTTTATAAGGCTTAAAATAACTATAGTAATTTTGAGATCCCTATAGATCTCAAAAGCGCATCACGACATTGAGCTGATTGAGCTAAGCAACTCCGCTTCAGTCCAAAATTTTCCCTGCTGGATTGTATACATGCAAACAATGAAATCTCTTGTGGCAAGCATGCAATCCAGTTGCAAAAATTGCATCGCGTGAAACGGGCTTTCTACTTTGTAACGTGACAAAATTCCCGCCACCTTCGCCACCATTTGGGAAAAAAAAAAAACTAAATTATCAACCAAACTTAATCCAAATTAAATCCCATCACCACATACCAAAAATATACTTACAGGATCGCTACCTTCTTTTTTTTTCTCCACAAGATAGAAGGAAACTTGGATTTCCAAATCAACCAAAAATAAGAAAATAATCCCAATAAACCAAAATAATTTCTCTCCTAATAAATCAAAGATTAAATCATAAGAAAATCATAAATTGAGTAAAATTTAAATCCGAAATGATTGAAACGGAATTTCCTCTCACAACAAAATAAATTGGTCCTACTCAATAAATAACGCTAGATGTTCAGTAAATAAATAGTTGTCCCAGGTAAGTGATTGCGTATGGAATTTATAACTCGCACATAATAATAATATAATATGATATTTATTCATAATTAAAGGGCAATAATCGAAATACAAAAATGTCAATCAAATTTATAATAAATTCCAATTATCCCTTTTCCTTATTTCCTAAAATAATTTCCAAATTATTCAATAAATTATCTCTCAGTGTATCTCCTAATTTATCCTATCAACCATCTCATCAAATACTTTCACAATTATTCCAACAAATTAGAATCTTAGTCGACCAAATTTTACAATCACCTCCTTCATATAATTACCTCAGAAAAATTCCGAAATTTCCTGAGTCAGAAGGCAATAATAAACAAAACAAAAAAATCCTACGGTGGGCAACTGTTTTGATCGATTCAGTATCTTGCAATGAGTTTAAATACCGCGTCTAATATCGAAAATCAAATCATTATATCAAGGATAATTCACTACCCGACCCAGTAAATTCGCAACCGGTAATTTGGCAATTCTACGGCCATCCGCCTTAAATGTAAAACATAGCCCCGTTCTTCTGACAATAAATTGACTAATTAGATCCCCTGAATCGACCAATACTTCACAAAGTCTCTAAAAAAATTCCTTTCCAAAATTCCTCAATCTGATTACAAGATTGAATTTCACCAATTCCAGAAATCATCGATCTGACTACAAGATTGAAATTCACAAGTTCCAAAATTTATCAATCTAAAATCTCGTCAACTACCACGAAGCCCTTGATTTTCCCCTACAAATTCCTCACACACAACCCAGCGCCCACAGTTCAAAATGCCCTTCTGACTCATAAATGAAATTAAATAAGCACAACCGAAAAGAAAATAGTTTCCTATTCCGGAATTTTCCCGCACGTTCTAACCTCGAAAATTTGCCATTTTCCCGATGCCCGCTCGCCCGTGACTCGCCAAGGGTTCTCTACTCACACATCCTACCCGCACTCTTTCTCTAAACCTCAACAATATTCCTCCCAAAATAATTTTCCATCCCACTAAACCGAAAACCCCAACAACGCGAAATTAAATGAATAATTACACCCCAAAACTCTTATAATATAACTTCACTGGAGCTCTCCGCATCCGGAAGTCGTCGCCGAGGCGCTGTTGGCGTCGGTTCCTCGGCACAGCTTTACCTCTTGGAGTCGAACGTCACACACCTTCGGGCACTTGGCGAAGAAAAAAGAAAAAGCCGGAAACTCTCGGCCTCCACGAACTCTCGACTTTTCTTCTGCGCATGTCAACTGGTGGGGGCTCCCCACTCGACGAGAAAATGTCTGTCGTCGAACTTCCGGAAAACCGGTAATAGCGGTTCCTCAATTTCCCACTAGACTGTCCGAAATTCTTAGTACCAACACAGTACTAAAAAAATGCTGGCATCGAAATGAAATAGTAGCAGTTGCTACTAATGGCGACCAGGCCTCGGAATATTTGAACTCGGGCTCGATCAAGCAACGGTGATCGAGTCGAAATGGAGCCAGTGGTGAATATCGTAGGTTGTACTCCGGAGAAGTCGACGTGGAAATCTCGCCGGTAATAGAATCCAGTAATATCCCTGAGGATATTCTTGTTAGCCAAAACGCTCATTGACTACCCAGATGCGGATTACAAAATTATTCCCTAATTTCATTCCTTTACCCCAATATCACGATTGAAATTAAACCTTATTAGAATTTCTGGGAAAACATTACTCTATTTTTAATACCTGAATAAACATATTACCCGCTATCTAAAAACGCAAGTCTCTCATTCAGTACACACATTATTCCTTTTTATAATTATCAGAACATGAAAAATATCAAAATTTAATACAATATTCAATACTTTTATATAAAGAAAAATATTCATCCATGGAACAACACACACATTCTTCCTTATCTTTGAACCCCTTGGCGGACTCCTCGAGAACAAGCAATACCGATTCTTGAACCGGCCAACACAGAAAAGTACCCTATAGTGTATATAACATATATAAAGAAAATCAATTCACTCACCTCAACGTCGACCACCGTTAGGGGAGAGCTCACTAAATAATCTTTCATACCTAATATATGATATATCATAACCACCCCAACAAAATTCAAATTATTCAAAAATAAAAATTCATCATTCAAAATAAAAATTCATCATAAAAAAAAAATCCAACCATTAAAAAAAATAACAAATGACACGTTCCAACGGTGAAATTTTTCACCGTTTCAACTTTTACAGCTTTTATTTGAATCTATTTGTATTTGAATCTATAAAGCTTTAATCCAGAGTTTTTTCAGTGTGAAGCAAAATCATATGTTTTTTTATTTTGAAATTCAGAAAGAAAAGGTTGCGCATATAAATTTTGAAAAGAATTTCAAGCGAAATTTGCTTCCCATTTGATTTTCTCGTCCTTCTCAACCTGGTGGGTCTTCGGCTGCTTCGGCTTTGGCACCTGTTTGGCACGTGCCAGCACGGACAGAAGGTTAGATAAGCAGGATATTCTTTCACTGATGGCATAAGTCCAAATAGCTCACGTATCTAATCCACACGAGGGGACATAACGCACAACAACAACTGCTATCTACCTCGGAGCTACGCCACACACTAGTTAACTATTGAAGGATGATTCAATATTTCTAGAGTTCTAAAGGTTGAAAAAATAAATTATTGTAATGAAATCATTTTCAAAAACTTTTACATATTAATATACGATTGCGGATGCTTCACAAATATAGTCCAAAGTAACTAACTATTTTTCACTTCAATTTTGGGTGGAAATCCAAAACCAATTTTATTTTTTTTCTCCTTTATTTTCTCGGATTCACAATTTCAGGCACATATGACCTCACCTACTGTATTTTAAATAAAATCAGTGTATTAATTTGGGGGGCTATCAAGCGAATTTACATTCCTTTTTTTGAAACTGACTGTCGTTTGAGCCATGCTTTTAGGACGGCCTCGAACAATAATATCTTGCGGAGTGATAACATCCTCAATTGTAATAGGGGTTTCAAAGGTTCATGTTTCGGTTGATAAATCTAGCGAGGTGCCTACAGGGACTTTTAGAGAATTTTGTCTATTTTCTTTTACGACTACATCAATATTTTCCCCACTTTTCCAAGCAGCAAGAAATTTTTTGAACATCCCTTATTTTTTTTTCGAATTCATCCCCAACCGACAAACTTGCTACATAGTTTAGTCCTTCTGTAATAGCTTTCAAAATTTTCATTTTGTCAGAAACTGAAACAGGTTTTTCCTGCATGATTTTTGATATTCCTATTGAACTGCTATGCTGTTTAATAGAAAGAGACAGAGGCTTAGGTTGTATTACAAATGATAATTCTATGGCACCAGACAGCGAATAACTTTTTCCCCACCTCAAATTGCACACTTGCGGGTCGAAAAGGGGTTAATCCAAACTTTTTCTCAAATGCAAAATATGCCTACATGGCAATCCCGTTTCCAGGAAAAAATCGCATTGACATGTATCTGCATTTACTTGTTCATTCGAATTTTGCGATAAAAAAGTTCCTTGTTTGCAGTCCAGATGAAAATTCATTTTTTTCATTTGTTAAATTTCTTTTTCCAATTTCACCCATGCATAATCTGTCAAATATTTGCTGTATTCATTTCTCCAATCATTTTCGAGAACCATGACAGGAGTTTTCAGGAACTGTTTTGCCAATTGCAATTGACTAATTTTCTCTTCATTGAATAAAAAAACGAAAAACTCTTTCATAAATTTCAAAAGAGACAAAAGTTTTCTTACTAATTGTTTGATTTTTTGATTTATCGACTCAAGCCGATTGTTGGTACAGTTATCGAAATTTCCTTTCAACATTCCCAAAATAGTCCATTCTTGCCTTATTTTTTGCCAATTATCATCAAAATATTTGATCACATTTTCTAAATCACTTTTATGAATTTTGTGTAGTGAATCATATACTCTTCTTCAGAGCTTGCATATGTCAACTTCTGCAATATTGCAAGACATTTGTCTTTTTGGTCCCCGGTTATTTTCATTTTAATTGTGCTGATTTCACAGTTGAAAGTTTTCAACGTGCGGAATCGACACAAATGTAAATCAGCGTCAGGAAAAACCTGCTTCAGTGCCTTGCATTCTTTTAAATCTTTATCTGTCATTATTATCTTAATTTTTTGGCAAGAATCCCCATGCATAGTTTTGAATTCTCCAAAAAGCCATTCAAGAATAGTGCGAATCTCTACTTCTAATAACCCAGCACCGAATTTTCCTCCCCGATCAAGACATGTTTCGCATAAAAAAAGGACGAGAACCTAACTATTCTGCAATAATTTGTACGTCCCATCAATAAAAACAATTTCTGGGTACAGCCGAAAATTTCCTTTTACCTTCGGAGTAACAAAAAAAAGGCTTCCATCACTTTGTCGTTGTCAACAGCAATTGCTGTTTCTGCATCTGTAAAAATATAAAATTATGAATAATCATACACCACTTACCAAATAACAGCCACCTTAAGCTGCCGCAATCCTGACAGCACAATCAAAAAAATTAAAACGTTTGAAACTGCTCAACATTCAATGCAAATCAAATACGCTCCCGAAAATGTATTGCATTACTTTTTTTTTTAAATATTGCTGGTTGTGCTTGCTTTTAATTCAACAAGCACAACTGCACAAAGCATGACAGCAGGACTGAAGTTTGATACGTTTTCCAAAAATTCGCAATACTAATTCCCGAAGTTCAATTACACTTCTATCAGTATTTTTATATTTTTTTTGTTATTATTATTTTATTATTATTGAAACAAGTTTAATTATGATTCTTTAAGATTAGGCTTGAAGAAATGATAGCACAATCCAAAAATAAGAGCGTGCTTGAACGCAAAATATTAAATGCTAATTTAATCAATTTTCTGAAAATATAACAATAATTTTCTTCATCGGTCGTGTTAGGCCAATATTAAGCTAGTGCAACTGCACAAAAAAACTATAAAAATTGTATGAACTTACATCAAACACGAAATTAAGAATAATTAAATGGTATTTGTAATAATTCAGCAAATGAAATTTTACATTGTGTTCAAAGTCCTAGTAGCAAATTAAAATACGCAATGACTTTTTGAATTTCAAGTCAAAATAGTATATTGCATATCAAGGAGCTAAGCAGCGTCTTTTCATGCCTGCCGGCACAACGTTGCTCGTGAAAAGGCTTTGCTTCGTGATACACAATGTACTTTTCTTGGTAGACGCGTAAATGAGTGTTTCCTGCGCGCAGCAGAGTGGGGGTGGTTCCCTTTTCGACTCGGTGGGAGGCGTCTCGCGTGATTCGGTTCTTATTCATTCACCGTTCGCAAAGGGGATTCTTACGCTCAATTCGCGAGCAGCATAACACACTCATTTTAAGCGCCTACCATTAAAAGTCTTTCACTACTTTTTATAAAACTAAAATTGAAAAAAGTTATTCAAGCCTACATTTTAAACAATATAGTCTTCACGTACTAAACTTTTCTGAAGTTTCCTTCATATTTTTCTGTGTCAGAAAGTTCTTTACCACTTTTCACAAACGTCAAAATCAAAAAAGTTATTCAAGCATAAAATTTAAGGAATCTTATTGGCTAAAATTTGTGCCTCATATATCTTTATTGATTTTGAATTTGGTGAAGAAAGGCAGAGGGCTTTTCGACTCAGAAAAATATAAAGGAAAATTGGGAAAAGTTTGGTTCATGAAGTCTATCCCCACTTGTCGAGAGAGTGCATTCATTGTTTAAATTTTAGGCTTAAATAAATTTTTCAATTTTGAGTTTTATAAAAAAAAGTTGTAACGGACTTTTCGACATGATGATTATTCTCCGTTTCCTGTGAACAGTAAGATTATCATAGATTTTTTGTGCAGATATGCTGGCTAAATATCAAGCTGTCACAACCAATTGTCACAGAATTAGCATAAAAAAATACCATGCTTCTTTTGGAGTAATCGAGCCACTTTCATTAACTCATTTACTGGTTTTTCTTCCAATGTTTTCCGTAAATTTTTAACATCATCAGTTGATAAATCAATGTTTTTTGTGTCCTTTATATATTTTTTGATAAAAGCAGGCATTGCTTTAGTTTTCAACATCAACTCAATATTTTTTTTTGTGTCTGGTGAGAGTCGTTATGCCCTGTTTTCAGGAATCAGATAAATGTACTAGTGTAAGAAGCACATATGAAAAAGCGTCATGAGATTTATAAATAATAAATGGCCGCTACTTTGTACCTTACGCTTTAGAAAACAATTTTCCGAGCTTTCTTTTCGGCAAACATGCGGATCGATTTACAATGATCCAATTTCTTAGCTAAATCACTTTCTATTGACAGCAGAGCAAAACCTGTCAATCTATTTTCTGAGATTGTTGTTCGGAGATGATTCGTAATAAGTTTTAACTTAGAAAAGCTTCTTTGTCCACTCACTACCGTTACCGGCAATGTTAAAAAAATTCGAAGAGCTATCGCCGCATTGGGAGTGGAAAACTGATTTTTCGCTAAAAATTTTAGCACTTTAAGTGGCTGAGTTTGTAGTTCGATCAATTTAGTCAAAGCTAACAATTCATCACACAATTCTAACGCATCAATATCTGACTTGTCGTCGTGTGTCAATGCTGCAGCTAAGTCTTTACAATGTTTCAGCAAATCCTCTTTCCCGTTAAACTTATTTTTTATTCCGCCGATATCATATAAAAACCCAAAATAACTCACGTGATTGTTTAGCTGATTAAATCTTTCTTGAATCGAATTTATAGCAGCGTTCAAAATAGTGAAAAAGCATTCGACTTTAAATTTTTGTTTTTGATCTACAATTGTTTCATCCTCTGCTTCATAACAAAACATTCGTTTCGTTCACCTTTGTCGAATATTCACCGATGATGTGAATGTTTTCTCAGCATAAAGTTCTTCTGCCAGCAACGTAGCTTCTTTACAAACTTCATCGAAACTCATATCTGATCTACAATTTCTCAAATACTCCAATGTTTTTTTCAAGATTTTGAACAGCTACAGATACTTCCAACTTCATGCCCTGTAATGATTTGCTTACTACATTTATTTGAAACAAAATTTTGTACCACAACACAGTGAAAAAACACAATTAAGGGATTTCATTTTTTGGCCAGTGATTCGGCGAGGCATCGATGCTCAAGTTCATGTGATTCGTCCTGGCTGATTTCAAATAAGGCATCGTAGATTTCTCCCGATGCATAACGAAATGGTCGAACAGCGTCAACTCTACTTTCTCACCTAGTTTCGCAAAGAGGTTTCACTGTGAGCTTTCCCCCTAAGTGGTTTTTTAAAACTGCCCAGCGGTGCGTTGAAGCGCTTAAAAAATTGTAAATAGCCTGTATTAAAGAACAGTATTCGGTACCCTGTTTTGAAGATTCAGCTGAGTCATTAACCACTAAGTTGAGAGTATGCGCGTCACATGGTACGAAAAATGCTTGACTATTTCTTTCGATAATTTGTTTTTGGACACCAGCTTTTTTGCCTTTCATATTATCTCCATTTTCGTAACCCTGTTCGCGAATATCTTCAATAAGAATTCCATTTTCTTCAAGTTGTCCTATGATATAAGTCGTTAGGGTTTCACTATCTGTCTTTTTCACAGGGACGAACTCAAAAAAATCTTCACAAATTTCAAGATTACCATCATCGCCAATCTTAACGAAACGAAGAATAATTGACATTTGTTCAATTTTCGCAAGATCTCGAGTACAATCAACAATAATAGAGTAGTATTCGCCAATTTCAATCTCACAATAATTTCATTCTGTACCCTACAGGCGATCAACTGAATAAGTTCATTTTGTATATCTTCGCTCGAATAATGTGTATGGGTTTCTTTGGAAATAATTTGTTGCACGTGTTCGGCCATAACATTATCAAACTTAGAAAGCACTTCAACTAATTTTAGAAAATTCCCATTAAATTTATTATATTATTATAACTTAATAATAATATAATATAATAACTTATAACCATTATTATAACTTTCCCAAGGAAAGTTATAATAGCTATTAATCGTTCTAAAGCATCTCCTCAGCGATGAATTTCAGCTTGGATTGCCAATGGATACTGCAAATCAATGGTTTTGGCCGTACATAATCTTTTTGACGCTTCCAACCAGTCCACGCAAGCACGAACATGTGCTGGACTCGTTTCATGACTTTTTAAAGCTTCATGGATGTGCCTCCAGTCAGAAAAACCCGTAGTTGTAAATGATATTTGTTGAGTATTGAATAACATACAGCAGAAACAAAAAATTGAATCTCTAATTCTGGAGTATACCAACCAGGGTCGGGTCACTGATTCTCCATTTTTCATTTTCCGGTTGACACATGCTGCTGGAGTAAATCAACGATTATCGTCATTGACAGGATATGCAAAGTGATCTTTAGAACTTGGATTAACAAGTCCTTGAGAAATCAACGTCATTCTTACTGCATCTGTAATTTTTGGCCAAGAAGCAGGATCGGAGCTAAGTACAACTGGTGGAATTATTTGTTCTCCACCTTTTTCTTCGTCGGTCTCAGAACGAGTAATAATATTTTCAGAATCATTATCCATCGTAACTCTTTTGAAGCCAGGAATAACTACTGGAATCATAAGAAATCATCGATGTCTTATTTTCGAAACAGTATTTTTCAGAGAGCTTCTCATATATATTATATATATTTTATGGAACGTCTCTGCATCAAATGACATTTTTTATTGATCGGTAGAATTTTCGATATTTACCTTTGATACATTGCTATTCCTAATTATGACTCTTTTATTTTATTTTACAAATTAATCGTGTTTATATAAAAAATGTGATTCTTATGCTTCTCATTGCACAGCGGCCACAAAAAAACTATAATGAGAAAGAAACCAGGCACACCACCTCCAATAGTTTTTGAGAATTTACCAATATACTCTCGTCGTAACGGTCAAGTTAGTATGAAAAAATTTCATATTGGCATTTTCATTAATTTGCCTGCAGTAACCAATCAAAGTAGATGGTTTTCCAATTAAATCTAACACAGAACATGTTAGACTATACTTTCTGCCTAGTTATGATGAAAAAAATATGTTCATTAAAAACACAAGCATTTGTATTCGAAATTCGAAAATTTTAAGGTTTTGTAAAAACTAGCTACAACTGTTTACAACAGACCTCAGATTCGTAATCAGCGGGTCGAAAACCTTCGGAAATGATTGGTTTGGTTTCTTACTCCGAGTACTTTTCTTGCAGCGCTGAGTTGTCATGAACCTATATAATATATTAAATTAACTTTCTCTTTGTCAGTTTTTTTAATATTCAGTTCATCAGGTATTTAGTTGCATTCCATATTTGATTCTCCCATTTGATATTCATCCATGGGAGAGAGTGCATTCGAATCAATAGTTGTTTCAGGTACAGATTTTTCAGGGTTCGAACCTGACTTTCGTTCGGGTTCAGTCTCTTTCGATTTTGTGATGGCCCCATCTTCGAAATTATGATCTCTGGACTTTTCTGTAAAAAACACTGAAACTTAACATTTAATACGTACTTCACAAAATTGGTTTAATCAATTTAACTTCTTTCTTCAACCAATACGATCATACAGAGCTATATAAATTTTCAATATAAGATAGGAGAAATGATGGAACCATTTGACTGAATTGCTCAAATGTGTCTCCTTTTTACTTAATTCCACTGGGTTTGTTTATGATGGGCAGTTTTATGAGCAGATTTATGGGACACCTATGGGGAGCCCGATTTCTCCCATCATTGCGGACTTAGTGATGCAGTATTTGGAGGATAGATGTTTGAGGAATTTGTCTTTTGTACCCTTATTCTATTATAGATATGTGGACGACATTTTGACAGGGATTCCGGAAGATAAGATTGATGAATTTTTGGGTGTTTTCAATTTCTTTCATCCGCGTCTTCAGTTTACTCATGAGTTGGAAATGGATGGTAAAATTATTTTCTTGGAATTAATGATTATACGATGTAAAAATTATGTTATATTTGATTGGTTCAGGAAATCTACTGCTTCGGAGAAGTTAACGGAATTTTTATCGAATCATCCCCTTTCTCATAAGATACAAATGGTTTATATCTGGTCGATAAAGTTATAGATTTAGGTGATCAGGAATTCCGGACAAAAAATTTAGAAATTGTAAGAAAGATGCTTAGAAATAGTAATCATCTTGATGACTTTATTGAGAAATTTATGAAAAGAAGAATGGGAAAAAAAGTTAATATCGAGATTAGAAACAAGGATTCTAGGGAGAGTTCGAAATTTATATCTGTACCTTATGTTAAAAATATGTCAAGAATTTTTACTAGAATAAATAGGAAATTTTAACTGGGTACTGTTTTTCGAATAGAGAATAAAATTAATAGAGCAATTATAAGGAAGGGTAAGGACATATTTTCCAAGGAGGATAATCAAGGTTTGGTTTATGAATTGGGATGTAAGGATTGTGATTCTTTGTATATAGGCCAGACTAAGAGGAAACTGAAGACTGGGATTAAGGAACATGAGAACAATATAAGACGTCCTTCAGTTCTCATTCTGTTGTGATGGAACACCGCGTTAGAAATGACCATGAATTTCATTGGGGAAATGTTCGAATTTTGAATAAAGAGAGTAATTGTTATAAGAGACAGATTGCCGAAATGGTTTATACCATATAAAGACGAATAAGAATAGTATTAACATACAGAGTTACACACAGAATCTTAATGCTAATTATGACAAGTTTCTAGGTAAAATTATGTCGAGTTAAAATATTATTTGGGTTTGAATCATCATTTAAGTTGGTTTGATTTGATACTGGTTTGATTCTATCGTATTGATTAGTCACGTTGTCGGATCCATCGCATACACACCTTTCATTTATTATGTGGAGTTTGTCGCCCCCTTATTTGAAATAATTTGACTTGTATTTGTTTGCCGATGGTATTAATATCGGATCGACATTACATTTTTTGATTATTGACTCATTGTTGTGTTTTAAAAATGAAAAAAGTTGACTAGGTGTTTATAGATTTGTGAGGTTATATTCCTTTTTGATGAGTTTGACATTGTTTTTTTAATTACATCCGATTTTGAGTTTTTGAAAAAATGTTGTTGTTAATTTATTTTAGAGACATCCTGAAGAGGGCCAAAATGTATGGCCGAAAGCTAAATAATTACGAATAAATTTGATAAGGAGGACTCTGGTTCCATCATTTCTCCTATCTTATATTGGAAATTCATAAAGCTCTGTATGATCGTATTGGGTGAAGAAAGAAGTTAAAAATTTACAACGGAGCGTATTTACGGACTCATGGAACTTAATCAATTAATTTCAATTGTTATATAACAAAATTTACAATCCAAGAGATATACTTTTTTTCATTCATTATGCGTTAAAGGTTATGTTTTTTTGAAAAATAATTTTTTGGAATGAAACATCTTTAATTTCAATGGAGGTAAAAAAAGGTTACGCATCCGTTGCAACATGCAATGGAAGTGACGTGTCAGCAGGTATAAATTTTCAATACTAGAAAAGGGACGTGTTCAACCCTCGCTCGAGTTGCCCAGAAGACCAAACAGGTAAACGAAAAATGGATGTTTTCAATAGGAAATTCGTAATAATAGGACCGATGTATTGAACATTCCAAAATTTTTCTACCATTTATTTTTATCATAATAAAAACATTTTACAACAATTTTGAATATTCTTACAATTCTCCCACTGTTTGAAATGTGCCCCAAAATTAAAAAAAGTTTTTTGAAATTTGACAATTAGAAAAAATTTTTTGAAATTTAACAATTTTCGGAAATTTTGAAATTTCAAAGGAATTATATATTATTTTACGAATTCAAAATTATTTTCAGAATTGTAATGTTTTTTAAGTTTTGACATTTTTTCTAAAATTTCCATTTCTTTTAAGACTTCCCCAGATTCTCTAATTTCTTTGTGATAACCAAATTTTTCCTCTCGTTGAGCGTTAAATAAATGTGTAGTTATGTATATGTCCGTTCTTATACGCATAAGGAGGAAGTCGTGCTCATAAATGTTTTTTTTTGACATTTTTCGCAAGTGGATTTTCAGTTTTTCCCCCTCCCCCCTTCCTCTCCCCTACCGCTCGATCGAGTCTTTTCTCGTTTTGCCCGGTCAAGATTTTCGGAAGTAATATTGTAGAAAACAATTTTTGATAATGTCTATCGATGCTTACCTGTATTGACATTAGAATCTTTGTCTGTCGCTCCAGTTATAAGAAATGTCGATAAAGACGTCGACAGTGATTTGTTTTCTATTTCCAGAAGTTTCTTTTTTTTCTGTTTGATGCACCTGAAAGTTTTTTGCGTTTGTTATCTATCTTCTCCAAAAACACAGTACGCAAAAGTCGATTTTGACGAAACACAGCGATAAACAGTGCATTACACAAAATGTAATGACAAAAATATCAAACCACAAACATTTCATAAACCAGTGAAAATTTTTGTGACATAGATGCGAAAAAATATAGGACGCAATCATGAGAGGGCGCCACGTTCAATCTTAGGGCGCATTAAGAGTTGTTCGAGTGTTCTCATCGTATTTATAGAACGCAAGAAAATTTCAGTATAGCCGTATGCAGCCGTATGCATTCATGCAGGGCGCGAGAAGGCGCGAGCGCCCAATTAATAATAAAATCCTTGCGTTTTGTGAATTTGGGCCGCTTTTTACACTTTTCACACATGAATCAATATATATAATATCAACTATCGGTCAGCATTAAACTCTTTTAAAATAGAAAAATTGACAAAAAAAAAAAAATTAAAACGGAACTGAAGAACAACATTTTTATTTTATTTATTTTATCTTAATATGTTGTAACGAAGTGCCCGCTATCAGGCCCACCAAGTTACCATATTTCCGTAGAAGAGGACGAAATTCCCCGACGAGCCGCGTCAATTGTCGGAGAGGGGAGGGGAAAGGGGCAACAGAGGGTTTCCTGGGGGAGGGCGATAAATGAGGCAAAACACCACAGATTTACATATAATGGACGCGTTTATTCAATAATTAATTACGCAAAAAAAAAAAATGACATACATAAAATGATCCAGGGGCGGGGGGGAACCAACGCCGCCCCCGCCCCGCACACAACGCCCGAATTTTCGCGAATTGCTTATCCATACATTTCCCGGCTCGAAATTCCCATCATGTAAAGAAAACTCATTCTCCACCCACGAAAACCCCAGATTAAAGAATTATAAATTAACCCCAGCTAACAAATTTCCGACACAAGAAAGACCCCCCCTATGACGGCCCGCGCACCTTCCCCCGTCTACTCACAACCTGGGGCCATCAACCCGCCGACGATGGTGTACTTGGAGCCTGAAGCCGCCGATTCCATCCCCTGCGACGCCGTGGTGCCTCTTAGCCCGCCATCCTCGTCTCAATCATCCTCTTCACCATCTTCTCCCGGTGCTCACCTTTTTCCGATGTTCTTCTTTCCCACGCTCAAAATTTTCTATCACTCGTCTATTCGCGCGACGAACAACAACCCCCAATGAACGACGACCAACCACACTGCGAAATCCTCGCGTGGAGGCAACGACCCCCGATCTCCGCACTCTCGCTCCAGAGGGCCCGGATTGGCCCGATGACCCACGACGACGCGACCCGCCAACGCAGGCAACCCCGCTCACACGCGGCAACACTGTATCGTGGGCCAACGGTTTCACCCCCTTTTTCGAGTTTCCCGGAATAGTGGTGATTCCTGGGACCTCGCTAGCCCCGTAAGTGACGGTCGGAATGAAATACCCAAAAATCCCGAAATAGACTGAGCGGAAAAATCCAAACATCACAATGTTTTCAGGAAATGGCGCCCCCCCCCCCCCCCCCACCCGAATTTGGCGCCCTGTGCGGCCGCACAGTTCGCACGTACCAAAAACCGGCGCTGACCTTTGTCTCCGGATGATTGTGTTCGAGGCTCAAGTCTATTTTAACCAGGGATTTTTGGTGACGATCGAGTTTCAAGGTTATGAACGATGAGCAGGATAGTTTATGAGTATAGCCGCAAAATGAAAATATCACCGTAAATGTGCAGTTATAAGATAATCAACTTTTTTCGGGCCTCTACTGCAACGCATTTTTATATTTTGTTACAATTTACTTTAAAAATGGAAAAGAATTTTTTATTTGAGAAATACGTTAATGAATTCGAAATTCTCAGAAAATTACTTATTACTTGTTCAGGTTAGATATTTTTCATCACAATAGCCGAAAAGTCACTTCAAAATGTCAGTTTTGAGGTTAGAGTGATGAAAAAAGGTTTTGAATTCGATTCAAATTAGATTGGTTCATGTTCTCACATGGCGGCTTTTGGAAAGTAATATGATAATTCTCAATAATGTGCATTCAGTGGCGTAGTAGAAAATTTTTTCGGGCGGGGTGCATGAACAAAAAAAAGGTCGTCAAATACAAAATTTTTCTAAAAAGGGTTGAAAACAATGGGAAAAATAATTGCCCACTTCTACGCCACTGTGTGCATACATACCTGGTATCTTTATATCATGATCAGACTAAAATGTGTTGTTTCTATTTCAAATAAGCTTTAAAAGTACCTTTTTCTCCGACTCTTATTAATTGTTTTATGTTCAGTATTTGTTTCTTCTCCACTTGCACTGGCATCTACAGTTTCTTGCCTCGCGTTTTTATTTTTTTGTGATTGCTGTTGAATCATTCTCTTGCCGAAAAACTTGCACTCATAGCGAATAAATGAGTGTGAAAAATTCGGATTATTTGCACCCTTTATTAAATCAGCACAAGAGGTGACAAACTTTTATTTTTCGTTTTCTTCGTATTCTTGAAGTAATTAAAAAAAATACTTTCTTTTGCAAACCTTTTGACCAACAAAAAACGAAATTTTTTTCTCCATTCTTCTCTTCAATAATATTTCAACGTTTTGTCGATACACAAATTTTTATAACTGTTATAACTCTTTTTTGTTTTAAATAGCTCCGGTTGTTTAAACCACTTACAGATGGAAAGCAACTGGTCCAGCTTAAATAAACAAGGTATATTGGACAATATTAGATAGACGGACGAGTTTTAGTTCGTTGTCTACGCATTTCCACGTGTCGGCACTATTTTTACTTTTTCGCGCTCATCATGGGTTAAATCATCGACATAAAGATCTGTATGTCTATATCGATGGGTTAAATAGCCAATATATCGCCGAAAGGGGAAAAGAGCGAGAGAGAAAAACCGAGTGTGAGAGAGTAAAAATATCCTCCCACCATACCCCTACCTGCGCAAGAACATACCATCACATATCTTGTTTAATTCTACCATATATTTGCGCATTTGAAAATCGAAAATGTTCGTAGTAAAAACGAGTTCGTGAAAATTCAGGCGCCCGATTTTGCCATTTTTTAAAGTCAAGTTGAGTGCATCATAAGGAAAATTTGAGCCACAAAACAAAAATGAATGTAAGTATAATAAAGTTAGTTACTTTGATGAAAAACTGATGCGAAAATATCGTACAGACATAATTTATAAAGATACTAAATTTATCAATGAAAAATGTCACGTCCCGGTGACATACTAATTTACATATAGAAAACTTCCAAGAACCTTCTAGAATATTTCGTAAAAGAACAGTTTTTACGCCTGTCAATCTAAGAAAAGTTAAAGAATCATTAAGCATTCCATTTTGCGCTGTAATTACACGAAACGAGCGGATTGGTATTCCCAATTGCCAAATAATAGAATCCGGTAATTAAGAACGTTTTTTTTTCTCTTATCAATACGTTAAAACTTCATTTCATTTTTGAAGCGAGCAAATTGGGATTTCTAATTGCCAAATAATAGAATCCAGTAATTAGGAACATATTAAGTTTCGAAACGTATACATGACCAAATATGGTCATGTTGTATGACATTTCGAGGGTGGGAGTTTTTTTGGCTGATGCAAGAATTTTAGTATATGAACGAGGCAAATCGGCTCCAAGTCTGTCTGTCGGTGAAAATTCGTAACCCTTGTAAAACCCAGCGTCATTCGGTCATTTTTCGAAAAACCTCGTTAGTCAGTCGTAGGCAGTCGTTTTCGGGAAGTCCTCTTAGTAAACTTGTAACGGTAGAATCAATAACCTTACTATTGTTGCGCTATCGAATTCATTATCGCGAAGAATTATAATACCAAGAAATATACTTGTGCTCAGTGAAATTTAAGTATTTTATCATCCATTAACTTACGCCTTGAAAATAAAAATTAGGTTAGGTTCAACTCCACATGTTACTTCAAAATGCTGAGGTGGGAAAAAATTCTAGACAAAAATGTTTTAACAGTTAAAGTTTTATTATATATTTGAAGACTTGATTCTATATGTATACTCGACGTTTTTTATTACAATCATAAGAATCTGATCGATTCCTAGTCATTCGTTTTCAGGGCGGATAATGAAAAAATTTCAATAGTACATAATTGTTTTTTGCAAACTATCTAGATGCAATAATAACATAAAATTATGACTTTTATTGTTGAAAATTGTGAAAATGCTAATGCTTGAAGTTTTTTTAAATCCCATTTTATAATTTGAAAATAACATCTCGTTTTTTTTAAGACAAATGAATTTGTCATGAAAACAACCTTCCAAATATCGGATGATTAACAATACCTTCTTCCTGGCATGCAATGCCATCTTCAATTGCGTTACATTGGGGGAGTTTATTATCTTCTTATTTCAAAAATTATTGATATTATATAAAAAATTGAAAAATTTCTCGAAAATAAAATATACAAACGATAATTATAGAAATGTTGTCTTCATCCTAATTGTAGAATGGAATTTCTGGTTTGTTTTTTGGAAAACAACCACCCATTTTTTTACGGAAGTATCAGAATTGATGACTAAATAAGTGTAATGAATTTTTCATTACTATAAAAAATTCAGGGCTTTAATGGATTTCCAAGCGTGACGCACCACAAATTCTTTCCAAATAATTGAAAAACAATCCTGAAAGTTTTACAGATTTTTGTATCAAAGTTTACTGATACCTATACAGCCTTTTTTTCAAATTTAAATAACATAGGATTTGATCGTTATCTGGGTCTCTTATTTTTTATGGGCGGATAAGACGTTTCAAAAATCCATTCGACACGTCAAAGTTTAGGGAATCGTTGTCGTTAACTACGAAAAAATTCCAAAAACTTAGTCAACATTTAACATGTTAGTTATTCAAAAGAAAATTGATTTCATACGAATTATTTACATTTTCTAAGAAAATTGATGTTTTTCGACAATTTTCGACTCATATCTTCCATACCCAGCGCGAATTTGTGGCGAATGTGAAAGTGTTGATAAATAATAGTATAATTATAATGAAAATAAAAAAGTCATTGTGACGAGCCACGTTTCGCTCGTCTATTTTCAGTTTTATTTATCATTCAAATATTTTTGGGACACTTTATACTTTATTAGATATTTCTTCTCGTTTTGGGTTTTGGGTCAATTTGATCCGCACGGATGAACCTGATACGCTAGGCGCGACCGTGAATACACACGTTAGATATCGATGCAGGTTCTGATCTATTGATCATGATGTCGTCACTCCCATGACCCGAAAAATAGTGAAAAACAATTCAAGATTTCATCATATTTGATAACTTCTCCTAACTTCTACCACGAGATTTTGGGTATAAAAAGGCTTGCTTTTTCTGAATCGGGGCACTCGTTCTAAACGCGCCATACGTTCAACACAAAAATACGTTTTACACGAAAATACGTTTTACACGAAAATACGTTTAACACGAAAATAATACGTTTTACACGAAAATACGTTTAACACGAAAAACACGCAACAATCGCGCCATCGGCACTTTACAGGCTAACCAGTTTATTTCAGAATAAGTAAGTTGAGATCGAATTTATTCAGATTATTTCAGTGATTTTTTTCATTTTATACTTGTCGTAGTAATCCAATATATTTTCATTTCCATTTTATACTTGTTGTTATAATCCAATGTATTTTCATGAACAGTGGAGAGAAAGTTGTCTTTATTCGAGCGATACGATCGAGGGTGTGCCGCAGCCGCGAGAATAGAGAAAAGGGAATCAAATGCTCCCAGAATCAGCAATCCGAATTTCGGGAATTTCGAGAGGAATTTGAAAAGAGATAGGGCAATAGCGGCAAGTGGACGAGCGGCATTTCAAGAATTAAAGTTGAACCTCAAAAGGCCCGAACCATTTTGGACCTTTGAACGAATCAGGGAAAAGGGAGAGCAGTTACAGAAAAGGGGGCCCCAAATTATCAGTAGCATTTCCATTCCTCGGGGACGGGAGATCAAATTGAAACGCAGTAACGATTATGTTTGTGAATTAGATGAGGAAATTAATGGGTATTTTGATCAGACTTTTAAGACAGGGCATCTGTTTATGAAAAGATTGAAAGCGACAGAAGAAGAATTAGAAATTGAGGAGGGATTATTTTCCCCCCTCCCTCGGGCATTGTCACCTATTTACGATAACTCATTGCCAGAGTCATAATTTAAGATTTGTATTTTGATGTAGACTTTGTGTTTTATTTTAATAATAACGCTGATTGTCAGCATTCCCGAGAATAAACCTTGTTTTGTCTTTTATTTTCAAGAGAACCTTAAAACAATTCTAGGTCACCCAAGGGTCAAGTAGGGCAGTTGTTCTACATTGGTCCTTTTCTGTACATCGTGGGACAGCGTTGGTTTTCCCCCCAAATCGGGGTCTCGCGTGTCACAGTCATAATTTTTCTTATTAAATTGTAACCTACTCTCGGTATACATTAAAAGTAAATTTTGCTAGGCAGATTGTAATGCACATGTATTCGCAGTAAAAAGGAAATATTTGCGATAATTCTATTATATTTTGTCATGTATTCATTTTTTAAAGTACCGTGAAAAAAGTAATTTTCAGCTTTAGACGGGCCAAATACATTTAGATGATTGTTTAAAATTTGTAGAGAAGTAATATTAACAATATGTATTTGACTTGTTAGAAAGTATTTTATTTACTAACTCACCTTCTTTCCCGCATATGTACGTGATTGGATAGGTTTTTGCTAAATTAGGTTAGTTACGCATTTTTACAATTCATAACGGTGTAGTTACTCGATTTTATTCAACTATGATATTTTATCTCTAAAGCAGGCCCGTAGCCAGAAATTTGGTTCGGAGGGGGCCAAAATGTGATTATAAATTGGGGCGGGGGGGGGGGGGACGGAAATGGTTGAGGGAGATGTCTTGCATGGATATTTTTTATCTAAGTAGAACTGATAAGTGAAAAACTGCTTCATTATTATCAATATCCTTACAGTAATTTTTATTTTAGGTCGCGCACATACATATACATTGTCAAAAAAAAGCAATTCAATTAAAATATTTTAACTTATTTTTCGCGATTTCTTCGCTGCCATAATCTCGAGAACCTCATTCGGATCGATATCTAAGTTTCCATGAATTAACAGTACGGCAAGTGCACTGAGTCTTTCATTGCCCGTTGAGTTACGTAAGTAAGTTTTGATTCTTTTCATTATCGAAAATGACATTTCCACACTTGCCGTTGTGACCGGAAGAGTTGCCAAAACTGTTGAAAGATATTTGATTGTTGAAAATCTGCTTGCGTTACAAAAATCTAATACTTCTAAAACCCCGGCATTTTTCTTGAGTCCCGATAATTTCTCACACCACAATTTATATTCTGTTTTTACAGCGGATTCTGAAACTCTATCATCAAAGTTTGGCGAAAGATAATGCATGTCATCTACTTTTTCGATTGCAGAAAATTCAGGGAGAAGTATCTGTAAGCTTGATAAAATTCCCGCGTTCTCATTAAGAAATTTCTCCGTCAAATTCTGAATCAGCGTATCGAGGCAAGGAGTAAAAACAGCAGAACGAAAGTACGATTCAACAGAATCTGTTTGATAATTAGAACGAGTTGTTTGCTTCAACGTGAGTCTTGGAACTTTCGGCTTCATATCGAATGTGGCTTTTGCAAGCTTTTCAGCTGCTGTAAAAATTTCTCTGAACGATACTTCTGCAGTTTTTCGTTCTTTTTTAAGCATATTCACGATTTCGTGAACGTGCTCTACTGCTGATGCCAAATCACGGGATTTTTCTTGCAGTTAAACTGACAAAGGAAGCGTGAAGCTGAAAAGTTTGTTACACACCAGGAGACTGACGAGAAACTCGCTTTTCTGAATTGCTGCAAGTAAGCAGGTCGCAGTTTTCGAAATCGTCCAAGATTTTTCTGAAATTTCTTCTAATCACATGTAAATGATTTCGAACAGTTCTATGAATGATAGTATGCTGTCATGTCGTTCGATAAATCTTGTTTCGCAAAGACGAATAAGCCTCTTTTTTTTGCTCTGTGGAGCATGCTCTTGGATGAGATCTTGAAGAATTTTTGTCGAATACGCGTGGTTTCTGAATAAGTTCACGACGTCGCTCGTAATTCCAAGACGATTTCGAACAGGTGGGACTGACATAGTATTTGACAATGCGAGATTCAAACGATGGCTATAACAATGAACGTATATCATCAATGGGTACTGTGACACGCGAGACCCCGACTGGGGAGAAACCAACGTTGTCCCACGATGTTCAGAAAGAGACCAATGTAGAAGAACGGTTCTACTTGACCCCTGAAAGTGGATTGAATTGTTTTGAGGGTTCTTTCAAATAAATACAAATCAAGGTTTTATGCTAGGGAAAGCTGTCGAGCAGCGTTATTATTGAAAGAATACGTGTACTACAAATACAAAATCATCACAAGATCGTTGTTACAAAATGTACGTTATAATCGGGCGTAGTTATTTCTTAAGCGTTTGTATTTTACCTTGGCTCTGGCAGCGTGTTCGGGAATTAGAGATAAACGCCTTGGAAATGGTGGGAAGAAACCCACTATTTCCTCTATTTCGGAATCGGTTATAAGCGATTGATCCAACTTAACCCTCTTCGCAAATGATTCCCCCGTTGAAATAAGATCATTAAAAACTTTATTTAACTCTGAAAATTCCCTGTCTGATTCCTGAATAATGATATCGCCTTTTATTTTTGGTTTGGCCCTATGAGCCCCCTCCTCTATTTTCCTCTGGATTCTGTCGGGAGTCCATAAAGGTTCTAATTTTTCTAATTTGAGTTCCAAGCTCCTAAAGGCTGCACGACCGCTCGCTTCTATGGCCCTATCCCGTTTCAAGTTCCTCTCCCAATTTCTCAAATCGGGATTATTGACATTGGGGACATTAGATGCACGCTTCGCTATTCTCTCGGCCGCGGCACACCCTCGGTGATATCTTTCAAATAGCGAAAAACTTCTGTCTACTGTTAAATTCAGAAATAATGAACGATTAAAACACAAGATAAGATGGCAACTATTTGTATGATAATAAATCGATATTTACTTGTCCTGAACTACAACTGATTAGTACTGTAAAGTGCCGATGGCGCGATTTATGCGTATTTCCGTGTAAAACGTATTTTTCGTGCGAAACGTAAGGCTCGTGTAGAACGAATGCACCGCCTTAGGAAAAAGCAAGCCTTTTTATACCCAAAATCTCGTAGGAGAAGTTAGGGGAAGTTATCGAATATTATCACATTTAGAATTGTTCTTCGATTTTTTTTCTGGGTTATAAGAATGATGACATCATGATCAATAGATTAGAACTCGTACCGATATCCAACGTGTGTATTCACGGTCGCGCCTAGCGTATCAGATTCATCCGTGCGGATCGACATTGACCCAAAACAATAAAAATGTTCAAATAATATCTGTGAAATAGACAAGCGAAACGCGGCTCGTCACAGTACAGATTCTCCTTTCTCGTCTGGACACCACTGACATGACCAGACACGTTACTTGCTCCATCGTAACCTTGACCAATTTATTTTTCCATTTTGAGGCCTAATTCTTTACAACGTTTTTGAAGAGTTTCAGTTATTTTTTCAGAAGTCTGGTTGTAAATCGGAACAGATCCTACAAAATCCTCGCGAATTATCAATTTTTGTAAGTTTTCGTCGAAGTCGAGGTATCTGAGACACACTGACATTTGTTCAGTGCCTGATATATCCATAGTTTCATCTCCGAGCAAGGTGAAGCATGGTGCATTATCAGTTTTCTGAATAATTTTTCTGATGATAATGTCGGAACATATCTGAATTATTTCATTCTGAATATCTGGACTCATGTATTGGGCATTTTTCGGATCATTGACAATGTGTTTTTCCAAACTTGTATCCAAGGATTTAATTCGAAATCGCAAAAGAGCTCGGAATTTTCCATCATTCAGTTGTGGTCCTGTCAACGACAAAGGTCCACTATCGTGATCACCTCTCAAGGGTAATTCTTTGGTCGTTTTGGTGATTTTTTTTGAACGACCAATCACAGAGAGATGCCATATTTTTATTTTTCTCTACTGATGTAATGATTCTCGATGCAATAAAATATAACCTGTTATACGTCGAATTGTGAGGAACGGACGTTAGCAAGGCGGGGTGTCAGTTACAAGACGTCTTTCGGGAAAAAGACAACACTTTTATTTAAACACAGACACTTATCCTAATATATACACACGCGAAAGACACACTTAAAATTACACACGTGAAATCCAACCGATGTCGGGGGTAATTCCGAAGGGATGGAGAACGGGGGGGGGGGGGTGGCTACGTTCCTTGGTCCCAACGAGTCCTCGGGTCGAAAAGTTCCGCGTCGCGACGAGGAAACTCGCCGTCAGGGCCTATAAGTAAGCTCGTCAAAGATGGTAGTGTGCGAGAGGATCTCTCGGAGCCGGGGTCGGCTGCGACGAGAGAGGTGGGAAGCACTGTTCCTGGGAGCCGGGATCGGCTGCACGAGGAGAGCGAGGACGGAAGTTAAGGAAGCTCCCTCGGAGCCGGGGTCGGCTGTAACGAGCTGGGGGTGCTAGTGGTCTTCCAGAGCCGATGAAGGCTCGATGGAAGCTCACTTACTTCTCGTTTTTAGGCCCGGTGTTCCAGGTTATATTGACGAGTCCTCCGACTCCCACTATTCGCACCCGCTGCGCGCGCCGTGCGGAGTAGGGAAGAGAAAGTGGGTCAAGCACTCGCGTCATCTTGGACAACCAGGGTCGTATATGTTAGTTGTGCCTGGGCGGATTACAGGAAAAGGAAAAAGTTCAGTTGGTTCAATAACCAACTTGTAACAAATCTTCCCGGTCAAATAATCTTTTATTGTATTTTTTTACACACATCAAAGGAATAATTCACCGAGAAAGTCGTATTTTATCACATTGACAATATATTTTTGAAAGATAGGACTTTATATTGTATAGGCTTTCAGGTTCGAGGTTAGACAAAAAACAATTGGTGATGAGACAGAATATTTTTATTTATTCCATGCATTCATTCTAGAACAAAAGAGGGTTCGCAGTAAAAGAATTAAATTAATTTTATTTTACGTCTACCTGTTTTAGTTGTCCTTCTCAAGTCTCAAATATTTTTATGCGTACGAAGTTGACGCACGACATTTTCCAAATCTTTGAAGTTGCTAAAATAATAAAAATGCAAAGATGTTACAATTATGTACGAAAAAAAAAAATTTCAAACGCATGTATTATTGCTTAATAATATTGATTGAAATTGTTTCTTTATGCTTACCAAATTATGAAATTATTGAACGCTCGACCTCGATTTTATATTTTGACAATTTTTTGTTGACATTTGTTGACAAGCCATACGTATGCGATAATGTATGCGAGCCGATATCCGTTATATATCCGTTAGATATTTGTTTAGTACATCGAAATATAGAAATTTCGATGATTTCAGTGTGATTAGGGAATATCGTATATCTTTTGTACATATTCAAGATATCGGATTCTCAAATATCCGAAGAAGAACATCTGGCGGATATCTTTCGTACCTACATCGGACATGTTTTTTCGATCGGGTGAGTCCGAGTGAAAAAACGAAGTCGCATTGACTTCGATCCGAAGTCAGCCACTGCATATACGAGGTCGGCAATCGACGTCGATCTGAGGCACGATGTTGTAACGCTAGGCCGACATACATCCGTCGTTGGCCATTTACGTCGGTCCGAGATCGGCCATATACGTTCGACCCGAGGTCGGTCGTGAACGTCGATCTGAGGTCGGCCTCATACGTCGTTCCGATGTCGACTTCGTATGTCGAACCGATGTCGCTTATAAAGAAATAGGTGTATATAATTTCAAGGGCATAGAGGCCATTATAGAATAATGTTCATTTTCTGTAGTGAATAAAAAAATGAACCTCATTGAAATAGCATTTATACTCCTAAAATTAAAAATCATGGATATGCAAAACATGTGGCTAAAAAATTTGCTATTAATTGCACATTGCGACATTTATACATTTAAAAGTTTTGACCTAATTCTTTTTTTTCAGCTCCGCTGTTTTTTGCTTTGCTGTTCGCCTCTCGCTGCGCCCATTCCCCCAATCACTCGTTCTAGTCAGAACTTCTCCCAACAGTTTTTGAAGGTTTTTTTATCAACTTTTTCTGCAAATTTTTCTATGATAATGGCTGCAACAAAAACCGAAGAATTTTTTATTATTTTTTGAAAACTTTGTTGCCATGTATATATTATGTTCATTATTTTTTTTTTTCCCCTCTATTTTAAAAGCAATTCAATTATAAACATGCATTTTAAATAAATGAACAAGATAATTTTTGACGATTGCTATAACAAATTACATATTTACAGTGGGTATAATATTTAAAAACAATCAAATTTCCTGATAAAGGCTTAATAAAAGGCGAAAGCTAATTTTTCAAGTGTTACAACTTGTGCTCTCATGAAATTAGTTTGCTCCAAAAGATAGACATGAATGAATATTTGGATGAATATCGTTTTCCTCTATGACGATTTCTTCCAAATTTTCAACTCTTTCGACTGTAAAGAAAAGTATTTTTTGAGTAGCAGCAAACCGAATGAATGAAACATTTTATCAAACTTCAAAAAACTTATCTACATAAATGAATGAATTATATTTGAAAAAAATTAATACAAATAAGATATTAATTTATTACACATAAAATATTGAAAATAAAACATAAAAATGTAACAATTTTCAACGTTGAATATTAACTTTCACAAGAAATATTATTACAAATAAAGCTGGTTAGCCAAAAACGTGAAAAAAAAACTCGAAATTGCACGAACTTAAAATCTTATAACGGCAAAAATTGCATGGTCAAGTTGTTTTATTTTTGGTAATTTATTAGAATGAATTTTATCAAATACATTTATACATTTTTATAAACCAGTTTGGTAAAAAAGGAATTAAACTTACGGATTGCAGCGTTTTGTTATTGCACCCTAGTTTGTCAAAGTGCAATTTCTCTTCGATTAGCACGATATTGCCGCACTCTTTCACGCCCTCATTCACGTTTTATTTCCATATCAATATTGTAAATTTCAATCCCTTATAATCGAGAATTCATAAAAAAAAACATTACATGATTTTGTTATTTGTTTACATCATCAAGATCGAGAATTCCATGACAATATTAGAATTGGATCATATGATCAAATGATATATTATATTGTCTCGACCAATATCGACCATTGACGCTGGTTCGAGCAACCGCGGCCGATATGCGTTTACCGACTTGAATCCGACATATTATGCAATCGCAATGGCGCTCATTTCGGCCATCGTCATTGACTTCGACTTCGATCTGAGCATGGATGGCCAATATACCGTGGCCGAGTCAAATCCGACATGGTATCGACCTCGGACATACTGAGGCCGACTTTTTTTTCACTTCGGGAGGGCCCGCCTTTATATAGGGGAAACATCCGAACCCTCTAGAAGCTTCAGTCTGAACGTTTCTAGCAACTTCCATCGCACTCTAGTAGTTTCTACGCGCTTCGACCCGGTCTCTTTGTGTTCTGGAAGTTACTATCCCTGCTTCTAGTTCTTTCTATGACATTCTACTCTATTCTATGCTATCGTATACCATTTCCCACGGTGTTTTGACAATTATAGAAAAGTAAACCGCTAGCATAACACATATATATATATAATAGTTTCCAAGTTATTAGGCGCTGTCGATTTTAAGTTAAAGGTGCAGAACTTACAGACACTAGGATTTATATATTTAGGTTAGCCTTGTTTCAGAAATTAGTAATTATAAACAAAAAGTTTTCTGAATATAGGTATTCAGATGTTAATTATTTGGATAGTCATAAGACTTATTGATTCTTTGTAAAAGTATTTAGTTGGCCTGAAATTATATTTAGAACTTTTTGTAAGTATAAAAAAAGCTAGGTGTTATATTATGATTTTGAGTTTTTTGAAATGCATTCGACATTAAAATTTTTTAACATATTGTTAATTAAAGAAGGATATTTATAATAATAATAATCTTGAAAAGCAAATAAAAAATAATTTTTGGAAAGATTTCAAAAATAATGATGTCGAAGGAAATTTGAAAAATACAAAAAAAAAAAAAAAAAATGAATTAAGAAATGTATGTACAAAAATTTGACAGTTCCAATGAAGAAACTAAATTAATAGATATATATTTATTGCGAAATTAATAAATATGTACTTATGGAATAAGCGATTCGTTTGGAGGTGATGAAATATTCGATTGGGGTGATTCAGTATAAAATATTTAATATTCGATATTTGATTCCTTTCTTATTCATCAAAATTCTAGCATGTCATTAAAGTTGGGTTAGTGAAGTTTTGTAGTTATTGAAAAAAACACTATCATTCTCGAAATATTAATGTCGAAATAAATTTTTCAATTTGGAAGAGATTTTCTATTAAACGAATAAAAAGAAGAGATTTTTTTGTTCTCGATACATAAGGGTGTTATCTTAATGTTTTTTAATTGAAAAATTATATTTATAAAAATTTTCATCATTTTCATGTCTATACATTTATCTGATTTCTAAATAAATGAGTGGAGAAGTAATATGAGAAATATGTGATTGAATTGCTCGAACGTATTTTATTTACTACATCACCTTCTTACCTGCATATGTACATACCTGATTAAAAGAGTTTTGGCTAAATTAGGTCAGTTTGGGATTTTTTGAATCAATTGTTATGTATCAGATACCAACAGGTGTCTCTTATATGGAGACTTTCAAAGAAAGAGAGGCTGTAGTCAATGAGAAGATTTTCTATTCACAACGAGAATCTATATATTTTGTACAACATCGTTCATCTAATGCCAATGCCTGGTTATTCTATACATAATAGTCGTCTTATTCCTGATTGTCTATCTGGCGCCAGAGGTTACTGGTAGTTCCTCGTTAAGTAATGCCTGAGCAGTGGGGAGGGGTAAGAGATCAGGTGCCAGAATGAGGGCCAAAGAGACTGGAGGAACTCCGGTGGTTTCAGGCTCCCGTAGCAGTATTGCCTCTGTTCTTGAAGATGGTGGAGGTGACGAACTCGAGGCCCTACCTTCCGGATCAAGGATTTCCGGGGTGGAAGGCCTACGATGAAACAAAGCCCGCCGAAAATGCGGTGGAAGAGTCCGGGAGATGATCGTTGAGCCAACGGGGATTTCTTCCGGGGTATCTCCGGTAATATCTATCACCACCGACGGGAGACCTCGGGACCTTGGTCCCCTTTGAGTCCCGCTGGTTCCGGGAAGTGACTGATTCCCCTGGGGAGTGCTCCTTCCGGAAATCAAGGGAATGGCTGGTTCTGGCCTCTCTAAAGTAGGCTTGACGATACCCACAGGCTTGGGTGTTTTCGCCGGTAGATTAGCGGGTTCCGGTGACTCGCGTTTCGGCTCCTCTCTCTAGAGTCCCGGTTCCGGGCCCTTAGGCAAGGGAATTTCTTTCACGGGAAGTTCGGGGAAACACTCTGTAGTAACTTGCGGCGTACGCGGTTCCTGCTACTTCCTTAACACGCCCCTGATGGCTGTAGGTGAATTTCCTTTTTCATTCAGAATTTCCTTCAGTTTCTCTGAGTCGCGGTACTCGCCTGTGGAGTATCTGGAGAGTGGCCCACAAGTTCCTCTGTCCCTTCAAGGCGTACTTAGTATAACCATCTCGAGGATGCAGCCCATACGTGCCGGCCTGTTTCCGGGCGTCTTTGATCCTGTCAGTTATTTGTCCCCACACTAGGTGTGAGGCAATAAAAAGGGCAAAGATCTGTTTCAGAAATATCCTCTTCCAAACAAGTAAAAATAAGAATACCGAAACTCGGTTCAACCACCAACCAGCACGATTCTGGAGAATGGAAATTGAAAAACATCCTACCAAGTATCACGATTTGAAATAATATTTTGAAAACCAAAACAAGAAAAATATTATAACCGGTTTAACAACCAAGTATTATAATTTGAAATATTATTCTGTAAACCAAAACGAGAAAAATATTGTAACCGGTTTAACAACCAAGTATTATAATTTGAAATAATATTCTGTAAACCAAAACGAGAAAAATATTATACTCGGTTCAACAACCAAGTATTATACTTCGAAATAATGTTCGGTAAACCAAAACAAGAAAAATATTATACCCGGTTTAACAACCAAGTATTATAATTTGAAATAGTATTCTGTAAACCAAAACGAGAAAAATATTATACCCGGTTTAACAACTAGGTATTATAATTTGAAATAATATTCTGATTTTTTTTATAGGAAATAGAAAAATGTAATACAAGAGAATTTTGTAAGGAATCAGACTTACTAGTGTTTCTCGAGGAACTTCCTAGATTGCTCTACGAGGATTTTACAAGTTATTGTCAAGAACGATCTTATTTCCAGACTACCGAACACAACTATACTGAACTGAACTAAGTCAATTAACTGACTGTAACTTGAACTCTTACTGACTGACTGATAAACTAGTTTGAATCTTTTCGGTTCCCGGGTTTCTCTTCTCACGATTTTAGGTTCACTGTTTCCGACTTTATGCCGGACTGGCTGATTGTTTCTCCAAAGAGCAGGATTTTTATATATTTCAATCATCACCTCGTGATGATGATAAGAAAACTGCGTGACTGATATTTCGGTAATCTCATCATTTTTGTATTGATCATTTTATTATATTTCCCTTTCGAACTATTCATTGTTATGTTCGCGTGAATGCGCCGAAGTGGAAATTGTGTTTACCCAAAAGTTGCGCAAGATTTTCTCAACAAAATACGTGTGCCTGATAGATTATTCTCCTATAGATATCTCTGTGAATTAACTAGAGTGGGAATAATATATATCCGAAAAGCCATTGACGCGGATAAATGATAATCTGAACATCTCGGTGACAAGAATTGGGTTAAATCTACTGGGTTTCTTTACACAAAATAGTATATTTCCCCGTTTCGCCAAATTCGCACATCCGTGCCTGTTACGAACGATATTTTATGTACCGTGCGCAGAGAAAACGCGTTTAGAGATCTCGAGCTGGCATAGAAACGCGTTTTCTATGCCAGAGGTACATAAAAATGTATAAGGCAATTAATGTCCAATGTCATTATTTCCTTGAATTTATTAAGAGCATTCAAATTTTAAAAATATCCATATATTCGCAATATATAACACAAAAAAGTGTCATTGTACGATTAAATTAAATTATGATATTTCATCTCTAAATCATAATTTTTATCAAATTTGTGTGGCGCTCTTCCTAAGGTCACTATGAATAGATTTTTTTCGGCGCGCGCGTATGTGTGTGCGTGATTTCAAAAGTACAGCAGGGGTGTAGGTGGGGGAATAGGCCATATCAGTTTGTTGACAAAAACATGACTATAACCTTCAGACGAACGTGGGTAATAGCTGTGCAAAATTTCAGGACGTTTCGTGCAATAGTTTTGAAGTCATTAGCGCACAACCGACAGACATTCACATTTATATATATATTTATTGATATTTGCATAGTGAAATTTGAGAAATTACTGTAAGAAATATCTTTCAAACATAATATCTTGTTTTAATAGGCAAAAAGAATATTGAATGTTAAACGCTTCAATACACTTGTACTTGATTGAGTGAAACATGGGTAAGCGGGATTCGAGTGTCTTCCTGATGCGCCGTAAAGCGTTAGATCAACATTAGCCGGCATTTACGATGCCCAGCTAAAAAAATCCATTCGGTTTTGCCTGACCGATTCGCAAAACCAATTGGCAAATTGACATTTTGCCAATTGTTCTGACCGTTCGGAATTGTCGATTGACCCGATAATTATAATTGCCAATCGGACTGAACATTGAGTTAGCCAATGGGTCGGACCAATTGGCAAATTCAATGTTCAGTCTCTGAAAATTAGTGTAGGGAATAATTAGACTTTCGACACTCATATCGTATGAAAGCCCTTTATTTTTATACAGCTATATGGCGCACAATGTCGGCTGAGGCCCGTTTACACGGAAACGGTCGCGTAGTTAGCCGACCGCAATTATATCGTGCTCGAAATTCGCTTAACCGGCTGAGGCCCGTTTTCTCGGAAACGGTTCGCGGAGTCAGCCGGTGATAATGAAATTATGTGTATCGCTTCGCGTTCAAAAGCTATCTGATCATTTTCGGGGACGGTAAGTCTTTCAGGCCCTCTGAAAGGAGGGGGACGTCTTTCGGGGAAACGGCCCCCTCGCACTATCTCTCATAAACCGAAACACGCATTTTTTGGGACTTATGCGAGCGTTTCAAATGAGGGTCGGATGAACCAAGACGATCTTAAATAATTTGTTACGCCTCCCAAATGGAACGAGGGACGACCAGTGCTGCCAGATCTGTCCCACGAGAAATCCGTATCAGGAGTGAGGGGAGCGTTCTAAAAATCCGTACAAATCCGTACGCCAATAATTCAATAGGCGTAAGAGAGACAGAGAACAAATTAAGCGTCACACAACTGATACACATATCACAAAGGCAGGGGCGTAGTAGGAAATTTTTTCGGGAGGTGTTAATGAATTAAAAAATAGGTCGTCAACGATCAAATTTTCCTAAAAAGTGTTGAAAACAATTTAAACAAATTATTTGGGGGGGGGGGCGTTGTCTATAAAATCACCCTCACTTCTATGTGTATGTCTTTTATTTATATATCGCTATAAAATTTTTTTTCATAAATAAAAAAAACAAAATTTCATAGTCACAACTTTTTCATTTCGTTTATTAATACATGTTCTTATTGAATTTTGGTAGCAAAGGACGGACGTCAATTTCGCTAACATTTTTTTTGCCTAAAAAACTTTTACCATGTAGAATGCCACAAATTATTTTTGTTCCAAGACAATTCCTCAATTTTGTTTCATTCCTATTGATTGCACTAAAAATGCGTTCGCACGCTGCAGAAGGATGAGGGAGAATTTTGTTTCGATTCACCAACTGCAAAATCATAGGGAATTGGGGTGTATCATCGCCACGAACAACTTTCTTCACTTTTATCCAAAAAGTGTCGACATCAGTGTCAGTGTCCGAGAATTGAAACATGTTTTTCAGCTCTATAAATTCATTCTGAATCATGGTTTGATCGAATCGAAAAAAATCTGCCAGCACAGCAATGTCCCGGGTATTTTTTAGGTTGACTGGGTCAAGAAATTGGATTTCTTTCAACACTTTGACATCGTAATCTTCAAAAGGGAATCTTTTGCGTATTTCCTGAGCCAAAACAATATAAATACGACGGCATCGTGTGTGGAAGCAGTCAATTTCTTGGGTGGTAACTGAAGCCGGTAATTTCATCAGTTGGATCTTCACGTCAGGGCCAAAATAAACATTTGAAAGAGTTTCCCAATTATTTGGGTCGGAATTTTCATCGAACTCAATGAATTCGGGATCTGTTCAGCTGACGTACGACGATTTCAAAAAAAAAGAAACAACTGACAAAAACAATGACGTCATTTGCTGGTAAATCAAATGAATTTTCGGTTTTTCGGCTTGAAATTCTAAATTTTTCTGGTTTACCATTGGAAGAATGAATTCCAAAAATTTTAAATACAAATGATTCCATTTCTGAGCACACAGGTCAGAAATCTCTGCAGCTTTTTTTTTTTCTTTGATCGTTTTTAGTTTTTCTTGTTCGGTTTTGAAAAATTGGAAAATTGAAATATAATGTCCCTCGTATATTTTGACCGTACCTTCGAGTGAAAGCCAGCGGATTTTGTAAAGTTTCACCAATTTACCTGCTGGAAGATCGTACAACTCTTGAATTTTCCCTAATTCTTCACGTCTTTTGCTGCTGTTCTTGACGTAGTTGTAGGTATCGCACATCAAAGACTCAACTTCCGGCGGCAACTCCTGCGTCGCGTAAGAGACAGCACGAGCAAGCGAGTGGCAAAGACATTTGAGTGCGAATGAATGTGGAATTTCTGCTCTAAATTTCTGTGCCACAGAATTGTGTTTTCCAAACATAACGCTTGCCCCATCAGCAGCAAATCCAACCATTTTTTCTTTGTACGGTATGTTATATGAATTGTAAAAATTCACAATCAACTGATGAATGCCCAAAGAACTGCAATCTTGGACCTGGAACAAAATGAACAAAAAAATTATGCTACGCTGGCAAGTGGGCGAAATTTTGAGTTTGAAAATAATACTTCTTAATTAAATAAAATTAATTACTTCTTTTGTAGTTTAATGAAAGAAAACTTTGGAAAAAATTTTATTACACATTGTACTATTCCGTCATTTTTAATTTAAAAAAAAACCTAAAATCGTAACTATACCCCAAGTAAGGCAAAGAATTTGTCCTGGACTCCTTCTCCTGTGTCATAACGGACAACGAGCTCCAAATGTTTTGTTAGGCCGATGCCGGTTGTTTCGTCAATGATTAGGACGAATTTCTTTGTCCTTAAATCTGCGACATGACTTTCGAACTGGTACTCACCCACGACGTTATTGATAATTGCTGTGCATTTTGTTCTGTTGCAAGTTATTTGCGCCTGAGTGGTTTTGTCCATGTCTAAGCCTTTGATGAGGTCAACGAGCTCGTCGCTGAGCGAGATAGAGAGATCATTTTTCACAATAAACATGGCGATCTGCGCTTCCACTTTATTTGCTTTAGCCTTTGCTTCTATTGACTGTTTTGAACAACTTAAAATGCATGAAACTCCCTTGATGCTAGAGCAATTTTTTTTATGGGCTTCAGAATTCTGGTGATGTTTTACCGAAGTGATTCCATCGTTTTTACAAGTAAGGTCCTTGTTTCACGGTTTGCAGCGAATATAAAATGGACCTACAACACAAATTTCATAAAATATAACTGATTTTTGAATATTATATATATTAAAATTTTTTTTTGTAATACATAGGAATATTTTCCTTTTTTTTTTTTGTTTATTTGAAAATATTTTTTTCTATAGATACACAATATTTGAGGATTGTACCAAAAATATTTTCAAAAATAGTTTTGAAAAAATTGTTTATCATTTTCATGTTATATTTATTATGTTATATTATATTTATATATATATTTATTTAAAAATATATATATATATATAATATATTATATATATATATTATATATAATATAATATATTATATTTATATATATATTTATATTTATATTATATTATGTATTATATTATATTTATTATATTTTTCATTATTTTACACGCTTCACACATTTATATGTTTACTCATTTTTTCTTACATATAATATTTTAAGTTTTCAGTGCCATAGTAAATTCCTAGGAAATTGGGTTCATACAAAATTTACATGAAACACCCCATAAAATCTAGGTTTTTTAAAACTAGATTTTTAAAACCTTTTATAAAGGTTGCTCTTATTAAAAAGCAACTTGAATACTATGCTAAAAAGAAAGCAGAATTTTATAAGAGAAACGGAGAATTTAAGGGGAGAGCCTCCTATAGATTGGTGTTTTCGCGCCTCAAATTTGTTCGTGGATCAAAAAAAAACTATCCATCTGAGATATTTGAATTTTTGAACAAATATTCTTCTTTATTTATCCTAATTACACAAAAAAATTTTTTAGAAAAATCTTGCTCCGATCTCAAGATATGGGCTGCCAAAGTTGACCATGCATTTTCCGGAAAGTCAAACGGCGTGCACTCTAGAGCCTCCAAAAATGATTCTAGAACCAAAATGTTTGACAATATTTGTTAGTTATTAAGTCCTTAATAGAATGACGTTTTTGTTTTCTGAAAAATTTTTTTTTTTTTTTTTTTTACACGACTTTTGTAAAAAATCAGTTTTTTTTTCCTATATTGTTGATGAAAATTGTAATAAAAAAATTTTTTTTTACAATTCGAAGAACCTCATTCCATGAAAAATTTAATGCACTTTAATTTGATATAAAAATCATTAGAATCGGTTAAGAAGTTTTAAGGCTATCGTGCACGCCAGTTTAAAAAACGGGTTTTGAAAAAAAGCATTTTAAAGTTTTGACACCTGAATCTTGCACATTTTCGTCAACTCACGTGTTTTGTAAATCTATTGTGCCACTACTGCTTCATAAAGTAGTCCCTTAGATTCTTCGTAGAGCTGATTTTCTTGAATTTTCTTCATTTTCGCGTTCATTCGCACTTCTCGGGATTGTGCGGACGAGGATAGCGCTTCCAGATGGAGCCGGTCTTCGTCGCGTCTCTCAGCAGTGGCTTTGCACGTTGGCCCAATCTTCAAATCCAGTACTTTCATAATCTTGAGGACTCCATGATATCCATCGTTGAAGACAATGGTTGCGATGAAAGTGGCGATTTGAAAAATTTTATTACTAGCATGTACGTGTTTTAGTGCCAGTCGCCAAATAAGTGCATTGAAACTCTCGTTCGAATTTTGCGAAAAATTCCGCAAGCATCTCTGCATTAGACTATCTTCGGATAAACGTTCGTAAATTGGAAGTAGATATTTTTGAACATCAGGATGGAATGGGGGAAATAAATGCTTGAAGTTGCTTGTATTTCCCGTGGCTTTGGCTTTTCACCACTCGCACCAGCTGTCCGTTCTTGTAGGGCACAATTCGTGGCGGGGTTTTTTATCAGTGGAACAATAGTGATGGTAGGTGGCCATCACTGCGCTTTTCATTTTCATAACTGAGTCGCTATTACGTCGTATAGCCAGGCCGTAGTAAGTCATCAACTTTTTTAACAATGCATCTGTTAATTTTCCTTTGCCTCCTGATTTATGATTTTTCTTTGCGTTCCGAAGTCGGTTTCCCATTCGCTTTGCAACGTGCCCTATGTCCTCTTTTTTTTTCACTTCAAAATCCGGACCGTATGGTTGTGCATCGACTATGGCCTTGAAAGTTTTCGAGTCTCCATCACCTATGTAATTTTCAAATCGAGCGCCAAATTTTTCTTCGGACTCTTGAAACATTTCTACGATGCTGTCCACTTCCATTTTTCCCGCTGAGCCTTGGTGATTTAATGAGCATTCGTCTACGTGAGTCTCGTACCAATCATCAAATTCATCATCATCACATGGTGAGCGTTTGATAGAACAGTTTATACAAAAAGCACTTTTTACAAAACAGTCAATCACTTTTCCCGTGTAATGGGCAATTAAAGTTGAAACACCAAACAAAGAACTAAAACCGCGTTTTTTCCACGAACCATCCCCGGAAACAGTCAAGTTATTGTCCTTGAGGCCACGATTCAAAATTTCTTTTTTTTCTTCCTCCACAGCTTGGCGAGTTGACGACAAAAAAGCAGCCTTGCTTGCATCGTAAATATGTTGCACGATTTTGTCGTAAGCTGTTTTACTCATTTGCAGGCCGATGTCCATTAGACCACAGAATGAATTCAGACCTTCTCTTCCGACACCCAAAAGCCTCATGACAAAAACGATTTTTCTGTTAATTTCAAATCCATTGTTCAAGTACGGCGACGGTGGAATTTCTTGTTTTCCGCACCAACACGCGAGCACAATTTTGAACCCGAATCCACGACCACCACTTTCATCAAAGCGTACCGATTTTTTACAATCACGGCAAATCACTTTTGCGGAAATCGCATCAAAAACACTCACAAACGAAATAATGCGGTAAAAATGCGACAAGGAAACAGAAACGTCGTTAGTGATCGAAGAATGCAACTTTCTCTTCGACGTACTCGGGCCAGCACTATCGATATCAAGGTTTTTACGTTTCGGAATTATGTATTTTTTTCGAGGTCACGAAATACGATAATTTCCCGTTTTTCCAACTTTGCGAGGCATTTTTTATACGAACACGAGTCAAGTTTGGTCAAAATTCGGATTTATACTGACCCCGAGACCAAAAAAAAGGACGATAACGAAATGTCTGCATATTCACATACAAATTCAGGCACATGGACAGTGAAAATACATTTTCATTTTCCAAATTCTTAAGTCTTAATTGCATTTCTCTCAAAGGCCGGTAACGCACGTCGAAGAACAAAACCTTGCCCTAAAATCACAATGAACCAAGATCACCTATCATTAGCGCCGCTTTCCGGCATATCATGACGCGACAAAAAAATTCGTGTCTCCTGTAATTCTTCGAATTTCGGCCTAAAATTTTACGTACGTATTTTTAAATATGTATGCCATCGATTAATGAAAAAAAAAAAAAATCGATTTTTCGAACCATTTATAGGAGGCTCTCCCCATAAGGCATTTTTTTAAAAGTTCATAAAAACCTAACTAACTAGGGAAGGTTGATTTATGAATAAAATCATCAATATAAAAATTTTACAAAAAATATATTCAATCATATTGTATTCACTTTTAATTTACCATTTTTTTTTATCTATACTCCTGAAATGTACGGGTGTCAATTTTTATTTTTCAAGAATAAGCCTATAAATATCGAAAAAAAATTTACCTTTGCTTATACTTTTAGCTATCCACGAAAATTCATTTTCCCAAGCCTCTCTGTACTCCTGTGCTCTCGATTTTTGCCCCTGCTTTGCCACAACGCCAGTTTTCTTTTTTCTAATGATTAAACATACATACATACATTACATATCAAATGATTTGTTGGAGGTTATGTTTAAGCCCATGCCGGAAAAAAAACACAATGTACTTACTTTGCCGGAGGATTGCTAGGAGGAGTAGGAGGACTTTCATACTCTTCCTCGGAGAGATCTTTCAAGTTTTGCCTAGATGAGGTCACAGTTATTGATCGAGATTTATTTATTTATACATAAACACACTCTGACTTTTCTAAATTCACAAAACCTCAACCGTAAACACGATTATGCGCACAAAGCAGCATCAGCATACAAAATGTACAATGTACAAATCGAGCTGACCCTAGATAAACTACTGAGGATATCATTGGTGCCATCCTAACAATAAAGACTCTATATATAAGTATTCTCTCTGTTTTACCTCTTGTGAGTGACAGGTCGTCAGGTGTTGTGTTATATAACATACATATGTCATGACATATCAAGATTACCAACATACAAGCAGATTAGCGTCGTCTCTTTTTCGTTACGAGTCACAAATGCCATCAAATTCGGAAAATTATTGAAGGGATTTCGAAATCCGTACGAAAATCCGCACGATTACTAGGATAGCTAAAAATCCGTACGCAAAATCCGTAATGTCATCAAAAGACTTAAAAATCCGTACAATACGGAAAAATCCGTACATCTGGCAGCACTGGGGACGACAAGGACTTTGTTCATTTAAATTCATGGCCCAAAGTCATGCCAGACGCGCTCCGTCACCCGACCCAAAACCCGACACTCCACGCTGATGTGAGCGATGCCCTTGCGTAAAGTTTTGACCCCCCAGGTCCATCTTAAAGAGAAAGCGAGCGCCCGCCTCTTCCGTACTCAACAGTCTCATTGGCGATTAGAAAAATGAGAGAATTAAGCTTTTCCAAATTGTCAGACCAATTGGGTTTTTTCAACTGGGTGTCGACTATCATTTGGCTGGTCTCAGCATTTCCACAGGCCACTAACTATCATTTGACTGACCTCAGCAGTGTCCTAGTCTTTTTTTTCGTCCCAGTTCATTACCGTCTGAAAACTGTGGGCCTTCGTTTTCAATAACATTCTTTCGTTAGGCGGGGCACAGTTTCCGAACAGTACCACTCAAACAGATACAAGTGTAATAAAGTTTTACTATCGGAGCAAGATAAAAAAAATTCTGAATATTTTTTTGTTACTAGTTTGTGACTAGCGGTGTTTCCCCCCCGCCCCCCTCGTCTAACTATTGATTTTGTTGGGGTTCGGAATCACAACGCGACACGAACAATTTGGGTATGATTTCTTTATTAAAATCAATGTTAGTTCGTCGACAGTTGTGAAAATTACCAAAACGAAGTTTTTCGACAACATATATTGAGAACACGAACAACTGACTTGATCGAGATTGAACGGAGAATAGCAGAGTAGAATCTGACGCGCAAGCCAACGATAACTTGGTTTTTTATATCAATGTATCTATTGTTATCTTAATACATTCAGTAGAGCAGAAAAGATTGCACAGTAAATATACGTTAAACATAAGATTATCAAAGAAATCAAATGTGTAATAAAGAATCAATAATCATTGTTGAAATGACCCAAAAAAATAATATTATTTCGAAGAAAAAATCGTTGTACAGATTATCCAATAAAATAAGATCATTTGTTATCGTGAATTTGAGGATCAATAATCGGTGTAGATACAAACAAAAATAAAACAGTTCCGAAATTTTAATCGTTGTACAAATGATAAAAATAAGGCTATTTACTATCGGGTGTTTGAGAATCAATAGTCGGAGTACAAATGATAAAAAAAATATAGTCTGTTTATTTTGTTACGATATGTCATGAAGAATAATCTGAGATAGATGAACATATTAGATGGTTTCCCAACAATTTGTACATTAATCTTCTTCGAAAATATAAATTTTTATTCTAAGTCGAAACTATTTTTGCGAACAACAAGATAACGCGCGGCGATATCATAATCGCAGCAATTTTGTCGTCGTTGAAAGTGAGTGACATTACGATTTACAATTGCTTCACGATAAACAATTTTTACTTCTCCTAATTTTCTTTTTTTTTTTGTGAACAATAGAATGGAATTATCCGACTCTTTTCGAATAATATAACTATGATATCAAGTAAATGAACGGCCAAAACGGAACCCGTTTTTTCCTCTTCCTTTCCTTTTTGTAATTTCCCCTTTTTTGAAAAGAGTAAACAACTCAGCGAATTTGATCAGAACGCTGAAGAAATTCCAGAAGTTAGCATCCTCCAAAAGCTCTCTCTCTTGAGTCCAAAGGAAGCCTCAAAACTAAGAATTCTCTTCCACGGGCCCATGTAAGGGTCTGACATAACGACGACCCTTATAGCCCCATCAATTGCCGAAGTGTCTATCGGTAAATGCCAGAGTTGTACTCTAGGCCCGTAAATCGATCTACACAAGGATAAATCATTTCCAAAAGAAGTAAGCAAGATTAAAATTAAGAACCAATTAAATGCCAATATTCGAGCGAAAGGGATTTATCCCTATTGAGCTTTAGTTCCAGGGAAACTCATTTCAAGGCATATATTAATTGAGATGTATTAAATTATAAAAGGCTAAGATTCGAGCGAAAGGGATTTATCACTTTTGAGCTTTAGTTCCAGGGCAACTCGTTTCAAGGCATATATCAACTGTTTTATCGTATAAATTACGTATGAAACACTTACTGGTTAGCACTCGAGCGATTTGGAATAAATAAACAATGGAGGATTAGAGAACCAAATAATTAATAAATTGGGAAAATAGAGGAGCAGAGGAATCGGGGCTAACAATATATGTATAAAAGGTAGCATTAGGGTCTGAAGGTTGGTAGTTAGAATCATAAGAATGTTTAAATAATACCTGGAATTTAGAATACATGAAATAAAGTTAAGAGGATAATTGAATCAAGTTTAAATCAAGAATAATATATATCAAGCCTTTCCATTATTTTGCAGTGCCTTTGGTAGAGGAATTGATCTGGACGATCAAGAGTTTAATCAGAAAAAAGAGAGTAAAGCCCAGTGAAAAGAGATATGTGTTAAAGTAAAGAGGAATATTAAATTTATATAATCGATTAAGAATACTTAAAAGATTAGATCCTAAGACAACATTTTTTTGGGAGGAAGTAGAGAACGAAATTGCACAAGAAGCCTCGCAACAATTAGGAATTATACTGGTAACCCCTGAAAAGCAGATCAAAACAACTTGCAGACATTGTGGCCACAGGCAAACCAATAGCTTAAAGTTGGATCTGGTTGACCGAGAATTGGATAAATTGACAAAACCGGAAGAAACATCAGAACCTCGGGATCCTATTACGGTTTGTGAAACGGAGACAGAAATTGGGGAAATGGAACCTTCAGAAGCATTGAAATTTGAATTGGCCGATATGGGAGATCTATGGTTTTAGAGAACGTTGTCCGAACCAACAGTTGAGATCAATTGCGAAATATTTAGAACAAATACGAATGCGAATATTGTGAATTAAATATAATGCGAAGATTAGAAAGAAATGTTAAATGAAATTGAAAAGGGAAATAAGAATGTAAAATGCGAATATTGGAAATGAATAGATGAAGAAGCGAGTGTTAATAAATACAAGGTAAATATGGAAATTGTAAATGAATCCAAATGCGAGTATAAATGTGACCATTAGCGAATGAGAATTATCTAAGTACGAATTGTTACGGATTGAATTAAATACGAGCGTAAAAAGGAAGAAATAGAATATAACATGCGAATATTAAGGAACATGAATGAACACAGATGAATGAAGAATACACATTTATATGACTAATGTAATTTCATCATAGTATATAATAAAATCACAATAAATTAAACTTTATTCTTGTTGTCATTTGAATCACCCGGGTTTCTAGGTGTCCCTTCAAGGGTCTCATCGGGCTGATTATTCGTTAGGGGTCCTTTTTCTGGACAGTAAATTGTGGACTAGCCATTGATTGATGATGGAGAGATAGAAGATCAACGTTGGATCAGAAATTCGCTGTCGTCATCGGTTATTCACGGTTCGCTCGTCACAAGTTACTTCGAATCCATTAAGTTTGTAATGTTGATCTCTACCATGAAATTTATAACATGTTTCATGGTTTTTGTTAACCTTTCAATCCCAAGATTTGGAGCCTCCAGGATCTGTACAATAATCCTTAGTAGTAGTCAAGAAATGTTAGTCATTTTATCAGTTATCTTGGCAATATTGCGAAAATATCGAGGAGGGGTCCAGATTACGTATATTGAACGTGAAGGAAACAATTATCAATTGACTGGCAGAAATCAAATTTTCGCTATTTTGAAAGGTAAGACAACTTAGAGTGCATTTCGTAACATATCTCGTTCGCACATAGAAACTCTTGAATTACTTATAACAATTTTCTCCCATGGAACGAGCGAGACTCGGAATATTCAGATTCAGATATCATTATTATTATTTTCTCTTTTTTTTATATTGTTAGGCTATGCGCCTAGGAATAATCATATTCCTTAATCTCGTCGAACAGAAAAAGGAACCTCTGTAGACAACGGCCTACAGTGACCCTTTATCCGACTTTTGAAGGGAGTCGGGAGAATGGTTTAAGGATGGAAAAACAAACGCGAGAATCTTTCAAATGTCACCTGTGTGACGTTATTATTAACCTCTTACTATGCATTTATCTCGTTCCTTATAATTCGTAATTCTTCTAAGGATGACTCTGGCAGATCATCATCGGACGCTGGTGCATAAGAGTATCCCTCACTTAAAGAGTCGTAAAAATCCCGATCTGCTATCCCGGTTTCGACCACTGGAGAAACAGTTGTCGCAATTTCTTTGTCTATCGGGGCGGTGTTCAATAAAAGGCTTTGAATAGCGTTACACACAATACATTTGAATTCTAATTTCCCCTCGGGAGGGACTAAAGGGATCCCGTAGTCTAAAGAGGCCTTCTTAGCGATGAGAGCATCTATTTCCTCCAAAGCAAGGTTTTTATTCGAAGGCAGGCCTTTCAATATTTGTAGACGGTGATACAATTGGATGAGTCCCTTTCTTCTAAACAATTATTGTTTCGCGCTAGGTTTAATTTTGTGACACCTGGCTATACTCCTCAAACACCATGTCAAACTCTCTACGGTGGGCACTGAGGAAATATTATATTACAACTCTTTAGTTGGCAAATTCGACCCTTTATACTTCGGTGGAATACTTTTCATTACCCTTTTGCTCTTTATCATCATTAATTGAGTTGGGTTCGGAAACTTACCCTGCCTGAGACAAGTCTCGACACACAAATGATGATAATAATGAACCGAAAAAGGTTCTCATAGAGAGTTTCCTCAAGAATACACTAATATTTATTCAAGTTAATTTATTCAAAAATATATGTCATATTTGTAATCCCTTGTCCTTTTGCCATCATTAATTGAGTTGGGTTCGGAAACTTACCCTGCCTGAGACAAATCTCAACACTCAAATGATGATTGGGAAAAGTGTCCAATATGGATTTTATCTAATATGAAGGAAAATAAAAGCTTACTATTGTTTTTCTATCCTTGAATTGGCTGATCATGGACCTCAAGCACAGCTTGGGCTTTTGCGTCAGATCAATTACTAGGCAAATGAGGCTATTGGGCTGCCGTCAGGTCGAGCCCTCTTGGACCTCAGAGAAAAATCGTCTTTCGCTTATGGAACCCTCTTGGACCGTCTCCAAAGAGAGGCTATCGGGTAGGAAGCTCGAGAACGACTTCTGCTCTACCAGAAAAACTGCGGGTTTATATACGGTTCCTAACGGAAACAATTAGACCGTTTTCGATCCATTTTCATCCGGTTGTCATTAGATAAAAAGGTGTGAGTCATCGTTGTTCAAAAAAAAATAACTTTATCTTTCATATTCTGAAAAGAAGCTAAATGACCGAACTTAATGACCAGGTTAATAAGTCTATTGTAAAACGGTGATTCGTCAAGGTCTAAATGATCGAGAAATTATCTTTCGAAAAATGACTTTATTTCTCGTATTGAAAAGCTAAATGGTAAGAAAGATAGTAATACTATTATTATGTGAAGAATAGCTTTATCAAAAGAAACTCGTTACCATTTGGCTATTAACGGTATATTATTTCCCAGCGCCAGCGATATCGTAATGATTCTGATATCACCGCGCATTATCGTTAACTCTGAAAAAATGTAACTTTAGAATTGTAAGTCGAAATAATATTTCGAATTTATATTTTATTTTTTATTCCTAGACGAGGGGAAAAAACCCCGCTCGTCACACCCATTATACTCAATGAATTACGTGTTATTAATTTTTTTTTAATATGCTTTAAATTCCTTTCCCGAAAATAAATGAAAACACAGTGCTACAGTTGACGTGGCTTAACGTGTATGGTTAAATATATGGTACTTAGTTCGTTCAATGCTATAGTTTAGTTAAAGTTTATTTAAAAATCTGATATAATTCAAATATTCCAAATACAAAATTGGCGCATGTGAATTTAATACCAAGGGAAGTTATTATAATTTTATTGAATTGAAAAACTATTTTAGAAAATTGTTTATTGTGTATAATACACACGTCAAATATGTTATGTGATTTTGCATGACTCATTTATTACAAAAAAAAATTAACCTCGTTTGGATTATGTTCATCGTATAGAAACATTCTTCCATAATATTTCTTGGCACTCCTCACAACATCAATAGCGCTCATTGCACGTGTTCTCTTCTTTTTTCTAGAGATAGTCTTCTGCGTCTCGTTTGCGGACGTATTAGGGTCAGATATATCCAGTGGACGTTGTTCCGTTACTTCTGATGAACCTTGTTGCACATTTTCGGATAAGTGTTGTTATGTGTTTTCTGGTGACTGTTGTTCCTGTTAACATTCCAAACATTGTTATCATTTAATACGAACGTAAGAAAAAATAGTCTGAAATATTTAAAGATTAAAAATTTTTGCATGACCATACTTTGCAGTGCTTTTCGGTAACATTCATTTTTTTTTCGATGGCTTCTCTAATGTAATTTTTAACAATGCCGGTCGCGGTTTTCTCTCCCTTCATCAATTACTGAAATGAATCATTGTTTCCATATAAATCAGAAATTCAAAAAACTGAAAGTTTACACTTTTTACTCAAGACTTCAATATATACGTCGATCTCTTCTTGCAGATCTTGAAGGCACCTATTTACAGCATCGTTCTGTTTCCCGGATATTTCAGTTTCCTCTTTCACTAACTGATCCCGAACCTGCAGTACCGGATGTTTGTCGATGCGCGGATCTATGTCCCCATTGACTTTTTCGAAACATGTGCTACCACTTTTTTTCTGCTTAGCTTCTGACTTTCCCACAAGAGCCTTCATCATCAATCCCTGATTGACAGCTGTCTTGCGTTTCGAAGGTTTTTCAGTGTTTGCCTCAACTGCAGCTGTTGCCTTTTGTTTTTTGCTTCTTGCAACAGTTCATTGCGTCTCATTTTCAACTGCTCATAGTCAGTCTCAGCTTCATGTTTCGATGTGATATTAGTGCCTTCTCATTGGCTTAGTGAAAACATAGTATCAACATAATTTTTTAATCCTGTCGTTTAGCAAAACTACTCAATGAAAATACGCATACTCAGCAGCCACATCTAAATATACTGGGTGTTTCTCAATACGCGGAAATCTTTTATACCATGGATTTCTTATGAAATTCCAAGACTTTTTTCCTTCTCTTTTTTTTAAAAAACTCAAAATTAAAAAGGTTATTTAGGCTAAAAATTAAAACAATAAATGCCCTCTCTACAAAAATAGGAGTCTAATTCATGGAAACAAACTTTTTCTAAATTTTATTCATATTTGTCTGACATCAAAGCAATGAAAAGTAAATAAATCATAATTGGGTCATTTCATGACATTTTTTTTTTATAATTTCTACATCAAAATCGATGAGACCGTTTCTTAGTTCAACCCAGTAATGTCAAAATGACACTTTCTTTTTCTGCTACAGCTATCTTTTTTTGGCAGTGTGTATTAATGTTTTTTGATATTCGAAACGTTTTCACAAAAATAAAATATACGAACGGATTAATATTTTCTTGTTATTTATTGCAACACTGGAAATTTTAAATGGATATCTCATAAAAGTCCTACAATTGTAAGAGCAGTATAAAGAATTCTAATTTAATGTAAATATATATGTTACATTCTACAATTTTTTGGAAATTATCATTTTGTGATATTTGTAACTACAATCAAGATTCGTAAAAAAAAACCAAAAAAAAATTTTAATCTGTAAAGCCTATAGGGAAATATAAGAACATTCAAAAATGATCCTGACATTAGTTATATTCAAAAAACAACGTAATAATAATTTTCAAAACTAAAAAATTCTTAGAAATCCTAAAAACTGTGCTAAGAGATAGTGTAAAACTTATTTAAAACGTTGAGAATAGTTTTATGCAAGGTCACATACTTCTTGGAAGTGAATGTGAGTAACATTACTTATGTTTGCAGGGTAACAAATGAATTCGGATTGTTATATGTCGAACAACAAGGGAGGAGGTTGTAACCCAGTAACAAATCCGAAAGGCAAGGTCAACTCAAGATTTATTCATCGATGGTTACAATTAGATTCCTTAAACCAAAATACAAGAAACTAAATCTAGGCAAGAAGGTGTCGCCCTTCCACGGAGTCCCAAAGAAGGGAAGAGAGCTCCATGTCCTCCTGATCGAGACCGTGGTCTCGGGCGTAGGTCTCCAGATCGTCGGAGATGTCCTCCACTGTGGGCGTCGAAGTCCTAGGTGGTGTCGGCTTAGGGATGTTGGGGTCCATGGGTTTCCCTGGACTGACCGGGGAGAAGAGAGAGCGTTGCCGTCGGTTGGAGCAAGATTCCGAGGTCTGTTGGGGTATGTGGATAACCGAGCGTATCCGCGGAGATGGTGGGGTGGTCTCTCGGCGCGTTAGTCTGTCTCGGCGTCGGGGGGTCAACGTCTTGAGGGGTGGGGACCACCACCAGGACTCCCCGTTCTTATGGTGCCTCACGCACGATTCTCGTTGTTGAATCCGGCGTTGTCGATAGCTGGCCCTCTCCCTTGTGTCGTGGCCAACGACTCGGATGAGTCTCCAAGTGTCTCTCGGAGCAGGGGAACGACACGGTTTGGGGGGTTGGACCTGGAGATCCATTAACCGGGGTAATTTCCCCAGCCGCTTCAGGACCACCTCTTGGGCCTGTTCCCGATGTTTTCGATCTCCGCCGGGACGTTTCGGCTGTGGGGAGATAATGATCAGAATCACGTCCACTTTAGACTAGCTAGTTTCATTTTACCTTCGAGGGTGCCATGTTGATCGTGTTCTAGGAGAAGAGACAGCGAGCCTTCCGCAAATCGAGGTGGTTGCGAGCCTTCCGCTAGATAGAGCGAGCCTTCCGCAAGTCGAGGCGGTTGCGAGCCTTCCGCTAGGTAGAGCGAGCCTTCCGCAAGTCGGGGTGGTTGCGAGCCTTCCGCTAGGTAGAGCGAGCCTTCCGCAAGTCGGGGTGGTTGCGAGCCTTCCGCTAGGTAGAGCGAGCCTTCCGCAAGTCGAGGCGGTGGCGAGCCTTCCGCTAGGTAGAGCGAGCCTTCCGCAAGTCGAGGCGGTTGCGAGCCTTCCGCTAGGTAGAGCGAGCCTTCCGCAAGTCGAGGCGATCTGCCCTTTCACTCTTTGTGGCCCCTCTATATAGGCCCGGGGACCGAATCCCCGCACTAATAACGCATCGTGCAGTGCGGGTGAGTGGGAGCGCGGCAACCGAATCCCCGCACCAATAGCGCTTCGTGCAGTGCGGGTGAGTGGGAGCGCGGGGAGCTCGAGCAACTCCCGGGAAAATTATATGAATGTTTCGTCGGTCCATGGCACCGACGTATAACAGGATGAAGAAATTGATTACACAGAATGCCAAACTCTGAAAATCGGTTTTGAGGACAAAAACGACCCGACGGCACAGGACGATGAATTGGAGTGTGATAGTGAAGTCGACATCGACCTTGCTTCAGAGAAATGCATCAGAGACTGTGGATACACACACACAAATGAGTGTTACGAAGATGCAATCGATTTTGATTGGAGCGATGAAAAGGTCTCCTTTGAAACGTGCAGTACCCGTCATCTGGAGTCACAGGTATCTACATCGAATTCTTTCCGACTTTGCTTGATTTTGAAGATGCCGCCTCTTTACCCTACTTTCTATCTACGCCCTTCTGATAGTACTTTCAAAGTAAAATTTTCTTTATGAAATATTACATAAAAAGATTCAGTGAAAAAAATGAATGATTTTGTGAACCCCCCCCCCCCTCATCCCTCCCTCCCCCCTACCAACCGAGATATCCTCAAAACATCAAGTAAGAGATGGTCTTACAACAAACAATAAGAATCGTTTTTACGAGTTTCGAACAGTAAAGAAGCAGATTATATTTGAAGACTTCACAGATATTATTAAAGTTACATTTTAATTTCGAAAAAAAATAATTTTCATCACCTTATACAACCGTCAATTCGTATTTACAGGTTTTTTCAAAAATAAACTAATTATATTTCATAACGAAAAACTACCATATGCAGGTGACAATGAAACGCAAAAATGGCAGGACGCATCTTCACTTGAAACTTGCGATTTGGTTGATATCCCGAAAGATGGTGGTATGGACTATTCGTCGGACGATGATAGGAGCGCAAGGGTAGATATTACAGTTGATTTTCACACTCTCGATTGCGAACTTGATTTCGAAGATTTACATTCATTAACAAGTTCTCAACTGTTGTATGTCAATAGTGAATTAAGTGTAGATGAAAGAGTGTTAGAAATGTTCGAATTGTACGTTAAGAAGAAGCTGTCGAAATCTATATTACCAGAAATGTTGATAAGACCCCAGAAGTTTCTCCCTCGAGAAAACAAAATGTCAAGAACGCCGTATTTTATGCTTCGACATTTAAAATCTATAGCTCCCCCAGTAGAAGAATCGGTTTTTTATTTTTGCAGTCATTGCATGAAAAAAAAAAAAAATGAATCCAAAAGTACCGCGCTTAATATGTTAAAAAGTTAGTTCATATCGATTCTTTTATTTTGTACTTTGCAAGCTTATAAAATACTTATTTGAGTTTCAAAATTCGGTGACTATATTCAGTTGCAGATTCGCCAATTCGTGCTGAATTGCAAAATATTCAGCACCATGCTGGCATCAATAGTTGCAACATTTGCGAACAAAGTCGTGAACCTGTCGTTGAGAATGAGAAAACAAAACAAGTATTTACGTAAAGTAGACTCCAGCGAGTTTGAGAACTTCAGACCGCATGAAAATGCAAGCTCGGCAAGCAAAACTGCAGATAAAAGCTCATGTGAATGGTGTCAAAGGTGATGCCATTGAGGAAAAAATTGCTCTTCTCGACCATTCAAACTTTGTTCACCCAAAGTACATGCACAATCTCTTTCTAGGGGTTGTGTTATACTTTAGTTTATTATGGTTTTTTGTAAAAGGTGCCTGGTACTAAGGGGATGAAATGATGAGAATCGAGAATTTTTTTCTGTCAATACAACCACCTAATTTCATCCAAAGACTGCCGCGACAAATTAAGTATCTTGGAAACTGGAAAGCATCTGAACTGAGTTCTTGGCTTTTGTTCTACTCAATATTAGTTCGCAAGAAATTTGATAGGCATGAGTACGCACAACACATGGATGTTGCTTGTGTCGGTCCCGTTCGTCTTGCTTTAAAATGGAATTACCAATGAAGATTTAGAATTCGCTGAAAAATGTTTGAACACTTTCGTAAAGAAAATAAGCAGGCTTTATGACGAATACATGTAATTATATTGTTCACTAGTTGCTTCATTAATCACTAGCTGTTTGTCGGTGGGGGCCACTATGGTCAAACTCAGCATTTTTATATGAAAATAACTGCGGATTTCTTTCGAAAATGGTACATGGAAAGAAAAAAGAAAGTAAAGAATTGATAGAAACCGTAAAAATATTTCAATCATATTAAACTTCAAAAATTAAGAATTTAAGTTCACAAGAAAAAATTTTTTTTAGCGATGTTCAACTATTCCATAAAATTCATGTTACCAAAGTGTGCACCGAATCGAAACAAATTATAGAATTATTAGGTTTGACATTGGAATACATTTATGGTACACTTCGTTATGGAACAAATTTGTTTACAAGCTTTTTGTACGACGAAAAATTCAAGCGAAGAAATTGTTTTGTAACATTCAGGCATGACAGCAAAACCAAACATGAGGAGGTATTTTTTTACTCCCAAAATAATGGAACATCATGCGATGCGTGCTACTCTGTTGTGCGGCTCTACTATAAAATCAATCAAAAAAAATTTTTGCTTAACGAGAGAAACCGGTTTGTAATGAAGCACTCCATACCAGCAGGACGTACGGACTCTGTGTTTGCTATTAGTTTGAAGGACATCATTGAAATTATAATTCGTGTAGATGATTCATTTTGCTACCGACCTAATTGTATTGAAAACCTTTGACCACGTCCTTGCGTCTTTTCATAATATTCAATGCGACTTTCATGAAAATTTATGTTTACATGTAGCACTTAATTTTGGTATAGGCGAAAGTGATCTCCGAAATAAACATCTATGATGAAAATTAATTGTATAGTTAAGGAATGATACAAATAAATTCTCTTGATGGTGCGTAATTTGTTTCTTTTAACATGTGGCAACAACATTAAGTTCAGTTATATCGAATATTCTTATTTCTTTATACTCTTACTTCAAAACCATCATCTTTGTTTTTTCAAGTTTTTATTGCACCGAAAATATATTTCTAATCGCTTATACAGGGTTTCACGAGGTAAGTTGAGCAGCCGGAGAACTAAAAATCCTCCTAACATTCTAAGACTTTTTTCCCTTTGCCATTTTTTAGAAAACTAAAAATTTAAAAAGTTTCTCAGGCCAAAAATTGAAACAATAAATGCCCTCTCTACAAAAGTAAAGGTCGAATTTACGGTATCAAACTTTTTCTAAATTTTCTTCGTATTTTTCTGAGTAAAAAAGTCCTTAGCCACTTTTCAAAAAACTTGAGATCAAAAAAGTAGTTGGGTCACAAGTTTTAACCAATCAGAGTCGTTATATCTTTGGCTCGAATATCTTTTTTGATTTTGAGTTTTTTGAAAAGTGGCAAAGGACGTTTTTACTCAGAAAAATATAAAGAAAATTTATGTCATCAACTTTTTTCGCAAAGTATTCAATAATTTTCTAAAATTTTTCGCCCCTGGCAGTTGCTAATGCTCTATACGGCCCTGATTATATGATTGCAAGTATGATATAATTACATGAGTTTGCTATTCATCATTCACACATATATGAAACGTGTGACCTATATGTGACGTACAACTGTGACGGGCAATATAACTCACATATTAGCCACATTCATATGGAACAACAACATATACGCTACATATGTGAAAAACGCGGTAAATATAGGTCACATATATCTAGGATGTAGGTAACATATAGGTTATGTATATCTCACCAACATGTAATGACATATATGCCGTTTATACGTCTTTTATATGTTTTCTATAGGTCTCTTATATGGCGTTTATATATCTTTTATAGGTTTTTTATATATGCCATGTATGTCATGTAGGTCTTTTATAGGTCTTTTATATGCCGTTTATAGGTGAGTGTTATCTAAGGGTACCAACTCACTAATGGCAAAAAAGGCAAAATTGTAGTAATAACTTTTACTGGATTCCAATATATAGAGTATTTAATATCAATATGTAAGTAAAAATCATGATAGTGTGCTACTTTTCGTAACGAAAAAAAAAACCGATTGTCAATGTAAATTATGTATTTGAAAAAAAAGTTACTTTGCTATGTCTTGATTACACAAATTTGAACAATAATGTATAAATTTTTGAAGCAACAAATGTTATTGAAATACAAAGAGTCTTATTGGCTCGTTTACCCCTGTTTTTCATTTTCAGGTGAATGAGATTTTTATGGGTCAAACACCGTTCCAATTACACGTCAAATTTCATGAATTCTTGTCTGCAAAGTTAGGTGGGCCCGAAAAAACAAAAATTCTTCCAAGTAGCCCTCCATGTGTGTGGCTTTTCTGCCATACTTTGGAATTTTCCCTTTCACGTCACGCCAACTTCTCTCGATATTTTGAGTATGAGCTTTGGTCTCCGTGTCTACAAAATTTTCTGAATGATTCACAGTTTCATGCTCATAGCGCTTAAGTTGTAAATCAGCGTAAGAGGCCCAACAATCAGAAATGATCTTTGTTCCTGGGGTGATTCTTTGTTTGATGATCGGGATCAACGTTTCTTTTTTTCGGGTGGGAACAACAAAAATGAACATTTTTTTTGTACTCCTCTCAATGGCCCCGAAAATCCAGTGCCCATCAATAATACGCCCTCTATTATATTTTCGATGTCCCGAATTGGACTCGTCGATCTCCACAATAGGTAGTCCCAGGACTCCTAATTTGTCTGCAATCATTCGAAAATGCCCACTCTACCATTACTTCCCTTAAAAAGCTGCAACAATCAATGACTGATTTTCTCTAGTTCTATAGTTCTATAGTTTCTATAGTTCTTCGTCAAGAGTTCTTGGACAATTTATCAACATATAGTACACCACGAACGAAACAAATTTTCTAAGCTCAAATTTGCTTGGGAGAAAAAAATGCTGTGCAAAAAACTAATTTTGAAATTGCATCGCTCAGTGTGGGTCCTTCTTTTACCTTTTACTTTTTCCACAATTTTTTGGCAGCGCCAACATTTTTTTAATTTTTCATCAGACTCCCATTCATTAAGTTCATCCTCCCTTGTTTTCCTTTATCTCTCAATTGATAACGAACATTGACACCCACATTTTAGGCATATCATGGGAATTTTTTCAGTCGGGAGGCATCCATGGGCTATCAAAAATGCATTGCGGTCGTTTGGGATTAATCGTGCAATTTTCGTATTGATTTTCCATGTTGTTCGGTGACAGTCTAGTTAAATACGTACATTCAATATCAACAAATAATTCCATTCAAAGATTGAGAGAGTCTATTCTTGGTGAAATTGGAGAAAGGTGGGTTATTTTTCTGTATAGTTGTCACTCGATGATTGATTACGATAAGTTTAAATACTCAACTCTTGCACGTTAAGTTAATTTTTTTACATACTTTTTTTTACACACAAAAGCAGCGTTAGGTAAGGTGAGGTTAGTTTTAAAAAACAGGGGGCCCCTTGGGGCCCCCCTACACTCATCTTTGGTAGTGCAAGGTTAGTTTTCCAAAGCAACATTATTTGAATTTTAAAGACAAGGCGAAAATGCTCTTATCAAAACTTATAGCATTTATTCCTTTATTATTACTGTGCACAAAATTGTTTTTCACAGACCCGCTGAGCAACAAATATTTATTTAATAACGGCAGACGTCTGGCCGTAAACTGGGTAAACCATATTGGTTGCAAAACCGTCGAAGCGCATTCAAGAATGATTTAGTTGAATAATCGTCGACAAAATCAATATGTACATATTTAACAGAAAAGCAAACAAACAGTACCACCCATACTTTATGAGACTTCTGTCCCCGACCCGTGCTATTGAGTACAAAAAAGGGACCGGCGTAATCAATACCGGTGTGGAAAAAAACACGAGAAGGCAACACACGAGGTAAAGGCAGGTCGCCCATCAGCTGGGTCATTGTCCGAGCCCTGTTCCTTGCGCAAGTCACACAATTCTTGATGACCTCTTTCACCAATCCTCTAGCCTTGACAACCCAAAATTTAGTTCTAAGCATATAGAGAGTGAGCTTGACGCCATAATGGAGAAGATTATGATGGAGTTGACGAATAATCAGTCTGGAAATTTCTCCTGGAGGTAGGATTGCAGGCAATGTACAAAGATTGTGAGGAAAGGTCAAACGGAGTCTCCCCCCTAAACGAAGCACTCCTTCGTCATCGAGAATAGGAGCTAGAGGAAGTAGGGAGGAAGAAGTGGGAATGGACTTGTTCTTGGCAAGAGCTTGGATTTCCTTCGAAAAGGCTTCTTGTTGGACAAACTTCACAACAAGATTTGAGGCTTCTTGGATCTGTTGATAGTCTATACCTGGACTGATGGATTTTCCGCGCATGCGGAGAATGGCATTCAAAACCGTGGCAACTACACGGAGCAGTTTTGACCAGGAAGAAAGTCTATCAGCAAGACTTTGAATCCAATGCTCAGAAGGTTTGGAAACTGAAATGTGGGAACTTAAGCGAAGTTCTTCTTGTAGGTTGGAATCTGGGAACACAGGTTTTGGCCAATGTTCGCAAGATTGAGATAGCCATTCAGGGCCATTCCACCAGAGTTTAGATCCAGCTAGCCGAGCAGCCTCAACCCCACGGGAAGCCAGATCGGCGGGATTTTGTGAGGTTGGAACATAGTTCCATTTAGCCTGAGGCAATGATGTCTGAATCTGTGAGACCCTGTTTGCGACGAAAACTTGCCATGTCGAGGGAGGTTTTTGAAGCCAACTGAGAACGATTAACGAATCTGTCCAACAGTAAATGGATCCAATGACTTTTTCGAAAACTGAGCAAAAACAGAAGATCAAATCAGTAAGTAGAGTTGCTCCACAAAGTTCGAGCCGTGGAATGCTTACAGTTTTTAGTGGTGTTACACGGGTCTTTGAGCCGAGTAAGGTTATGTGCGTGTATGCAGTAGTCCGTACACGTAGATAAACTACCGCACCATAGGCCTTAGAGGAAGCATCACTAAATCCATGCATTTCGATCAGGGTATTAGACTCGGATAAATATTGAGTCCATCTTGGAATGATGATTTTTTGAGAAGACTGATAAGAAAGTCTCAATCGATCCCATTCTTTCAAGATTGAAGGTGGCAAGGGATCATTCCACTCTAGCTTCAAAAGCCAGAGGCTTTGAAGAAGAATTTTTGCTTGGATCACGACAGGTGAAATCCAACCCATTGGGTCATAAACCTTAGCAATGGTAGAGAGTAATTGACATTTCGTCAAAATTGGCTTGGAGGATTCAATATGTACTGAATATTGGAAAGAATCTGTGGAAGGATTCCACTGGATGCCTAGGACAGGGCAGTTCTGAGATTCTTGGAAAGGAAGGTCAACAGCGACCTGATGAGGTTCTGTACATAGATCTTCAAGAAGTTCTGGTACATTGGATGCCCATTTTCGGAGTGTGAATTGGCCTGCATCAGCGATACGAATTATTTCGTCTCGGAGAGATCGAGTTTCTTGAATTGTCTCTCCCCCCATGAAGACATCATCAACGTAAATGTCTTCAGGAAAGTCAGGAGTGACTTCAGGAAAAGTGGAATGTTCGTCCAAAAAGAGTTGTCGAACTGCTCTGTTGGCTTGAAAGGGGGATGATCGTAGCCCGTAGGTAACAGTATTGAGTTCGTAAATCATGAGAGGGCGCTGAGGACAGTCCCGCCAAAGGATGCATTGGAATTTTCGGTCCTGTGGATCGATGAGAAATTGGCGAAACATCTTCTCAACGTCACTCTTCATTACATATTGATGCTGTCTCCAACGAGTTATGATTGCTACAATGTCGGTCTGAAGAGCTTGACCTGTGTGAAGACAATCATTGATCGAGATTTTATTAGAGGTCGTAGCTGCTCCATTGAAAACCACTCGCAATTTGGTTGTCTGGCTATCTTCCCTAACTACAGGAAAATGTGGAAGAAAATTCTGGCCACAGAAATGAGTTTCTAATGGTCCAATTTTGGTCATGTGACCGAGACGTTCATATTCAGTCATGAACCCGTCATATTTATTGAAAAGAGTGCAATCCTGAGAAAATTTATTCTCCAGTCTGCGGAAAGTTGATAGTGCGAGATTCTTGGAATGACCAATTTCAGGTCTGTCCTGAATGAAAGGTAATCTCAACTGATATCGTCCGTCAGGGCAACGTGTGTGAGTTTGGAGGAAATGATTCTCACACTCGTAATCAGATTGAGTAAGAGCCGAGATTTTGGGAACCTCCTCTAACTCCCAGAATTTTTTGAGAATTGAATCAGGAGTTTCTTCAAGGGAAACCTGATGAGCATGCACTGTAGGACTGGAGATAGAGGAAGATGGAAGAGGTCCTGTAAGTACCCACCCAAGGATAGAATTTTGAGCATACAAGGCTGAGGAATTGGCTTGTAAGAAACCATCACACAGTAATTGACCGTGCACATCAGCTCCAAGCAAAAGATCTATCCTTCCTTCATTTTGGAAAAATGGATCTGCAGATTGAAGGCCCCGCCATTCCAATGGGAGACCTGACAAACAAATCCTCGGTGGTCCATATGACGTAACGCGAGGAAGAACAAACGCGTGAACATCAATCCGACTACTATCAGAGTCGAAAGGTGTGCCACCCAATTCTACAGCCGAAATAGCTTCACCAGTTGTCGTACCATTAACACCCGATATAGTAGCCGCAGAATGAAATCTCTTTAAACGCAAAATCTGAGCCACGTGTTCAGAAAGGATACTGCACTCAGAGCACGGGTCGAGGATGGCGCGTGCTACAGTTGTTCGACCGGACGGGGCGACGAGACGAACTCTTGCAGTGGCGAGCAATATCTTTGGGCTTGACGTAACTCCGGAAGAGAAATGAACGTTGAAAGTGCTCATTGCCGTAGTGCCATTTGAGTTCCGTTCGTTGACCGTCGGATCCAAGTCACTGTGCAGAAGCGTATGGTGATTTTCGCTACATGTGAAGCATGTTTTGGTACTGTGGCAGCTCGATTGCTTTGTATGTCCTAGACAAATCGAACATAAATTAGTGTTTTGTACGAATTTTATTCTTTCAGAAATAGGAAGGGATTTGAATTGCTCACACCAATAAATCTGATGAGCATTTTTACAAAAAAGGCAGGATTTTTGTCTGGAATTGTTTTTCCATGTTTGAGAAAGACTATTTCTCTCTTTTTTGGATTTTGAATTTGAAGGTGTGGGGGAAGGAGATGTTTGGTGGGTATGTACAGTATTTTTTGCCGCATGGGACGATGGGTGTTGGCCATTTTTAACATCACTCCTCTTTCTACTCGAATTACTGGATGTGACACGAATACGTGTCTCCAAAAAACTCAAAATACCCTGATATGACGGTAAGTTATTGCCTTCACCCATCTTCATTTCCCATTGGTCTGGAGACGTTTTATCAAATTTAGACGTAATAAGATAAACAAACCAATCGTCCCAATTATTTACAGGACGCCCAAGCGATTGAAAGGTGTTGTATACTGAAAGAATGGTGTCTCGTAATCTTTTAAGATTAGTACAATAGTCGGATGTAATTGATTCAAACTCGAACATTGATTTAAATGACGTATTTACCAAATTAAGATTATTGTCATAGCGCTTTTTCAAATTTGACCAAATTCCATTGAATTCCAATTGATTCGCATTTGAAGCGACTAAAATTAGTGGTTCTCCACTCACACATGTTTGTAAATAATGCAATTTCTCGGAATCAGTGAGTTCATGGCGTTCAACGATAATTGATTCGAATAAATTTCTAAAATTGATCCATTTGTCATTTTCACCCTTAAAAGATGGCAACACAATATTCGGCAATTTGAAATGAGAATGTTGAGAACTATTCACACCGTTTAAAGACGCCTCTGAATCTTGACGTGAAACATTTGTGGGAAACGAAGCATACAAATATTCGATGATCGAATAATACTTAACTTCAATTTCATTGAAGGTTTCGGGGTTGTACAAATCTGGTGATTCCAAATCTGCAGGCTGCTTCCTCGTTATGAGATCGATGTGCAGTGCCCGAATCTTGTTGAATAAATCCTGGAATTCCTTTCGACGATCTTGAAGCAGCTCCTTGGATGGTGAATCGTATTTCCGGGTGCGTTCCTCCAACTTGTCGAATTCTCGCATGAGAAGCTCCTGCTCTGTGTGTATTTTGATGTAGTCCATCTTTTTCTGCTGGCGCGTTTTTGTCATCAGTCGCGACGAAACGTCAAATAGTGGTTGGAGCGATAGCCGTAGTACCACCGCGAGAAGGAGTGAGATCGAGCTAAGAGTCGCACAAAACGGAGCGAGAAAGTATGTGCCGTGACTTGGCCGAGCGGTGGCTCGCGAAGATCCGCACAAAAGGAACGGCCGATTAGTCGCAGCGGGAAGGGGAGCGCGAGGGAGACAGAGAGCTACGGTATTGCGGCCGACCCCACCCAGTGTGGGGTTGCTCGAGCTCTCTCGTTCTCATTGATGAAACCTCTGCCAACTCCTTTTGCCGAATGACGAGATAGGTCGTCAGCTTCGGGTGTTGTCGTGTGACTTCGACGGCACTCGGCGATGAAAACGAAAGTGATGTGCCTCGAAGAATGGCTGCCGATTTTTGTCTCGTGGCAACTTTTTTGATGTTTTTCAGGCGTGATATTTTCACTGGCATAGAGTCCGTTTTCACGGGTCTCGATTTTCGGAATCTCGAAGGACCATGTATGCGACCGACGAGAGCATGATCGGCAGAACACAAAGGGGAAAAATCGGAATGAGTGTGACACAAGAATTTCAGTCTTGGAACTCGCGATTTATTTTTCAAAACCAAATTCACAGAAATACACTGCGCGAAACAACAGTGGAAACGAAAATGCTTCTGTGATAAACACAGGGAAAAGTCTCTCACGAAGGTAACACAAAGTAATACTCGGGAAGAAACGTAGGAATCGAGACTAGCGAAAAACGTACGCTCGTCACGACGACTCAACCACGAAAAAAAAGCTCTATCTGTGTGCCACGTCACACAGCTGCGCCCGAAAGGTCGCAGCACCTTACGTTCCATTCTTTAACAGCAATTTTTTTAAAATGATATTATTCTGTGAAATCCCATGGTATTTAATTTTTTAAATAATTATTAACAACAAATTAAAAATAAAAAGGTTTTTGTAATTTTTATGGATTAAAAAATATATAACTCATACTGCTTCTCTTTGTCAAAAACATTCTTTGAAGAAATAACTTGCCTTCGATTAAAATAAATTCATTAAAACTCAAAACTTTTTGTTATTGTTTTTAAGCGAGTGCGCGCTCAGACTTGTCGCTCTTTGGTCGTTTGGATACTCTCACTGCTCATAGCTTGCTTTAAATTTTATTTTATAGAAATTTTATTCATCTTCACCTGTATCCTCGATTAGTCCGCTATCCCAGGCCCATTAAGCAACCCTTCCGCTTCTTCGTGTAGTTCGTTTTGCTCGATAAGCTGTTGTTTTCGCGCTAATCGTGTCTCTTTGGTGGAACTCTGGTTGCGAAGTTCTTGGCGCTTGAGTCGATCAGCATCCATATTTTTGGCATAACTTTTGCAAATTGGTCCAATTTCGAGATGCAAACGTTCCATATCCTTGAGAACCACGGTGAATCCTTCGCTGAAAATCCCAGCTGCTAGAAAGGCTGCTATTTCCACAATCTTTCGGCCACAATGAAGATGCTTTGGAGCGAGCCGCCACACATTTGCATTGAAGCTTTCATTTGCGTTTTGAGTATGTCCGCCTAAACATCTATTCAGCAAATCTTCTCTGGATAAGTCTTTGTAGATAGGCAGGATGTTCGCCGCAACATCTAAGTGAAGGGGTGGTGGATGTTCGTAGTTTTTGCCGCTCAGCTTCGCTACATTGTACTTGCACCATGAATCAGCACTTTTCGGATAGTTTTCGTGCTGAGGTTTTTCATTCGTTGAAGTCAGGTGATAAAAAGTTGCCATTATCTCCTTCTTCATCCCGCTCACTGAATCTATATTACGCCTGATGGCCAAGCCATAATATTTTGTTAGTTTTTTTATCAGGCCATCAGTCAGTTTTCCTTTTCCACCGAGCTTTTTCATTTTTTTCACGTTTCGAAGTCGGGTACCCATTCGTTTCTCTACATGGCCTACACATTCACTTTTTATTACTGTAAAATTATCCCCATATGGATTCGCGTCGAGAATGGCCTTGAAAGTTTATGAATCGCCGTCGCCAATATGATTACCTTACTTGACGCCATACTTTTTTTCGGACTCGGAAAACATTTCAACTACAGCATTCACTTCCATTTTCCCGACTGACCCGCTATGATTATTCGCACACTCTTCTTCGTCACTCTCCTGCCACTCTTGATAATGATCAGTACCTGCTTTCTTTTTCCAAAATGTACACGAACTACAATAACTACTTTTTACGACGAGCGCAATCACTTTACCGGTATAATACGCGATGAGAGTGGTCACGCCAAAAAGTGATGTAAAACCTCGCTTTTTCCAGCTTCCATCGCCTGAGACTTTCAGATTGTTCAGTTCTCTACCTCTTTTCTTGTTTTCTTCTTTTTTTTCTTCCACTGCTTTTGAACACAATAAATCGAACACAGATTTTGCACTTGAGAACATATGCGCGAAAATGTCATTATACATGGATTTACTGATTCCAGTCCTAATGTCCATCAGTCCACAAAATAAATTTAGTCCGTCATTAGCAACATCCAGTAATCTCAAAACAAACACGATGCGACGATTGATCTCAAAACCATTGTTTATAAATGGCCCTGAATTGATTTTGACTTGGCCACATTGACAGTTCAGGAGAATTTTAAATCCAAGTCCCCGAGAACACGATTCTTTGAAAGCAATATCACTTTTGCACTTTTTACAGATGAGCAAATCCGTGAGTACACTAAACACTGATAAAAACTGAATTATCCTGTAAGAATTTCCCGGTGATTCAGGCAAACCCTCAAAACTAGAATTCGAAAGTTTACGAGCACTCGCGCTTTGCTCCACATTTTCACTTAAATCACGAGAATATTGATTACCGTGGAATTTACGTTTCGGTTGCTTTCTGATTCGGCCAGTGCACACTTTATTTCTTTTTGGATAACCCGGCATTTTAAAAACGTTTGAGAAATAAAGCGAATATGAGCGACTTTGAACAACGCACACGAGGTACTAAGGTACAACTGACCCTTGAGTATCGTCCTGCTAAATATAAAAATCTATAAATAAAGTTATCGTCTTTGAAAAAAATTGATCAGTAGGTAACATCTTACCTTTCATTAAGATTATCTAGTACGATAAAAATTAGGAGAAAAAAGATGCGTTTCGGAAGCTAGGTGCGAGATTAGAGCGTTCTCCAGACTGGTGCCGGGCACCGCGGCGCGCAGTAATAACGCACAAGATAAGCGTGGCTCTGTAGCACAATAGAAATTCGGAATCACCATAAAAACTTCGAAAAGTTATTCTAGACACTTCAAACTAGCATTTAAGCAAAAAAAAATCGATTTTTTCGACCCTGTACACCAGACTCCCTCCTTAACAATAACTGAAATAAAGCGGGAAAAAATGAAAACGAACGGTTAGGCACACACACTTACGCAGTGTTCAAATCCACTGTGAATCCAATGTAGCCAACATTTCACAAGGTAAACCTATACAAGGACAAGGTATGTTTCAGCGTTCCCAACAATCCTAATTCGTTGTGGTATATCACTACTAAAAATGGACAAGCTTATTTTTTTTGCTAGAAAGAGAACGACAATCGATATTTAGGAACACTGGTATGTCGATGTGTACAACGTACAAAGTTGCGCACGCATGCAAATTCGTGCTGATTGGTGCGAATTAGCTTATATCGAATAGGTCGATATTTTGATCGATATTGAACTTCAATAATCAACTATCAATAATTTTGCGAATCAAAAATCATGAAATCTCGGTTGACGCCCTCTCATGTATTTCACACGGCAATTTATTTTTCTTCATAGTTCTTCTGCAATTTTACTGTATGCTTGATTTCATTGTTTTGCTGATTTTAAGAATAGGCTCCTAAAACACATCTGTGGCTTCCAGCCATCACCGAAAAAGTCACACATGCCATAGCGTTCAGAATTTTATCAGAATATCATGTAAACTGAACCTTATGGCATAAGTGACTTTCTCGATTATGGTGCGAAGCCACAGACATGTCTTCACTCAGTTAATAATTCTCAAAGTTCAAAAATAAGTTTTTCGTTGAAGCGGACAATCGACTAGGCGTAACAAACGAAAACAATTAAATTCACGTAGTAATTGACAAGTTTATCGTAAAAAACGCAGTAAAAAACAAAGCCAACGTGCCAAATGACTGTTTCGAAACAACGAACGTTACTGATCGTTACAGTTAAACCGAGTTGTTCCAGTTGTACCACCATAATCTAATCTAACCCAACCTAAGCACTGATACTCGTCATATATATTGTGTATTCCACTAGCGGCACGAGCGGCCATGTTTGTTTGGAAGTTTTATAGTAAATGAAAATACTACGGAGTATGAAACCTATAGAAGGAGGCCCGACTTCATATGTCGCCGCTAACAGTAGTGTATGCAAGGATTTGGCTGCCCGAATCCCCACTCTACAGCCTTTATTTTTTTTTTTCTGTACTCCGCGAACCAACTGATTTTACTAGAAGTGTATCGTTCGCGCAGTACAGAAAAAAAATTGGTGGGGATTCGCGCCACCAAATCCTTACATATTTTTGTTCCAATAGTCGGGTCTCCTTCTATTCGCGATTCATCGAATAATGGTTTTCATACCTTTGTTTTCCTATTTTCAACTAAAAACACCCATTTTCAAAGAAATCGCGTTGTTGAAAACGCGTTTTTTAACCGCAGCCGCTACAACCCAGTGTACCAGTGATTCCCCTACTTCACTTAATATGTGAGCTCACAATGAGCTCACTGTGAGTTCAAATGTGAGCTCACCATGAGCTCACTGTGAGATCCATATTAAATTCATCATACGAGCTCACCGTGAATATTTGGTGTTGCGTTATGGTGCTTTTATTGATAAAATAATAATAATCATGATAAATTAACGTTACTGATGGTATTATATTCATTTTATCATACGTCCTTGACGATCAAGTGAAATTTTCTTTTTATGGTGTTCTTTTATTTCATTTATTCTGAATTCGAGACTCAATCCTATTTGGTTGTAGTTTTTCTGAATTTTTTCGATGAAGTACTCCCAATACATTGGGGGAAACCAGTTTTCCAATCCGACATGGTCCCTCAAATCGCTCAGCTAATTTGGCTGTGAAATACTCGACAGCAGATGACTGCACCCTATTCCGAATCAAAACGAGCTGCCCGATCTCAAACTTCCGCGTTCTATGACGAAGATTATAGTACTCACTTTGACCTACGGTTGCATCGTTCAGATTAAGCACAATGACCCGTCTCAACTGCTTCAGCTTCTCCATACGCTGTTTCCATGGTTCCACGTCATTCCCAATTTTCAATTCAGAATCCCCTTCAACCCTATTACGCATGCGAAATTCCGCATCAGGCTCCCTTTCAAGATTCAGAAAAGCGGGAGTTGTACGTAAGGAAGAGTGAAATGCCGTATTATAAGCAAAACAAAATTCCGGCAAATGAATATCTCACTCTCGATGATTGTCCTGTATGAAACAGACAGTCATCGTTTTCATGACCCTATTGACTCTTTCCACTGGACTCGCTTGTAGATGATAGACGGGAGTACACAACCTAATCCCATGCATCGTAGCCAAATTTTTCATCGAGGTATTTACAAATTCCGTGCCATTGTCGGTAAGAATCTTCCTAGGAGTATTCCATCGATTTATCACTAAGTCCTTAAATGCCTCTGCAATTCCTTTGCCATTGGCCTGGCGTAAGGGCTTACATTCGATCCATTTGGTGAAAAGGTCCTGGATCACCAGTAGATATGCGAAACCCGTCTTACTTCGAGGTAACGGCCCCATAATATCAGCAGCCACGATTGCCCATGGCTCTGTAATCTGTCGCCGTCGCATAGGCCCGACAGGTACAGCATTCTCAACCTTCGACTTCTGGCAGATCACACAAAGCTTAATAAATTTAGCAACATCGCGAAAAATCCCTGGCCAATAATACAATTTCGAAATACGATGACAAGTCTTCTCTAATCCCAGATGCGCGGCCTGAGGAAGGGCATGATTCTCCTGAATCAATTCCTGCCGAAATTTCAATGGTACAACCAGCTTCCAAGGGTCAAGGTCAGGAATCAGTTTGTCCGTTACTGAGGCCGGGACATGGTAGTACAATTTTCCACTTTCAATTCTCCAGTCGGGGTTCTCGTCGGGTCGAGAATCAATAGCGAGATAACGCCTATTAAACCAACTGTCGTTATGATCAGAAAAATCACGATTCTCCTCAATAATTGAATTCATAGCATGCTCGATCCCTTCACCATCATAGTGCTGTGTGGAGTGAGACAAAACCTTCGCCGAATTCCGAGTCTGGCCTCTGCGACTTGCGATTCTAAAGTCAAAACTCTGTAACTCAATAATCCATCGCGCCAAGCGGCCTGTGGGAGCCTTCAAACAAAAAAGCAAACGAAGTCCACTGTTGTCAGTAAATACAGTAAATGACTGAGAGTTCAAGTAAGGCCGAAGCTTTTTAACAGCCCAAAGTACTGCGAGACACTCTTTCTACGTGTGAGAATACTGTGTGAGAATACTGTGTGAGAATAGTACAGTAACCCAAATATCCTTCGTATTTTCCTGAGTCAAAAAGTCCTTTGCCACTTTTCACGAAATTCAAAATCAAAAAAGATATTTGGGTCACAATTTTCAACCAATCTGATTTCTTAGAATAAATATAAGATCTATAGATCCAAGCCTCGAAAATCTTCTTTGATTTTGAGTTTTGTGAGACGTGGCAAATAACTTTTTGACTCACAAGAAAATGAAGAAAATTCGGGTAAAGTTTGGTTCGTGAATTCGACCCTCACTAGTCAATCATGTATTGTGTAGATAAATTTTAGGCTTGAATAACTTTTTCAGTTTCAAGTTTTTTAAAAAGCGGTAAAGTCTTTTTCTACTCGAAATTGAATATGGAATCCATGATTTCATTTTTTACATGAGAATTTGGGTCAGAAACATGAAGTTCGATATATGTTTTGTTTCGGGTTTTCCTTTGTAGTTATTCTTTTGTTTTAATAAAGAAATGACAGGACTTTTGAGAATAAAAATAAGGAGAGACGTTTTCTGCAATTTTATTTCTATCATGGTCGTGCGGTTGTTTTGAAGCCAAAAACCTTCCAACAAAAATTCGGCCGAAATATAAGTATTATACCAACAACTGATTATTTGATTTCCAAAAGCAAGCGACGGCCCGCTTCGAATATTACTTCATAACGGCCTTGCAAATTGATTATGATAATTTTTACGTGACGAGAATGTATTTTTAATTATTTTCCACTAAGATAACGCAAAAAACTAAGTATGTTATATGTTATATGAATAAAACACTCGACAGTATCCAATACTTTTTTGGTATAATAGCAACTTGTCTGTTATTATTGGTTTAAATTACTTTTTCAATTTAATGTACAAGCCTAGTAAATTGTGATATACTGAAAAACTTTAATGCTTTGAAAAGTAATTCTTTCGGGTAGACTAAACAATGTGCTTTACACTCGACGCTCACAAAGTAGTCCGGCTCGGGTCTTGTGACGCGCTTTGTGAACGATTGTTTAGGGCCGAGAGAACGCTCGAATCCATTAATCACTGCCTGGCTCTCAGGTTCGTATTGTCCTCGCGTTCTTAACTCCAGAGGCTCAAAAGAGACTGGACATTTTCTAAAAGTGTTGCCATCTCGAGCCGTCCCTGATTTTTCGACTTGAGCGAGCAAAACCATTGATCAATATGTCAAAAACCTGCTCTCGTCTTCCGAGGACGCATTTATTCCGATGCACTTAGTGGGGAATCACGTTGTGCGCGCCGAGTGTATTTTGTTTGCTTGCGCTTAATACAGTCTTGTCTTACAAATAGCATTTTTGAAACTAAACCATACTTTTTACTTCAGATGCAAACTACATGTACCCTTTTGACTGGGATCCTTATAAGAACCATGTAATGATCTGAATTTCCTCATACAATATTTGAATTCTCATACATGAGAATCATAAACAAGATTATATAACGCCACCTTTCAAAACGTTATCAAGAAATTATTAAAAAATTTTTCTATGTTTTTTTGAGAAAGCCTAAGAATCCTTTGAATATTTTTATTGCATTGCCTTAAAAGGATTCAATATTGACGTACGACCGTGATAAGATTCGCAATTAGAAGGCTAATCATATTTTTCGACTATCTATTGCACTCCGAACGCGCTTAGAGTATATCATTAGTAGTTTAGTGAATGCCAAAACTCGCTATACAATATTCTATTTAAAATTTGTTGCATAATTCACGTTGACAGTTACAATTTTCAGCAAATAGTAAAGTCACAATTTTAATAGTTCCCGCGACATGCATGCATACATAAAGAAAATGTATTTCTTTTGACGGAAAATATGTTTATATCCGAACTTGAGTAAATTCTTCTTAATTAAAAGAAAATAATAAATGAAAATATTGAGTAGATGGTCCATGCAGGCGATTGATAAAAAAGCGTGGAACAATTTGTTTTCTTCAGAAAACTTTCGAAGAGAACGAAGTTGCTTTCATTTCGAAAGATTCTTATATTTTTAAAGAATATCCAAGCTGTTCTAAAAGCTACCATTATTCTGCTCTAATTTTCGTAAAAAAATTGCCTGGAACATCTACAACGATTCCGGCAAATAGAAGCGCAGAGCAAATGAACAAAAAACATCCAAATAAGAATAATCGGAAATTTTTTGGATTGTCACTTAGGGTTTATTCTCTGATTTCCTGTCTATAACTGATAGCTTTTAAGCTATCAATCCCAACTGAAAGTATCTGGAAGTATTCATGTATGATTTTCTCGACATTGCTTGCAACCAGCACGTATCACAGTGGAAAATAATAAAAATAACATTCTCGTCAAGAAAAAACGATCATCATTAATTTGCAAGGCCGTTATAAAGCAGTATTCGAAGCGGGCCGTCGCTTGCCATCAAATAATCAGTTGTTGGTATAATGCTAATATTTCGGTCAACCCTTTGTTGGAAGGTTTTTTTTTTTTTTTTTTTTTTTTTTTTTTTTGAATAGAAAATAATGTTACAAATACAGATCGACGTGACGCTGTGGATATCACAGCTTTCGTTTGTGTAATGTTTATTTGAAAATCGGCGAATTGTTAGATATCACAACTTTCATATGTGTGATTTAGAATGAAAGTTTTCTAAAAGAATCAACAAACGGTTTCTTGAAGGAAAAAATAGATATATTTGCACATAAAAGCGGTGGCCCGCCTTTGCATTGGCAAGGTGTGTGGTGAGTGTAGGAAGGTGGCGGGGGATATCACTTCTTTCGCTTTGTCTATTCAGGAGAATCATTTTGTTAGTTTAAAATGCAAAAAGCAGATTGCTATTCGTATGTTATGCGTAAGCTTGATCGATAGATATCACAAAGAACCGTCTAACCTATACTTCAATTTTTCCATCAATTTATTCACTTTTGCTTCTCGAAGAAAAGTATATATTACACAAGTTCCTTGCAGGAACGAGCATTATCTGTCCTTTTTTTCTGATGCTAACAGATCAAAATACGAAGAGACGAGAGGACTCATTCCTGCGAGGAACTAGTGTACTTATGTTTCTTGAACACTGCCAGGCCATTGTTCTTGATGTGTGCTTGAATTGTTTAATCTCTACTAGAGAGTTTATTACGTTTCTCTGTAACTCGCATAAGATACAATTTGATGGTAATTTTTTGAATTATTCTAGAAAAATGGATTTTTGTAAAATGAATTTTTGCATGATAATGTTAAACCAACGAATTTAAATGTATATTATTATAAAATAAATACATTACACATAGATGAAACATTTTTAAATAGCTCTAAAGAAAAAAATTATAATTCTACGATAGCAAAAATAAAGGATTATCAGCTTGTTCATTTTGTCTTTGAATGTGAGGTACACTCAGAAAAAAAACGAGTTCTCTCAACTTGGCGCCGAGTTGACTCAACTCGGCCTTTCACTTTCCTCTTGACGAAATTGCGCACCGAGTTGAGGGAAATATTCTCACTGAGTTGGTTTCGGACCGAGTTGGTTCAACCCAGTCGCCGGCTTGAGGGAACTCGGGACCAGTTTTTCTCTCGAAACAAGGCGAGTCAAGCTCTGACTTTTGGAGCCCTCGCATTCTGCATCTCGGGAAGCATGAGAATCCCTGCCTATACTCATGCTCAGTACATACATAATATATGGCACTATATTATAGTGCCTATTATCAGCGCAATTTTTATTACCTTGATTCATTAACGCAGAAAATTTGAACAGCTAAGTGATAGTACAAGGGAATGAGATAAACACACACCCCCCCCCCCCCCCCAAGTCACGCCACACTCAGTTTTTCACTCAGCATTGGGAGAATTATTATATTTTTAGGTTTTGTCTAATGAAAAACACCTTTTGCTTTGAACAGTTTACTTTTCACAACGTAATTAACAAATAATTAAAGCTTTTTTTGGTGCAGATCCCAATTATTCCGACTATATTCTAGCAGTTTCGGAAAAACCATGAAAAACCAGTGATTCGTATTTTACTGTTTTTCCGGGAAACCGAACTGAAATTCGAAAAATTGAGCAGGAAAAAGTAAGTAAAAGGAAATCTAAATCTTTGAAAATTCTTGAATTCTTTGGATTTTGGAATTTTTTCCTATGTTCACGACTTTTGCTTTTCCATAATTTTTCAGTATTTATTGATTCTTTTTAACATATCGAAATTTTGAAAATCAGTAGAATTTCCGACATTCCTTTGTTTTCCATACATCCAAAAAGACGTAACGAATTGTTTGCATCTTTTTTGAAATTCTTAAATGTTTCTTTCTCATTTAAGTACTTTGCAATTTCAAAACTTTTATTATTTTCAATTTATGAATATCCTTTGTTAACTTTGAAGTTTGAAAAATTTTCCATGGATACTTTAATTCTACTCCTCCGTATTGATTTTCAATCACTTTTTCGAATCTTAAACTTTTTAAAATAATTTTTTGACATGATAAAAAATCTCACACAGGTTTGAAAAGTCTGAAAATTGAAAAAAATTTCAAAATTTACAGATGATCTGAAAATTCTACCATTCAATATACATATATACAAATAACGCTCTAGACTTGACTTAAAATTTAGTTGACTTAATCATAGTATATTACATATGTCGAGTCATCATTCGCGACTTTTTGTCTATTTATTAGACTGCAATCAATCATACTTTCGACAGGCAGTAATTTCCAAGCATTCGAACACTCCACTTTATATGCATGAAAATTAATATTGAATTCTAAAACATCCCATGATCTTACAATCGAAAACAGATTGCCATTCGACAGGGAAAATAAATGAATTATTTCATCAAGCGTGGCAAGCTCGGAACAACATTTCCCGTTCGAATTGTCAATGAGGAACAGTTCATTCTTGTACTTACGCGATTCCACTTTGATCCATTTATGTGTCACCACTTCTTCCGTGCTCACAAAGTTAATCAAATGTTGAAAATTTTCAAAATGCATGTGACTCGAAACGCACGTCTTTTTTCCTGGACCATATTCGATTTGTATTCTTGTGAGGAGTTCAGTGCTTTTAAAACGATAAGCCAAATGCAGTTGATGCTTCTCGGCAAGAGAAAAAGGAAGGTTTTTTTTATTTTTATTTTTGTTTGCGTACGATATGAATGGCTGGTGTTTTCATTCATAACGAAAACACCAGTACAGTCGTGGTGGACCCGCAAGTTCAATTAGTTCAATGTAATGTCGGAAATAATGGTGTTTCGGAGTTTCATCTTTATTTGGAAAAAGAGCGTGTCTCTGTGAGAAGTATTTTTGAATGAGACGACTGTAATAATCAAATCGACTTTTGTACAGAGTTTTGCTGTGTACAACATCTAGAACTTTACGCTGAGTAAGAAAGAGTTTCCACACTTCTGAACCTTGCAAATTCAAATCACCAAATATAAATGTAAAATAGTTAATGAATGTCTTCATTTGGGGAGCGTAAAAAATGATGCACTTGTTTTGAATGTGCATGGTCGAAATCACAGGAGGTTTGTTGTTGCTGTCTACGTCATAGCTGAAGTTTTTCACCTTCGTATTTACCGCGCTTAAGGTCATGTTCCGCATCTTCATTATACTGATCAAAATCAATGCCATATCCTTCGGAAGAAAGCCCAAGTACACGTCATGCATGAAGTCACAAGATAAATTTTTGACCGCTTTGAAACTTAATAATACATCGAAAACACATCGCTGGTTGATTCCCGTTTCGGATGTACAAATGTTATGTATTGTAACAACTCAGGTGTCTTAGAAAATCCAAGACTCACAAAAATGCGAGGGTGTCATTAATGAGAGCAACCAATTGTAATCATCAAAGTAGAATTTATTTTGTCACGTTTTACACGTTGTTTGAAATCGAAAATTGGCGAGTTTCGTACAGAATTAAGAATACTAAACCTCGTCCGATGACAATATAAAATATATCTTGATGTTGTCGTTTCCTTAAACTGGCAATAAAGTCCTACGTATTTTCCGTGTCCTCCCCACTAAGATGATGAAGTTCCTCAAGTCTTTATTTTACGCCGTTCTCCGAGGCGCGTGTTCAGGGCCGAAGTCGAATACACTGAACAGAAAATCAAAAACCGCCCGAACTACTGACTAACAGAACTCGACTACTGGCTGTCACTGGACTACTCCTGACTACCCGTTTAACAACCAACTAACCACACTAACAACCGAGAGCGAGCCCGCCTGAGCCCCCGCTATGAAAAACTCCGGGTTTATATACCCAAAGATTTTAGGTGGGAGGCAAGAAGTATTCAATTTACAGAAAGATATTGCTATCGTGAATCGTGGAAATCCCCAAAAACAAAATAATTACCTTTCATTGTTAGAGGAAAGAATTATTCATGTTCTGCCATTTGGCCGATACAATCTTTTGTTCGTTTCCGGATCATGTGAACTTGTCATTATTGAAATGACAGATATAAAAAAAAATAGGATATTTCGAAATCCGAGTAATCAGTTATCTTCTGGGAGTTTCCACTCTTTTCAAAAAACAAGTAAATGGTTCTTGATGAGGCTCTGAAAAATTACAAAAAAAAATGATGTTCGGAGGAAATTGAAAAGGAATGAGAAACAAATGCTTCTCGATTTGTGCTATTGTTCGAACAAAAAAAAATAGATTTCAAGCTAGCTATTTTACTTCGTTATATAGCAAAAACAGATAACAGAAATGTTCACTTAATAATTTCGAAGAAAAGAAAATGAATCAGGAATCCCAAATTATCGGATCGTCATAACCATTTCTGATGACAAAAAAAAAAGACAAATGCGTTCTGAATGTGTTTTTGCCAGAAATGAAAGAGTTCGAAAAATACTGTAATAATATATATATTGTATAAAATGCAATATATAACACAAAGTTTCACCATATCTGTTTCGTAGTTTTCGGGATTTCGAAGCAATGTTTTGTCGAGATCGACACCTTCGCGGATAGAATTGAGCGATACCTTGCAAATTCGACAAGGGGAATTCGCAGTAAACCCTTCAACCATCCCAAGAAGAGAATGGATCCCTAAATTGTCACTCAATAATAGCCCTAGTGCAAAATGAATTGTGACACAGAATCTTCCGTCAATTGATAACGTCAAACCTTCTTCCTCCAACGACGACAACTCGTTAGTAAACATTCCAAAAATTTTCTGATTGCCATATTCTTCCCTTGCTTTCGATTTGAATAAAGAAACCAGAAAAATGTTATTTAAACGCGTCAAAAAGTCGAGTGGAAATACCGGAACAGAAACGTACAAAGCACCCAATTTACCTTGTGACTGACAAGGCCCTAAAGTATTTCCAGCTGTAAAATCGTCAAAGTATCCAAAAAGTGGGACAACATACTTGTTTGGGAATCGCATTTTGATGTCCTGCCATATTGAACCTTGGCAAAAGTGATTAACAACGTTTGAATCATGCAAGTCCACCTTATCTAGAAAGTTTTTCGTAACTGCAAAATGATTTCCAGTCTCCAAAAATTTTTTTAGCACAGATCGGATTGAAATGTATTGACCGACAGCTGGCTTAATTAGATTTCCGTCAAAATCGTGAATTTCAATATCCTGAGGGTGAATATAGGAATCCGTTTCCGCTATGATTTCTTTACGGCGGTAATGTGTTTTTACTGAGTTAAAACAATCAGCAAAGTTGCGCAAAATTTCTTCTAGTCTTCTCGATGGATTTTTATCAAGATCTGCAGAGAGATCAAGTACGACATTTTTGAGGGAATCTACGACGCCATTTTTGAGAAAATTGTCAAATAGCTCGATAATCATCTGTATTTTGGAATTTTCTAGCGTCATGGAACGATTCAATGTAGAGACAATTTGTTTCACTGACGTGGACAATTTATTGTAGAATATTTCTTCATTCTGAAAAGAAGTTGAGGGCGAAGCGGAACCACCACATTTTACATTTTTCAAAGATTCTTCCGTGCAAAAACGTTTGAGACGATTAGGAGAATCGTAAGAGTTCTGAGAATTCGCGTGGTTTCGAGCCTCATTATATTCAGCAACATGGTGAGATGTCAACGTGACTTTTCCGCAAGTCATTGAATGCTGAATATATTATTGCCTCCCGCTGAAATTTTTCCCGCATTTTTTGCTCCCACACGTGTATATACTTGTTCGAATATATTTGTGTTCGTGTGTGTAATGATCAATTATTAGGGGAATATTGTTAAAAGAACGATGACACACTGTGCAATTGAACATTTTGATTTTTTTTGTGATTTGAACATTTGTAATCAGTTATTACATCAATTGAGTAGCCACATAATACTATTGATAAGGAGAGAAAATGCTGGTCGCTGCACAATCAATTACATTTTTCACGCAAGTCATGTTCTGCTCGAGTAATTATTGACATTCGTGCATCGACTTGACGCTTAATATTAAAAACGTTCCGCTGGATGAAAAGGAGTAGATGTTTTGATTCGGGAGGGTATTTCAAATTGGTTTTCAGGTGAAATTGTACAAGGAAAGAAAGAGCATCGCAAACAGAATCAAAACGCCACTTGCAATCAGAAAGTGATACATAAATCTTTTCGGGGTTGTAAGACTGCGGTTCTTGACAAATAGCCACAATGCAAGGGAAAGAGTTTTTTTCACCAATTTCCAAAAAGTGGTCCGATCTTTTTTGTAGCTCAATTTCCGCGTCTTCATTCGATTTTGAAAGAATAATGATACTTTTTTGAGTCCGAAAAATCGCAGGTTTCACAGTCCCTTTATCAGTTTTGACAATCAATTTGGAGGTCAACAAAAAAGACAATAAAAAAATTCTCACGAGGTCGATATCTGCGCTCGATTTGGTTGCCTTGATTTTTTCGTAAAGTGAAGCCAACGATTTGCCACTTTTTTGATTAAAAGACGTTTTTCTGAGGTCGTACAACTCGTCACAAATTTTCTCCCAGTTGATTTCCATCAGCAGCTCTTGGTTGGGGAACGCTTTGTTGAAGTCTAGTGAAATCTGTGAACATGGGACAATAAAATATCTCAATTATCATGCTGTTAATATAAACTCCTTGAATTCCTCCTGAAAATCCTTTAAAAATCAAATAGTTTGTTTTGCACTGAGAGGCAAATGTTGGACTTTATACGATATAACTTGGATTTACACGAGTAAAAGTTAAACTTTTGCTGCTTGGTGCAAACGATATTTTCAGAAGTGTATCTATTGAGCGTAATTCTTACCTGGAGAAGTCCTAAAGTTTATTGATAGTAGTTGAACTATGGGGATACAACGCCCCCCACTCCTCCATTCATCACGTGACCTTCCCCCACCCCGCGGCCACGCCCCTCCCCCACCCCTCATCGGAAAGCTAGGGCGTCGGTAAGTAGTAATCCAATATGGCGACGGTCGGTAAAACAGGGGATAATCACCCCGTTATTCAATTCACTTGATTTTTTTTTTGTTTTTTATTTATTTATTTATTTTTTTTTTTTGGTGGTTTGCTTTTTTTTTACATTTTTTATTGGTTTATATATACTTTTTTTTCATTTTATTCGTTTTCCATTGATACAATTTATGATACAATATTTACAATACATTTATTTCATTAAAGTAAACTCGCAGGCGTTGAATTTTTCTCCGAGAAGACGAAAATGCACTGAATTCGCTGACTTGATGCTGGTCTCAATTTTTTGTAGTTCCTTCGGATCTTTCCTCAGAGTTTCGCAGATTCTTTCTGGTAGAAACACCTCAAACTTGTCGTCCAGGGCAATGATGAATTTAGTTCCAAATTTCGTGTCAACAGAGCGAATTCCAGTCACAGGAGAGCTGTTGTTAACTTCCAACTCGACAACCCTCCGCTTTGGGAGAAAATTTTCTCCACGGGCAACTTGGTTAAGCTTTGCAAAGTCCATGTTGTTCGTTTGAAATTCGTCTTTAGAATGACGCTCCAGCGTTCAAGCGCGGACTCTAAGGAGTTTATGACCTTGAATTTACTGCGCAGGCGCGATTACGTCATATCGACAAGTTCAAACACGTTACCGGAAACGATTGCGTCATCATCTATAAATAGAATATTCGACCTAGGGACGCTACAATTTCTAGAACTTTCGAAAATATGTTGGAATATTCGACCTTGAAAATATATTACGCAGTTACGTAAGCGATGACGTCATGATTCGACCTTGAACAATCTATTACGCAATTAGCGTATACACGTGCGATGATGTCATAACGACAAGTCTCAACTCGCTTGACCTTGAAAATCTATTACGCAGTTAGCTTCAACACGTACGATGACGTCATCACGACAGGCTTCAACACGCTGCCGGAAGTGATAATATACCTAAGTAATGACTAACTGCGTAGAAGTAATTTGATACTTTTAACTATGTAGACTAAACAATTCTCGACAACTCGTCGATTCTCAGTAACGATGCCGTTATATGTCAACAATTCTCGACAGGTTTCAACACGTTGCCGGAAGCGATAACATTCCTAAGCGATGACTCATAAATTCAAACTGCGTAGAAGTAATTTGATACTTTTAATCATGTAAATAATTCTTGATAAACATGTATATTCTAATAATAAAGTCACCATGGAACTTTCTTTAAAGGTTACAGTCTACAATAAACAATGTGTTTTTTTTTTTTTTTTTTTTTTTTTTGTTTGCAAGGGGTCCCAACCCCGCCCCTTGCTGTGAGGCTCAACCACAAGAGTAGCCCCTCCATTTTTATTTCCAACAAGATTAAAATTTTTCCGTCTTACACTTATTACAATCTTTTATCATCGGAGGCGTACCAACACAATCATCAGACATTGAATTCCAATGTTCATCACACGGTCTACGAGCAAGGAATTCTTTATTTTTTTGCATATGCACAGGCAACTTTTCCCAAGCTTGAGCGATACATTTTTCCCGGAAGTAAAGTAAAAATTCTCGTGGAAGCGCAGCAATATCCTCAGAATCCAACTTGTGCAGCCAATGAGCGTATGAGAGTAGGGTGAAAGATCTCTTCATTGATGGTGTATCGCCAAATTTTTCCATTAATCACATCCTGAGGCGACGGACGTTTTCCGTGGCACAGTGATGATCGTAGACAGGTCGATGAAAATTGTTGTAAGGGCATGCAGAGACGCGCAAATTCTCCAGGGACGGGCATCCCATATCCATCAAATCGATGATGACCGTATTTGTGTACTGCTTCAGCAAACGCTTTTTTCCCAATCCTTTCACGAATATAAAACTGGCATTCTCGAGTTGACTCTTGAGCTCTTGATCTAACCGTTCGTAGAGCACATCTCCAGAGTTCCAAGGCACACCATGATAGTTTCGTGTTGGCCACAAATTAGCAGCCTTAACTTTTGGTGGCAAACCATCCCAAGCACATGGTGACTTGAATAATGTCGTGACAGCATCAACGTCGTAGGGTTCGAGCCTAAATACCGCCAGCTCCTTGACGACAAAGGTTCGTTGCACGGAAAATCCTTGGACATCTACGATGTACTTCATCTTGATAGACTGACGCTCTCTAGCATATCCTCTCCTTTTATATCCACAACTACTACCAACAGCAGCACCAACACATTAATTCTTCAATTTCTCATACTTGACACTAGGCTTTTTCTCATCCTTCTCTTTCTTATCCGACACAGACTTATACTTGTCAGATAATTTATCTTCATTTAAAAGACAACGACGTTCATCCTTTGACCTATCAATCGTGACTGAGTAAAGTAGAGTAATTATCTATATTTATATACTTGATTATACATGTAAAGATAATCTAAAACGTCTCATATATAACCTTCTTATGTAATAGATTATCAAAATTCATTCATTCATTATTAGTATATCGATCGAGAACCACAGAGTTCTCGCGAGTACATACAACGCATGCGTAGTAGTTACAATCAAACGTTTCACAGTTTCTTGACAATGCCGCTGATTGTTTGATATTCGATAACGCGATCGTGCATAATGAGACAATAAGCCGCAGTTTGAGCTGGAATATTCGCAGCCGATTGAAACTCTAAACGAACATCGACTGACCCCGTAATGAGAGACTCGTTTCTTTTAGCACAATCAATGACAACGAGAGGCGCTAGATCCTTGAATTGTCCTTTTATTAACAATGGGGCGTTTTTCCTACCGTAATAGGATGATTGAAAGTTTGAAAACATTTTATACAACGCTGCAAATTGATTACGATCGAAATTGACATTCAGACTCGTGTAAGGATAACATTGCGAGTTGAGATAGAGCTTGATGTCACGCAAAGTGCAAGTATCGAAGCCACTCATGTTCGCTCCGCCAGCATTTTTCCGCCCTGTTTGAAATCCTACAATGACATATCTCGGTTTTTCCAGTTGAGTCGTAGTTTTCACGCTCCACACATGCTTGGTGGTTGTAGGCAGCAGAGGATATTCGTAAAGTTCCCAGCTCCTGAAGCTTATAGCGATGGTAGGATCGCGAGCGATGTAATCTAACATTCGAATCTTTTCAACGTCCGACACCTTGACGTATGGGATCATCCATTCGATTTTGTCGAGGGTAATTTTAAACTCCTCGGGAACTGCAGGAGCTACAACCGCAGTCTGCATGATGGCGTTGACATCTGTGTTGGCTCGGAGAATGATGAGCTCATGTTTAGCATTGACGATGATTCGTTGATAGTCCTCGGCGAAGCCGAGGATAAATTGCAGTGGGATGGAAATATCGAGATATACATGATTGTCAACCAATGATCTTGCATTGTCAAGAATCCATCCAGCATTTTCCATCAAGTCCTTTTGATCCGGGTTTTGCGAGATGTAGGCTTTCATTGCAGTTGTTAGGCCAACATGTTTCACCCTTTCAATCTCCACGGTGTTGAGCTCGTAACGAATTTCTTCAAACATGTGGGCTATCCCATTGTTGATTATAGATGTATGAGTGACATTAGCTCCGTCAACTCTCGTTAAACGTCCTTGTATGTGTAATGAACTCTTGCTTGGCAACATGTACGAATCCTGGTTCTGTACACTGATGCGAATTTCATCGTTGTTGTTGTACGTCGACGACGCGTACGGTTGATGCGCGTGCACCTCCTACTGCGCTATCGACTCGTCGAAGACGATCTTTTTCTCGATAGATAACATGGTATCAGACAGATGAAGCAGCAGCAAATTTTACTCTTAAACCGAGACTTTTCAGGAACTGTGCGTTCTGCGGTGTGAGCACTTTGAAATTTTTGTGCCGACTGATGACTCTTGGACATGTTGCGGAACTTTTATACTCTCAGTAGACGATTCCCATTATTCTCCCTTTACATGTAATCTGATGGTGATGATTTCTCCTCGAAAATTCACCAATTGTCCGTCTTGATCCAGAATGCGGAGCTGCAGGTGATGTATTTCCTGCACGGTGATTGGATGGTAAATGACATGTGCAGGTATTTCAATGATCTTATATCCTGGAGGTACCGCGGGAAAGAACTCGTGAATGGTATGCACGCGCCGCTCGTTGATGTACGCTCCTGTAGTGATATTACATTCGACGCGCAAGGCATTCACAGCGAGTATTCTCACAGGTGATTGCGACTCGTGTACAACGTCAGCCTTGAGAATAAGTGGATTGAAGCCCAAAAGTTTTCCGATAGAATCTTTTGGTTTAAAATCGATGGTTCGATTACATTTGATTTCACTGCGTAGCGTGCTACTGTTGGCTTGCAGATGAAGCTCGATATCCGGAGGCAACACTTTCTTCAAGTAACGCTCGATGCTGTCCAACTCGTAGCTACCCGGAGGTAAAATATACACTCTACCGTCAACGTAAAACTTATTACTATCATCGTCAATGTTGGGGATCGAATTGAAGGTCAACAGGTCGACCAAGCCCAATGAATACTTTTTCCGCGACGATAGTTCAATAGGAGGAAAGTAGTGCGCCTCCAAGTCAGACGATGTTCCCGAGAGGGTTAGAGTCAGTGTATCCATGATGGCTGCACGCTGTATACTGATACTCACTCACACACTCACAACGCTTTTATCGAGTAAAAACTTGAGACATAAATGACCACAAATAATTTCGTTATAATTTTGATACTGATTGCGATTGTATTGATAATGCTACCAACACCGAAACAGTCCACAAGTTCCCGAGGTGGTTGTAAATTACCAAAGCTGTCAAAGTATAATATTTTATTACCAATTTTTCGATATGCGACCCAATGAGTCCCATGACTGTTTTTATCGTCTAGATTGACGATGGAAGCCTCATATTTGCGAGGTCCGTTTTGCGGTAAATCATTGCGCATGTACACACCTCGGAACGATGGGATCTTTAACATTTTGGCAAATTTTAACAAATCTTTATCGGTGAGCGCTCGGTGTGATAGCTCTATACGTTTTTTAAATGCATTCTCATTCCAGTCCCCCATGGTTTTAAATACAATCCATTTCCAACGGCGATCGATTCCATTTTGAGGTTATGTCGCCTTGATTCGTCCAATTGCCGCTTGGCGGCTCTGGCGTCGTTGATAGCTCTAGCGATGCTCGCAGCGCCACCTGCTAACGCTCCTGTCGCACTTAATACCGCGAACAAAGGGAGTAAAAAAGCAGGTAAAATGCCCCCAGTTTTGCTCGGTACAGGTAGTACACGTGGTATTCGAACTTTCTTCTTCCCTCCTGCTTGTTTCACCGCGGCTCTTGCAGCTTTCAATGTTGATTGTACAGAACCTGTAGCTTTAGCTGCCACTTTCGCTGCGTCGATGACTTTTCTCAAAGGAACCTTCTTCATCCTTTTCTTATTTTTTTTCAATCCCATGCCGAGTTTCTGCTTGACTCCCATGATACCAGCTACTCCAAGAGCTGCAGTTTTTTCACCCGCTCCCGAATCCTTGGCGTAGACACGTTCGATAGCTTTTTTCGCTAAGACTTTATCAGCCTCGTGTCTAGCTGTCAGATTTTCACGATTTTTCGAATACGCGATATCGTGCTCCCTGCAGGCTGCGTCCAGAGGGTTTATACCACGATCCCCACGTGCTAATCTTTTAGCAAGCTTGGTGCCTGGACCACAAAATTGATAGCCGAGAATGTGTAGTTCAACAGGGAGCTTGTTGATGATATTGTTGACAAGTCCGCATCCTTTCACCGCTATTACTCAACTGAACTCGTAGCTATAAATATTCCGTATTTATAGATTTTCGAGTCAGACTCTAACAGGTAGTCATGGAGTTTACACCGCAGAGTGTCAAGTTGCCTGTTGTAAACTTTGACAGTGTGGTGGAAAAGCGGGAAAAATTCAAACGTCATGGAAAACTATTACCGAATACAGTTCGCGCAATAATATGTGGACCCTCAAATTGCGGCAAAACCAACGCACTCCTTTCACTGATTACGCATCCAAACGGGTTGAGATTCGAGAACGTGTACATTTACTCAAAGTCACTCGAGCAGCCTAAATACGAGTATCTAGAAAAAATCATTGAACCCATCAAAGGAGTCGGATACTTTCCATATAACGACAATGAGCAAGTTGTCAGTGTCGAGAAAGTTAAACCAAACTCGGTGATGATATTCGATGATGTGGCATGTGAAAAACAAAACAACATACGCGCATACTTTTGCATGGGACGGCATCGAGATGTAGACAGTTTTTATCTCTGTCAGACTTATGCGCGCATTCCCAAACACTTGGTGCGGGATAATGCTAATATGCTCATACTGTTTCGTCAAGATGATATGAACTTGAAATATGTATACGATGATCATGTAAACACTGACATGACATTTGCAAAATTCCGGGATTTATGTTCGAAATGTTGGAGTGACAAGTATGGTTTCATTGTCATTGACAAGGATAGCGAACGAGGACGGTATAGAAAAGGATTCGATTGCTTTGCCACTATAAATTAAAATGTTTCCGCTGTGACTACGCCAGTGTTATCTCGACATTGAAAGAAGATGGAGCCTAAAGATGTACTACACCACATTGTACAAGCCAGCGAAGCCATCCGTCGCAAACATCGTCTGCTAAAACGAGGAAAAGCTGCAGTTGAGACATCGGTGCGAGAAGTTTTCAAGCCCATCATCGATACCCTTCAGTCATTGACTAGACGGGATCGCAAGGTGGAATCAGTGAAAAAGGAGGAACCTAAAGAAGAATTACCTACGATGGAGGAAACATTTGAGCCACAGCGTGAAGATTTCGAGAGCTTTAATCAAACAGATCAAACCTTTGCTCCAAGTATCGCGAGCTCACCAGCTGTTGTTGACACTCTGAAGAAATACTTGATCATGTTGAAAAACAAGAATCAGCAAAAGAATCTCGACATGCAGTATGGAGTACGATCGTTGAAAAATGGATTGTACATTGGAAATACCCCAATCAGTTTCGCAGAAAATACTGTCTATGTGGGGACTGAGGAGTTTGAGAAAACGCCAGGGCTTACAGAACTACTGTTTAAGAAAATACAAAATAGTTTGATTGTAAATAAAATTGATGTAGAAAACTATAAAAAAATTATTCAGCAAACGAGCGCAGACAGAAAAAATTATCGACCAGACACGAGCTTGCGTGGTGGTAGAGATTTAAAGTATCTCACATACATTGCTGACAAGAAAGTGGGCACAGGAGTTTACAACGTGGTCAATCGCTTGCGTGACATCGACTATGTGCATTGGGATGATCCAAACGAGCTCGTCAATCGTTTGCGGCTTCTACTCGCATCACAAGATGCAGGAAACAACAGTCATACCAACGAAATCAACTCAATCATCGAAGAGCTGCGAGAAGCTGAAATTATATATTAAGCGGCATGGATCATACAGCATCATTCACAAGCCAGACAATGACAAGTGTAGATGTGTTTGGAAGACATCTAGCCAAAAACCGCGAAATACGTGGGCCACCTGGTGTTGGTTTTAAATTGACCCCTGAAGGTCATTAAGATCTTCAACATAAAAAATTAGTTAAGGGGGTATTCCCGTTTTTCACGCGATAATCGTTCATTATTTCAATAAAAATTTGAATACATAAAAATGAATACTACACGGATATGGTTTTACATTGCGTTTATTGCAGGATCTAAACTTTACAAAAGTCTTGGAATTTTTAAAAAAAGTTGAAAATTGTTGTTGCTATGACGGCTTAAAGTTGACCTTGCGCGAATCACACCTTCTCATTCTTGGCAGGATTGCGTCCGTTTGAGTCATCTGAAGTTATAAAATGAGGTGTTATGTTACTCAGGAGAAAAGTCGTTACAAGACAAACTACGCTTATCAATATCCAATTGTTTGTTAAAAAATGGCAGCTTATAAAAAAATTTTTTTCATTTTTCTCCTTTTTTTTCCCATTTATTTTATAGAAAATAATAGTTTGTTGTTTTGTATCATTACGATAGTAGTTCATCTTTTTCCTTAAATCACGACGAATAATTTGATATATTACTCATTAAATTCTGTAAGACCGTTTTCGAGAAATCTTGCCAAGAAGTTGAGAAAAGTTGATTTCTAGAAAATCGCGTTGAAAGTTTTATCTCAATTTTTACCAGCTATTACGATTGTATACTTGAACTTACCATCAATCTGCGATTCCTGCACCATACAATAATCCTTCTGAATTTTCGTAGAAGTCCAGTAAACAATCTGCTGCTTTTTTTCGAGCGGTTCTTGCTTCTTTTGATGCCATTGACGTTCGTTGTTCAGACCTCTTGAGTCGAGCGCTATCTCGTTCATCGGCGTAGTTTTGAGTCGTGGAACCAATTTGAACGCCCATTTTTGATAAAATAGACAAAACTGGTCAAAATCCGTTGTTGTAAATACAAACTGCAATTTGCGTTGCAAGGTTCACAATTTTTGGGCCTGAGTGAAGGTGTTTTGGTGCAAACGTCCAGATAAGTGAGTGGAGGCTTTCGTTGTTATTTTGTGTGTTCGAACCAAGGCATCGCTCTAACAAGTCATTATTGGATAGGTCTTCAAAAATTGGTTTGATAACTTTAGAAACTTCTTCGCTCAGAGGTACTATGTGCTGGAAATTGCGAAGCTCTCTTTTCCCGGCAGCTTTTGCTTGCTGCCACTTGCACCAACTGTTCACATCGACTGGGCAATATTGATGCTGTGGTTTCTTGTTTGTTGATATGTGATGGTAAAACACTGCCCAAATCGCTTTTCGCATATCCTCGACAGAATTTGAATTGCGACGTATAGCTAAGCCATAGTACACTGTTAAGTTAGCGATCACTCTCGCTGTGAGTTTTCCTGGACCTCGCCCCCCAATGCCTTTCTTTTGTGACTTAGCGTTGCGTAATCTGGTTCCCATTCGTTTTTGAGCATGATCAATGCATTCTTTTTTTGATATCGGTATGTCGTAAGGTTTAGCATCAATAACGGCCTTGAAAGTTTTGCAATCCCCATCTCCGATGTAAGTCGTGTATTTGACTCCGTGTTTTTTTTCCGATCTCATAAACATGTCAACAAATCCATCGCACTCCATCTTTCCCGCGCTTCCTTCGTGATTTTTTGTGCATTCATCTTCATGTTCGTCATACCATTGATTAAATTCCTCGTTACTCATTTTCTTCTTTGAAATATTGCATGCCTGACAAAAACTCGATTTCACAGTTGCATCTAAAACTTTTTTAGAAAATTTTCCGATCAACGCAGCTATTCCAAATAAAGAACTGAAGCCTCGTTTCTTCCAGGAACCGTCACCAGAAACTGTCAAATTGTTTGAATTTTCCTCTCCAGTCAATAATTTTTCTTCTTCTACTGCTTCTCTCAGGCACGAGTCGTAAACACTGTTAGTCGCTTCAGATATGTGCTTCAAGCAGTTGTAATACATTCGTTTAGAAAAATTGTTGACAATGTCCATCATACTGCAAAAAAGTTTGAGGCCTTCAAATCCTGTTCCCAAAAGTCTCGAGACGAAAACAATACGACGATTTATATCAAAGGCCTGCTTGATGCGATCAGTTGATGGCAGATACGTTTTACCACATTTGCACTCGAGAGAAATCTCAAATCCTATGCCACTCAAAGAAGATTGACTAAAATCAATGTCACTGTGGCATTTGCGGCAAACAATCAAATTACTCAAGGCCGAAAACACAGTAAAAAAATTTATAATGCAGTATTCTTTGCCCTGAGAAATCGGAACTCCATCATCGCGCGATGCTTGTAACTTGGCTGCTGATGTAATGGCTGCACTTGAATCCCGCTCACTTGTAAATCGATTCCCGTGAAATTTACGTTTTCGCGGTCTGTCATCACGAACTTTTCTTTTTTCTCCGACCATTTTTAAAAAACGCAATGCGAACTATGTCCTTCTCAATTAAAATCCACTGCAACACTGAGAGAAATCAGAACTGAAGGAATTTTCATGAAGCTCAGGCACTATAATAACAGGAAATTAACACAATAGAGTCAATGAACAGTTAAAAAAAAGCTGTCTAACAGGCCCAGGGGAAATCCCGGAGAAGAATATAGAACAGGATGAAAAACACGCTGCCTCAAGCGCGCTGGGGATTTCCCGGGGCTGAGAGTGATGAAAATACGTATATCTTCAAAACTAAAACAGATACCGCGATAAAATTTAAAACCAAGATTATATGATCATAGTGGAATTAGAAAATGCCAAAAAAATGTTTTCGATTTTTTCAAACCGAAAAACGGGAATACCCCCTTCATGTAAGCTGGGCAACTGAATTTTGAAAGAGTTAATATAAGGTGTTGTTTTTTTCTGACCTTCATCAGCTTCTGGCCCGTTTTCAGCTGCATTGTTTGTTGCTGCATATGTGTTGTCAGCGCTTCTTATAAATGCCCGAATATTTCTATATTTGTCAACTAATTTTCCTTTCGCCAAAGTTGACTTCAGTGTCTTCGAATCTTTTTTTTTTGATTGGTAGGACAAAATATGTTTCAGGGATTTCTTCCGGAAACAACGCAACAATCTTGTCCGCAAAGTTTTTCAAATCTGTGTTTTTTAAGACCCTGAATGACATTATAAATAACTTCAGTTATTATACATGTATATTCGAATAATTGTAAGTTTACTTTCAAACTTTTCAAGATTAAAAAACTCCATAATATTCTAGTAGAAATCTCGAAAATAAAACTAGAATGCATCATCAACAGAAATAACGAAACATTTTGAGGGATACTTCAATTGGGAGCAAAAGCGAATTTTCACTAATATTTGTTTGTGTGTTTGTTTTTTTTTTAAGTTTAAAATTACTCTAATTGATATTGAATTTTCACTTAATGTTGATTTACAGGATTTCAACAGAATTTTAAGTTAAAAAGTATTTTAACATTCAATTGTAAATAAATGAAAACGTACACATTCGGAACGGTCAAAAAATGGAGCACGATAATTTCGCATAGAAAAGATTGGCATTGGGTGTCTAGTTTTTGCTTGAACTCGTAAATTTTTAGAATAGCTCGACCAATAGGATGACTATTCAAAAGTGCCTTCAAATTCAAATTGGCGACTGGCGGTTCGTTGTTCAGAAGAACAAGTTCTTCGACAATTATGTCGTCAGTTAGTCGAATTTTTTTTTTTTTGAGGCTCTTTATCATTCGGTGTAGAATCTTGTGTGTGCGTGGATGTTGAAGGAACGATGTTGATGTCTAAAACTGGAATCTCATCACCTGCAGTTAACTGAGTTACCACTAGGATATTTTGGTAAACCAGCTGGTTTTGACTATCAGTTTTCTCGGCTTTCTGTAAGAAACAACATTTTATTGAAAATGTGTTCTGAAACTTTTTTTAATGTAAAAAAAACCGATAAAATGGAATGAAATTGGGCTATGAAAACTTCAGGAAATGTAACAAAACTTCAGAATGCTGAAGTCAATAGTAAAGTTATAATGTATTTAATTTAAGAAGTCATACAGCAAAACTAATGTAGCAAACTTTTAGGAAAATTAAAACAGCAATTTAACTAAGTCTGATGTGAGTTATATACATATAGAACTAAAATAGTACATGCAAAGTTGAGGCATGTAACTTTTAGCAACTTGATTGAAAGAAATTTAGAAAAATTGGAAAAAGCGTGGCCAGTACAAAAACTTTGTAACATGTGTAGTGTATGTAAAAGTATCTATTATTGATAATTATCAATGAAAAAAAATTTCTGATTAGAATAATGTTTGCTAAATTTTTTATACGAACAATAATGTTTTTTAAATTTCAACTTACAGAAGACTCGTACTTCTGAGCTAATTTTAGGCGGAGTCCAATACTGGGCAAAATTTTTTCAAAATAATCAGGGTGATTTATCATGGCATCCAAGGTATCGATATCAGTTGTATCATTTTCTGCATAAAAAAAGTTATTATATAGATATGCAGTAACAACAAATCAAAGATTTTTTTTATGTCCTTACTATTTCATACAGTTAATACTCTTACTATATGAAACAGTGTCGTCCTAACAGTGATTTTTGTCTGTAAGAACAACCCACATTTTTTGTTTTTGTAAATAAACTATTTTATGATTTTTTTTTTGACGATCTATTAAGCATTATAATAAATTGCTTGCATTTTATGACTTTTTTATTTAGTTTATTTAAATCAATTTGAAAAATGTCAATACATTTTTATTTCAATTATTCGGTATTATAATCATTGTTTAAATAAATTTGTTTCAATAGTTAGTAATTGCTGAATTTTTATAAATGATATCTATGAAAAACTAAATGTTCAGTAGGGATAAATAGTTTTTTTATGAATCGAAATGAATATGAGATTGGGACATCGGATCCAGAAAAATGAATAATTATAATTATCAATTCAAAATTTGAGACAATTATCATTCTATTATATGGAGTTATTCCATTTTTTGTTTTTTTGAATTTGAATTTTTTCAAATAGTAATCGTAAGTCTAAAACAAGTATCAATGAAAAATTAAAAAATATTTACTCATACATGATACATATATTACATTCATTTTTTTTGTACACATACGTTAAGAAGTAGAAATCGATTTTTTCGGACACAAAATTTTTTTTATCCATATTTTTATTCAGTATTCATAGTTAATATATTTAACTTAAGTCATATCTTATAATAAATTAATTTTGCAGTTTGATATCTGTGCTCAATTTTTAATTTTCAAGCTTTAAATTACGAATTATGCAAGGGATTCTGAAAATTGTAAATCAGTGAAAACGTAATATACTATGAATTTTTTAATCGATAAAAGTTAAAGAAAAATTCTTATGATGTAGCAAATTTAAAAACTATGTTTTAGTGAACTTCAGAAAAAAGAAGATACAATAGTCAACAAATATAAAACTTTACTTGTCACACAATTTAGAACAACCTTTAAAAATAAAAGAAATTGTGAATTCTACACAAAAAAAAGGTAATTCAAGGGTTCCCCAATAATACAATGCCCGGGGTTCCCATATCTATAGTTACGCGGCTGACTGCATTCCAAGGTGTAATTTGATTTTCTATTACATTAAAAAACCAGATAAAAAACAAAAGTAGGTTATTTTCATGCCAATTGGATGATTTCGTATCGAATCACAAATGTTTTGTCCACAAAAAATAAACGTTTAAAAGGATCTCTGTGTCTTTGACAATATTTTAGAAATTTTTGGCCAGGGATGTGAAAATTAAATTGTCATTCCAAAAAAACCTTTGTTAATCACGTAATTAAAATCAAAAGTAAAAGATTCTTCTTTCCAATAACTTACAATTATCTATATAATTCTATGATTATATACCATGAAAAAGTCAAAGGAAAAAAAATGTGTCGTTGTAAACATAACCCATAAATATATCAACCGCATGCCCACACCGCCTATACCAAAAAATGTATACAAAAAGTAAAACCAATTAAAGCGACTTACGTTTCAAAATATTGTAAATTCCGGAAAGCCCACACTCCTTGAGGAAAGTTTCCATGTACATGTCTATTAAAAATTTCACACATTGATGAACACTCACGAATCTCGTTGAATCTCGTGTCGAAAATTTTCGACAATAAATATTCCAATTTTCGAGCATATTCAAGTCAAGTATCGGTATATTAACTGTTACTATATATGAATCATCTGCATGAACTACATGAGTCAAGTCTCGGTATATTAACTGTTACTATATATGAATCATCTTGGATCAACTACATGAGTCAAGTCTCGGTATATTAACTGTTACTATATCGAACAGTTGCATCAATGATAGACTGTTTATTTGCTATAAATTATATATTTGCAGCTAACAGTGATTTCTTATGTTGTTCAAGTGTAACACTTATTTAATATTAATGAACGTGAGGTTGGTCCAAATAACTTTAGTCGAATAAATGATATATTTGTCGCAAATACGGCCGAATCCAAAAAAATTAGTATGAAACACACGCTATTTTAAGAACTAAAATATATATTAATAACCAACAAATATTTGAGAAAATTCTACAACTATACGCGTATATTTGTATTTAACATACTGTTTTTTCAGTGAATGATGGTGTTTTAAATTTTATTTTTTCATAATTAATAATTGTTGGCTTGCTGGGAATGGTTCTCTAGGCGAACTCAGGCGAACTCATTGGGGTCGAAGCTGCCGTTTTGTCAGAAACGATTGCTGTCATACACGCTCTCATTTGTTTTATTTTCTTTTGAACTTCTTCCTGGGTGTTCAATGGCTTTTTGAAGCCCTCATTTTCACTGTCCGAGGACAGATACTTATAAGGTATTCTCAAGTCTCTCTTTAGGCGTTCCGACGACATACTTGAAACATAGTTACACGAAATCAATTAGTTAATCGTTGCCAGCAAAAAATTTTGGTAAAATATATACTGTACATATGAACGAGTTGAGTAGTTTTGGATAAGGATCTACGAAACAATCATTTTGCAATGTGTCTTACCCTTTTTAATATTTCGTGCATTTAGATGTCCGACGAATCAAGTTAAATAACATTTCGTTTATCTATATAATTCGGAAATAAAGCTCAGAAAGGTTAGTAGGAAAGTCAATTTATCGTTGTATGTATTATGGTTCCCGACAAACATCAGACTCATTATAGTATTTAGATGTCAGTGTTCAATGCAATATGATAAATATTATTGAAAAAGAAACCGAAGGAATGCGTTTTGTACATACTAGCTGTAAGTAAGTTTCATGACGTATAACAAGTTTTAATGGCATTACGAGTGTAAAATTGTTAATCGATAAACACATATTTCAAAGCCAATGATTTCCTGTATATAAATTTCATTATAATCCATACATTCAGAGGGAAGTAAAAATTTGAATCTTATGTATGTAATAATAATAGTCATTTCAACATTTATAAATAAGAGTGGGGGTCACTCCATTTGTGATTTTTTTTAGTGCAAAATTCCTACTACAAACGAAGAGTTCGATTCATTTTGGGCAGACACATCAAAGTTTGCAGAGTCATTGGCAAAAAGTGGCATTCTAAAACATTTTGACTGCACCGCTGTGATTGGAACAAACATGTTGACTGTCGATAGATTTTTGCATTCATATATTCCGAAGTATGAAGATGGCAACCTAACATCGTAAAAATCTGTGGCACTTTCAAATTGATTTGTAACGAAATAATAGGAATAGTCGAGAAGCACAATATTCCGGATAATATGAATAGTTCCATCAGTCAGAATACAACAATTGTTTTTTTGGTTCGTAGAGAAACGAGCTCGTTTTGTTTGAATACTCTCAAACTGTTGACAACCTTGTGAATGTGGTGGAACTGGCCCATGTGTGTGAGAATGCAATGCACGATAATTTTCTACTTCAGGAAGTGATTTTTGTAAGTTGCTCTTTGTCTTTTCTGCTCGTCGCCTTGCTATTTGCTGTAGAGGAAAACCAGGTTTTCTTATACATTGCCTATAGTAACCCATGTCATTTTCAAATTCAAAGGCACTGTAATTGTCCAAATTTCTAAAACGCCGCACGTCTTCGACCACATGTAGGAGCCCGTAAACAACGTATGAAACGAACGCTGTGCCATATATAGATGGACAAAGCTCTACGAAAGACCTGAATGCCATGTTGGCGAACGTTAAATTGGTTTCTGATGGCTGATTTTTATGAGATAAACATCAAACTGCAGCATGGAACATAAGGTGGTGTTCATACAACGCTGGAGAAACGATGCCCTTCAAAACAACAACCCCTGTGTATTTCAAGAATTGCCGGAAAACAGTAGCTTTGGATATGTTATATAGCGAAATGCGCTCTGGTGGACGGGAAAATTCATCAAGGCAGAAAGTCGAAAGAATCATTAATCTTTCATCAACTATTCGAATTTGAAATGCACTGAGTTTCGTTTCTTTCTTATTGTACCTTCCTTCAACCAACGCTTGTAATATTTTTTTTTCGCAACTAAGATAGCCTAAATGCATGAATTCGAATGGGGTTTGTGCAACGACGTCCTCCAGAATGTCCTCCAAAGGTGATTTTCCACTTTTGAAATGCAAGTCCTCCTCGTGGTTCCTTGCCAGGTATTCTTCATGCGCTCTGGGCCTATCGTCAACTGAAACGAATGCTAAATTCTTGTGGTCTTTGAACCTTTCAGCAAGTATATGACATTTAGAACAGGCATGGTAAGATGTAGGATATGCGTGTTGAAGTATAAAGGCTCGAGCGGGAGCATCTGCAATGAAAGCCCTAAACCTGAACTTAATCCGTTTGCCATTGAATTCAATGCTGACTCTTTCTCGCACTTTTTTAACTTCTTTAACAAAATTTTTGAAAAAAGACACAGGGCATTCAGGCTGAGTCAGACCACGATAAATTCCAGTTAATTCCGCTTTTACACCTGAAATATTCGCGATGCGCGTCTGAATCGGCCATATATCCCATTTATCTTTGTTATCACCGCGTGCTCCGTCTGTACTGAAATCAATGTCGAGGAAATCAGGGATATTTGCAGCTGGCAGTTGTGATAGTACTGAGGCAATGGAATTTTCGAATCCGATATGTAAATACTGTCCTGGAAACATGTCTCTTAATAACTCGGATGTTCGGGGAGAACCTAATAACGTTCTAGTAGATTTTGGAAAAAACGACAAACATGAATGCTCCCTGAGAACTTCAAGAATCGAATCACCTTGTGTATGATTCCCGTTGATTTTTACAAATGACGAAGCCAATGATTTTTTAAAATGGTCGTTGTTACTTTCACTACAATGACTTTGAGTATCTGCATCACATTTTGAATCTGAATCATTGTCTTTGCTGTAGTACAACAAATATGATTTTTCCAAATAGATTTAATTGCTCGCATGTGTATTAATTTCAACATCATTAACTTCATTCCTGTGATGTGCAGCAATTTCTGTTGACAATTAGCATTTTGAGCATTTCAATTTTCGCGCCAGCGCTAGTAGTGTAAGTGTAGTTCTGTTCTTCTACGATCAGCTGTTTACTTTTGTATTTGTTTGTATTAGTGTTGTTGAAGTATAATAATGAACTCTGTCAAAGTCACGCTACGGAACAAGAACATAAGTCTCTTTATTTAACGAATATTTTCGACTCCTGCCCACCAATGCGATCAGCTTATGGGCCCAGTAACGTGAGGAGTCGAAAATTCGGGAAGTTTTGAACGCGAGTCGGTCGAACGAAAGCGGGAAGAAAAAGACGCGCGCGCGAAGTGACGAGGCGGCTTGATCCAGGCAGATCCAGGAATCGATGCGCACGCGGCTTAGCTGGAAGTCTCATAGGCGCAGTGAGGCGGGGTGGCTGGAAAGGAATTTTTCGCATTCTTCTCGGAAAGTTTGACGCAGTTATTGGACGGAGGAAAAACGTGGATCGCGTGGCGAGGTGAAACGATCAAGGAATATCGAAGCAGGACAAGATGGCCGAAGAGGAGAAATACAGGATTCCCCTATTCGATGGAAATAATTTCAGCAACTGGAAATTCCGAATGGAGGTGTTGCTGGAGGAACATGATCTGCTCGAGTTCACCCGGAAACCGTACAATGAAATGCTGCAACTGGCAGGAGCTGAACCAACCCCGGAAGAATCGCAGGAGCTGGAAAAATTGGTGAAAAAGGACAGGAAATGTAAGTCTCAGATAATTGAAAGAATCGCAGATAACAATTTAGAGTACGTGAAGGATAAAAATACTGCGAATGATATGTGGGTTTCTCTGATCGCGACTTTTGAAAGGAAGGGCATAACTAGTCAGTTACTTTTGCGTAATGCTCTCTTGACCATGAAATTTAACCCGATAAATGACACGCTTGCAAATCATTTTCTGAGATTTGATAAATTAATTCGTGAGTTACGACAGTCGGGGGCAACCCTTGATGACATGGATATTGTCTGTCACCTGCTTTTGGCAATGCCAGCTGAATTCGATGCCGTGGTGACAGCTATAGAGACTCTTTCCAAGGATGACTTATCAATTTCATTTGTGAAGAATAGGTTACTTGACAAGGAAACTAAACGGAAGGAGCTCGGGGGAAGAGGTAAGAGAAATGAACAGCTACCAACAGCGGCTTTCTCATCGACGGCTGGAAGGGGGTGGAGACCTCCGAAGAAATCACTAGGCGGAAATAAGGCTGTTTTCAATTTTACCTGTTTTTCATTAGGCAAGCGTGGTCACAAGAGGTCTGAATGTCGAAATAAGGCGAACAGGAATGATTCGAAACCGACAGCAAATTTTGTGCAAGAGGAAGAAAAACTGGAATTTTGTTTTTCAGCCATGACGACCTCTATCGACAAGAAAAATAATCTTAATTTTTTCTTAGACTCCGGGGCAACAGATCACTTGGCTTGCAGCGAGGAGGGTCTACTGAACGTGGAAAGACTCGAGCAGCCTATCACAATCAAGGTGGCGAAGACGGAAGTCACTCTCAGAGCCGAAAGGACTGGAAAGGACTTCAGCTACACTTCAAACTTTTTGAGGCTATGTCGGCAGCACATTTTAACTCAAAGATTAGCCGTTTTCGTTGTGACAATGGGGGGGAATATGTTTCGAATGAAATAAAGTCCTATTCTGAGCAGAAAGGGGTGCAAGTTGAGTTTACAATCAGGTACACACCACAACAGAACGGGGTCGCCGAGAGGATGAACAGGACAATCATCGAGCGAGCCAGATGCATGATTTTGAAATTCAGGTTGGGAAAGAGTTTCTGGGCTGAGGCTGCAATGACTGCTGTGTACCTGATAAATCGAAGTCCCACGTCAGAATTGGGAGGGAAATTGCCTGCAACAGTGTGGTTCAATCAGACTCCGAATCTGAGCAAATTGAGAATTTTTGGTTGCATTGCATTTTTGAAAATTCCGACTGAACTTGTAAGAGAGAAATTTGCCTCAAGATCCAAACGCTGTTACTTGATTGGCTATTGTAACAACGGTTACAGATTATGGAGCCCTGAAGACAGAAAAATCATAGCTGGCAGGGATGTCATATTCGATGAAAGACGTTTCAGTTTCGATGGATCCAGTACCGATGATTGGCTTCGCGACTATCAACAGGAAACGGAAGTTCCAGACCAATCTTCAGAGGGCTCGACGAGGGACCAGGCAGTGACGAAGAACGAAGAAACCAGGATTCCAGAGAAGGAGGATGAAACCCGAAGTTCGGATGAAGAAGAGGACTGGAAATGCCCACCAGAAACCCCTTACGAAGAAACTCAAGAGGAAACTCCAAGAAGAAACATGCGAACCAAGACGCTACCCCGTTATTTGAATGACTATGTTCTGACTGCACTAAATGCAGAATCATTCATTGAAGACGTTCCAGATTCATTCGAGGATATTCAAGGGCGAGCTGACCAGAGACACTGGGAGGATGCAGTTCAGGAGGAGATCACTTCTTTGGTAGAAAACGATACTTGGGAACTCGTGGAGCTTCCCCAAGGAAGGCGCTCAATTTCCAGTAAATGGTTGTTCAAGATCAAAAGGGACGAGAAAGGAAACATCGAGAGGTACAAAGCTCGGTTGGTGGTCAGAGAATGTGCTCAGTGCAAGGGCTACGACTACGAGGAAACCTACGCTCCAGTGGCAAAGCTGACTACTCTGAGGGCCTTAATTTCAGTCATCAACGAAGAAGACCTGATTTGTCAACAACTCGATGTGAAAAACGCATTTTTACATGGCACGGTGGATGAAGAAATTTATATGGACCTTCCTCCAGGATTTTCTGACCAACGAGGAAAAGTCTGTTAACTAAAAAAGGCTCTTTACGGACTAAAGCAAGCCCCTAGGGCCTGGAACAGGACATTTGACGACTTTGTACGAAGACTCGGCTTGGTGCCTTCTGGATCTGATAGGTGTCTCTACAAGTACATCAATGGAAAAGAAAGACTCTTTCTTCTACTCTACGTGGACGATATAATCCTGGCAGGGACGAATAAGAAGAGATTGTCCATCGTCAAGGCAGCACTTCAGAGCGAATTCCGGATGAAGGACCTTGGACAACTGAAATCTTTCCTTGGAATAAATATCTTGAGACCTTCGCCTGGAACTCTCATTCTCAGTCAAGAAAACTACCTAAGAAGACTTCTGGTTCGATTTGGGATGGAAGACTGCAATCCTACAGCGACACCTATGGAAACGAAGATGGAAGAGATTGGAGCAGCTGACCTCAAGGACGAGACAAGACCATACAGGGAACTCATCGGATGCCTAATGTATGTCATGTCAACCACTCGGCCAGACTTGAGCGCCTCTGTCAATTTCTTCAGCCGTTACCAGACCTGCCAAAATGATATGCTGTGGAAGGGTTTGAAAAGGGTATTACGCTATATCGAAGGATCCCTAAAATTCTGTTTAGTTTTTAGAAAAAATCAAGGCCAGACTGTTGCATGCTTCGCCGATGCAGACTATGGGAGTGGCCAAGACAGGAAGTCGAATTCGGGGTTCCTGATCCAGATTTTTGGCAATTCCGTTCTGTGGGGTACCAGGAGGCAAAACTCTGTGTCACTTTCATCCACTGAGGCCGAATTCGTGGCTCTGGCCACAGCTGCTGCTGAACTTCTTTGGGTCAGGCACCTACTGGGCGACCTTGGGATCTCCTTGAGCGGACCTCTGCTTATATTCGAGGACAACCAGGCCTGCATAAAGCTCGTACACAAGTGGGAGCACAAACGCCTTAAGCACATTGACGTGAAGTATAATTTTGTTAGGGATCTTGTAGAAAAGGGGGAGATTGAGGTTAAATATGTGAATACTAAGAGTCAGATCGCTGACATATTTACTGGAGCTTTGCCGAGAGACTCACATCAGGGTTTTTGTAAGGACTTAGGATTTTTGACAGTTGAATAGGATTTTTTTTTCCGACGCATCAGTATTGTTCGTTGCAATTTTAATGGATATGGCAATGTTTAAGAGTCGTATTGAGATTGTTGAGCAAAGATGTTTTTTTATTTTTATAGAATACTTTATGTTATTGTAAGGACTATTGAAATGAGGAGGAGTGTTGACAGCATTTTGAGCATTTCAATTTTCGCGCCAGCGCTAGTAGTGTACGTGTAGTTCTGTTCTTCTACGATCAGCTGTTTACTTTTGTATTTGTGTGTATTAGTGTTGTTGAAGTATAATAATAAACTCTGTCAAAGTCACGCTCCGGAACAACAACATAAGTCTCTTTATTTAACGAATATTTTCGACTCCTGCCCACCAATTCGATCAATTTCAACATCATTATTATTATTATTATATGAATCGGTTTCACAATCATTTACTGGATTCTCAGCAATAGCATTAGCAAACTCTGAACAATCGATTTTTTCAACAGATTTTGAATTATCATGAGAATCGTTTCTTTTGTGCATAAACGACCTTATTTCAGCTTCAATTCTTCGACGTTGACGTTTGCCAACTTCCATTAGAGATTTACGTGATTTTGATTGCCTTACACGCCACATTTTTCCAATGAATGAAAAAAAGAAAGAAACGGGCTTTTTGAATAAAAAAGTGCCTGAACTTTGTCGGGAAAAAATTATTTGAAATATCTTTTTGCACTCTAAAAATGCATACACTGATGAAATGATTTACTTTAACTTGATGTAGAGATAAGGATTCGTCATTTCTGCGCTCATATAGTACGCTCTGCACTGTGTGATGTGCAACAGTTATTCTGTAAGAGTAGACACATGGTAGATTCGATCTATTAATTGTGTTACAGTTTCTTAACTTTTCTAATGCACTACCCCTGGCGGACAGCCGAATTCCGTAACTCCTTCGACAAGTGAAGACAGAAACCTCGGTTAATCGTTTACTGAAATTTTTTTCATATTTTTCTGGAGAGGAAGGTCTTCTGTCACTTTTCTTAAAACTCAAAATTAAAAAAGATATTGGAGGGACAAGTTTTAACCAATCAGATTTGTTAAAACTTGTCCCTCTAATATCTTTTTTGATTTTGAGTTTTAAGAAAAGTAGCAAAGTCCTTTTTTCTTTAGAAAAATATGGAAAAAATTTCAGTAAATGTTTTTCCGAGGTTTCTATCCCCCTTTGTCGAAGGAGCGCGTTTATCGGTTAAAACTTGTGATTGTAATATCTTTTTTGTTTTGAGTTTGGTAAAAAGTGGCAGAGGACTTTTCGACTAAGTAAAATATGGAAAAAAATCAGGCAAATTATCGTCCGTGGTTTTTGATACACCCTGTATATCCCCGAAAAGGTTTTTGAAAAACTTACACTTTTTGAAAAATTTGAGATAAAAACAAAAGATCTTTTGATTTATAAATAATAAATTATTTGAAAAATCGAATTTTTAAAAAAATGGAGAAACTTGTGAGAAATTTTAAATCTTCAAAGAATGCAAATTTTCCAAAAAATTGAAAATTTTCCAGATAATTGAAAATTTTCTGAAAAATAAAAAATTTTTTTAAAAATTGGCAATTTCCGGAAAAATGAAAAAGTTTATATAGAATCAAAGATTTTTGGAAATACATAAAATTTTTTTGAAATTTGAAATCTTTTTTGGAAACTCAAAAACTAACTGAACGTCGATTTTTTATAGGTAAAATTATAATCTTCGTTGAGAAGATATAGCTGTATGCAAACAATGCAATTTCCTTTGTGCAAAAATATTTCCAAAAAAATTTAATTTCAAGTAAAAAAAATTGAAAAATTTCAAAAGAAATCTAATCAATTAATTGTCCCAAAGTCAACAATCAATATTTCAGGGGTTTGTATTTTGCAAAATTCCAAGACAATATTCCAAAACCAAAAGTTTTTTTGAATAATAAGAAATAAATTCTTTGAAAAATAAACCTTCAAAAAATTTAGAAACTTTTGATAAAATTTAAAACTTTTGAAGTATGAAAGTTTTGTAAAAAATTGAAAATTCCATGAACAATTGAAAACTTTTCAAATAGACAATTTTCCCAAAAATTCAAAATTTGTTTAATAATTATAAATTTTTCAAAAAAAAAGAAAATTTTCCGAAAAATTCGAAACTGTCTAATAAATTGCAAATTAAACATCGTTCAAAATATCAAAAATTTTTTTAACACTTAAAAATTTTTCAAAAACTTGAAAATTGTTCGAAAAATCGAAAATTGTTAAAGAAATTGAAAATCGTTTTTAATATTGAAAAAATTTTGAATAATTGTAAAATTTTACAATAATTGTCGATTGTTCGAAAAATTAGAAATTTGTTCAATAATTAAAAATTTTCCGAAAAATTAAAAATTTTGAAATAATTCAGGAATTTTACTAAAATTAAACATATTTTAAAGAATTGAGAATTCCTACAAAATAGAAAACGATCCAAAAAATTGAAAATTTTCCGAAAAATTTAAAAGTTAAGAACTGATTGAAGATGTTTTGAAAAATGTTAAATTATGTATCATTCTCTACATTTCGATCGAAATGTAAAGAATTTGAAAAAAATTCATATGTTGCCAAAGTTTTAAAAAATTGTTATTGAATTAGCTGAGTTTAGAATTGTATAATGAATTGGATAATAATATAATTAATACAATAAATAATACAATGAATAATCGTGAATGTGTAGGATGATGAGCTCCTGTAATCTTAACATATTATTTTATTTTAAATATATTATAGTACTTGGAAGAACATCAATAAAATACTGAAAAATTGAAATAAAAAATTGATGTCTTAAAAAAAAAAAAACTGGAATTTTTCATATTTCAATGGCTTCAACTATTTACTGATTTCTCAGGCTTCCATATATTTTTAACATTATAAGTATGGAATGGTGAAAATTATTCACAATTTACAAAATAAAGGATTTCACAGATTTCTTTACTTTGTGAAAATTTCGTAACACTTAAGTCTTTGAAACAGTTTTCATGTATTGAAGTTAAGAATCTACAATGCAAATTTTTCGCGACAAAAAACCCACAGTTTTTAGTATGTTAACAAAAATCGAGATGTTTATATGAAATATTGAAAACGTCTTACTTGTCTCTGGTACACTGTATTTTGTTGGCCGTGTGAATGGAACTGAAGTTTTACAATGAGTAGAAGTCCCAAGTCCTACTAAAAAAAATTCATTAGTTTATAAAATGAAAGGAAAATGCACACATACTTTTTATAATTTATTATAAATTTTCTCATTATGGAAGTGAAAATTCCAACATGTTTTTAGTTTCATTGCAATTAAATACATCATCTAAAAATTTTCAACACCAAAATGAAACATACATTTAAATTTAAGTTTTTTGGAAATGACTTTCAATTTTTTGCATACTTCGTCCTAAATCGAGTTTGAAGAACTGGGAAATTGAATTGAATAAACAAATTTTTCAGGTAGAAACTGCAATGTTACCCAGAATTTTAAAATAAATCAATTATTTTCTTTTTTCTTCGCAAATATATATTAGTTTTTCTTTTTTCAAAAACTTTTATTTGCTGAGTACACAAAACAATATTTTTGTTATTCCGTACAAAAATACAGATAGTTTGAAAATTACCTTCAAACGTTTAAACTCTTTTTAAAGTTGGAAGTACATGAAATAATGTTTTACAATTTACATAATGTTGGATATATTGAACCAATTGAAAAATCCATCAAAAAAACGAAAAACAACAGTTTATTACGTTTTCAGAAAAAAATTACAGCTCAAAATTTAAAATAGCAAAAAGGAAAGAAAGGGCAAAAATTTTGACTCTTGGAATGTATCTCGGCAACAAAATAATTATTATTCCCTTTATTGAAACCATGGAAAGAAATCTGAGTTCCAATTTTCAAGGTTATATTTGTTGCCGAGTTACACATTTGTAAATAATTACTCTCAAAGTAACTTACGTATAAATGCCGAGGTTTGACGTCCACAGATCACGATTTTTATTCAGCGAATAATAATTATTTTATTATTAACACAGAAACGCGGATAAAAAATTTGATAAACAAATGACAAATGCACGTGTACACATCCTTGCACCTCCGTGTGAACAGTGTGTGAATGTGCAAGAATGTGTAAGGATATACATTGCGTATATATATGGTCAGTGACGGCGCGACATCACTATGGCGCGCAAACATGAATATATTATTTTGATGCAACAATGATTCATTTGAGAGACAATTTTTTCATGCATGACAATAACGCCATATTTACGTCATTATGCGCCAACAGTGATCGTTTCATAGAAACGCCAAACTTGCGTAATTGTAGGTTTATATCGTTGAAGAATTTATTTACGTCAAGTTTGAAACAAGGTGCGGCATCATTAGCCTTCGGTTTTGCCGACATAAATTTATGGGCGTTTGACGTCATCTTGGCGGCAAGTGGTAGTAACAGAATGGTGCCATCAAGTGCATGCAATTGAATGACAGCATTTCCGAGTCAAAATTACGCAAACTATTTGGAGTCACGAGCATACAATCAAATTGCGCTGCACGCGGTGCTATCGGGGCTAGTGGACCTCAATGGACCACAAGTGGACCGGATTTCGGTCCACTTGTGGTCCACATTTGATCCACACACTTTGCTATAGTTTTAAAACGCGATTTTCAGATCGGACGCTGTGTAACAGAATGGGTAATTAAAAGTCTGTATCGATGTAGGTAATTTATGAATTATGGGATATAAGCATCAAAAATGTTTTGCATGTTTGAAAATACACATGCAGATATACCATGTCTAGCAAATTTTTGAAAACACAAAATAATTTCATTTTTGGTTAACTGTAGTCAAGAGTGCCATGACCAATTTCTCATGCACATGAGGTATTTATTAAAACCTATTGAGCATTTTTTTTTAATTTTTGCTACATTTTGAACAAGCTTCCTACTCTAGCATTTTCGTATCTATTACTGTTTATCATACTGAAAACAGGCGCAACAACAGGCAGGTATTTCTTGCGAAAAATAACTGAAGTTTTGGAAGTATTTTTTACGGGATCGAAATTTTTACGGAAAATTCCAATCAAAAATATTGCCATCGAAATGAGCATATTACAATCTTTTTTGGAGGAAGGGGAATGATAATTATTTTTAATTCCACACTTCGTCAAATAAGCGTTTCTACGTAAGTTGTGGAATTTGTCGGATACACTCATTACTCCGAATTTTCAAAATCTCAAACTTGAATCACGAAACTCCGGAAATAAAAAAAGGCAAAGAAAAAAATACTACGAATCCGCATTACTCCAAAAAACAATTCCCCCATTCCCTGGATTCTTTATAGTGCTACGATCGCGTCTCACCGAATATTCATAACGCCGATCAATAAAAGCGCCGAAAACTCAATGACCGACAATTCGTGATTCCGTAACAACAAAATTTTTTCGGCGATTTTTCGTAACAACAAGAGCACAATTGACCGAATGGGTTTTTTCCCGTTTCCTCAATTAACTTTTTGTTCAGTTCTACGAATCGTCACTTGACCAAGTCCACATTTTGCCGATAGAGAAAATGTCTCATTTATCATAGTTCCATATAAGTAAAACTCCGAAATATCGAACCACTGAAAGAACAGTATTCCGAATCACTAAAACATCGAGAATTCAAATCGCCGACTAGCTAGAATTCCGATCTGTTAACGTCGTGATTCATCAAAAGCGCGGTCTCTTATTCGCCAGAAACGTCAACGCCCGGACCTACCAACTACTTCGTTCACTCATAATACCGTGGGTAAGGAAACACCGTTAGCTCAAACCTCCGTGGAATCATTTCTCCGTGCAGTTTCCCAAACTGAACGGAGAAATGATTCCACGGAGGTTTGAGCTATCGGTGTTTCCTTGCCCATGGTATTCCGAGACAACGGAGTGGTGGTCAATCTGGGCGTTGACGTTTCTGGTAAATACCAGATCAGGCTTTTGATGAATCGCGACGTTGACAGATCAGGATTCTGGCTAGTCGGTGATTTGAATTTTTGGTATTTTATTGATTCGGAATATTGATCTCTCGCTGGTTCGATATTTCGGAGTTTTACTTATTCGGAACTATGATAAATAGGACATTTTCACTATCGGCAAAATGAGGGTTCGGTCAAATGACGATTCGTAGAACCGAATAAAAATTGAATTGAGGAAACGGGGAAAAAACCGATTCGGTCAATTCTGCTCTCGGCGTTTGGAAAAGTCGGAATTATATATTCGCGGAAAAACGACAACACGGGATTTTGTTGTTACAGAATCACAAATTGTCCGTCATCGAGTTTTCGGCGCTTTTATTGATTGGCGTTATGAATATTCGGTGAAACCCGATCGCAGCAATATAGAGAATCCTAGTAATGGAGGGATCGTTTTTGGAGTAATGCGGATTCGCAGTATTTTTTTTTTAACGTGTATAAAGTTTAAGTTTGAAAAACACGTTACAAGAGTACTATTATCTACTCAATTCACATAAAGAAACTGACAAACGAAAAGTTCCCCCCATCCTTTCTCCACTCTTTTAAAGAATGCGAAACACGATGTTACCATGTCATTTTTGTTATAATTATTTTTATAAACAAATTTTGGCAAAATAAAATAGAATGGCACCTGAGCGTCCCTCCGCGCGTGCAAGTTCGGTGTGTTCTTCAATCAAATAAACATGTTTCGGATCGAAAAATCCTTTTGCACACATATTCTAGACGGTCATAACTTTCCTTTCATCAAAAGTGAAGAAATTGACTTTTTGAAAAAAAAAAGAGAAGAATCTTCTCTTGGATGAAAGATTCAAAAAGAAGGGCCTCTCAAATTTTTTACCTCGGACCCAAAAATGACTTGTTGCGCCCCTGGCTTGCAATATTCATACTAAGGCACTAATAGGCACCGAGATGATAAAGATGTATTTGGTATATCTTTTAAAGTATTGGTGTGAGTAGGAAAGTAATTGCACCTTATTTTCGAAATGATCCGTTTATTTTTCATAACGATTTCCTCCACCGACTGCTAATATTAACGAACTAGTTTTCGTTATCAAATCAAGTCTTCGCCGTTGCATATAAGTCGAAACAATGACTTCCTCATTTCCGATGCTATACCATTTTTTACGAAATTTTCGAAGGCTGGCCCCAAATGGTTAAATTCGAAGTATTTCAAATGTGGTCTCACAAACGTTAACAGCGGGATCAGCTCTATTTTGAGATAATTTAAAATCAAATTCACGAGACTCAGGCAATTTTCGAGAGCAGTAAATAATGCTCGACGCTGCAATCTGTTCACAACCTAAAATTCACCAAATTTTTGAACATTTGCATTTTTAGTATCTGATTTTCTGATTTTTAATCACAACGAAAAAGTTTTTTACTTGCCAAATGTAATGTGCGCAATCTTGTGCAAAATGTATGAAGGTCTTTCATTGATTCATCAGTCCATGATTGCACAAACCTTATGTGCAATGTTTCTAAGTTGGGCATACGAGACAAAGTTTGCCTTAATGAAAATTCAGAAACTCTCGTGCAAGACTCAAGCCAAAGTGACTTGATGTTCCAAATCGGCAGGAGTCTCGCAGGACCATTTTCCATGGCAAAACAATCCCTGAATTTACATGACCGCAAGTTCGGCAAGTCTGCTAATGCAGATATTCCATTATTCAGTCTCCAGGTTTGATCTATAAAAAAAATATTATTTTTCAGATGATGCAAAACCTTTTCGCTCGAGCAATCTTGTGTGTTGAAACTTTTCCTTACAATTTACAAATTAATTTCAATTTGTAAGATGTCAGTTGAATAAACTTGATTTTTACAATGAAATTATTTTATTCTATTCTACCCTCAAAATCGCATATGACGGAACTATGATAGATACGAAAGATGATAGGACATTTTCACTATCGGCAAAATGCGGATTTGGTCAAATGACGATTCGTAGAACTGAACAAAAAGTTAATTGAGGAAACGGGAAAAAACCCATTCGGTCAATTGTGCTCTCGTTGTTACGAAAAATCGCCGAAAAAATTTTGTTGTTACGGAATCACGAATTGTCGCTCATTGAGTTTTCGGTGCTTTTATTGATCGGCGTTATGAATATTCGGTGAGACGCGATCGTAGCACTATAAAGAATCCAGGGAACGGGGGAATTGTTTTTTGGAGTAATGCGGATTCGTAGTATTTTTTTCTCTGCCTTTTTCACTACCGGAGTTTCGTGATTCAAGTTTGAGATTTTGAAAATTCGGAGTATGAGTGTATCCCACAAATTCCACAACTTACATAGAAACGCTTATTTGACGAAGTGTGGAATTAAAAATAATTATCATTCCCCTTCCTCCAAAAAAGATTGTAATATGCTCATTTCGATGGCAATATTTTCGATTGGAATTTTCTGTAAAAATTTCGATCCCGTAAAAAATACTTTCAAAACTTCAGTTATTTTTCGCAAGAAATACCTGCCTGTTGTTGCGCCTGTTTTCAGTATGATAAACAGTAATAGATACGAAAATGCTAGAGTAGCAAGCTTGTTCAAAATGTAGCAAAAATTAAAAAAAAATGCTCAATATGTTTTAATAAATACCTCATGTGCATGAGAAATTGGTCATGGCACTCTTGACTTCAGTTAACCAAAAATGAAATTATTTTGTGTTTTCAAAAATTTGCTAGACATGGTATATCTGCATGTGTATTTTCAAACATGCAAAACATTTTTAATGAATAATAGGTTAATGTATGGTATCACAAAAACAATGATTTCGTGCTTGTCTCCAAACTGTCTTTAACGGTCCCCAAAGTGTCGCCAAAGTTTAACGACAGTTTGAAGACACATGTTGCTAGCAGGCCCGAACCACTTAGACCTAGCTACGTAGCTAGGTCTAAGTAGTAGTACGGGCACAAAGTATCAAAGGACGGGCAAGGTTATAAATTTTTAAGTGCATACAATTTAAAGAGTGACATGTATGTGAAAAACGATTATGCTATTTATTTTTTGAATTATATTTTTCCAACAAGTTATTTAAAATTTTTGAGGGATAGTATAGTGAGACGGCATAGTGACACTCGCAGAAAATATCTTCAAAGAACGACATGGAAATTGTGAAAATTTCAATATGATTCGAATAAAAATCAGTTGAAAATAGAGAGAGAAAAATGCAATGTCATCTTTCCAAAACGCACGAAATTTCAAAGCACAATTCATCATCGTATATTTTTAATGACAGGCGTTTTATACGAGAGCTTGTTTACAATTCGAAAATTTGATTTCATACATTTATTTTCACATGAATTATTTGGAATACGTTTATTGGCGCGTCCCATGAAATCGAAAAATTTTATTACTATACAAAATATTTCGAAGAGTTATTTAGACATTTTTACTGTCGTATGTTTCAGGTCGTTTTTTTAATTCATATACCTTTTAATCTTAACACTTATTCGGATCGAAATATTGTTTAAACTTTTATCAAACATTTATTTACTGCCGCATTTTAATAGACGCCCATTTGCGCTGGTAGAATAATGTGAGACTTTTTTTCGAAATGCACTTTTTCGCAGTCCCTTCAGTGCTGTCACCTCGCTGACAGTGAAGGGACTGCGAACAACTTTGAAAAAGTGCATTTCAAAGAGATGCCTCACATTATTCCACCAGCGCAAATGGGCGTCCATTAAAATGCGGCAATAAGTAAATGTTTGATAAAAGTTTAAACAATATTTCCATCCGAATAAGTGTTAAGATTTAAAGGTATATGAATTAAAAAAACGACCTAAAACATACGACAGTAAAAATGTCTAAATAACTCTTCGAAATATTTTGTATAGTAATAAAATTTTTCGATTTCATGGGACGCGCCAATAAACGTATTCCAAATAATTCATGTGAAAATAAATGTATGAAATCAAATTTTCTAATTGTAAACAAGCTCTCGTATAAAACGCCTGTCATTAAAAATATACGATGATGAATTGTGCTTTGAAATTTCGTGCGTTTTGAAAAGATAACACTGCATTTTTCTCTCTATTTTTAACTGAGTTTTATTCGAATCATATTGAAAGTTTCACAATTCCCATGTTGTTTAAAGATATTTTCTGCGAGCGTCTCTATGTTAGTGAAACAGAAATTTATAATTTTCTTTATCATTACATTTTCGGGGAACCATATTCACGTTCAAAGCATGTGTGTACGTATTTCGATAGCCAAATACATCAGATAACCCATACAATCATGGTCCATCAACTGGTGCTGTAATCCATTAGACTTCAAAGTATTTGCTGTGTTCATAATGAGAAAGAATTATGAAAAAACTTGAACTGTTTTTATATTTTATTTTACATTTGTTTTTTTTTTTTTTTGTTATATTATGTTTTCATACTTGTTTTTGAATTTTATTACTACCTGGTAATATAGTTTCATAGAAACTTATGGAAAATCTTGTAATTCATGAATTACAGACTATTACAACCGGCATGGAAGATTCCAATTGTTCTATCTGATCATCCAGATCATTTCATTCGAACAATTACCAAAATCACAGTGTTAAAGTTGAAGGTTTATATGGATGTTTCATAATTGTAATCACTGAAACTACATTGAATAAGTTAGATACCAGAAAAATATAAATTATATATTTCGCGCGAAAAAATTATCGGGTTAATCAGCTGGTAGAGTAGGGATCTACTCTGCCGGTTGTAATAGTTTTGTAATTCATGAATTATAGACTATAACAAGATTTCCCATAGGGAAATGGAAACGCAAAGTTAAAGTGATTTTGAAAAATTATTTTCTAGTACACTTAAGATTCAACTTGTGAAAAAAAAAAACAAGAATTTTCCAATCGAAAGTTCTTATCTTTCCCAATTTTCGTTTCAAATGAAATTAATACAGAAATTTTCCCATTGAAAAACTTGAATTCCTTACCTCGTTGAGAGCAGTTTTGGAAATTTTGGTAAAGCAGTAAATCAAAACAATTTTCTTTTTCTATTTCATGCTCTGTAAAGAAAAGTATACTCGCTGCATAAGTTCGTTATGATTCAACCCGGCTTCAAAAATCTGAATGGAAACTCCAATTTGTCGTGAGCAATTGGAATAACTAATGGAGTTAGCTGAACAATCTATCACATAGAAACTGCAATGGGGTTCTAATTCAAGCTTCCATTTGGAAAATTTATTCCCTGGATCCTTATCCCACTAAAATTTAGTATCTAGGTGAAAAAAAATTTTTCGTGTGAAAAATAGGGTATTTCATTATATACAGTAAAAAAAGTCACAACAAGAGATTCAGAAAAATTACTGAAAAAAAATTCCTGATGGATGGGTTTCGACCCCGCGTATTGCGAAGTAGAAGGCTAATGTCTACCCCACGCCTCAATCGAAATTTCTTATAGTATTACTGTGAAAACAAAAAAAGTCATCGTTAACATGAGCACAGCGGTAATATCCTTTTCTTAATGAGACTTCGAGAGCGATGTGGTCTAGAAACTTGCTTTCTACATCGCATTACGCGGGATCTAAACCCACCCAAGAGAAATTTTTTTTCGTCAATTTTTGTTTCTAAGCAATATTGTGACTATCTTTTACTGTAGATAATGAATTACCTCTTTTTTTCACTTGAATTAAAAAGGTTTTAAAATTTTTTACTGCAATTTAGAGCCAGCGAACAAAATTCCAAAAATGGAAACTCACTATTGGAAACTCCAAGTGTAGTTTCCAATTGTAGTTTTAATTTTATAAATTGATCAGCTAACTCCATTGGTTTTTCAAATTGGCCATGACCAATTGCAGTTTCTATTTAGTTCTTTGCAGGCGGGAATTCATCATTGCAGTCTGTAAAAGAATATAAAACCTTGAACACCAAGTTCAGGATTATTCTATACCATCGGTTGAGGGTTCAACGGTTCCAAAATACCTTAAACATGAAGGTAAAACCCTGGCGAGTACTTAAAAGCTCGAAGTATTATCATTGATTTGAGAGTATTTTGGATTGGTTTTACCTTTAACGCCTTGAACTGAAAGTATAACCCTGAACTTAAGAGCCAAACCTTTAGATTGACGGTGAAGGTCACCAGAGTCGAAATTTTAGTCCTGATTTGAACATTTTAAATCTTTTTGATCCTTATTAGAACATTTTAAGCCTTCAAGATCCTGTTTTAAACATTTTGAACCTTTGAAATAAAGGAAGAACCTTATTTGGACCTGTTGATCATATTCGAGTAAAAAATGTAGTCCTGATTTGGACATTTTAAGACTTTTACTCCTGTTTTGAACATTTTGAAATTTTTAGATTTTGGAAGAACCTGCTTTAAGCCTGTTAAACATATCCGAGAATCCGAGTCAAAGTTTTAGTCCTGGTTTCAGCATTTTAAACCTAATTGATCCTCATTGCAAAATCATCAGCGTTTTACGTACGCATTTTAAAATTCTTGAATAGAAAAAATATTTTCTTCGGATCTGATGATCATATTTAATTTTTGAATACATGTAGCAATAATTTTATTTTTAAAAAGCAATGTTTTTTTGTAATATTCTTAGTCAATAGAATAGCATGGTATTTCGAAAACAAAACATAGTGCATATTTTGTCAATCATTCATTTATTTATTATATTCTCAGGCAACGTAACAATTGCTACAATATAAACACTTTATTCAAATTCACAATCGTTGATAGGTAAGGCAACATAAGTATTGTCACCTACCGTCATAAAAACGCACACTTTTATTAAACTTGCAATAGGAATAGCGAAGGTATTGTTAGATTCTCGGCATTTACGAAGGAATTGAGCAGTAGTTAATTCGACATTATCATCACCTTCCGCGACAAAAACACTGTATGGAATTAATTCTTGCACTAAAGCATAATGTTGGCTCAAACATTCACACTCATCAGCGTCGCATACACATCTGAATAATTTGACAAAACATTGAATTGCATCTAACTTCTTTTCTTGTCCCATATAGAATTCAACAACTAAAGATTCTGTTTGTAATATTCTACCGTACAATCTAGAGACGAACAACTTGTTATATTTTAACAATCGAAAATACTTCCAAATCAAATGATCGTTGAATTCTACACCGCTGTTTTGCAAAGCATTTAAAATAAAAATTTGTAGATCTAAATTTTTATACGTGCTAACACTGTAACAATGTGGATGTACCTGTTCGATAATTTTTACCTGCTTTTTTTTGGACAGACAAAAATTTCGTATTGGTCCTTGGGGCAGTCCAAGAACATATTTAACCATTTTCAAAAATTGATAATGATAATTAGCGATTTGGGTATCGAGATTTCCAGTGCCATGAATAAGTTGTAACAACCTACCATTTATATCTTCATATTCATAACAGGAATAAACCCATAATGGTCCAAGATTTTTTACACACTCGCATAAGTGCAATAATTGATGTATGTTAATACAGAGAAATTGAAGGCCATAAAGATTTTCGAACTGTCTGACAAACTTATGTAGTAAATTATCAGCTATGGCTATCTCGGCGAGTGTGATTTCAACTGAATTCAAAATTGTAACTGCTGTAACTAACAATAGAAAGTGCTCGAAATATTGTACAGGCATGACTCCTTCAAAAACCGGTATAGCGTAATAAGCAAAGAAATTTTTCAACTCAGATGCTTTCCAATGTACTAAATGTGAAACCGATCGAGGCATGCGATGAATAAACTTTGGTGGCTTGATGCTTTTAAGCCTGTCGTCGATAATTGGAGTAACTTGAAATAATGAAAAGGGGAAATTTCTATACTTATTGTCGAAAATAAGATTCATGAGTTTTTTTCATTACTCTAGAATCAATACCATGCATACGATCAATTCCCATCCCTTTTATAAAATCAGGCATTAAGAGTGACAACGCCGACTGACCTTTGACTCCGCGAATGGGTTGATTAGGTCGGGCATCATGTGCATCTCTTAAACATTGTTCAGCTGTTCGCAAATCAAAAAGAGCCTGGTACGGATAAACATGTACAGAGGTATTTGAGCCTTCTATTTTGAATCTTCTACCCACAGAAAGACACACGGGGCACCCATAATAGCCGTTATATCGTGTAATATTGAAACATTCACATTTAGCAGGAAGATCACAGGTCGCGTTAAGAATTACCCCTCGTACAGTGATGCTGTTGTTATTTGGAAGTCTTACTCTGATTCCATTAGCGATTCTTTCCAACTGGGGCCTAAATTTGTACAAAAATGCATTCATGTGCGGTTTTTGGTCGCCATACCATACACCAACAAGTATAGTGTTCTCTTTCTTTTTCCTAAGGTTTTGAGGCATTTCATTTATTGTTAAGTAAATGGACCACATATTAATTTTCGAAGACTTAAAAACAGGAACACCATCGGTGTACAGACAAAAGGAAATATTATTATTATTTCTCAAAAACCCGTTTTCCATAAACGATTTATACAATGAACCATCATATATATCCGAAATAACAACAGGGACATACATTCTTTGAGCTCTTAGTTGGAGAAGTTCGTAAAATCCTGGTCTCGCATAAAGTTCATGTATTTGACGAATAAAAGGCAACTCAACAAAGTATGATTTTTTTGCTCGTACACAAGTCACGCAATTGTCAGCTTCAGACTCTAATTCCCTGAAGCAAGCTGAACAGTAATAATGCTTACGAACACTAGCCCCTCCACAAAAACCAAAAAACTTCTTGAATTTGTACAAGCTGTTTTTCGATAAATTGTCTTGTAAGCAGTGAAACTCCAAAACAACGATGATGGCCTCCACACACGACATACTCAAGTTGAAATGTAAAAGTAACGCCAGAATAAGCAACATACTTTGTCCAACGTTTATGCCAGCACCGCGATACAGGGGACGATTAGCATCTTCATTTTCATCATTTATTTCCCCACCTTCATCATTGTCAGACTCATTGAAATTGCCATAATGATCTCCACCACGTAGCAAATCGAAAATGTCTTCGTCATTATTTTCATCAGCTTCGACAAAACGGTTTCCAAGAATGGCCTCCCCCCCTGCCAATGCATGCCTTTCCTCGTTTCTGCACATAAGAAAAATATAATAAATTTAACATCAAGGGAAATCAGTAAAAAATATCTCTTACAATATTAAACCAATTGCTTTTTTTTTTAATTTTTAGGACATTCAAACTTCAACAATGATTTAAAGTAACATCCCTAGTAACTTGGATTTTTATAAACTTTTTATAAAACCCCTTATAAAATCTCAGTTTTTTTTAATAAAATCCTGCTTTTCTATAAAGTGACTCTACAAAACTTTATAAAGTCATTTTATAAAGTTTTATAAATATTATAAAGTTTATAAAGTTTCTATAAAGTCACTTTATGAAACCCTATTTACACACAATATTCCAGGAATGTACCAGGAATATTCCTTAAAATATTCTCAGAATATGCTAATGTCCAAGAAGTTGCTCATAAGGCCAATGTTGAAAGAAATATCCCAAGAATATTCTTGAAGAATATTTTGAAATATTCTCGGAAAATATTCTGAGGATATTTCTTTTAACATGGGCCTTATGGGCAACTACTTGTACATTAGCATATTCTGAGAATATTTTTGGAAATATTCCTGGTACATTCCTAGAATATTGTGTGTTAATAGGGAACTTATAAAACCACGACGTTTTTATAAAGTAGATTTAAAAATTTTTTTCTAAAAATGCATTGGTTTTATAAGGTTTCATAAAGTTTTTATTAAGTGACTTTATAAAAACTTTATGAAACATACCTGTTTTTATAAAGTTTTTATACAGTCACTTTATAAAAAAGCAGGATTTTATAAAAAAAACGGAGATTTTATGAGGGGTCTTATAACAAATTGATTAAAACACAAGTTACCATAAGGATTTAGCAAAATAAGGATGATATAATGGATGAAAAAAGTAGTTACTGTATTTCAACGTTTTCATTGTTTTCTTCGACTTCGTTGTTTCCATCTCCCTCATTCTAAATTATTGATGAAGTATTAATAAACATTAAGTAACTTTAAAATTACCGCTGTGCTCAGCCAAAATTTGAATTTTCACGTTTTTTCTGATCAGTGCTGCCAACGTCTCCTACACGGTTAAGCACGTTACGTGTTCGTATGTGTGTTCACTTTATACACATTCATACACGTTGAGTTTCATTTGTTTTATCAAAATTGCGTGAAATTGCGGTTACTAAAAGTGGAACCAAGTGGAATATTTTGTCTACAAACTCTCGACTTGCGACAAAAATGCCAAGAGGAAAAAAGTACGCATTAATTTGGTGGGAAAAAAATGGCCAAAAGGACGTGATTCCTCTATCGTTAATTCGTCTGAAGGATCGAACTATCGGAGAAACATTTCTTCTGACGTGGGAAGATGCGAAGACAAAGGAAAAAACTAAAAATCCTGCAAAATTGCTATCATTTAGTGGTATGTATAACCTACATTAAAATCGAATATTCATACAAATGATAATCACACGATTGGCCACGTAACCTCAATTACTATTTATATCCTGAGCCCGTGAAGTTTCAGTTATAAGTCAAAGTACAAAACAGTACAAAATTTACATCACAGTATGAAAACGTTGTGTGATTGAAAAGTAGACATGAGAGTTATCGTTTCATAAGTATTATGTAATTTGAATTCGTTGGATTCAGTTGGATTTCAAAAAGTGACTCAAAAACAATGATTAAAATAGTATATGCTTATGCAGTTTCAATAATATTTTCAGATAAATTGCGACAAAAAAAGTAATCAAAATTGATTGATGAACTAAAACAATGTATATGGCGTTTCAAAAAATCTCAAAATTAAACAACAATACGATGAAACATAATAATTAACATAGAACTTGAAGATTTGACATTTGTAAAAAAAAAAAACAATTTTTGAAACCAATTACAAAAGAAAAAAATTTTCTCCACAGTTTTTCTTAATGATTTTTTTAAAAGTAAAAAAGGATTGACATTTGTACTCATCCCACTATATTCATTGTATGTATTGTCGTATATTAATTACAGACATATTGATAGTTCAATGTTTATAAGATGTTTTGACAAGATATTGATTTTTTAAATAAAATACGATATTTAAAGTCTGATTTTAACATATTTCAATAATAATTTTTATAAAAAATGTTAATAGTTAAAATTAGATAAGTTTATTTTGAATAAAAAATTTATGGCATTGTTTATACTCATTCCTTTATATTCATTATATGTATTTTCGTATATTAACTACAGAAATTTTATTGGTACAATTTCGATAAGATTCATAAACATTCAAGAAATTTAATTTTCAAATAAAATAAGGTATAGAAGTTGAGATTTTAACATATAAGATATTTTAACATATTTTATTATAATTTCAATAAAAAATGTTATTTCAAATTTTAATAAGTTTTTGAAAAATAAAAAAGTCATGACATTATTTATACTCATTGCACTTAATTCATTGTATGAATTGTCGTATAATAATTACAGAGATATTGATAGTTCAATGTTTTTAAGATGTTTTGACAAGATATTGATTTTTTAAATAAAATAAGATATTTAACTTCTGAATTTAACATATTTCAATAATAATTTTTATAAAAAATTTTAATAGTCAAAATTAAATAAGTTTTTTCTAAAAAAAAAATTTATGACATTGTTATAACTCATTCGACAATATTCATTATAAGATTAAGTTAAGATTTCAACATATAAGATATTTTAACATATTTTATTATAATTTCAATAAAAAATTATATGAGTTCAAATTTTAATAAGTTTTTGAAAAATAAAAAAGTCATGACATTATTTATACTCATTCCACTTAATTAATTGTATGTATTGTCGTATATTAATTTAAAAAATATTGATATTTCAATTTTAATAAATGTTTTGACAAGATATTCATTTTTTAAATGAAACAAGATATTTAACTTCAGATTCTAACATAATTCAATAACAATTTTAATAAAAAATTTTAATAGTTATTATTAAATTAGTTTTTTTTAAATAAAAAAGTCACGACATTGTTTATACTTATTTCACTATATTCATTATATGTATTTTCGTATATTAACTACAGAAATTTTTATAGTAAAATTTTGATAAGACACATTGACATTTAAGAAATCAAATTTTTAAATAAAATAAAGCATTCAAGTTAAGATTTCAATATATGAGATATTTTAACATATTTTATAAATAATTTCAATAAAAAATTATTATGTAGTGAAAATGTTGACAAGTTTTCGAAACATAAAAAAGGTTTTACATTTTCTATACTCATTTCACCATATTCATTATATGTATTTTCATATATTTATTTGAAAAATAATAGTAATTATCATTGATTGCATCTTATAATTTTATTCCAAATCAATTTTTAAATATATTTTGGAATGAATTGTTTAAATTTGTTCGAAGTTGATTTACTTCTTTTCATAATGAAATGTAACTATTTTAAAAAAAATATATAAACCTGAACTATTTTAAATAATTTGATGAAAAGTACAAAAATTATGTACATTAAAATTTATGTTTTGATATTGGTGCTGGTGACAAGCGTATTAGCTTCATTTTTAATGTGACATCTGATTAGAAATAAAAAGTATAAACATAAAACCTATGATTTTCAGAAACTATAATTTAAAAATGATTTTCCAAATTCACTGCTTAAGATAGAGTTATAAAAAATGTGCCCAAAACGTCCCATTAGAATGTGTTCATACGATAATGTAACACCTTGGAAATAAACAATTTTCTTCTAGATATGTATTCAGTATTCGCATGTTCAACCATTGTCACCATCGCTCACATATTGTGACAACGTTTTTCCTAGTGTTTCGACATCTTACATGGATTTGTCCTATGACAACTCTGTCCCATTAATTGACAGTCACAACATTCAATCGAAGAATGCTGCTAAACAACCGATGACTGGGTCCTCAAGTTATGCCGCACCTGCTTCCATACAACAATTTAATGATAATGCTCGGAATTCGCGAGATTTGGTTGGCCCTCTACCTTCCGATGAAGGCACCTGTTCCGAACTTGAAAATGGGACGATTGCAGTGAATAATAAATTTGTACCAAAAGACGCTGGAGCTGACGTGGACTCCGAAAATGAAGTACATGAAACAAACGAAAGTTGGGTGCTGAAAATTAACGTTCAGAGAAGTATGTAAATTTTTTGAAAATTGTAGTTTAATGTATTTAAAACTTTTAAATTAAAATAAATTAAAAAATTAAATTATGTTAAATTAAATTAAATTAAAAAATCCAATTATATTTATTGTGCTCTGTTTCTTCGTAACTAAATGAGAAAACCAATGAGAAATGATCACTCAGAGCCAAATCATTTTCCATATTTCCAATCTTTATTCAATATTTTGACCAATCAATTGGGTCCTCTTCAGGATGATCATGAATTCTCTCATTCTATCAAATCATTGTGACTCACCTGACTTATCCGATCACAATGATTTGATAGAATGAGAGAATTCATGACTATCCTGAAGAGGACCCAATTGATTGGTCGAAATATTGAGTAAGATTGGAAATATGGAAAATTATTTGGCTCTGAGTGATCATTTCTTATTGGTTTTCTCATTTAAATAAAATAATATTATTATATTATAAAATTAAATTAAACTATTTAAATTATTATAAAATTCAATTGAATTAAAAATAAAAACTTGCTTTTTTATTGCAAATGTATATACCTACTCATCGTCACTTAAGCTGCAACACATTGCGAAAAGTCTCAAATTATAGTTTTAAATAATTTCGAAATTAAATCAAAAATTAAATAAAAAATATTGAATATTATTATCATTTATAAACAATAATCGAAAATTATTTCCTCATACAGTTACTAAGGCAGACATCATTCGGCAAGAGCAACTACTTCTGGCTATGAAGGAAGCCTATGCAAAATCAAAAAATGTCAGTGTCAACTCAGTGATAACATATGTGGTATGTACATCAAGAAGTTTAGGCATACCTCAAATGAAGAAAATGTTCATTATGGCATTTTCCCGACCTAACATTGTAAACGCAAAATTTTGAAAGATTTGTTTGTTGATTTTTTTGTTTCAGGTACCAAACACATTTTTTGAAGCTGCTCCAAATAAAGTGAGTCTCAAAATATCTGCCATATATGTCTCAAAGAACAACTGATGTTTAATAACAAGTTATTCATAGTATTATGATTATATACTTTATCACGAGTTTTATTGATTTGTTTTTCAGCTTAAGGGAAAATATTTTTGTAACATTCTTACTGAACTAAAGTCAATGCAAATAAAGTGTTTTGAATTTTTAGCAAAGGAACACAAAATCAAAAATTTTTAATTTTACAGGTAGAAGCAGCAGAAGGATTTGGCGTCTACCTACCGACGCACATATTTAACCTCATCAATGACAAAGCGAAACTGTCGAACAATTGGTCTATCGCAGTTCATGATTTCCTCATAGAAGTCTACGGAAAAAACATCGCCAACTTCTCAGCTACTGGCAAACGGACAGATCGCCCACCAATTGACTCACGAATATTCAAGGGCATTGAAGGTAATTAGAACTTTGACAAATTCTGTCAATTAAGTATAATTGATGGACACATGCCATTTCACAAAATACCAGTACAGCAGAAAAATCCTCTGAAGTTCCGTGAAATTTCAGAGGATTTTTCTGCTGTACGGGTAGATATTGAAATGCCACCTTCAGTAAGTGGCCATGATGTGCTTCTGCTATTCTTGGAATTGAAAAAAAAATAAGCAGTTTATTTATTTTTCTCTCTTTTTTTTATTTCTCGATGAGTTTTCGTCGTGATTTACCTGATGTTACTATATAACAATCTTCACATGAATACTGGTATTATAACGGAACCCTGGCCTATGATACTTGTTTTATCATCTCAGTTCGGTAACTGTTAACTATTTTTACAGGCAGTGGTATGTAAATATTTTCTCGTGTGATTACAGACCATGACTTCACCTTGGTCTATAAAACTTTTTACTCTTAAATATTACAATTCTGTACTATGCATGTAATATATGATTATTGTATCAATCGTTTCTTTTTTTTTTACATAAATTTATTCTATTACGGTATGCAAATTACGAATATGTACCTCGTACATATTTCATTATTTCTTATAAATTTTTCACCCCTAACAGCTTATGCTTCTGAGAGATTTCTCGTAGTGTCATTGCATATAAATAGGACTGATCATATGGTCCGTTTAATTTCAGCTTGGTCAACTCGTATTAATGGAGCAGCCATTCAACGAAGTCTTTTGTATAAGTGCATTAGCGCAGTCTGTTGGAACCGGAGGGCTACCGGAAAACAAAATAAAAAATGAATTCAAGAAAATGATTTTATAAATGTTAAAAAAGTAATTTGTAATTTGAAAGAAACATAAATACATCCTTATTTGATCATTTAAAACCTGATCCTTATTTGAACATTTTGCACCTGAATACCCTTGAAACGAGAACCTGCTTTGATCATTTTGAACCCGATGAATGCCTTCAATTAGATCCTTATTTAAACATTTTGCACCTAAATATCCCATTTACAAGAACCTTATTTGAACATGATGACCCTAAAACGGCAATACTACGAGGGTCCAGGTTCAAATTAAGGTTCAAAATTCCTGTTTAATTTAATGCAAGCCAAGTCCTGCTTTGAAATTTTTTAACCTGCCGTTGTAGGCTTCTCATCTTCAAATCAGGACTAAAATTTCGACTCGGGAAAGACTCAAGTAAACGGTAATTTCGAGAATTTAACTGTAAACTACATAAATTGAGTGTTATTTTGACTCGGGTTTTCTTTCGAGACTATTAAAATACTAGAATTCAGAAAAGTATAATTGAACACAAATATCTTGATACCATCGAAAATATTGACAATGTCACACGGGACACTTTCTGTAAACCGAATGTCTAATATTTTTCTATACAATAATTTTTTCTTGGGTTGACTGTACGGGCAAACGAGTAGCTTGTACGAGCATTTCCCGTACATGCCTGTACATGGCTACGGGCCTGGTTGCCAGGGACCTTCGTTTTGATAAAACGAAAATTATTTAGCTTGCTATTATATGTACTATTGAGCACATGTTATTGTTTGTTAATTTTTTAATTTTAAAGTTTCAGCATTTGAGTAATCAAAGATTACTGGTAAGCATGAAGGTCTAAGCAAACATTTCTCACCCAATCTAACTTGTTCTAATTTCCGACAATTTTGGCAAATAGCAACCAAATCTTCATCGCTGACTGTCACATATTCATTTTCAAAAGAAACTCCACGAAAGTAAAAATTTCTCAAATCAGGAAATTCCATGATTTTCATTAATCCTTACTCGAAAGTCATTGAGCAATTGTCAATCAAAAGTGATTCAATTTTGGATTTTTTACCATTTAATAGTGAAGAATGCATTCCCAATGTATCTAATTCCACTATCTTCAAACTTGTTGGCAATGTCATCACTCTGTTCATGCACTCTGCAGTGACCGTTTCTTGAACTGCAAGTAAATAAAAAATATTTCAAAAATCTCGTCCAAACATTCTGCATATTTTTGTACAGTTAATATGCTTTTCTTTTTCTCGCTTCTCAAAAAAATTTTTTTCAATTGCGTGCATCCTGTTAACACAGTAGTCATGGATCTACTTGTTATGCAATCACCATAACTAAAGATGCCTAGGCTGGTTAAACTTTTCAAGTGTGCAATCATTTCGATATTTTCAGCAGTCTATGCGCCGTTTGGCGGCAAATTTGATCCAAAATCTAAGTCTCTCAGATTATGCAACACTAATTTTTGCATGAATGCTCCGTTTGCTACATATAGAGTTTCGAAATGCAATGCCTCTAAGTTAAATGTTCCAGATCGTAATTTCTGTAAAATAAAGTTTGTTCATATATTGAAAAGTATTCTTTGCCGTAAAGTCTATTATTTTTTTACTCTTACACTGGATAATATAGTATTTGGTAAATATAACTAAAGTTTTAGAAAAGATAAATTTTGTATATTGAGGAAAACTCTATTAAATTGCGTAAACTGTGATGTTTATTCAAATTGTTAGAATAGCAACACGCTTATTGTATGGAAATTGCCTATCATTTCCAAAAATTTATAAGAAATTGAAAAATTGAACCGCTAAAACTCTACTATTCTGTAAACCATGATAAATGATGAATAAATAAAAAATATGTATGAGAGTCAAATGATATTCGTCTATTTACTTACTGGGAATTCGTTGTATAGCCTATCTTCATCAGAAACTGATAAACTTTTATTTATTTTGGAAAACCTTCAAGAGCCTTCGACAATCGCAAGAATTCACATTGCTCTAGGGAATCAACAAATAACCCAATATTTTCCAGTTTTTCATTAACTTCAATAAGCTCTTGAAATCTGACATTCAGTGGATGATCCAAACATAACTGGAGCATGGTCAAATGATCGCAATGCTCAATTGCATTCATTAAAAAAGATTCTGGATTCCAAGAACGAATTAGGTGAACGTCATTGTTCAAAGTAACTAAATATTGCTTTGCTTGTATAAATGATGGACGGTCATAGAAACGCAAATCAATAAATAATGTTCTCAAATGTTGTCGACTACTTTTCAAGATTTTTTCAAGATGAACAAAAGAAAGTGTTCTTTTGGAGATGAAGTTGTCGAAGTTGTCGTTAGCATGAGGGAAGTTGGGGTATTTGTGTTCTTTGATTTCAAGTTTCCATATTTTCCATAGGCAGTTGGGCACATTTTCATGATCTTTGAAAGCTGAAAAAAATATTTTTATTAATTTATAGAAAAGCTTACATTATTTTTCAATTTTTTTTTGACTTGAAAATATATTGAATTTATTACATGCAAACCTGGCAAAGTCTGCGCAACGCAAGAGCATTGCACTTTTGAAATCACAATGAAAACAATGAGACAAAACTCTCGTCTACGACAAAGCAACAAATCATTAATTAGAAGTCTGTTTCATAGGTAGCAGAAGAAAATACTTCATGAATGTAGCTGTATCTAAAGAATCAGGTAAATAAATGAAATATTATTCATAATTGTTGAATAATATTTCAACATACTTGATACTGCGTTGATCGCAGTAACTTTTGTATGCAAAAGTATACAAAAGTTATGTAAATACGTAGAAAAATGAATGCTCAGCGGCGTTGTACCATAAGTTTTAAAAAACATTGATTTTCCGATTCAAAAAGCATCAGTTTTTATTTTTTCTACCAAAACTATGAAGTTTACAAATAAAGTTTAGACAGAGACTAACATTTATTTTTCAAAAGCTATCGAGAAGTTGATTAGAGTTTTTCCAAAAAAATTAATTATTTTAACAGTGTTTTTGCAATGAATTTTAATACAAATTACCGTGAACTACTTTTTTATACTTTTAAAGCTGAAGCTGAATGGAATTGATTGAATAAACTAAATATCGTAGAGTATCAGTTCAAGGAATTGTAATAGAGGTTTTTCGAGTTCATACGGAAAGTGAATGCTTATAAAAAGTGCATTTATTATTTATTACCATAAAAAAATCAAGCATTACTAGTTTCTATGAGTTTTAGGGATGAACACGCATTGCATACTCCTATTTAACGAAATAATGAGTGCGACGCAAATGCAAGTAAAATGCAATGGAAGTGCAACACTAAAGCGTTGCTCTTATGTTTCAAGAACTTTGCCAAAGATGTATTGTAAATAATTGTATGTTTTACATTAAATATTTTACTATAAATACAATCAGAAGCAGAAGGTGCAACGAGCATAAAGCGATACGCGCTTGAAATTTCGTATCCTAGTAGGCAAGGGAGGGGATGGCTAGCGACTCGCTAGTTATCACCTCCCTTGTCTTAAGGTAGTATACTTGCACTTAAAAGAAATTGAATTTATTCACAGAGTCTTGCATGGCCAACTTCATTCAGCTCCTCAATTTTACTTCGTAGATTAAGCAACGTCGCAACTGTTTTATTATATCTCGATCTCATATACGTGCATGTTAATTTCAAAAAATTATATCTCAAAAATCAGTGTGGTAAGCAATTATGAAATTTCTACCATAGATAAGGTACAATGTCAAGATGAAATTCTCAAATTTTCAGGAAAATCTATAGAAAACTGAGCAAGTGCAAATATGACTTTAAGTTGTCACGAGCGAGCTTGTAACGGGAACAGGATAATCCGGGGGAATCGCCCCCCAAGTACACTTTTGTCTGCTCCAAAAGAGAATCTTTCGAAACTCAAAACAGGGAGACAGGTCAATAAATGATCGGAACCAGTTTTGTAAATACACTATATATTTATCCAATAAATATTATAATTAGTACACTCCAATGAAGGTTTTAATCTCGCAGAATATTATAAAAACACTCTTTTTACACTCAGACTATCAACATACACTTTTTGCAAATTATAGAACTAAAATATTCGAGGTTACCATGTCGTTGCACAGTAGGTGTACAGAGCCTATTCTCCCCCCCCCCCACTCTTCCTCCTATCACGTGACCCTCCAACTCCTCCTCGCATCACGTGACTTCCCCCTCCTCCGGCCCGCGTCGGTAAGGTAGGGCATCGGTCGGTAACTATTACCTGCGGTCGGTAACTACGGTCGGTAACTATTGCCTGTGCTCGTTAAAACAGGGGCATACCTGCGGTCAGTTATACCTCCTGTAGGTAATAACTTTTGTTGTTTTCTTGTTTTTTATTGTTTTCGTTTTATTTGCTTGTTTTTGTTTTTTGTGTGCAAGGGGCCCAACCCCACCCCTTGCTGTGGAGCACAACCGTTTTATTTGATCCTCCATTTTATTGTTCGTTTTGTTTTGTTTTCTTTCTTTGTTTTTGGTTTTTTCCATTTATTTATTCATTTCACAGTACATTTTTTACAATACATTCATTTATTAAAAGGAAACTCGCAGGCGTTGAATTTCCCTCCGAGAAGACAAAACTTCACTGGATTCTCTGACTTTGTAGAGTCTTCAATTTTTCGTAGCTCATTAGGATCTTCGTGGAGAGTCTTGCAGATCCTCTCAGGCAGAAAAACTTCGAAATTTCCATCCAGGATGATGATAAACTTTGGACCAAATTTAGTAGCAACGGGGCGAATTCCAGTCACGTTATAGCTTTTGTTAACTTCCAACTCAGCAACCCTCCGCGTTGGGAGAAAAATCTCCGCACGAGCTACTTGGTTGAGCTTTAAGAAATCCATGTTGCCTGTCCAAAAATTGTCGTCAGACTGACGCTTGGAAGCTCGCTTATCCGTACGTTAAGCGATATGTAATGACGTCATCACATTCCTAAGCGATGACGTCACAACAACAAGTTGAAACACGCTTGACCTTGAACCATCTATTGCGCAGTTACAAAAGTGATGACGTCATAATGACAAGTTTAAACACGTTATTGAAAACGATGACGTCATCATCTATTCCTGAAAACGTTATTTCGCTGATCAGGCTAACAATGAGTTATCAAACGATGATGTAATCACAACTTACATTTAAGGGATAGGAATTTATTTATAAGTCCATTTTTAGATAATTTATTTTATTTATTCACATATATATATATATATATATATATATATATATATATATATATATTTTAAATTTCATTAATTTATTGATTAATTTTTTTTTCTGCAAAGGGCCCCTCCCCGCCCTTTGTTGTGAGGCTCAACCACAAGACTAGCCCCCTCAGTTTTTATTCATTTACAATCTTTTACATATTTTTTCTTTCTTACACGTGCTACAGTCCTTAACCATAGGGCGTATTCCAACATCATCTTCACTAGTTGAATTCCAATGTTTATCACACGGTCTGCGAGCAAGGAATTCTTTATCTTTTTGCATATGCAGAGGCAACTTCCCCCAAGCTTGAGAGATACGTTTTTCCCGGAAGTAAAGTAAAAATTCTCGTGGCAATGCAGCGATATCCTCAGAATCCAACTTGTGTAGCCAATTAGCGTATGAGAGTACCACATCCTGAGGCGGCGGGTGTTTTCCGTGGCACAGTGATGATCGTAGACAGGTCGATGATAATTGTTGTAGGGGCATGCAGAGACGCGCAAATTATCCAGGGACGGGCATCCCATATCCATCGAATCGATGATGACCGCATTTGTGTACTGCTTCAGCCAACGCTTTTTGTCCAATCCTTTCACAAATATAAAACTGGCATCCTCGAGTTGATTCTTGAGCTCTTATTCGAACCGTTCGTAGGGTACATCTCCAACATCCCAAGGTACACCATGATAGTTTCGTGTTAGCCACAAATTAGCAGCCTTAACTTTTGACGGCAAACCATCCCACGCACATGGTGACTTGAATAATGTCGTAACAGCATCGACATAGTAGGGTTCGAGCCTTAATACTGCCAACTCCTTAACAACAAAGGTTCTTTGCACGAAAAATCCTTGAACATCCACGATGTACTTCATCTCGGTAGACTGACGCGCTCTCACATATCAACCTCCTTTTATACCTACTCCCACCACGACTACCAACTCATCAATCCTTCAATTTCACATACTTGACACTAGGCTTTTTCTCATCCTTCTCTTTCTTATCCGACACAGGTTTATACTTGTCAGACAATTTATCTTCATTTAAAAGACAACGACGTTCATCCTCTGGCCTGTCCATCGTGATTGAGTAAAGTAGAGTAATTATCTTTCTTTATATACTTGATAACACATGTACACATAAGCTCAAACATCATATGTGGGACCTTGCTATGTAATGAGTAACTTAAACATATCTATGGAACTTATATCGATCGAGCTAGACTCTCGCGGGTACAATAAAACTTTTGATAGCTTTCTAACAATGCCGCATATTGGCTGATATTCAACAACGCGATCGTGTATAATGAGGCAATAAGCCGCAGTTTGAGCTGGAATATTCACGGCTGATTCAAACTCCAAACGAACGTCAACTGATCCTGTAATGAGTGATTCGTTTTGTTTAGCACAATCAATGACAATGAGAGGTGCTAGATCCTTGAATTGTACTTTTGTTAGCAATGGAGCATTTTTCCTGCCGTAATATGATGATTGAAAGTTGATGATGAAAGTCGATGGGTTGATCTTGATAATCCTTGAGCTTGTAGGTCGTGGGATGCGTTGGTCTCACAGCAGCGATGGTGAATATTTTGAAACGAGGGGGGATTTTTCGAGTCGATAAATGTGTTCGAAAATCCTCGTTCTCTTCGCCGCACAATAAAAAAAAAATTCGAACAAATAATATTTCAAATAAAAATGGTCAGGATCGCCAGGTAGAAGAGTCTACCAATTCCCTAAATTTCAATTAATCGATTTCAATAAATCAAACAAAATAATTTGCCGAAAAATCAAGATAAATCAGTCAAACAATTATTGTGCGAAGCGGAATATCAGTCCAGCGCAATGGTCCCCTGCGACGAAATTTTTCCATAAGTAGAAGGAAATCTCACTTCCGTTTTTCAATTATCAACGAGTAATTTAACACAAGAAAAAATAACTCCCAGATTTCAAATAGCACAATCTCTTTTTATTCAAATAAGAAAGTAATTATTCTACAGTCCATACACACAATCAAGTGAAACAATATCCTTCGTCGCTACGAAATGAAAATTGGGAAAATCATGTTACGCGACAAGAAATATTTGTTTCTCAAATGACTAAGCGCAAAAAAAAAATTTTCTAATCAATAATCTTTCGACGAAAAAGAAATCCCCTGAGAAATATTTCTTTTTCCTTTCGGGGGCTGTTTTCCCGACTCCTACGCTGGGCAACCACGAAAACAATCAAAACAAGACTATGCTGGCGTGTCACAAAAAAAAATGAAAAATCCATACGCTCAATGTCACAAGATGTCCAACACTCGCCCAATCTTCCGATCTCGACGAATAAAACTAATCATTCAGGAGCCCGATACGAAACTCTTACACGCTCGACGCCATTAATTAGGTCAACCCTGTTGACAAATTGTACGCTATACCCCGATATAAGGTGAGCCAGGTCACCACGTCTTAGTCCCAACCGTGGGCCTTGCTATACGAACTCCCCTCACGGGCCCTAATATAGCGTACCCGGACTAATCTCTGAAAAATATTTTGTTCTCTTGTACTTCTTTCCAGGAATGCCGGAAAAGCAATTCAAAGTATGTACATCTCGCGGATAAAATACATTTGTGAACTTTGAACTCTCTATTTTGTGAAATTATAGCAAAATCATTGAGGTTTTCGGTGTAAAGTAAATTTACAAAACCTTGTTTCACTAGGTTATGAGAAGAAAAATCTGAAAACGAATCCGAGGAAAAAATTGCTGGACGCACACGGTAAAGAATTTCAACGTCAAAATGTACTAATGATGTTTCTACCTCAAAACATACAGGTTCCAAATCGAAAGTGAGATTGTCCTGATGAAAAAAATGTGTGGTCTCTGCATTCGAATTATCTAAGTCTCCTAGGATGATAGCTTGGATGCGCCAATTTTTTTCGAAATTGGATCTCTTCTCTGGATCACAGTGTACACTCAGTTGTAGTTTACTTTTTTCCACTTTTGTTACCGACAGTCGCCACTTACAATCGATACAATGTATTTGTTCTGAATGCTGTTTATCACCAATGTTTTCCAAGTCAAATAACTGATTCAAAAAACTTACAGTCATCGTACACAATTACTATTAAATTACGCGGTATGATAACGTTCGGAAGAGAACTGACGTTCCATCATGCTGCCTCGATAGGGTTCACAGGTCGCGAAGTGAGAAGTTTGCAACGCACTTTTTAGCACCGTTTATATAGTCATTACGGTTCGTTCACTTTGTGAAATGACATCTCCGACCGAAACTTTAGTATTTCTATAGCATGCGTCTTGATGCATGGACCATAGAGAAATTTGATACTTTGTATAAGTCTTAAAGAACAAGTACTTATAGCACATTAAAAAGAACATACGCGAACTGATCGAAAAAACTTTTCGACTTTTTTCCGAAGACTCGAGTTTCAGAGGTTTGAGAGACTGAGGATTTTTAGAAAATGTGAGGTCTTTATATAGCCCTTTTTGCGACTTGGGAGGTTTTTTTTTTTTTTTTTCTTTTTTTTTTATCGCAAATGTAGGCCATTAGCAGAGTAATAAAATATCTGAAGCCCTAGTCTAATTGAAGGAACAAAAAAAAAAAAAAAAGCATCTAACGAAATCCTGAAAATAAGATTCAAAGTGATTCAAAAAACGAAAGTGCCTAGGCGACATAAAGTCTTGACACCAAAGTTATCTAACGCGCTGGGTGTAACTGGACCGGTCGAATACAAGGTCAAATTCTTTGCTCAACATAACATTCTCCTCTACGCTACTTACCAATTCGCTTGAATAGATTTATTCTTTGGGAGACTAATTAAGTGTAAATGTAGTCCATTAGCAGAGTAATAAAATATCTGAAGCTCTAATCTAATTGAAGGAACAAAAAAAAAAAAAAAAAAAACACCTAACAAAATCCTGAAAATAAGATTTAAAGTGATTCAAAAAACGAAAGTGCCTAGGCGACATAAAGTCTAGACACCAAAGTTATCTAACGCGTCGAGTGTAACTGGACGAGTCGAATACAAGGTCAAATTCTTCGCGCTACAAAGCATCGCATACCAGTCTCCTTCCTAATTATCTGGGGAAAAAAAAAAAATGCCCTCTCTTTTGCTCATCTAATGGATATCTATCTTACATCATGACTAACGTGTTTTGTAATCAAGTCCGCCTTTTTGTTTTTTAATTGGCATTGAAATATTCACCAACTTGATTTCTAATCCGCCATCTTGTTACGCGACCAAGGGGTGGGGCCAGGGGGCTGGTCCAAGGGATATGGGGGTGGGGCGAGGGGGAGAGCAAGTGGACGGGGTCTACGAGGATGGGGGAAGGGGTGAGGGTGAGCGGGCCGGGCCTGGGAGCGGTAGGGAGTCACGTGATGTGTGGAGGAGTGGGGGGGGGGGCAGAACTCTAATTGTCCTACTACTCATATAAAAAAACGTCGTTACCATTACTACGGGCGTACTGATTATTTGAAATAAAAAAATCTATCGCTATTTTATTCATTGGTGTCACTTCAAAGACCCTCGGAACAAGCAGGCTTTTAAGGGAGATGCAATGGAAGTTGTGAGAACCACGAAACAGTGGTTCAGAAATGCAGGGAAAAAGGAAGCGAAAAAACTAATAGAAAAACTGCTTGGCTTGGAGACACAAGAAGAATTTAATCGCTTTTTTATTCACCAAAGACTTGAGAATTAAGATTGCTTTGTCAGGTTTTTTTTCTCGCGATTATATACACGCGAAAAAAAAATTCGAACCATTTTTTTTCGCGGGTTACACAAAAAACGCTTATTGTTTTTAATTCAAACTTTCTTAGTTTATTTTGTAGCCTCAGGTATTAAGGTTTAAGGTTTAAAAATGTCTATTGGTTCTTTGATGTCAAATAATTAGAACGCTCGGAGTGATAAAAGCAGTAGAGAAATTTTTTTTATGTCTTCCTGTTAAGCAGTATAGTAGTATCTCTGATATTATTCAATATGTTGTCTTTGAAAAATTCAAAAAGTTTTTCTAAATGTACTTTAACAAGATATGAAACTCAAAAACTTTCTCAGAGTAACAGTTTTCTTGAAAAAAAAATCTCAAAAAAAGTATAAAAATACGGCCCCCACACTAGACGACCCCCTTGAAAACTTTGACAAATTATTGTAATTTCGTAAAAAATATTTGAAAACTTTTCAATTGTTATTGAAAAAATTCAGGATTCGAGTTTTAGAACTTTTCGGTGGTGATATACGCGCAATTGAAAATCAAAAAATATTAGGTAATAATTATGATGAAAAGTCTGATGATGAATTCTCGTGGTCACTAGGTGCCTCTTCTTCTACCTCCTCATGTATGTTGAGCTGCTTTTTCAATCTTCCAATTTCAGCCATTATTTTTTCTTCCGTTTTCAAGCCAGGCAGTTTTTCTATTTGTTTTTTTGCTTTCTTTTTCCCTGCATTTCTGAATCGTTGTTTTGTGGCTCTCAAAACTTCCTTCACATCTCCTTTAAAGGCCTGCTTGTCCCGAGGGCCTTCGAAGTGACACCGTTTTGCAGCAACTGTAATATTAAAGAGATACATCAACAATACGCTTGAATAAAATTTTTTTACGGCATCTTGTATACGTACGATACAAAATGTTGCATATTTTTGTTTTCCGGAACTCAGCCATTTCATTAGAACCATCCCAATTTATGTATTTGGTTACTAATTCATCCGTAAACAAATGTTTGAAGGAATAGCTTAGAAATTCCCTCGTGTTAGAACCACCAATGCTGATCAAATGCTGGAACTTGAAGGGGAAAAATTATCAATTTCACATATTTATCTTATAATCTGCAAAGATTGAGCAGTTTTTTAAAAAAATTCCACTATTTGTAAGAAATGTGGTCGGCTTTAATATTCTCTCCTAATAAATTTTAACGTTTAAGAAACGGTATCCTTATAAAAAATTTTTGATTTTTAAAGGAATGTTGCAAATTTTTGCAAAAACCAAAATTTTTTTCGAATTTGTACCGGCACTGGCCTGAATTAAAAAGTTTTAGTCAAAACTAAGAAATGTAGACGAAAAAAGTCGAAATCAAAAAATATGTACCAGCAATTTCAGTATTTTTGCAGCTTCGCGTCACAAAATTATCATCGCACAAAATAGTAACTTCGTTATTTTTCACACAAATTAATAGTGAAAATTCTAGAATTAATGGTTGCATTGAACACTGTATAGGATTATGTATTCGCTGTCAGAAATAAAAGGAATTTTTTTTCCAATGGAACCGTAATTCTGTAATTTTCACTTAATTTAAGTGAAAAATAACGAAGTTAATAACTATTTTGTGCGAGGATGATTTTGCGACGCAAAGCTGCAAAAATACTGAAATTGCTGGTAGCGACGTCTAAATATTTTTTGATTTAGACTTTTTTGGACTACATTTTTTACTTTTGACTGAAACTTTATAATTCAGGTCAGTGCCGGTTAAAATTCGAAAAATGTATTTTTGAATCACCCTACATTGTACGTTGGAAACAATATCAAGAAATTTACAATGTAATTGTAGGGTTTTGTGTGGAATATATTGTAGTTGAAAAAAAGGAAAGATAGATAGTGATCTTTATTTCGCGTGTTGAAATTTTCGGAATTCTTTATATCACGAAAACGTTGTACTTCATGCCGTACTGGATTTTCTATATTCCTGAATGTTAATTGCATGCAAAAAAATGTATCCTCCATGCGTTTAACATATTCATTATGTTTATGTTGCATACTTCTTTTACAGGGAAATTGACTTATTCAAAAACACTTTCGTTCTGCATTAACCAAGTCGAAAGTATTGATGGTATCAAGAATGAATTGTAATGTACCTATAGTTTAACTGTAGTGGACATTATTTCAATATTAAGATCAACATTTCCATTATGTCATTCTCTACTCACCAACTTTTCACGAACATCAAGGGAGTCGTCCGCCTCAATGTTGGTAAAAGCGTTTAACTCAGATAATGGAAACCCTTCAAGTGGTTCTAAAAGGCTGCTGTTGAACCGTCCTTCGCCAGCGAGTTGGGCTGTTTTCAACTCTCTAGCCATTCCATCTACAACAATCTTTAACTCCTTGTTTTGCTCTAGTATTTTCGCATTTTGGCTGTTCAAATACCTGCAAAAAATGTTTAATGCCTCCCAATTAGCGTTCATAAGATATGAAACTGACATTATATATTCAATTTGCAAATTAAATACACGCGAAAAGTATTTCAAGTACGATTGTCAGTATGCATCAACCCTCTAAATTCACAAGCCTCAGATTGCTCGACTATTCCAACCTTGTTTTCCAAAAGCCTCTTCCTGCTTTTGCAACCCTCATATTGCACTAAAAGAAGTAGTTGGTTGCAGCAACTATAAGAAATGAGGAACTATGACACAACAAAAGTGTCGTTTATGACAACCGAAATTTGTTTATGAATTCTTAAACATTAGTCATCATAAGTGTGACTTCGTTTTTTGCGTATTTATACATTTAAAAAAATTGCTGCAACTAACTGTTTTACTTCAAGTGTATGATTGGGCGATTGATCAATTAATTAAATCAAAAGAAATAAGGCAGTGCATTGAAACGCTCTTATATGAATGACGGTTTTTGTAAGACATAATTAATAACTTGTTGAATTTTGTCTTGTCCGTACATTTTGCAAACTGTTGGAATTCATAAGTCACAGAATTATTACAATATGACACTTCGAGATGAATTACATGAGAGAAAAAACGCTTACTGAATTTGGCGATTCATGTTTGCAAGCATCTCTTTCATTTGTAATTTTTCGGATGCGTTGCAATGTTCGTCACCGATCATCCATGGCGAGTTAGTACATGGTACATTTTCCCTATGAATTACATACACACAAAATTATTTTGTAAGCAATCATCAATGAATTGCGTAATTCACTTAAGGGAGGGGGCTATGGGGGTTTCGGCTTGATATCATGTTATGTTACAAAACTTCGTGTAAAATAATTGTTATCCTTGGCATTATTAAATTTATGGAAAATATACATAGCATGGCGATAAATTGAACATGATACTCATATTTTTCTCTTCTGAGCAACAATTTGTCATTTGTTAGAGTATTTAAGCAAATAGTACAATGTCGCGGCACGGAAAAGGGGAGTCAGGGTTGAATATGCCAAGTAATTCCGTTACGTAAACTATGGACAACACTTGTCATGTATGACTTACTTCTGCATGTAGGATTCCACATCGTTTCGTCTCCGTGGCTCATCAACGACAATCAGCTTTTGTTCAGGCGTGCAAGGGTGGCTGTTCGAAAAAGTCATTTTTTAACTTTCACGATTATGTTTTTTGTAAGATTCAACATGAATGAACTAAGTTCAATTTTGGTTATACTATTCGTTGAGCTGTTTTTTGGAGACAGGAGGATTTTAAAAGTTTTTACATTATATTACAAAATAGTTCGTTTTTTCACGTCTTCCGTCTCTTTTTTTACTTTGTGATAATTTATATATGTTCACTTTTATACTTTTCAACATTTCTTAGTAGATATTAGTTAGTTTTTATAATTTTTTACTTTCATAAATTTTGTTTTTTTATAATTTTTTGGAGTTTCTAAACGAATGTACGATTTTATGTTATGATATGAAATTCAAGACAAACGTTGTAAATAAAATAAAATCATGTATTCAAGTCAAAGTATGATACTAACGAAACCAATTCTGTAATTGAAGTATCGTGTTCTTCAAATGAAAAATTATTGATTGAGTTGTTTGAACAAGAAGGGATTTTGACCTCCACAGATGCTTGCTTCAAATTGGCAAGAGAAGTTGAAGCATCTGCTCCGCCCTCCACTCCCATCGTTCTTAAATCTTGAAGTACGCTTATCATCGTACTTTTTTTGATGGTGCATGCCTCTCAACTTCTTCTGACGAACTGGTATTCAGCTTAAGGGGACGATATATTGTGCGTCCACTTCGAGTCTCAGTAACCTTCTTTAACTTTTTTTCTTTTGACATGTCGAAGCTCCTGTACAAAAATCAAGTAAATTAGTTCTTAGCAGATGTTGGATTTATAAGATAGAGTGTAATATTGGTCGAAGAATTGACTTTACATTTATGCATGTCTGCGTATTTGTACAGTGTTTGTTTACATCAAATAAGGCAAGAGTACGAACGGAGTCAATAAATTCACACAGATGTTTTGATTCTCGACGCTGTTTTCTTCTTCTCCTTCAACTCTACTCCACCTCGGCATCAAATAGCATTTATTCAGAATGTCTCTGAGATTGACAATTTCAAGATATTCTGATAAATCGCTCGCCAAGTGCACTCCAACAGTTTGAGATGACAATCCAACATTGTAGAAAGGAACGGATTTTCGAAATTTTTTAACAATGAGTTGTACATTTCCTTGGACACGAGTGATGTTTTCGATGATGCATATATCCGAATTGACGAGTTTCAGACAGCAGTTCCGACCATTGATTTCAAATTTGACCTTCCCTACTTGCATTTTTTGAAATTGTTCGCAATTTTGAGGAACCAATTCTGCAGGCAAGGGACCTTGTGCGTGCTTTTTGGATAGTTCAAAAACAACTTCATCATTTGGAGGTATCATCATCAATTCGTTACGTTCGCACAATCTTTCGTAAAACTGTTCTAGGTTTTGGGCCGGTTTCCGTTGTTGATTGCGAAACTCTGACATATTGTTCTCATAACTGAAGGTACTCAACGAATCAAGGGGTCCAAATCTTCTTACATCTTCAACGATATGCAATAGATTGTGCGTGTTGTATGACAGGAAGCGATTTCCGTACGGCTCTTCCGCGGCGGTGACAAAACCTTCAAGACTGGCTTGACAATATGCAAGCAAGTTCTCCGTCGTAGTTGCAAAATTCAAACATCGTACAACACAGTGCAATATTAAAAAATGCTGATAAATGTCATTTGGCAGCACCGACTCGAAAACCAATGGGCCAATGTAAAGCAAAAATTGCCGGAGTTGCGTCGCCTTCATTTTTGAAAAATGAGATAGAATCGATGGGTCACGATTAAAATCGGAAGGACAAAAGGTTTTGAGATTATTCATTCTGGAATCTACGATCTGAATCTGACGTGCTGTCAGTCGTTGACATGCAAATCCTCCATTAACGAGAGCCTGCAACAATTTGGAAGTAACTCCTAGATATATTAAATGCATGCTTTCGGAGGGAACCTGTGAAACCAAACCAATTATTTGGGACAAAGGACTGGGTCCTTTGTGATGATCCTCATCCGCCATTTCTTTGTACTCCTCATCCGTTCTGTTGTACTCAACATCGCCTAACGGCGTTCTCATCGCCGTTAGGTGATGTTGAGTACCAAGGAAAACCGTGGTACCTTCAAATCTGAATCCTTCAACCCAACATTAGGAACATGCATGAAGCGAGTTGTGGTTGAGAAAAAAAGCTCGAGCAACCGCGTCTGCGATAAACAACTGAATTTGTAGAGGCAGTACTCGATCGTGTACTTCAATGCCATTTCCATGAAGAACCTCTGTCAATTCTAAGAGAAGGGGCTCCAGAAACACGGAAACATCCGTTGGCTTGTTGTGACTTAAAAAAACTCCTGCTTTGACTGGTATCTTGTCCGCTATAATAATGACTCTATACTGCAGCGGCCAAAACTGCTTTCCACCATGCCTATGGACCTGACCACCGTCTGAACTAATATCAATAACCATTCTGTCTGGGAGAAGGTTCACAGGAATGTTGGCCAAGTTTTCTTTGATTGTTTTCATGAAACCCATGTGAAGATAGGTCCCTCCAGCTCTTCTTTCGATGATGTTGCGAACAGTAATGGTTAAAGTGTTTACTAAAGTCCTCGTATCCTTGGGCAAGTCGTGTAAATTAAAGGGATATGCACGTAACGCTTTGAGTATAATATTGCCTTGGGTGTGGTTCAAATTCGCGGACAAGAATGCGTTTTTCAACATCGTTCTTCGCGCCTCCTCAATATCTGGTACGCCATTCGCTTCAACATCAATATCACCATCAAAGTTGTACAGATCCTCATTTTCGCCGTTGTCCTGCCTGTTATCGTTAATGTCATCTACAGGTTCATCATTGTTGATGTCATCTAGAGGTTCATCATTGTTAATGTTATCTACAGGTTCATCATTGTTAATGTCATTAACATGTTCTTCGTAATTCATGTTCTCATCTAAATTGTTTTCATCCACGTTATTGATTATTGTATTTTTATGTTCGTCATTGTTTACGTCATCATATGCTTCGACATTATCTATGGGGTTTTTATCGCCATTATTATTAATTCTATTTTCTGAAATCAGTCTTGCATTATTCCTCATAACGGCAAGGCTGCGTATTTTCTGGCGCGTACTTAAAGTACTGAACGCTGATATATGTCCGAGATAATTTTACACCAGGAAAATACTGAAACAAACATTTCGGGAAAAGCGCCTTGTAGACCTAATTTGCGTCAAATTACTTTGTAAATATTACAATATCAATAATACATTCCATGTCATCAAAACATGAGGAAGTATCGCTTAAATATCGTTGAAAATAAAAAAATATCGTGTAACGAGTCATTATTAAAGAAATTGAAATAATTGAGTGTTCATTATGTTACGGATTCTAAAAAGAATTGGCATGGTCCAATGTTTGTAGGAAATTGTTATAAGGAAAATTCAAGACTTAGAAACAGGGACAAAGTATTTTATTCTTAAGTGTTAGTCACAACTATGTATAACTGCTGTACTAGTGGATGGGAGCCCCTCACAAGTAAACCGTTCTGAATGTATCCTTTTTAAACGCTCAACTTAAATAGAAGTATCCTGTATTTAATACATCAGACGATCCACACCTCTCATACACGTGTAAGTATGAGAAGTGTGTGAAATAACTGCAGATATTTCAGACTATTGTACGATAAAAATTCTGAACTTGAAGGATTAAAAACTTTACACAGATGTTTGGAAAAGTTCTATACACGGGCCATATTGACATATTGTTATTATAACTGTGTATTACAAAATTTCCATGCAATGTGTCAAAAAAACGTTGAAAAAATCATGATATTGTTAGACGTGTGCACGATGTATTTAAGGCTATATCATCAAAAAATTCTACACACCGGCTGGGATTATCTTAAGCTTCTTAATGAGAATAATTCCAAATCACGTACATAAAAATGAGTAACTATACATATTCGTTCGGAATATACCCAACCCAACTCATAGTGTCTCCTAGTTTTAATTTATGGTTGATTGAAAACATGGTGATGTTAAAATTTTAAATTAGCATGACATAGCTACGAATTGCCAAAAAAAATTTGTGTATATACTTAATAATAATCGAAAAGCTTAGAAACTTTTCAGTTGTAAAATACAACGACAGAAAAAGATAGCATCAAAACTTTATTGCTCGAACAAACAATCCCATATTATGAAATGTAAGTCAATCAACATGGACTATCATTTAGATGGACGCGCATAATTAACTTGCTGATAAAATTTTCGATTTCAGGCATCTAAGAATTGAAAAATGCATTTTAAAATTATTTGATTATTACAAAATGAAATCCTAGAATTTCTTTATTTACATTTAAAATCCATAAAGAAACAGAATTCATACATTAAAATATTTAAAGCAAAAATTCCCCTATTAGGAACAAATTTTTGATTTCAAAATCATGTCTCTTATGAAAGTAAGTTTACATGTTCCATATAAAATATTGATAGTTGGTTTTTTAGCTTAGAAGGTGCAAAAATTTTTCGAAAATACAAATTGAGGAGGGGTTAATTTCCAAAATTGAAAATGTATAATCCCTTTACAAACACTGCAGAAATTCAGAATGTGTAAATTTTTTCAACTACTTACTCAAGATTATACAGGGTGTACCAAAGTCCCCGCGCCAAAAAGAAACCCAATATTCCTTATTGAATTTGGAGTCGAAAAGTCCTTTGCCACTTTTCATAAAACTCAAAATTCAAAAAGTTATTCAAGCCGAAAATTATAACAATAAATGCGCTCTCACGACCAGTGGGGGTAGACTTGACGGACCAAACTTTTTCCAAATTTTTTTCATATTTTTCCGAGTCGAAAAGTCTTATGCCACTTTTCACGAAACTCAAAATCAAAAAAGATATTTGTGTCACAAGTTTCAATCAATCAAATTTCTTATTTACTTATGTTCGATTATCTTTTTTGATTTTGAGTTTTGTGAAAAGTGGCAAAGGACTTTTTGACTCGGAAAAATATGAATAAAATTTAGGAGAAGTTTGGTTCGGTGAAATCTACTCCCACTTATAGTGAGATCGCATTTATTGTTTAAATTTCCGACTTGAATAACTTTTTAAATTTTGAGTTTTACAAAAAGTAGTAAAGGACTTTTCGACTTGTGATTGAGTAAGGAATATTGAGTTTTTTTTTGCGCGGGGAATTTGGTACACCCTGTATAATGAAAACTGCGGCATATGGAAATTGACGATTAATGAATTAGAATTTGAAACTGTAGAATGCTATTTCCAAATTTCTATTCGTCACTGGGAAAAATAGTTTTAAAATGAATAATTTAAAATTATTGTTGAAAATCATATTTTTATCACTACTGGATATGTACCAAAATATTTTGTTGATTGAACAATGACATAAGTAGGATAATAATTTAGAAATATGAGTTTGTTGTTGCAAAACATTAATAAATGTAAACAAAAAAATTTTTCCATCACAATTCATACATTCAGGGAAACAATTTTAACATATAATTTGTGTTCCAAACAATCAAGTCGTTTTTAACACAAAGTTTTGCAAATAAAAATTTATACGTTCAAAACAGTATTATTATGAATCGAACTGAATGTATGTACATTCTATTGAAAAATAAATTTTTTTTTAAAAACAATGAATTGATTTTCAAAGACAATATTTTGTGGATGAAAAATTATTAACTGAGCCCAACAATCAAAAAATCTTAATGTTCTGTTGAAATGAATATTTTTTTAATGAAAAGTAACACTTTTTTGATGAGAACTGTCGGTCAATAGCAAGAGTTTATAAAAGAAAAAATTGTTTGAATAATACATTACATGCTGATAAAAACAATTTGAAAAACCTTATTTATTGTTGTAAGTCATGACTTGGTTTTTGCTCGAAAGAGCAGTTTGCTCTTTGGAAATAAGTTACAACTTGTTGTAGAGGATTATAATTTTATCACAATTTGATATTTGATACAAAATTTTGTTCTAACAACAATGTTACATTCACGATAACAGTCGTAAAATATGATTTTTTCTTGAAAAACATGAATTGATTTTAAAAAACAATTTTGTCTATGAAAAATCATTGATTCAGGAAAATAAATTAAGAATCTAATATCTACTTCGTGTTGAAAAAAATGAAGTAGTTTTGAGAACAATATTTTGTAAATAAAAAATTTCATCTTTAAAATAGTATTTAAATAATTTAGAGTGAATGTATTTTATGACAAAAAATTAATTTGATTTCAGAAATAATGAATTGCTATGCTAGACAATATTTTTTTGACCAAAAATTATTGACTGAGAACAACGATTCAAAAATCTCAATCTCATGTTAAAATGAATATTTTCAAAATGAAAAGTTACATTCTGTTATGATGAGAACTGAAATAATATTGCAATAGTTTATAAAAGGAAAAATTTATCAAATAATACAATAAATACTGATGATAACGATTTGAAAAACCTAATTCATTGTTGTAAGACATGACTTGGTTTTTACTGGAAAGAGCAGTTGCAAATGTAAAGTTACAACTTGTTGTAGAGGATCATAATTTTATCACAATTTGATATTTGTTACAAAATTTTGTGCTTACAACAATTTCACAGTCAGAATAACAATCTTAAAAAATGAATTTATTTTTTAAAAACATGAATTAATTTCAAAAAACAATTTTGTCTATGACAAATTATCTATTTAGGCAAATTAATTGAGAATCTGATATCTGATTTGTATATAAAAAAATAGAGTAGTTTTGAAAACAACATTTTGTAAATAAAAAATGTTACATTTAAAACAGTATTTTTATAATACCAATTAAATCTGTATCATGTCAAAAAATGAATTTGGTTTTAGAAATAATGAATTGCTATGCTATTACAATACTTTGCTGATAAAAAATTATTAGCAATGATATATAGAAGAAAAAATTTTTCCAATAATCCATTACATACTAAGGAAAACAATTCGACAATATCAATTTACTGGGGTCAGACATTGCTCAGTGATTCACTGATCAGATCACAACCTGTTGTCAATCATAGTTTTATCAAAATTTAGTACTTGTTACAATATTTTCTAAATGAAAAAATGTTACATTCAGGTTAAAAATTCTAAAATATGAATTTGTGGTCAAAAATTATGAACTTAAGAAGAAATTTTGGTCTATGACAAATCATGTACTCAGGAAAATATAATTCAAAATCTAATATGTGTTGAAAAAATGAAGTAATTTTGGAAACGAATTTTGCAAATAAAAATTTCTACATTCTAAACAGAGTTTTTATAATTCGCATTGAATGTAAATTATGTCAAAAAATGAATAATTTTTTTTCGAAAACAATCAATTGGTTGGAATGATGTACAAAATTCTTTAAATTTTTGTAATAATTTTGTACATCTTTAAAAAGACCATTAATGCTTACCAATTTTTTCCAACTCTAGATTACTGATGGAAGTGATGAATACACATGAATACGCCGAAATACGCCGAATAACTGTGAAAAACCTTCAAATCACTCGAGATTACTGATGGAAGTGATGAATACAGATGAATACGCCGAAATACGCCGAAAAACTGTAAAAAACCTTCTAATCACTTGCACACTAAAAACGCCGAAAATTGGGTTATGTTTTTATTTACTTCGTGCAGCACGTGCGTGGTTCGGAGTTGGACGTGCAAGCAGCCCCGTGCAACTCCCTATGCTTCTTATAGAAAAGAGTTATTCACGAAGTGGCACCGCGACTCTGAAGGCGCCACTTATGCTTCCCGAAAAAAATGGTTCTCTAACACAGGCAGAGGCTCATTCTCTGTCCGTGTGCCTCCACGAATTCTGCCCACTCAGCCGCTTCGGCTTGAGCTTCGGGTTATTTCGGTGATCACGGACTAGTACGAAGATGACTGACTCCCAATATAACGAATGATCCCGAATGATCGTATTCTTTTATTATGTTTTGACCGTTTTCGGAGCTTTCGAAGCTGTCGAAGTGTCGTTTTAAACTCAAGCACAAGTCTTATCGTGCTTATCGTGCTTATCGTATTTGAATTGAAATATTACCGCGATGAGTTATTGCATAGTAAGGGAGTGCTCATCAGGAAAAAAATCGGAAGAAAAATGTTCTTTATTTCAAATTCTTCGGGATCAAGAAAGTGATTATTTTACATTATGCCGGAGACTGGATTATATAAACAAAGCCAGTAAAAAACCACGTTTGATTTGTGAAAAACATTTTTCTCCGGATAATATCATAAGAGAGAAGGAATTTTTCGACCACAATGGGAAAATAATTTCTAAGGTGAAAAAGCAATTTATGATGAACTATAAATTTTGTCACTGAATAGTTCAATTACTTTACAAACTCGGAGAACTCGGATTCTCTTGTATACTAGGTTTTTTTTTCACTCGAAATCTTTTTACTTTTTTTTCTTCCTCGTTTCCCATTTTACACTCTCGATTACGTGACTCGACCGAAAAAAAATGCGAACGCCTTAATCCAAGAAGAAACGAGTTTCGCATGATATTAATTTGATTTGCGTAAGCAAGAAATTCCGAGTTTTGAGTTTAAAATTTTTAATTATGTCATTTTTTCGTTCTGTCGTTCTGTTTTAATGTAAAAATTTTTCATGTTATGATTATGTATTTCAATTATTATTTCATTGTTAATCATATTGATAATGGTTTTAATCATCAATAAATATTATGTCATAATATAATTTATACAGGGTGTATCAGAAACTACGGAGGATAATTTGCCAGATTTTTTTTTATATTTTTCCAAGACTAAAAGTCCTTTGCCACTTTTTACAAAACTTAAAATTGAAAAAGATATTTGAGTTTGAAATTCAACCAATAAATGCGCTCTTCTGACAAGTGGGGATAAAAGCCATGGACCAAAATTTACCAAAATTTTCTTCATATTTTTCTGAATCGAAAAGTCTTTTTCCACTTTCCTTAAAATTCAAAGAAAAAAAAATTATCAAGTTAGAAATTTTAACCAATCACATTTGCTCAATTTCTAACTTGAATATTTTTCTTAGTTTCAAGTTTTTCAAAAAGTGGCAAAGGACTTTTCGATTCAGAAAAAAATAGGGCAAATTCTTGATTTCTAGTTTTTATCCCCACTCCTCAATAGAGCCCATTGATTGGTTAAATTTCAAACTGGAATATCTTTTTTGATTTTGAGTTTTGTAAAAAGTGGCAGAGGACTTTTCGACTTGGAAAAATATGGAAAAAAATTTAGTTAAATTATCGGTCGTGGAATTGTGGACATCCTGTATTTTTAGACAAAAGTGATGACACTGCCATTCTTAGAGGAGTATCTTACTATGTGTAACTTCTTGTATTATGCGTCATTTACAGAGATTTTTCGGTTGTGTGAGGCAAGGTGGCGGATGCGACGATCACCAATCGACCCCAACGTTTCTGCAAATTTATAAGATTTTGTCCACCTATTCTTTATTGAAACCTCCGAAGTATGGAAACTGTTCCATTCCTGTCAGTGGTCCAAAAAAGCCTCTCCTCAAACTGTCGCAATTAAAGACTAACCTTCTCCAAGAGAAGACCTCATTTCTTGAAAACATAAAAACAAAGTTAGAGCAAATTATTGCCAACGTTGACTGGGATTACTTCGAAGCTGTCGATCACGATTATTGTGGTCCTCTTCGAGTTGACTGCCTGTCATACAACGTGACAGGACGAATTTGCAAAATGTTGCTGGAATGCAAAAAAATTGAATCCTGCAGTGTTTGCAAAACTGCATTGACAAGCAAGACTTGTAATGTAGTAACAGACTACATAAACGTGACGACTGTTACTGACAATACAGACAATACTGATTTGACGCATCCAAATATTTCTTTGTTTAATTTTGTGATCAGTCTGGAGACTCGTTTTCAGAAACATTGCTCATCTCCAGAAGTATCTTATCATGTTGTGGATGAAGCTGTGCAAACTTGCATTCCTAATTTTCCTTGCAACGAACACCGCATCTATGTAATTTCACAAGCAGTGAAAATGTTTTTGTTGATCCGACTCCGAAAATTCGTCAAAGAGTCAAGAGATGTCGAAAAGAAGAATCGTCATCAAAAAAAGTTGTCGAAGTTCACACACAGTTGATGCATTTTTGAAAAATCAGTTTTCTACTTTTTTTCTTGTTTTTTTGTTAAATTGGTTTAAATATATATATTTTTTGAAAACATATATAATTGTTATTTTTTTCATTAAGTTACGTTAGGCTCCCTCGTTATATCCCACTTAATTGCAGAACATGTATCACTACTTTTTTCCGAACTTATTTCCTGACTTGATAGAGCAGTTTGTACGGAATGCATGCAAATATCATGGAAACGCGTTTGAAATACAAACGCTTCCACAAAATCCACAAAATTCGCGCGAACTTTTATTATGGATAAGTCCGTGGATTTTAATAAACGTAAGATATAAATGCTTTACGTCTACATTCGAAATATTATCGTTACCCTATTAAACAATCGAACTATTTATCATCTTTTTCGTAAATCCAAATATTGTTTTACGGTCGGATTATCTATTGATTTTCTTGGTAACAAAAGATATTTTTTCTACGTCTTGCAACAATAAATTAAAATCATGTATTGTTAGCGAAATTTAACTTTCGTGTTCTTGTTCATAGTGTTTATTTGAAACAAGTTCTTTTTTTAAGAAAAGTTATCAAGAAATTCTGCTGTATTATTTCCAACTTAACTTCTTCCTAGCATAACCAAAAGGTTTTCATTGTGGAATTCAAAATTCAATAATTTCAATACATAAATTTTACTTTTGTGATCTAATTTATTTGATGAAAAATTGGTACACCGCTAACACGACACGGGTGTTTGGAACAATCAAATCTTAATGTATTTTCGAATCGTATAGTATTCATTAAAAAAAATTAAATAATTCATGTTTTTCTCATCCATGCATGAATCGTAATCTATTGTGATAGTAATTCTAAACGAAAATAGATGACTTCAGCAAATGTAAAATGCTTGTTAACAGTTCTGTTTTCTTATTTTTGTTTTAAAGTTTGGCAACAAACTATATGTATAATTTATCAACTGGTGTAACATTTTCTTTTACTGAAAATATTTTCCAACACGCCTCGAGAAATGGTCACTTGAATTACATAAATAAATACTCATCAGAATAAGTACCAGAAAAAGTTATTACTTGAATGTAATAAATAGTTTACTCAAGTTGAGATTTTTCATTACTGGTAATTCTTTTAAATACTCACTTATATTCAAGTAAGAAAACTGTAATGCTTATTTAAATAGATATGTATTCATTTCAATATTCCTTTTTTTCTAGTTGTAAAAAATTAAATGCAAACTGTATCCATGCTCATTTGTAATCAGAAATATTATTATTAAAATCATATTTTATACCAGAACTACAAATTATCGAGAAATTTCAGTTTCGGAGAAAATAACGTTTTACGTCGTTATGCCCTGAATACTAATAATATACTTAGTAATAAAAACAGAAAAAAATTGAAATAAAAGATAACACTTCCAATCATAATTCTTTAAAAATTTCAATTTACACAAATATTTTTAATTAAAACTACAACCCAATAGTTTAAAAAATTGACTAACAACACAAGTTAATTATTTCAAACATTTAAAGTACATATAGCATAGGTAAAATAAAAATAAATACTTTCTCAAGCATGTCAATTTTTAGTATCGAAAAAGTGCAAGACATTGCAGCAAAAAGTGTATATCATAATATTGACGCAAATTTTTCGATTTGTCTATAAGGACGTTTCAAATTAGTCTCTCCATTGCAAAATTGAGTGAGTGATTTTTTAATTAAAACTGATACAATGATTTATCCTTGCAAGTCTCGCACCTCTTGCACCGTTTCACTCGCACGGCTTGCACCGTGGAATCACTCCGATGCTTGCCGATGCTACCAAACGGCAGATTTGATCAGAGTTGATGTTTGCCCGGTTCGCCCGGTTCCTCATTTACCCACCCTCCACGCCCCTCCAACCCTTTTCGCCGAACGCCCCGGCTGGCGTTCAGCGAAAAGCCGAACGGGCGAACGGGATTCGGCTTGGTCCGCGGCCCGAGCCGGATCAAGCCGAAGCTTGTCGTCACATGGACACAATCCAAAAGCTTGATGTGTGAGTGAACCTGTCGGTGCCACAGCGTGAATCGGGAACCAACGAAGTTGCACGGGGCTGCGTGCAAGTATAAGCGCGCGCACGCGCGATAAGGCGCGTTCGTTTAAACTGTAACTCGCGATATACCATGTACACTGACCTTAGACCATGTATTACATGGACTGCTACTCTGCGTATGCTTGCCAGCAAAACAGGCCAGTCGAACATGATCGGGCGAGTATGACGTCACGGGACTAACCAGGCCCGTATTTAGGCACCAAACCCACCTCCCGAGGTCTGCCAGCCTCGTACCACAAAATATTTTCGCCCAACGCGTATAAATATTTTTTATCCAGTGGAACTTTAAAATGCAGCCTAAAATAGCGCTTCGAGAATATGGAGGTGTAAAATAACTCGAAATATAACAAGAATAATAAGAAAACCTCTTTTTTTAAATGAACATTGTCTATGTATGCTTTCAAAAAATTTGTCATATTCATTGTACAATATATACATATAAAATAATACATTTTCACTGTTTGTCATGAAGAAATGTACATAAGTTCAGTGGACAGTGTTATGAAGTGTCAAAAAGTGTTAAAAATGTAAGAAATATGGGGGCCGTGTTCGTTCATTGGTGTTTGAACAAAACAATTTTTGTATGCAAGTGTCGTATATATTTATCCACTCTGCTTTTTTTGTTCTCTTCGTAGTGCATGCGAATGGTGAGGTATGTTTTTGCTACGAAATTCAAAAGGTCGTTATAGTGCTCTTCATGTTCAATGAAATGCTCACATAAAAAAAATGTCGGAGTCCCAGGCCACTCAATTTTTTCAGAATAAAATTCTCGTAATTACTTTTGTACATGACGTCAGTTGAATTCCTGATAACTTGTTCTATGAATAAACAAAGATTGAACATTTCTACTGATGGGTAGGACAAGTATCCGCGATTTTTAATATCGATTAAGGTGGAGGACCCAGGCTCACCTACTATGCTTGAAAAAAATCGAGGACACGTTTTACTGGAACAACTTTCCTTACATTTTTTGACGATGAAGCCTGAAATGTACCCAACGACATCCTTCACGAACTGCGACGGTACTTCGAAATTAAAGTCGAATAAATCATAGTTTACAAGTTCTTCATCTTCTGGATCGTCAATGTCCGAAGTTTCTACTTTTTGTGAACTATGGTACTTGGAACAGTCAAAATGGGAATGTCATCGGGAGAACAATTTCCGGCATCAGATACAACAATTTGTTGTTTACAAGTCAATCGACGCATCGCATATATTACTTCATAACAAGTAGGATTGTTCGTAAATCCGCCGCGCATTCTAATAGCGGAAAAGAAGGATTCGAGCATGTCTTGTAGTATTTTGTACGTTAAAAGATATTTGAAACCGTATTTAGACTGAATATCATCGAAAAGAGTGAAAATATTGCGTAAACATACAATAAACCCGACAAAGCCACACTTCCTACGTCCTAACACAACGGGTTGGCCATCTACGTACCCCTTTTTACTTGATGTTGCAACACTATGTTTTAATGTACGTATATACTGCTCAATCGCTTCGGCACGCTTTCGAAGTTTAATTTTATTTTCGTCACACAGGGGTATTTTAAATGGCTGCTTGTATGGATTGTTTTCATAAGGGCTTCTACAATTTAAAATATCAAAAGCGTCGTTAAAATTTTTTCAGAACTCAGCTGTTCCCTGAACGCTGCAGCCTGCAATTATTCCCTGCTTCTCTAAACCAACTAGAGCTTCATTTACCGAGTTGCTTAATACTTGAGCCGCCAACCGCACATTCATCTTGTTCTCGGTAACATGAATATGTCGCTCCGTTAGTTTGTTGGCGTAATGTAGGCCTTGATACTCCTGTATTTTACATAAAGATAAAATGTGACCCCAGTCGACGATTCGGTTGTTGCCATCTTTAAATGTTTCCAGGTCAACCAATGCATTTCGGACATTCTTAAGCATATGGCACGGGTCTGGAAAGAGCCATATCGCATGACCGGTCGCTGGGTGAGGAAAAAAAAGTTTAGCTTGGGGGGAATCGATGTTCATGTGTGCGCCGAGTTCCTTGACCATGGATTCGTTGACGCGATCACCATCATACGTAATGGAGTGTATATTAACATTGTAGTCGTGTAGAAGGTTTAGCATGATTTTGACAAGGTTGGCGTGTTCAGAGCCACTGAGTTAACTGATTAAAAAATATGACGGAGTTGCCTTAAATCTCCCTTTAAGGTCTACAACCATAAACACCAAGGCATGGTTGGCAACATCCGGAGTTTCCTCACTTATCGGTCTACCTGTACCCGGGTCAATTCCTAAGTCGACGTACCCGAAACGCTTCCCATGCTTCCGCGTTGTATGAACCTTGAGTGCAATTTGGTCTATGACCAAATTGCAAACAAGTGGTTCACATATATTTCTTGAGAATTGTTGGAGCGTTTCCAACACATCTTTGCTGAACCCCGGACCAGACTCCAAGCAGCACAACCACTTTCTTATAGTTGACGGCGCTGGTAACAAATTACCAAATTTGTTGCGGACAAAGTCATATGCTTGGCTCGAATAAAATTCTAAAGTCATTGCGAATTTACGAATTTCCGGTTCGAATTTCGCACGCTTTGCAATAGAAGTTCTTCGGTTGAATTGTTGCAAAACAGCAGGCATATTGTCCTAATTACAGACAGATATAAATTCGATTAACTCATAATACGTTTTGTTTGCTTCGTTAAAAATATATACATTATTAATTATTTAAGTGGCAAAATGATATTTTATGGAAATCACAGAAGAAATGAATGAATACAAAAATGTAAAGTTTATTTTAGAGCAGATCATTCGATGATACAATTGTATTGCATACAATTCTGCACACTCGGAGTGATTCAGTCTCATAAAGGTTGCAAGTAGTCTATTACATTTTACGAGCAACATTACATGAAATCCGTTACTCTGTTTATAAATATTCAATATTCCAATGCTCTTAACATAATAATTAACATAAACATAAAATTATCCTGGGATCCAGCAATGAATCCAGTGATTCAGTCAAAAAAAATTTTCTTTTAATAACTTACTCATTTTCATTTTTATTCATTATTACAATATAATTAGAAAATGAAACTTCGTTTCCATATCCATATCAATGTAATAATGTTTTCAAGTATAAGTACACCATTAATCAAATTTGCTTATTAATTTTTCCAATGTAAGCACGTCTTTTTAATGATTATCAATCATTCAAAATAACATAAAAAATTAAATGTGTAAATGCTTGTCAATAAGTATTTTATTGCACTTTTATTCTTATTATGTTCAAATTTGAATGCTTGATAATGATAGAAAAAACGTTTTTAAGTCGGGAAAAGTAAGAAAAATATAAAAGAAGTTTTATTTTATAATTTTATCATGTGAAAAATTCTACTAAAAATTATGAATTCTTGAATAGAAGCTAAAATGTAAAAAGTTCGAAAGCTGGAAAAAATGAAAGTAATAAAAGAAAACCAAATAAAGGAAAATTTCTCTTGTTTGAATGATTAAAGTCACTGCTAGCTCAGAGAATCGTTTTCTCTTTACATTTCATCTTTAAAGCTATTTACACTAGTAATGTAAGAAATTTTGCACATTCTTCATTATTCAACTCACCGAGATTTGTTTTGCCGAGTCAGCATTGTTAATAAATGTTTGATTAACAAATCGCACTGCATCTTGTAGGTTGTTGGTACGCTTTGTTCTACGCGCAAGTCGTTTCCGAAGTTTGTGTATCGTGCGGTCTTTCTCGGCACAGCATTTCTTTAAGAACATGATACTTTCTCGCGCTGATTTCGAGGTTCTTGCGTGTGGTGTTCGAATGTCACCGGGATAGCGTGGTTTTGGTCTTGAAACTGGAGTGGATAGCGTCACATAATGAGGAACAGTAGATGATACTTTGAAGGTATCTGCATCTGCGGAAATGAAAAAATCTTATTGAAAAATAAAGTAATGTCCAGTTTTTTTAATTTGTTAAATAAAAAGTATATGATTGTAATTTCGACACAATGAATTGAGATGCATCGAACAGACTTCATTATCGAAATACCATGAAAAATTTGAAGAATAACAATTGTATTTTTTTAAATCGGCATTAGAAAACAAAATTATATAACATCCGTTTAATGACTCATAGAAAAAAATACATTTGGACATTTGGTTTGAAATGGACATTACAAAATCACTATTAAAAAGTAAAAACTCTTGTGACGCGATTCTCAAACCAAATTGAGCACTCGCAATGTCTAAAATTTCTAAATTTACTGATATCTTGGAGTAGACAAATGTTTTACTTGGACTGAAATCAGAGGATGATTGAATGGGGTTTGACATTGGTGTATGAGGCCTTTCAGTTGTTTGGATTGAGAAGTTATCATGAATTTCCATAGATTTAACGGCGTTTTTCGGTATTTCTACATGTACAACTTCTCTTTGCAAGCACATGTCATCTTGACGTATCTGATCAATGTTGTGACTGAATTCGGCATCATCAGAACCTTCTACCATACGTTCAATCTGCACATCATCAGAACTGTGGAAAAATTTTTTATTACATAACTTAAAATAATTTTAAAACGCAACTTTATTTAATGAAAAGGAATTTCTGCAATAACAAAGGGATTTTTTATTTTATTTCTGCAAAATGGTACTATTCTTGACATTTCATGCTAAAATATATTTTTAAAGAAGTAGAATAATTTTATGACGCACAATTAAAAATTTGTTTGTATTTTGTCCAATTTTGCATTTTATGATAACTAATTTAGTTATTCTAAAATCACATTCTGATTTTAAAAAAGAGCCCATGTTAATAAGCCTGAGAAATCATATTATGGGAAATTACAAAAATTATAAGTATATTTTTATGCTCCAAATGCAAAAGCATTTATATCTTGCCTTTCTCCATTGAAAAAATTGATGAAATAGCTGTTTTTTCTAGCAGTCCTCGACCAAAGGAACCAGGCATTTTCAGAAAATCATTAGCTATAAAGTGACGGTTGCATATGCGAGCAGTTGCTGGAATTTGTTCAGAAACATTGCATGCTTTCAGCCATGCTTCCCTCCGATCGTCATGTGGAATACTGCAAACACAATGAAAATGTTCAATTGACCGTGTAATATGTTTCAACTAATTTTCACGAATTTTACACAGTACATACAAAGTAAAATTATCTTGATAGATTCATTAAACATAAAAAATATTAGCAAACAATAGGACTTTTTCATAATATAATTTTTGATGCATCAGCAACTTCAAGCTTTTGCGAGAGGCCATAAGCTTTATAAAAATATACCTTTCCTCAATAAAATTGTGCTGACACTGGGTGACACTTTTTGCCAATTTTGGCCTTTTCAGAGATAGATAATAATTAATCATGTACTGTACATTGCAGAAGAGAACCATTGAAAATGGAGTTAAGATAATTATCACAAAACTAACCGAAAAAAAGACAGCTCCAGTCCAGTTTGTCGTCGACAGAGGAGACAACTTCTCGAATTATCAGAATATTTATGCCTGACAGCATTAGTCTCCCCAGTTTTTGGCACAAAGTTTGTTGAAGTACCATTGCCTTCCTCAGCGATGAAGTCAACTCCACTTTTTTGTGGAGGTTTGAAAATGTGGGCTCTTTTTTGGCTCAGATAATCCCTTTAAAAAGAAAATAATTATGAACTTATTATAACTGTAAAGAATTGTATGCATCTATATATATTCATGTTTGGTAAATATTTTATGTATTTGAATCTTCAAAAATTGTTTCTTAAGCTTAATTGTTTTAATTAATGTATGAAACTATCTAATGAGTTATTAATTCCTTCATATTTTTATTCGCACAAAATTTTACTTGAAATTCGCATTTTCAAGGAATCCACGTTGTTCGGAGGAAAAAATGGTACGTGCCAAAATTTTTCTTTGGATAAATCATCATTATTTCTCAAGTCATTTTTAAATATTGTCATTTAATAGTATAATAGAACAATCAACGCACTTCGCACCCCATCGTGAGATTTCAAACAGCGAATCACAATATGAATTAAATATGATTGGCAACTATTTTATTCTTAATGAAAAGTGAAATGTAATAATAGGTGGTTTCCATGTAATTTTTTAAAAAAAATATGTATATGTATAACAAACAGTCAATATTTTACTTGCATTAGTTCAAATTTCTCTATGATATTATAGAAAACAATTAATATAATTTGAATTAAGGTTTTGATATACCAGCAATTATGTAAGAAAAAATCTATGTTATAATTTTAATTTTGCAATTTACTATTGTGGACTTGATTGTAGTAATGAACTATGTAGGAATCGTAACTTACTTGTCAATAAGGCGTATGGTGAGAATGCTATTTTTTTTTAAACGTTTTGAACCATTTTTGGCAACGTTGAAATTGTCAGGTGTAAAATGCCTGCTGCAGAGCTCAGCGCTTTCGATTTTTATTTTCAGTGATTCTTTAGTCACATCGAATAACTCCAACCAAGTTTCCTCCCTGTTCTTTGGAAACCTGTCAATTCTCACAATAAATATAGTCGAATAAAAGAATAATTTCAAAACTTTAATGTCAAAACTGATGTCAACAAAATACTCACTTGTGGAAAGAAATGCCATGTAGGCGGGAATCCGTAACTTTTCCGCAAATCAAGCACAAATGCGTGTTGCTCGACATTTTTCTTCTATTACACTTGATTACACTTTTGACCAAATTTATCGTTTGCGATATGCAACATGCCAATAGCGCAAAATATCAAAAAAACACACTAATGTAGAAGTAAACAAAAGCAGGTGACGCTGACAATCTTAAAGTTGGTCCCGTGACGTCATACTCGCCTGACCATGTTCGACCGGCTTTTTTCTCGCGACTAGCAGTCCATGTAAATGCATGGTCTAAGACACTGACGCATATACATGATATTTAAATGCAGTAGTATCACTCATAATGAAATTTGTACCTGACTAACGAGATGTGTCAGAAATATATTTTTTTTAATTCGTTTCCAACAAGAAATGTACTGAAGGAGGATGTAAAAAAAAAGAGAAAGCAGATTTCGCATATTCTAATTTGTTTAGATGCAGATTGAGAATTACTAATTTTTTCTGATTTTGATTTCTGCATTTTCATTTCAATCGATGGTAATCACATTAAAAATTAACGAATTCATCGAAATCAAGTTAATTTTCAAGACGCACGAAGATCTCATTTCGTGCGGCTATAACGCATGTGTGACTTCATATTAATTGCGTATCAGCGTGCACGCGTGAGATCGCACGTCGTGCAACTTTTCTGCGATGCACCATTGCTATCTGGATTTCGTCCCGCCGCTGCTGATTTATGTTTTAGGCGTTCAATGTGTTTTTGAATATCATTTTTGTGGGCTCGAAGAGTGCACTGACAAATAGTGCACCATGCTTCTCCTTTTCCCGCTGCGACAAATTTTTCAGGTGCACGAGTAATGATACCTTAATCAAATTTAACAAGCAATTAAAAATTGTATCAAGACAATTTTATGTTTATGATGTTTGACACTTATTATTTTTTATGAAAATAGTTATTATCACTTTTCGCTGTTTTTTAAATATATTACCTTTAAAAGCTGGGTCATTTTCCCACGCAGGGTTGTAATGTTTGGAGTATTTACTCCAAGGAACTATATTCTTAAGTTTTCGACACGTAAGTCTTGATTTTTTTCGATTCGTTGATGTCGAAAGAAAACACGAAACAATTGAATAACGACAAATCATACGTAAGCTATCGATGCAACAGTGATGTTTAGTTATCAGTTGTGACAAACTTATAATAAAAATCCTAACATCTGCAATCAGTGCACCAAGGAGGTATATAAAGGAGGAGAGATTACTCCGGTAGTGGGGGTGGGACAAAATTCGTCGAGAGCTTCGATGACAGTAGTTACCAAGATGGCGCGTGTTTGTTTACATGTCGTACGTGCGTTTTTCGCGTACATTTGAGTAGATGATTTCCAAGCAATACCCAGACAGCAAAATGATCTCAAATTGAGCTCAATGTGCACGCACGCGTGCGAGATTTGGTCGCACGCTTGAGCTCATATCGACATACCGATGCGTCCTCCATTGAGACGCATTAGCGTCGCACGCGTGCGACTTGAAAATAATTCTTTTCTGCGCATGCGTAATGTAGAATTAGCAAAAAAATTTTAAATGCGCAGACGGAATGCGGAAAAATTTTAATGAACAAAATAAAAAGTCGGTTTATCTTCTTTTTTATCTTTTATTGTAATGGTGACGCTTATAATTACATACATATATGTCTATTTACAAAAAATACGTCGATACTTGACCGATGCAATCTTAACCGAATTGATCAAATTGAGTTGATTCCTTAAGAATTACAAACATTTGTAATGAAGCATTTCGGGTTGTTATTAATATTTCGACGTTCATGAAATTACATAAAAAAAATTCGGTGATGGTTTCGAGGTTTCGAAACAATTGTATTTCTTTATTGGAAAAAGTTAATTGTCATGAGTAATCCGAGGAAGCCAAAGGTGGGCGAAAGCTTCCGAAGTTGTTCAAAGTATTTTTTGAAGTTTACTTCAAGTATTTCTCAATAGCATCGAATAAACAAAAGTATGGAAAATTCCTTAACTCTCGGAGACAATGGAATTGCTGCTTATTAAAATATATACTAAAACCCTGGCGGAACACGAGCGAGGTTGTAGCAAAGATATAAAATCGCCTTATAATTGATCAAACATATCTTTGTACGAAACTCCAAAAAGTTTCTACTGCATGACTAGGAAGTTGCAATTTTGATTTATTTCGATTGTTTGCTAATAATATCTTTGAAATTTTTAACGTTATCGACATTTGTATTGAAGTAAAAGTCAATCATATTCATTATGTCATTGGTATTTGAAGTATTTAAAAAATAATAAGTTATCATGTTTTTCCCGATTTTTAGGTGATTTCATAACATCGCACTTATTCCGCCAGGGAATATAAACATATTACTATTGGAAAAAATCTTAACATTTTTAAGGTATTACCTCCATGAATGAATAAAAAAACTGATAATTTTCTATCAAAAAACGGTTAAGTAAAACAAGTCATAATTTTTGCAGTTGTAATAAGGACGCCAATGCCTTTCTTATACATATTTCTTTATGAAAATCCTAAGTGAAATTTCAACTATGGAGGTAATACCTTAAAGCAACTTCGTTCTCGCAGGCAGTTCCAAGATAAAATTTGCAATTACAATCGTCATAAGAAAATAAAAAAAAATTAATCGAAAGAACTATCTTCAGAATCGGCCATATTCTGCTCCTCTTCGACTTCTTCCTCATTTTCTGAATGAATATCAATATTTTCATCCAGATCCCCAACCGAACGAACATCTGGCAATCCAGGCAAAACGCCGCGGGAATTTTTTTTCATGTTCGATTTACTCAAGCTGTTCTTATACCGTTGCTTCGTCACACGTAGTATGTTCAGCATATCCTTTTTAAAATCCTTTTTGTTTTCTGGCCCCCTGAATCCACCACAATTTTTGGCAGCGACTGAAAACATTATTTTGTCAATTTAAATGGCATCGTCAAAAGCTAAATAAATTAAATATGGTACACTACTTACTATACAGGATGTTGCACATTCGCGATTTGCGAAATTCCTCCTTTCCCTTACTTCCGTCCCAGGTGAATTCTGTAACCAACTTATCAGACATTGCGCTCTGCGAAGCCATGTTGAGAAAGTCACGTGTCTTAGAGCCTCCAAGTTTCAACAGGTTGTTGTACTGCAAAACAGTAGAAAGAATCGTTTTTTGAATGTGTCGCAAGATATCTTCTCTCGCAAGTTTTAAGAACAGTAGACGCAAATCTTATTATGTATCTCAGGCGCGAGACAACCTCTAATGTATGTGACGTAGATTAAAGAAATCGACCTAAGAAGACCCTCAGTTTAAGTGCATTATTTAGTTTGCACTAGTATTCGAGTCGAAATAAAAAAATGAGCCCAAATGAATAGTGTTCATTGGTCGATTTCTCCGTTCCAAATGAAAAACAATTTATAGTTTTCAATTTCATGATAGCAATCAATACCATGTTCTTTCAAGCATACAGATTTTAAATAGATAGAAACCAATAAACATAGAATACAAACAAATTATTGATTTTTATTTTTACTTCCATGAGCGAAATGTAAGTTGGTAAAGAAGCAAAGTAATATGAGCCAGAAATAGTTCGAATATGTGTCTATAGAAGAGTAGTTAGAGCTCTAGCATTTTTTTGTATAAAGTATAGCTGCAATGAGTACCAATTTTGCACGGTTGGGATGGTTATCCGACTCAAACTCTCGGAATCCATCCATAGAATTCAATGGAAAATCATCGAGAGGTTCGAAGAGAGTTTTATCGAAGCGTGACTCCCCAGCCAAGAATTGTTGGGCGAGCTCGTCTTGTAAGTCACTGATTTTTTCGAACATTTTTTCATTGCTTTCCAGGACCCTATCATTTTGCCTTTTAACAAATCTGTTGAAAAAAAATATATATATGTATATATATACAAGTAAGAACATATTACTGCAGTAACAATTGTTTGCAATTTAAGACTGATAACTTGTCTCATCAATCAGTAATAAACATGAGACGTTTTATGTTGGCATCAATGTATTTACACCATCTAAGGAACACGAGTACAAGTATATTTGTTGATAATTTTCAAACGTGAAATATTATAAAATGTAAGAAATTTTAGCAGTGAAAAAAATTTTCTCCTCACATTTGAGTCACTTTACTATTCGAGTAATCAATTTGAAAAATTAAAAACCGATTCTTTTACAGCGAAATAAGTACCTCTGCAAGGATTACGAAGGGTGTCCTAAATTTTTACTACAAGGTTCTTTGCCACTTTCTACGAAGTTGAATGTTCAAAAAGTTATTGAAACCTATAATTTAAAAAATGGTTGCGCTCTCTCGACAAGTGGGGGTTCAATTCATAGTTTACTCAAAATTTACTTCATATTTTTTCGATAGTCTTGTGTTACTCTTAAAAATACTCAAAACAAAAAAGATATTCGAGTGAATTAAATAAGTGATCCATATTGTTTTTGTATATGACAAATTGGGACACTCTACATAACACCACGTGATTTCACTTATAAGAACACTATAGTTGGCAATATTTTTTTATGAAAAGATTATTTCAGACTGTGGACAGATTTTTTTACATGCAAATTTAAGGCAGGACTTTCAGATACATTAAAAACAAAAAACAAGTTACTTACCGAATTTCACTCAAAATGTTTCGGAGTAAGTTATTATCGTCCTCAACAGATGCTGGGTTAGACATCTCATACCGAGAAGAAGAGGCAGAGGAGTTCAAACTTTTCGATCCCATGTAGCGATTACTTAATAACAAAGCTTAAGAAACTGAGTTTAAATTCATTGTATTTAATGTGTAAGGCGATCCGAGAAAATGGACCTACTACTCAAGAAGCAAATTGTATAATACGGGCGATTGAATGAATCAAAATACACTACTATAAATGAGATAATAAATTTTTAAAAATTCATTGTCTGCGAAAATATCAGGGTTAGTAAATTCTGATTCCACATGATTCAAGAATGGATACAGAACTTATAGAACCACTCAGAATCTGAAAAACACATTTTTGGATAGCAGCCACACCAGAGTAAGGGAGAGGAAAGTTTAAATTTACATAACAAATGTAAATCTCATAAAATAGATATTTATTTGCCGTGCCAAGAAAGTGAGTGATTCAGCGGCGGTCGAGAAGTTGACTATTCTTCGCTTCGCAAAGCGAAGCGGAGTATAGTCAACTTGTCGATCGCAGCAGAATCGCTCACTTACTCGTCACGGTGAATATTCTATTTTTTCTGCCATTGCCGCGATAAATTGGGTCTTTCTCGGTTGTTTTTGGCGAGAAATCATCGGTTCTCGAGAGCTACCAGAAATGTCACAGATCGGCCGTGGAAAGAACTTTCCTCGGTCGATCTTTGACGTTTCTGGTAGTTCTGGAGAATCGATGATCTTCTCAGCCGAAAACGTCCGAGAAAAGTCCAATTTCCGCGGCAATTGCAGAAAAAGTGTTTTGTTGTTTTCTCCGTCACTTTGGAACGGCCGATGGTCCCTTTTCTCAGATTGCGTCACTAGTAAAATTGAGAAGGTAAAGAAGATATGCTCACTGGATTCCCGGGCTAAAATTTTGCATATTTTCCTTATTATGAGTTGCTGATATTTGCTTGTCACTCTTTGACGCAGTGGAGAAGTCAACAGACTTTTAGAGACCTTTACCATCATTATAGCGAGCTCTGGAATTACGTTTAGAAACCGTTATCAATTATGTTGCTGTCTGTATGTATTAATCTAACTGATCGCTAAACTACATGCAAAGAATATTTTCACAATACAGGGTGTTCCACAGTTGGCGGAAATCTTTGTAACTGAGAATTATCCGTGTAATTGTAGCACAATTTTTCCGTTAGCATTAAAAAAAAAAAAACTCAAAATGAGGAAAGTTATCTGAGCCACAAATTGCTACAATAAAAGCGCTCTTTCGACAAGTCAGGGTAGACATTATGAACCAAACTTGACCTTAATATACTTTATGCCCTACAGAGAGTAAAATACGTTCTTAAACCCTAAGGCGTTACTTCAAAGGTGTTTTACTCCTTGTAGGACATAAAATGTAATATGCGCCTGGGAAATAAAACAGTTATGCGTTAGGTAAATAATATACTGCTATATTTTTCTGGGTCAAAAAGTCCTTTGCCACTTTTTTTTTACAAAACCGAAATTCAAAAAAGATATTCGGGTTACGAGTTCGAACAAACAGATTTCTTATATTTGAATATCTTTTCTTATTATAAGTTGTGTTAAAAGTGGCAAAGGACTTTCAGACGCATAAAAGTATGAAGAAACTGTTGGTCAAGTTTAGTCCGTCCTGCCTACCCTCACTTGTTGAGAGAGCGTATTTATATTTTAAATTTTTGGCGTAAATAACTTTCTCAATTTTTAGTTCTTTAAAAAGTGGCCAAAGGAAAATCGTCTGAAAATTACATAAAGAATCTATGGTTTCAAGGATTCCTGCGAACCGTGGAACATCCTGCATATTGAGCCCGCCAAATATTTAATAAGAATGCATGAAGAAAAAATCAAATTTATCCGGATTAATGTTAGAGATATAAAACTGTATGTAGTGATTTTAATTGTTATGAAAACTTTGTAAAAAATAGAATTTCTGGTAAAGTGACCTGATAGAAAACCTCACAAGAAATTACAATTTTTTATAAAGGATTGATTGTAAAAATATCATACAGTTTTTTTTTTTCATTTTAGAGCTTTCCACATAAGTAAATAGGATTCGCCTGTGCATTGAAATGGAATCTAAATATAAACGACTTTCGAAAAACAGAATCAAAAACGCTTCCAACATTATTTTAGCTGAAAAAGTTCACAACACATGGATAAAGTAACAAGAAAAATGCACCTGATATTAGTTTTTAGCAGCAGTATGAGTTTTTTCGAGAGCGAGAAAATATTAAAATTTTATAACTACGATAAAAGGTACCAAGGGTGGAAGGGGTCTAGAAATTTCTCACATGATCGACCCACAACACTTGGTGCTCACATATTTATGACTTACTTCTGCATGCAGGACTCTCTATCATCGAATCTCTGTTTATTAGTCGCAACAGGCGATTTAACGTTTCCAAAAAGTTTTTTCTGCGTTGCCTTCAAAGATAGGCTTGGTTGACTGTTGGAAAAAAGCAATTAGTTAACCTTTAAATGTATGTACCTAGGAAAATTTGATCTCACAAAATTCAGTTCATTCTTATTATGTAGTTGATAATATTTTTATTATGGTAAACGTTGACTGATTTCACCCTTTTTTAAAAATTTCTTACGAATATTCAGTTCCTTTATTCTAATTTTACGATATTTTCAAAAACGGTACAAGAAAAATCGTTTTCAGTAGTGGAAACAAATGTATGATTAAGCGTTTTCATGAACTTTGAGACAAACGTCACATAATATATGAAAACGTTTATGTAATTCATGTGATGATACTCACTAAATCGATCCTGTATCTGAAACATCCTCATCAAATTGATTATTAAACATGGAAGTGCCGGAACTGGAAGGGATGTTGGCATACTCCTCAGGTGCACCATCGCCAGTGCAATTAATAGGGTCTCTGGAAGGAAGGAAAGACTAAATTAGTAACTGAGGTGCTGCAAATGTCTTTTAAGCAGTGCGAAATATTGCAATAGTTTGCAGTTGCCAAAAAAGGTGACTATGTACACAAATTTATAAATAACTTTCCAAAAGTCTTTCGCAATTGCTATTGATCTCCTATACGAAAACTTTATTTCTTGAAATGAAAAACGAAAGAATCGTTTGTGTCCTGAGAGTGTCATGAGAACCAAATTTGGTTCTCATGACACTTGTGCTCACATATTTATGACTTACTTCTGCATGCAGGACACTTTACCATCGAATCACTGTTTATTAGTGGCAACAGGCGATTTAACGTTTCCAAAAAGTTTTTTCTGCGTTGCCTTCAAAGATAAGCTTGGTTGACTGTTGGAAAAAAGCAATTAGTTAACCTTCAAATGTATGTACCTAGGAAAATTTGATCTCACTGAATTCAGTTCATTCTTTGATATGATTTACTTAGACCCTTTGTTTGACAGTTACTCAGAAAAATATAGTATGTTATAACTTATAACGCATCTTCAGTTCCATTTTTCTAATTTTACGAAATTTTCAAAAACGGTACAAGAAAAATCGTTTTCAGTTGTGGAAACAAATGTATGATTAAGCGTTTCTACATGAACTTTGAGACAAACGTCACATATTATATGAAAACGTTTATGTAATTCATGTGATGATACTCACTAAATCGATCCTGTATCTGAAACATCCTCATCAAATTGATTATTAAACATGGAAGTGCCGGAACTGGAAGGGATGTTGGCATACTCCTCAGGTGCACCATCACCAGTGCAATTAATAGGGTCTTTGGAAGGAAGGAAAGACTAAATTAGTAACTGAGGTGCTGCAAATGTCTTTTAAGCAGTGCTAAAAACTGCAAAAGATTGCATTGGAAAGTACTTGTATGAAAGCCAGGCACCAGTAAACTGCAAAGATGCAGGCTTCAAACTGGCAGGGGAGTTTGAGGCATTCGTTTTAGCATCTGCAGCAAGTTTTCTTTAAATTTTGCAGCACGGTTTTCATGCTAGTTTTTGCAGACGTCGGCTGTCTCGTTGGAAAAGTTTCCTCAGATGAAGTAGTGTTTAGCTTTCTCGGGCGGTAAACGGTACGCCCACTTCTGGTTTTATTTACCTTTTTCAACTTCTTCTCCTTGGACATGTTGAAACTCCTGTACACATAAAGAGTACATTACAGCCCGCGACTAAACAATTTCCATACAATTACAAAGTTAATTCCAGCAAAAATTGATTTCATATGATGCTATCAGAAACAGCGCAAAAGTGTTTCACAAAGCTAACTCCAAAATACAGGGTGTCTATATAACACATATATAAAAAAACCATGGATTTTTTGTTTGGATACAAGGCGAAAAGTCCTGTGCCACTTTTTATAAAACTTGAAATTGAAAAAGTTATTCAAGTCTACAATGAAATCAGTAATTGAGTTCTCTCGAAAATTAGGGGTCGAATTCAAAAACAGAACATCACTTAAATTTCCTTCATATTTTACTGAGTCGAAAAGTCCTTTGCCTCTTTTAACAAAAATTAAAATCAAAAAGGAATACGGTTGACAAGCTTGAACCAATCACATTTTGTAGATTTTAGGCTCGAACATTTTTGTTGATTTTGAGTTCTGTTAAATGTGGCAAAGGACTCAAAAAAATGTGAAGAAATTTTGAGGTAGAATTTGGTTTGTGAATTCAGCCCTCTTTTTTCGAGAGAGCGCAATTATTCTATAAACTATAGGCTTAAATAACTACGTGAATTTCGAGTTTTTGTAAATAGTGGTAGAAGATTTTTCGACTCAAATTAAAGAAAGAAATCTATGATTTACGTACGTGACTGTGGGACACCCTGATATTATAATTAAAAACTATCAGTAGTTGCCCTGTCGGAGTAAATCCCATTCTGGCCTATTCCTAGAATGGGATTTGACATCATCGCAGGATTTTTCATTTGTTTTTAACATTATTCAAGTGACAGTAAACAAATGAAAAATCTGGCAATGACATCAAATCCCATTTTGGGAATGGGCCAGAATGAGATTCACTCCGACAGAGTGACGCAATAATTTCAGCGTGACCAAAATTGAGTTCAGAATATTGTTCATGCTCAAAGGTCCTAGACGTTTTTCCACCAGTACGTACTCAAACCTTCGAATTACAGCTTTAAACAAAAGAATTTGACGGACAATTTTTTGTCACAGTGTTTTTTTTTTATAACATGAACATCTCACTTGACATTTGATGAAAGTACTAACCTAATGTAAAATTTTCATTGCAAATGGGCAGGAATTTTAATTGGAGTCAAAAGAGAAATACATATGTATTCATTTTCTCTAACTTGCTCTTCTTCTCCTTCGATAGAACTCTACCTTGGCATAATATAACATTTTCCGCAGATATCTCGTAGTGGGACAAAAAAGCATTCGTTCGATAAATCTTCCGCCAAGTGAACACCGACATCTTCGGAAGATAACCCAACATCGTAAAAATGAGAAATTGTTTGGAATATATTGTCAATGAAAAATAGAGCTTCTTCAAGTTGTATTATATTTCTGACAATGCATATTCTTTCATCAGGATGGTTTATTTTGAAACAACTATTGGCTGTATCGTTTTCAATTCGTAGCTCTCCAATTATCAATGTTTCGAATTGTTGACAACCAAGAAACATCTCGTCGTTTGGAAGAGGGCCCGCTGCATGCTTTCCCAGCAGTTTGAAAATATCACCATTTACAGGCGTTGCGGTTATTCCGTTTTGCTCTTGCAGCCTCTTGTAATACTGCTCAAGGGTTTTCTCTGGCTTCCGCAACTGTTTGGAAAACTCCGGCATATTGTTTTCAAAAGCAAAAGCGCTCAGAGAATCTAGTGGCCCAAATCTCCTAACATCATCCACGATATGAAGTAGGCCGTGAACGTTGTAGGACAAGAAAGTTTCTCCGTACAGTTGTTCCGCAACATTGATATATGCTTTCAGAGCAGTCTGGCAATAATTTATTTCATTTTCTGTCAAATTTTCCATTTTAAGGCAACGAACAACTAAATGCAGCAACAAAAAATGCTGATAGTAATCGTTTTCTAAAATTGACTCAAATACTGCTGGGCCTATGTACAACAGGAACTGCCTCAACTGTGTTGCTTTTATTTTGGAAAATTTAGAAATTATCCAAGGATTTCGATTGAAGTCAGACGGGCAGTAACTTTTCAGCAATGTCATTCTTAAATCGACAATATTCAACTGCCTCCCACTAAAGCCACGGTCCATTGACAACAGCAGTAAAAAATCTCGTAGTAACCCCAAGATATATCAAGTGCATCGATTCGAAAGGTACTTGAGAAACCAGACCTAAAAAAGGAGCTAGGGGACTGGGCCCCTTGTGATGATCATCATCGATCATTGCACGATATCCTTCGTCAGTACGTAGACGATGCTCAGTACCGGTATAAACTGTGGTATTATTTACACGATGATCCACAACTTAACATTTAGAACAGGGATGTAAGGAGCAATGATTGTAATGGTTTAGAAAAAGAGCTCGGGCTAATGCATCTGCAATGAATAAACGTATTAGCAGAGGTATACGCCTGCCTCCGATAAGCAATCCTCCTGATCTACGTATTTGAACAAGTTCTTCTGCGAGCGGTTCTAGTAATTGAGATGGATCTGTTGGCTTATTAGTGCCGACGAACATGCCTGCTATCATTGGTCTCGTATCGTCAATATTAACTATTCGAATTTGGATCGGCCAAAATTGTTTCTCTTCGTGCTTGTGGAGTGAACCTCCATCTGTGCTTATGTCAATTTTGATTATTTCAGGAATAAGATTATTTGGAATGCTTTTCAGTTTTTTTCAATGACTTCAGTAAGCTCAACATGAAGATAATTACCACCAGCTCTTTGTTGTATCAAATTTCTTGCTACCTCTGTCGGTGTGTGAATTAGTGTTCTAACATCTTTCGGCAAACAGACCAAATTTATTGGATAAGAACGCAGTGCTTTCAAAAGTATGTTTCCTTGCGTGTGGTTCAATTTAGCAGATAAAACAACATCTTTAATTGATTCCCAAATTTCTTGCTCAGGATCGTCGGGTTCGTTCAACAACTCTCTATAATTATCTCTCGGTTCTAATATTGCATTGCCCGCATCTTCATCAGCGTTAACATCACTGCCTTCATAATTTTCTCGGTATCGGTCAAGTTCAAGAGATTCATCAGTATCATAGCTACTACTTTGGTGTTCGTCGTTTTCAATGAATTCTTCATGTTCTTGTACATCATCGGAATCATTTTCATCATTGATCCCAAGCCGCCACGGAACAACTGCATTCTCGTCAAACTCTACATTGTCAACTAGTACGTTAGGCCCCAGAACTTCACTTATATCGGAATCTGATGAATTTCCAGGTTCAGGAATATTTCTGTTCCGTCTTATTTCATCTAGACGCCGCCGTTTATGGCGCTCACTAAGGTACGATATTGGTTTGTGTTTGCCTGACATGTTGCTGTGAGATCCAATGCGCAATGCTTTACCTAGTAACCAAGAATCAAGTTACATACTTATGAGTGTAATAAAGTACTAGTCATTTCGGAAATGTTACAATTTTTCTCATTTTTAGCCAAAAAATCAATAATACAAAATAAAAAATTTTGTTGTAAAGTTCAAATATAATCTGATAATGTTAATACTAATAACATAATAAAGTTTAAAATGGGAAATACATACATCTCTTTTAAGCTTGTTTCATGAACCATTCTTAAAACTATTTAAAAATAAGAATAGAGTATTCAGACACTTGGCGCAGTTTCTATACGTGGCAGATGGAGGAACGGTAATTTTTCAAGATTTTCTGGTAATCCTGAGGCGAAATTTTTGAGAAAAAAATTGGATAGTTGAGAGCATCAAAAGCGACTCGAAAAGAGGTTTCGGAGGGCTTCATTATCATTGAATTGCAGTGATCATTTGGTGGATCAGATTTATTTCCATCGGAGGGTCGTGATGGCTTGTAGAGGGTTATTTGATTTTATTTGGAGGGTTTGGAGGGTCCTTGGAGACCTGTTTGAGGGTTTGCAGGGTTCTCGGAGCATTTTCCATTTGCGAGAACAATTGAATGGAGTGTTTGGAGCATCGTTTCAGACTTTCAGATTTCGCCTCGGGATCATTGTAATGCAAAAATATTTTCATCGTTTAATAGCTGATGACAAAAGTCAATGGTGTTGTGTTTGAAAAGGTATAATGTTGATCAAAAATACGAGAAAAGTAATTATTTTACCTTTTACCGAATTCTGCCAAGTTCTAGAATTTTCTGTTACTTTTGGAAAGAGTTTCAAATTTTAGAGTGAAACATGCGAAATAATACATTACGCTGCTAGGATCAGAATACCCACTTTTCATTACGAGACCATTTGAGACGCTGAGCAAAAAGGTGTTGTAACATACAAGATTTATTACTTTATGTATGCCCTTTTTTTCAGCCTAAGATCTCATGTCAGATTATAGAATTCTTTAGAAAAAAAAAAAAAAATCAGCGATGCTGTACATAGCTGTAACGAGCGGACTCATTATTGAGCTTCCAACGATGTAACGATTCTCACTCGTACGGAGAAAAGGACCAATGCGGGGCGACCGCCCTGCGTGACCCTTGAAGTTTGAGGAGTCCAAAAGGTTAAGAGGATATTAAAAGAAAAAGATCAAGAAAACATTTAATTGCCCTTGGGCTTTTTATTCACAAACCAAACATAAAATCTAATACAATTCTTTACAAGTTTTTTCTTTTTAACGCTCGCTCGCATGTGACTCTGGCAATTTTATTTTAAAGGAGGTAAGCATGGGGGGGGGGGGTTGAGTTCTTCTATCATCTTTCTTTCTAAAACGTCATAGAAGCTTTCTTCGCAGGAATCAAAGACTTCGTCGAAGTTCTTGCCTAAATTCTCCTCCCAATCCCTGTCGTTCTTTAGTGGCTCTTGTTTGATTGAAATCTTTTCTTTTCCTGACTAAGGGGGATCCCTAGTATAACTAGAGCGCTCTCCACACTTAGGGCAGGTGACATTGATGGTTCGATCGGGTACTTGAAATGTTACTCCGAACAAATCACTAGCGTACCTAGCTACTCGGGCATCTAGTTCACTTTTGGTTATTCGTTGATCGAAGGGTAGACCCTTCAAGATCCTCAATTTAATCCAAAGTCCTAATTGACCCTTTTTCCTAAACGCTATCTCCTGAGCCGAAGGTTTGAGCCCATTTCTTCGAGCGCTTTCCTTGGTAGCTCTGATCAGCTCTCTCACTAGATACACTGTTAAAGACCCCCTTATTATAATGATGATCTATTATTGGTTATACTCTATATATTGGTATGTTTAGGATTTGATCATTTAATTAATTATATATATTTAAAGCATGTATTCTAACTTGAACATTCTTATTAATTTATTTAATTTAATTTAATTATTGGCTCATTGAACTTGATCGTTTTCACTCTGTTCCATAATTACTCTGTGCCAGATTGCCCTGGATCTGAAGCTGGATAGGTATTTCTCCTATCATCTAACACAGATTTTATAGAACGAAGTGAATCCGAAATGAAGTTAACAAAGGTTAATAAAATGCTATATTTACTTGTTTAGCCAATCTCGATCTACGACTGGACCAGAAGTACTACTTCGGTCAATGGTGTAGATCAGATTGGGGGAGAAAATGGCCGTCGTCAGGTCAGGCTAGGCTCCGGGAAGGGACAGTCCCTTTTTGCAAAAGGACGGGTTCAGCAAAGGTACCTTAGAGGCAAAAGGGCTACAAGTAGCTTGAGGCACTCTGGAGATAGGAGGTTTTTCCGTCGAAGGCAAAAAGTGACTTGACTTTCCATAAAAAGCACGGGTTTATATACTAAAAACTCCCACCCAACTTCTGTATTATCTTAATTCATAAAGTTAGAATAAATCCGTTGTAATTCGCAATAGTCGTTTTGCGAAAGAGTAAATTAAGATTACTTTGTTCAGTGATAGTAATATTTCGCAATTCGTCATTTTGCGAAATAATCGTTAAGGTTATTTCGCTTCGTAATAGAAATAATCTACAATCGGGTTCGCAAAATGTCCTGCAAATTGTTCTTGGGAAATAATAGTCAAGATTATTCTGGTTTCGAAAAGCTTATCTTCAGAGCTATTGATACCCGAAAATCGAATGCTCATTATACTTCCTCGTTCTAATGATTCTCGTTTGAGAATCTAAACGAGCGGGACGTGATTCCGCTCGTTACATAGCTGAAAATTTATTGAATTTATTTTATATATGGAAGTTAATATTCAACTATATGTAACATGCGAAAAAATTAACCATACACGAGGTTTGAACTTAAGTTTATCACGTCATAAACCGCATTGCTATCGCAAAGCGATCAGTACATATGAGCACATCAGATCAAAAGATTGGCTCCTCAGACTTGAGAGCAAAAAACAGATAAGTGCCATTAGAAAAGGAAAGTAGATAGTAAAATGTTTTGAGAGTGACAAAGCAGGAAGTAATGAGTCGCTTTTTTTCTCTCAAATCTGAGGAGCCAATCTTTTGATCTGACGTGCTCATATATTCATGTTTGAAAATGATTTGATTGTGACAAAGCCGGTACTACCACAATTTACATGGGAATCAACAGTCTATAGTTAGTATAAGTAGTATAAGTACACGAAAAACGAGTTTTTGCGTGCCAGAGGTACATAAAACAATTGTACAATATTTGATTTTTAGTTTGAAAAAATTATAGTTATGTTTTGACTTCAGCCAATCTATCATCCCATATCCTTCTTGTCCTATCCACGCGCTAACATCAAAGTTAAAATGATAGGACGAGAAGCGAGCAAGTGTAGATATAATAAACAGAGTAAAAGCATTACTGTAAATGAATCGTTGAAAATCTAAAATGTATGTGTTCACCTAGTTTTGTTAATGGAACATTTATTCAATTCAATTAGTGTAACTTCCTTCCCTTGCAGTCCAACTACCACCTAGATCGGTGGTTATTAGATGGTTATTAGGTGACTATTAGGTGGTTATTAGGTGGTAAAGTTTTCCTCACCTCAAAATTCATGTTGATGTGTCCAAACTACTGGGAATCTTGATATTTGATGATTTATCAATTATTTTAAAACGATTACTAAAAAACAGCTAGAAATAAAGCAATATTCGAAAATTTTCATATGACATTCCTACAATGCAGTATGGCATGGTAAGTCATCATTAAAATCTACCTTACTGACAGTGATATTCAAAAAATTTTGGCTACTGACTATTCGAGAAAGTATTTGATTGCATTATAAACAATGTTACAAACACATTTATTGAAAGAATATAGCTTTCTCCAGAATGTAATGTGTTTTTGCATTGAAATCGAAACTTTAATTTTATGCTTGAATAGTATCTGTAAAAAATGATACATTAAAATATTTATGAAAAATGAATATAAATAAATAATATGAAATAATATAGAAAAAAATGAATATAATAAATAATAAATTCGAATTTAAGTGAATATTAATCTATTTTTATATTTCATTTTGTACAGATACTCTTTTAGCATAAAATTTGAGTTTTGTGTTCGATGAAAAAATATATTACATTCTGGAGAACAATATATTCTTTTAATAAATGTATTTGTAACATTGTTTATAATGCAATCAAATACGTTTTCGAATATTCAGTTGCTAAAATTTTTTTAATATCACTGTCAGTAGGGTAGTTTTTAATGATGACTTACCATGCCATACTGCATTGAAGGAGTTTCATATGAAAATTTTCGAATATTGCCTTATTTCCAGCTGTTTTTCAGTAATTCGTTCTAGAATAATTTATTAATCACCAAGTATCAAGATCCCTAGTAGTTTGGACACATCAACATCGATTTTTAGGTGAGAAAAACTTTACCACCTAATAACCAACAAATAGCCACCTAATAACCACCGATCTAGGTGGTAGTTGGACTGCAAGGGTTTATATACCTTACATACAAATTTAACTTCATGAGAGACATTTTCTTCAAAAAATAGGAAATAGAAAATTCTGGGACTAAAAAAAATTTTAAAAGGACTTCTCTTGCATTTTTCGATGTTGAGAATGTAAGAATTCTTAACTTATGCATTTCTCAATTTTAAGGGAAGGTAATTCATGATTCTTTTTAAGGGCGTGTTCTGAAGCAAAAAAAGGAATTCATAACTTTTATTTATTATTATTACTCTGATTGTTATTACTTCCAGTTTTGAAATGTGAATATTTTTTAACCATCGTCATTGCAATTTTTCCGGTAGAAAAATTATAACATTTTTTAGAGAGTTACTGCTTTTTTTTAGTAATACAATAACATAACGAATAGGGGAATCTACCTCCCTCCCTCCCTCCCTCCCTCTCTCCCTCCCTCTCTCCCTCCCTCTCCCTCACTCCCCCCCCCTCTCTCTCTCTCTCTCTCTCTCTCTCTCTCTCTCTCTCTCTCTCTCTCTCCCTTTTCAAAGAATTTTTCTCAGCTTCAGAGCACACAGTACGGACTATTTAATCTCTGTCCTATTTTACGAGGTTTGACAATTAAGTAATGAGACTGATTCCATAAAAACCGTATATTTAAAAATTATTCTACAACTCTGCCATTCCCTTCAAAGTAGTCCCCTTGAGCAGCTATACCACGATTCCAGCGCGTTTTCCACGCTTCGTAACATTTCTGGAACGCTTTGACTGGGATGTTCGCGAGTACCTTCGTCACGGCCGCTTGGATGTCCGTAATCGACTCAAAATGGGTTCCTTTGACCACCGATTTTGTTCTAGGGAACAAAAAAACGTCACAGGGTGCCATATCGGGCGAATAAAGCGGCTGTTGCAACACGGCGATCCCTTTAGAGGCCAAATACTGGGACACGCTGAGGGCGGTGTGGCACGGCGCGTTGTCGTGATGAAGGATCCAGTTACGAGAGATGTCTGGGAGCACCCTGTTGACTCGTTTTCGCAATCTTTCGAGTACTTGGCAATAGTAGACTTGATTGATGGTTTGCCCCGGTGGAACAAATTCTTTGTGGACGATTCCACGGCTATCAAAAAAGGCAATGATCATCGTTTCCCCTTTGATTTGCTCATGCGAGCTTTTTTCGGACGGGGGGCGTGCGGAGACAACCATTGTGAACTTTGGCGTTTGGTTTCCGGGTCTTATTGGAAAAACCGGCTCTCATCGCCTGTAATAACTCGATCAAGTAGCGTGGGATCGTTTTTCACTTGTTCCAAACAGTCTTCTGCAACGTTCATTCGATGCTGCTTTTGCTCCTCAGAAAGGTTCTTTGGAACCATCTTCACGCACAACTTTTTCATCCCAAAATCGTCGGTTAAAATTTGTCTGACTGTTTCACGGTTCATACCCAGCTCCGAGGCCAACATTCGAACTGTTTAACGCCGATCTTCATGGATTAGGGCGCGCACACGCTGCGCATTCGCGTCAGTCCGCGCCTCGACTGGTCTCCCGCTCCGCGCCTCATCTTCCACGTTTTCACGACCGTCCTTAAACTCTTTATGCCATCGAAACACCTGGGCACGACTAAGAGCACTATCACCATGCACTTTTACAGTTTTAGCGTACGTTTCCGAAGCTGTTTCGCCTAATCTGGCGCAAAATTTTATCGCGACGCGTTGCTCTAGACTTTGTTTCTCCATTTTCGTGACGAGCACCACCAACACACGTCTACTCAACACGACGTAGCAGGCGAACTAAACAAGCTAGAGTGACGGCAAATACATCAATGGAGAGGGAATGGATGCCGGGGAAAGGGGAAAAAAATTTCAAGGTCGCAGGTTTACCACAAGCGCGGCAATACAATCAGTCTCATTACTTAATTGTCACACCTCGTACCTATTATAGACCTATTTTTTTCTCTGTTTCTACAATTTTTATCTTTAATCAATTTGAAATACATGTTTTCCATTTTATTTTTCTATTATTTATGGTACTTAAGAAATTTATTTAGACGTTCAATTTTTCCCTCCACCTTCATTTTTAAATTATCATCAAATTATAATTTAATATTTAATAATATCTCCTTCATCATAGCTTCATTGAACTCATTTAAATTAGAAAGTAATGGCTCCGAAATTATGCTCAACTATAGAATATTCTTCAACATCATCTTCAGTTTAATTTTACTATTATAAAAATGAGTTATCATTACCACTATGATCAATGTGATAATACTTCAGTGGAAACGTAATTTTTCGTTATTAATTATAAAATACATTAATTCCAAATAAGCTTTAATTCCTTATGAATAATAAACGAACTCTTTTCCTTGAGTAGATTATAATTTTTTAAGCACCTTTTTTCACAGCGTTTCATAAGATTATATAGATGAATATATTATATTTCAAAATCCTCAGGGATTTACAGAATTTTTTAAAATAAAGTATGAAAAAAAAGAATGTGATAAACGTTTTTATAATTGATTATCCCCGAAAAAAAAACATTTCCAACGTAAAACTTTGGAGGTGAGGGGTGTAGTTTCGAAAAAATATCAAAAAAAAACCAAATCTTCTATACATACTTGGTAAGGGCTAATATACATTAGAGTGAGTTAAGTGATGTGGCTACGCATTGAAATGTTTCTTGAAGGTTTTTTACACGGAAATCATAACATGATCATACGTGAAAATTTTTTCATTTTTCAACATCTGGACTCGAGCATTTCCAGTCACTCACCTGCCCGCTTTTATGATTTGTAAAAGAATGTGATCTTAAATAGATCTTTCGCATGAGATTTTATTCATTTAGAAGTGCCACCCCATTCCTCCCATCCCTTCTGTATCATAGTAATGATAACAACAGTATTTCTCGTCACAGTTACAAAGAATTAATTATAAATCACCCTCCCCATCGTTTCTTGCTTCTTTTCAAAGACAATAAAAAATACAATAAAAATTTTCATCACTAGAACTTTTGGAAAATTCTAAAGCACCACCAAATTCTTCTCTTTACTACTGGTTTACTATAATCTAGAATAGTATATTACTAACTAAGTCACCATGTAATCACCTTTCTATGCTTCCTCTTGTTTCTGATTACCAATCATTCTGAATTCAACATTGAATAAACTCAAATTAGCAAACCAAATTTTAATAGGTACACTCAGGTTTGAATGCAAAACACCAAAATTTGGGAATTACGATTTGTCAGGAAAAGCGGGCAGGTGAGTGACTGGAAATGCTCGAGTCCAGATTTTTTAAAAATGAAAAATTTTCACGTATGATCATGTTATGATTTCCGTGTAAAAAACCTTCAAGAAACATTTCAATGCGTAGCCACATCACTTAACTCACTCTAATGTATACTAGCCCTTACCAAGTGTGTATAGAAGATTTGGTTTTTTTTGGTAATTTTTCAAAACTTCACCCCCCACCTGCAAAGTTTTACGTTGGAAATATTTTTTTGGGGGGATATGGATATTTTCTGATAAATCAGCGTTAACAAACACTTCATTGTACCTGATTAATTTTTACTTCTTTATTTAACTATATTTGACCTGTAAAAACTGATGATACATTTAATGGATTATCAATATTTACACTTAATTTCCGTAATAAACAATATCATCAATTTTATTTTTATGTAATTTCGTCAATTTTATTCATTAAATATATTTTTCCTCAAACCGAATCAGAATATATTACTTTTTTTTTTATTTACATATTTTGAAAGTTGATTCATCAATTTGTTGTACTTAATGAATTTTTTACTTTAAGTTTTTTAACTTTATTTGACCTGTAAAAACTGATAATACGTTCTATGAATTATAAATTTATACACTTATTTCCATCATAGACACTATCATCAATTTAATTTATTTGTAATTTGGTCGATATATATTGGTCAATATTGTATTCATTAAATAATTTTTTGAATTATTATCAGAATAATTCATTCTTGAAAAAATTTGAGAATTTAAACATTATTAGAAATATAGTGCAAGAATTAAAATAACGTTATAGAATATATACAAGTCGAGTTCTTTCTAACTGATGAATGACCTCCGGTGTAAATCACCGCTTATCATGAATCACAGTGGCTCAGCGGCAAAATAGCTCACTCGCAGAGCGAGCGTTCTGGGTTTGAATCTTGTGGGTGTGACTTTTTGTTTTAATTTGTGTTTTTCATTTTTTTTTTTGTTTTGTTTTGTTTATAGACCTATAGTTCGTAGGTTAAACTCTATAGAACTAAAAGTCACGATTAAAAGTAACCGAGTGGAATAGTTTTCAAAAAAGATTTGTTTTCCTAATATTTGGTAAACATAATTAATTGCTACGATTTTTCGGATGATACATATCGTAGAAGCATTTGAAACATAAGGTTTTTTCGCAGCGAGCGCAATTTATAAAAGCCACTCCTTGGCATTCGCAATGTATAAAAACTATTTGATTCGACTACTTTTGATTGTGACTTATATTTTTAAAGAGTTCAACCCGCAAATTATAGGTCTATGAGCGAAGACAAAAAATTAATTTATTAATTAAAAACGCGAAAAACAAAAAAAAAAAAGCAACCAACCCGAGGAGATTCGAACCCAGACTGCTCGCTCAGCGAGATAACGACTTTGCCGCTGAGCCACTGTGATTCACGTCAATGGTAATATCGCATGGAGGGTCCTTCATCAGTTAAAGTTGTTCAGATTATAAAAAAATCATATCACCAAAACGGAGGTCAGAGGCCCACTATCAAAAAAGCTGTGAAAGTGTCGCATCAAATGGACTATCGATTAAACGTAGTCCAATCGAATTTCAAATTCCATAGGAAATGGACCTAAACCCCCCCTTACAGGTATTTTACAATTCGAAAATTCATAAACTTTTTACGTCTGTTTATATTAGAAAATAAAAATTTTTGAAATATCTGATCGAATTGGTGGGCAGGAGTCGAAAATATTCGTTAAATAAAGAGACTTATGTTGTTGTTCCGGAGCGTGACTTTGACAGAGTTTATTATTATACTTCAACAACACTAATACACACAAATACAAAAGTAAACAGCTGATCGTAGAAGAACAGAACTACACGTACACTACTAGCGCTGGCGCGAAAATTGAAATGCTCAAAATGCTGTCAACACTCCTCCTCATTTCAATAGTCCTTACAATAACATAAAGTATTCTATAAAAATAAAAAAACATCTTTGCTCAACAATCTCAATACGACTCTTAAACATTGCCATATCCATTAAAATTGCAACGAACAATACTGATGCGTCGGAAAAAAAAATCCTATTCAACTGTCAAAAATCCTAAGTCCTTACAAAAACCCTGATGTGAGTCTCTCGGCAAAGCTCCAGTAAATATGTCAGCGATCTGACTCTTAGTATTCACATATTTAACCTCAATCTCCCCCTTTTCTACAAGATCCCTAACAAAATTATACTTCACGTCAATGTGCTTAAGGCGTTTGTGCTCCCACTTGTGTACGAGCTTTATGCAGGCCTGGTTGTCCTCGAATATAAGCAGAGGTCCGCTCAAGGAGATCCCAAGGTCGCCCAGTAGGTGCCTGACCCAAAGAAGTTCAGCAGCAGCTGTGGCCAGAGCCACGAATTCGGCCTCAGTGGATGAAAGTGACACAGAGTTTTGCCTCCTGGTACCCCACAGAACGGAATTGCCAAAAATCTGGATCAGGAACCCCGAATTCGACTTCCTGTCTTGGCCACTCCCATAGTCTGCATCGGCGAAGCATGCAACAGTCTGGCCTTGATTTTTTCTAAAAACTAAACAGAATTTTAGGGATCCTTCGATATAGCGTAATACCCTTTTCAAACCCTTCCACAGCATATCATTTTGGCAGGTCTGGTAACGGCTGAAGAAATTGACAGAGGCGCTCAAGTCTGGCCGAGTGGTTGACATGACATACATTAGGCATCCGATGAGTTCCCTGTATGGTCTTGTCTCGTCCTTGAGGTCAGCTGCTCCAATCTCTTCCATCTTCGTTTCCATAGGTGTCGCTGTAGGATTGCAGTCTTCCATCCCAAATCGAACCAGAAGTCTTCTTAGGTAGTTTTCTTGACTGAGAATGAGAGTTCCAGGCGAAGGTCTCAAGATATTTATTCCAAGGAAAGATTTCAGTTGTCCAAGGTCCTTCATCCGGAATTCGCTCTGAAGTGCTGCCTTGACGATGGACAATCTCTTCTTATTCGTCCCTGCCAGGATTATATCGTCCACGTAGAGTAGAAGAAAGAGTCTTTCTTTTCCATTGATGTACTTGTAGAGACACCTATCAGATCCAGAAGGCACCAAGCCGAGTCTTCGTACAAAGTCGTCAAATGTCCTGTTCCAGGCCCTAGGGGCTTGCTTTAGTCCGTAAAGAGCCTTTTTTAGTTAACAGACTTTTCCTCGTTGGTCAGAAAATCCTGGAGGAAGGTCCATATAAATTTCTTCATCCACCGTGCCATGTAAAAATGCGTTTTTCACATCGAGTTGTTGACAAATCAGGTCTTCTTCGTTGATGACTGAAATTAAGGCCCTCAGAGTAGTCAGCTTTGCCACTGGAGCGTAGGTTTCCTCGTAGTCGTAGCCCTTGCACTGAGCACATTCTCTGACCACCAACCGAGCTTTGTACCTCTCGATGTTTCCTTTCTCGTCCCTTTTGATCTTGAACAACCATTTACTGGAAATTGAGCGCCTTCCTTGGGGAAGCTCCACGAGTTCCCAAGTATCGTTTTCTACCAAAGAAGTGATCTCCTCCTGAACTGCATCCTCCCAGTGTCTCTGGTCAGCTCGCCCTTGAATATCCTCGAATGAATCTGGAACGTCTTCAATGAATGATTCTGCATTTAGTGCAGTCAGAACATAGTCATTCAAATAACGGGGTAGCGTCTTGGTTCGCATGTTTCTTCTTGGAGTTTCCTCTTGAGTTTCTTCGTAAGGGGTTTCTGGTGGGCATTTCCAGTCCTCTTCTTCATCCGAACTTCGGGTTTCATCCTCCTTCTCTGGAATCCTGGTTTCTTCGTTCTTCGTCACTGCCTGGTCCCTCGTCGAGCCCTCTGAAGATTGGTCTGGAACTTCCGTTTCCTGTTGATAGTCGCGAAGCCAATCATCGGTACTGGATCCATCGAAACTGAAACGTCTTTCATCGAATATGACATCCCTGCCAGCTATGATTTTTCTGTCTTCAGGGCTCCATAATCTGTAACCGTTGTTACAATAGCCAATCAAGTAACAGCGTTTGGATCTTGAGGCAAATTTCTCTCTTACAAGTTCAGTCGGAATTTTCAAAAATGCAATGCAACCAAAAATTCTCAATTTGCTCAGATTCGGAGTCTGATTGAACCACACTGTTGCAGGCAATTTCCCTCCCAATTCTGACGTGGGACTTCGATTTATCAGGTACACAGCAGTCATTGCAGCCTCAGCCCAGAAACTCTTTCCCAACCTGAATTTCAAAATCATGCATCTGGCTCGCTCGATGATTGTCCTGTTCATCCTCTCGGCGACCCCGTTCTGTTGTGGTGTGTACCTGATTGTAAACTCAACTTGCACCCCTTTCTGCTCAGAATAGGACTTTATTTCATTCGAAACATATTCCCCCCCATTGTCACAACGAAAACGGCTAATCTTTGAGTTAAAATGTGCTGCCGACATAGCCTCAAAAAGTTTGAAGTGTAGCTGAAGTCCTTTCCAGTCCTTTCGGCTCTGAGAGTGACTTCCGTCTTCGCCACCTTGATTGTGATAGGCTGCTCGAGTCTTTCCACGTTCAGTAGACCCTCCTCGCTGCAAGCCAAGTGATCTGTTGCCCCGGAGTCTAAGAAAAAATTAAGATTATTTTTCTTGTCGATAGAGGTCGTCATGGCTGAAAAACAAAATTCCAGTTTTTCTTCCTCTTGCACAAAATTTGCTGTCGGTTTCGAATCATTCCTGTTCGCCTTATTTCGACATTCAGACCTCTTGTGACCACGCTTGCCTAATGAAAAACAGGTAAAATTGAAAACAGCCTTATTTCCGCCTAGTGATTTCTTCGGAGGTCTCCACCCCCTTCCAGCCGTCGATGAGAAAGCCGCTGTTGGTAGCTGTTCATTTCTCTTACCTCTTCCCCCGAGCTCCTTCCGTTTAGTTTCCTTGTCAAGTAACCTATTCTTCACAAATGAAATTGATAAGTCATCCTTGGAAAGAGTCTCTATAGCTGTCACCACGGCATCGAATTCAGCTGGCATTGCCAAAAGCAGGTGACAGACAATATCCATGTCATCAAGGGTTGCCCCCGACTGTCGTAACTCACGAATTAATTTATCAAATCTCAGAAAATGATTTGCAAGCGTGTCATTTATCGGGTTAAATTTCATGGTCAAGAGAGCATTACGCAAAAGTAACTGACTAGTTATGCCCTTCCTTTCAAAAGTCGCGATCAGAGAAACCCACATATCATTCGCAGTATTTTTATCCTTCACGTACTCTAAATTGTTATCTGCGATTCTTTCAATTATCTGAGACTTACATTTCCTGTCCTTTTTCACCAATTTTTCCAGCTCCTGCGATTCTTCCGGGGTTGGTTCAGCTCCTGCCAGTTGCAGCATTTCATTGTACGGTTTCCGGGTGAACTCGAGCAGATCATGTTCCTCCAGCAACACCTCCATTCGGAATTTCCAGTTGCTGAAATTATTTCCATCGAATAGGGGAATCCTGTATTTCTCCTCTTCGGCCATCTTGTCCTGCTTCGATATTCCTTGATCGTTTCACCTCGCCACGCGATCCACGTTTTTCCTCCGTCCAATAACTGCGTCAAACTTTCCGAGAAGAATGCGAAAAATTCCTTTCCAGCCACCCCGCCTCACTGCGCCTATGAGACTTCCAGCTAAGCCGCGTGCGCATCGATTCCTGGATCTGCCTGGATCAAGCCGCCTCGTCACTTCGCGCGCGCGTCTTTTTCTTCCCGCTTTCGTTCGACCGACTCGCGTTCAAAACTTCCCGAATTTTCGACTCCTCACGTTACTGGGCCCATAAGCTGATCGCATTGGTGGGCAGGAGTCGAAAATATTCGTTAAATAAAGAGACTTATGTTCTTGTTCCGTAGCGTGACTTTGACAGAGTTCATTATTATACTTCAACAACACTAATACAAACAAATACAAAAGTAAACAGCTGATCGTAGAAGAACAGAACTACACGTACACTACTAGCGCTGGCGCGAAAATTGAAATGCTCAAAATGCTAACTGTCAACAATATCAAAGAGCTTCCACTCGTTTCAAAAATTGTAAAGCGCTCTACGGCTTTTTTGCATCAGTGTAAAAATATTATGAGAATTAAACTTACAGCATAGATTTTTATAATAATAATAATAATAGATTTTAATAATAATAATAATAATATAATAATAATTAATACACAGCACGAAATTATCACATTTCACGTTTTAATATTCGACATAAATATCATACATCAACGTTATACGTACACGTTTATGTAAACATGTAAATAAACACAACCAATATGTCATAAAAAGTTGGTAGGATAGATCACAATAGTTCAAAACTGCAGTACCACGCGCCAGTAACTTCTTAAAAAATTTCTTAAAAACTTGTGAAACCTGAGGACTCAATTTTTCAAACATATATTATAAATATTTGGCATTTTTGTTATCCATCGAAAAATGTTCGAACGATTCATTTGTCATCTGAGAGCTACTTGCGAGAGGAAATGTGTCAAATCTTAACTTAATTAAAAAAATATTAGGAAAAGATGAAATTGTCACTTCCAAAAATCAAGTGTTTTTTGTATATATTACTGTGCGGTGCGAAAGTCGTGGGAGCCGGGAGCCCCCTCACCTCTCGCTGACTACCGCCAGCAATGATATGTATAAAGTTGTATTTAATTTTTTTGTATTTTTAAGTGTATCATGTACACATGTATACCTGCCGAGGTTATTAATAGTCATCTGCTAACACATAATTTTAGTTTTTCTTATGTTTTTCCATTCAAGATTTTTTTTCTAGTCTTTTCATTTTTCATTTCATTTTTGAAATTTCCTAGAATTCTTATTTCTCAGTATTCAGAAACCTTGTTTTCACTATTATAGTTTTCGTACTCTTGTGAAACTTTTCGGAGTCTCTCTACAATTGTAATCCGTTCTCTTTTTGGCGCAGCTCTGACATTTTTTCCAAGACTTAATTCTGCTAAGGAGGTTTCCTATCACGCTGTTCTTTTTGAAATTCCATTAAGCAAGAGTATAAATCAGGATGTTTTTTGCCCATAACTATCCTGAATCTGTTGTGCCACCCTTCGCTAACATTGTTTGAGCGATGAAGGCCTTGAAGGGCGGCTTCATATTGGTTCCAAAGAGCAGGTGAGTCTCGGGGTTCCACCGGTTTTACTCGACCACGACGTGACCGTCCACGAACGTACACCTCATCAAAATATTCGTACACCGGTAAAAGTTGAGACGGAATTTTGTCACGTAAAAGTTCGAAAATTCTAACGACGTCTTGAAGTGGAACCATAGCTACCACCAGAATCATATGCGTATATTTTCTTAATGTGTTATCATTTACATTCTGATAAGCTGCCTGCAAACCTGGATCGATAAGAAAATGTTTAAGTTAAAAAATACTCCAGCAAAATACTATATACAATCATTATTGTTTCACCTGCACTCTGAACTTTTCGATATAGAGACTGGCCCAAATGAAACAAGCAACATGAAATATCGATATTTGGATAAATTTTTCTTATTCCATTAATGATGGCGAGCTCAAATCACACATTATTCTTTGCGGTCGACAGTGGCGGATGCCAAATTCAATAGCAAGGTCATTTATTGCATTAAAAACTGCTGCGTATAGTTCGTGCGATTTCCCTGATAAAAGCGAAAAGACGAACCGGTATGCAATTGCAATCGAATCATCAACAGCATGTCGACCAGGCTTTTTTACTTGCCCAATGATCGTCAATACCTATATAGAATAAAACTTTTACATAAAACTTGACTTACATAAAAAAAAAAATTTTTTGTGTCAATTTCAGTTTTTCATGTCAAAAATCATTTTTAACCAGTGTAAATAACTCTGGTGAGATCTTAAAAGTACCGTCCATGTGCCATGTCCCACTGCTTGCTAGAAGTTCCAAATTCCTTCGGGTCCCGAAAACTATTACCCTTCCAATATTATGATTAAAATTTTCATTTTCGAAAGAATCATAAATAGAAATCGCTCATTAGCCAATGTAATACAGAAACGCTGTGGTATATTTTCTAACTCATTAAGCGATTTCGGATTCACAGGCAAATCACGTCGTCGGTGTCTTCGTATAGTTTTTTTCATATTTGGCCTATCAGGCAGTTTGCTCAATATAGCTGGTGATAATCCACCCAGATGGGTACGTAAGATCTAGAACAGCACACTTCTAGATATCATAATTCACTTTCAATCATATTTTAATGATTCTAGATTACCTGAGCTGGAGGTAGCTCCGGATTCTCTTCGGCTTTTCTTTTAATACCAATTTTAATAATTTCAGTTTTAGCTCCCTCTGGATCTGGTGGGTGAGAATGTTCTGATTCGTCTGGACCTTTTATGACAACTGATTCACTTTTTCTCTGCACAGTTATTGCACGAGCGGAGCACTCGCCTCTTCGTAATTTTTGGCAAGCCCAGTGAAATTTTCCATCTTTCCCCTCTTTAGAACGGACATAAACAAACTCTTTGTATAATAATTTAGTGCCAACAATTCGAGGATGATCCAAATTCAAATCAATTTTAATTCAAAATTTAGTAACGACAATTTAGCTTGATAAATTTTTGATACCCAATTTGTATGTCACATTTGTTTATTTGTATCCATGGAAACAGATAGAAACTGAATTGCATTCAGAATTGACCATCGGGCGTTTGTTTCATCGGGCAATCGTCTCCGGGCGATTTTTTTTCGGGCACTTATCCATTGGGCAATTGTCCCGTCGGGCAAACGTCTTCGAGCGATTTTTTTTCGGGCTCTTGTCCATCAGGCGATTGTCCCGTCGGGCGGCTAAATTCGGGTACATGACCCCCAACCGAAATTGTAATATATTCTAAGTTTTCAATTTATAATAATTAATGAATTAAAATTTTATCATAATTTCAGTTGGTTAATGATATATCATTCACCAACTAATATTTATTTGTATTAGATGTAATTGACTATTACTATTTTTTATTCGATTATTACGCTCTTGTAGCTTAATAATTTATTTTATTTCATGAATTTATAATATATCAATTATTTCAATACTCCTGAAATTTTCGTTAATTCATGTTGTTTTGTTCACATCATTTAAAGTAATCATAAATAATTGAAGTTTTTTTTCTCATTATTTGTAATAAAACAATTTATTTTGAATGATACCTACATTAATAAAATTCATATTGATTTATTCTTATTTTTCACAAATTTATTTCATTTGGTTTATAGCAAAATTTAAGTCTCATTTAAAAAAATTTATTTTCTACGTTATTTTAATTTCAATCAATTATTCACTACAGTAACATTAATTTATTGGTCCCAATAAATTAATTTATCAAAATAAATTCATACAGTTTATTTTATCTTCTCAAAAAGTTTTACACTATCCTCATATTTGTTTTGCCTCCGTTTTATTTTCACTATTTCTCATTTTATTTTCAAATTCCATAAATTATTATGCTTTTTAAAAATACAATAATAAATTTTATTCCATTTACTTTTTTTCTTAATACTTAATTTTTTTTTTTTTTATAAAAAAAATTTACATTGAGCAATAAATTCTTTGCGTTTGTCATGTAATGATTGGCATGAAATTCATTTTTACTAACATATTTGTGAGGACATCTTTTCTTTCATATATTTCTTTTTCCATAATGTAAACCCGACACTTTTGTTGCATTTTCTATTTATTGATTATCTATTAATTCACTTTTCTATTTAGCATATATGATGTGGCATGCATTTTTCTCTTCAATTCGCCTCTCTCTATAAACATTCAATGTATATTTCCAATACATATTTTATTTTGCTAACTGCAACTGTCACTTTTTTCTAATCAACTTTTTCTCTTGAATCCAATGCAAATTCAGTTTTATTAACATTTTTTGCTTCTTAAATTTGTTATTAAAACCCACTTTATTATTTTAAAACTAATATTATTTTCCAATATTTTACAGACGTTTTCACATTATATGTAAACAACATTTAAATTGCTCTACGCCTCCATCTTGATTTCAATAACCAATCAGGGCACGAATAAAATATCACTACTCTCTGAAGTTAGCTATTCGACATCAAGTTTATTATTTAGGATTATTAAGGATATTTATTGTTTAAAGAAAAATCTCTACATTAAACTGTCATCAATTACCAAAAGTTTTGAATGGTTCAAATTATTATTGATATTTAAAAAAGTATGAGAAAAAATGGACAGGTTCCAATATTCGTACAAAGTAGAAAGTAGCAAAGGACTTCTTGTCTCGGAAAAATATTAAGTAAATTCCCTGCTGAAAAAACTTGAACGTATCTCGATAATATTAGATCATTTTTCATCAGGTTCAACATTTATCTCGATCACATTACATCATTTTTGATAATATTTAAATTCTCGTTTCAGAAGTTAAGTCATTCTCAATCATTTTTCATCATTTTTCATCATGTTTCTAAAATAAGACAACTTAGTACCGATCATTTTACATCATTTTTCGTAATGTAGAAATTCTCGGTTCAGAAGTGAAGTCATTCTCAATCATTTCTCATCATTTTTTATCATGTTTATAAAATAAGACAAGATAGTACCGATCTTTTTACATCATTTTTCGTAATGTGGAAATTCTCGGTTCACAACTAAGTTATTCTCCATAATTTCTCATCATTTTTCATCATGTTCATCAAATAAGACAGTGCGAATTATGTTACATCACTTTTCAAGGTTGAAATTAAACTCCAACTTTGGTGTCAAATAGTCATGGAAAAATTAATTTTCAAATTTTAGCAACAATTTTGATTACTCAAAGGCCAGTGGTGAAAGATACAGGCTGGGAGTTTGATGCAGTTTGGCGTGCTCGCGACTGTGATAGGTTAATCCCAATATGGATTTTTGCCAGACTGTAACACTGCAACTATATAAAGAAGCCACAATGACTAAACAAAAAAGAAAAATCTAGCACATTTTCATGATAAAAATAACGTGTTTTTTTATTTTATAAAAAAGAATGCGTTTGCAGTACATTGTGCCCATTTCAATATTTTTACAATAAAACTTTTCGTCGATTGACTGAAATTAGCGATTCTTATTCACACTTCCATACATCGTACATTTTTTTACATACAGTATTTCCCTAAAGGATTATACTATTTAACTGTACTTCGAAACAGTTTGGCATTAAAACCACGTAATGCAAAAAGTCGAGCTTGACATTAACAAGTTTCCTAGAGATGGTATTTATGTCTACTGTAAGCGTGTTCGTGAATACTTCAATTACTTGATGACAATGTGTGAGTTGAGTTTCGACGTCATGACTTTGAATCGTTAAGGGCGCTAGGGATGTGCGATACCTTGAAAAAGTATCGGTATCGGGTACTCGAGTACCGCAGAAACGTCGATACCGATCCGAATACGATACTTGATGAAAGTACTCGATACCTAAGTATCGAGTACAGATACCGAAAAAGTTGAAAATCTCAGTATATGGGGATAACGAAGTAAAAAAAAAAAAAAAAAGAACATTTTAACAGCACAAAAATTACACTGTCGAAAAAAAAAAACCATCTTTCGAGAACAACAAAGATTCAAAACCTAGAAATAAATAAGTAATTTTACTTAAGAAAGAAAATATCATCATTTTTTAAATATAAAATTTATTAATAATAATATTTATTTATCTGAATCATATAATACTTGTTTGAAAAAATGAACAACGACGATAGCACATACAATCAAAAACCCCACTGCTCTTCATTCAAAGAAGATAAAAAGACTAGTTCTGAAAGACGAGATGGATCTAATCGACTTCTCAAGGATGAACTTATTAACCCTGCTCTTGAAAAAAGCCTCTCACAAGGAACGAATGTAGCCGGAACGGACAAATATTTTTTTGCCACTCTGTACACCTGCGGAAAAGAATGTTTCCTTTCTTCCCAAAACACCAAAGGGTTCTCATGTCTGGAGATCGTTGGCTGAGACAAGAAATTGCGCAATTCTGAGGATATGCCACCAGGCTCATCTCTTTCTGGAACCACCATTTTTTTGAGATTCTTGTCGTGGTCACTCCACAAATCATCATCATCATTTGAACTATTCGAGGCTTCGTTGGAGGTTTCATTTGTAACAGTTTTTTGAGTATTTTTGTTCAATTCGTTCATTTCTCTGGAAATTTCACCTATCGCATTTGCTGCAATCAACATTTTTTTCAAGTAGGTTTTCTTATACCGGGGATCCAATAAAGTCGCTTTTGTCAAAATCGGGTATTTTTCGGCCCAATTACCGAATCGAGTTTCCATTTCTTCTTTCAAATTCATTTGTAAAGCAATTCCATTGACCGATTCTGGCTCCTTAGATATAATTGCAGCTTTGAGAACTTCAATCACTGGAATGACTTTTCCACAAGTAACAACTTTTTCGGCACTCATTTCTGTTGTAATCTGTTCGAAGGGTTTCATTAAACTTACAATTTCCTCCAGAGTAGAAATCTCATCATTGTCTAAAATTCGAGGAATTGTGGAATTTTTCTTCGTTTTTGCGTTTTTGTTGGCAGCACTGCGAAGGTTGAATAATGCCTTTGATACAAATTCGTTCAGAATCAAATATCTTGCCAACATATAGTATGTGGAATTCCATCTAGTGTCAACCTGCTGAATTAATCGCAGTACATCTCCTTCTTTTTTTCCTTCAGCCATTTGGACCCGTTTCAATTCATCGGAGGCGTTGTTGCTTTGCTTGAAATATCTTACAATATTTTAAACATCATCGATAAGATCATTTAGCAAAGGAGTTGCCTCTAATGCATGTTCTATGACCAATTGAAGCGTGTGAACAAAACATGGCAAATGTCTCAATTCTCCAAATTCATCTTTAATTGCTTTGACGATATTTGGCGCATTATCCGTCAAGATGGCGGTGATGGCTGACTTGTCAATGTCCCACTCATCGCAAAGGCCAATCAAGTGAGATCCTAGAAAATCGGCAGTGTGACCTTGATCAACCGGAAAGCACCCCAACATCACAGAAACAATTTCGGGCAAAGGCAATGGATTATCGTAATGTACTATGTAAGATTTTGAGGTGTAATTTTGGGTCCAGCCATCGGTAGTCAAACTTAGGTTTTTTAAATTTTTCAAATCGGCTTTCACTTTGGCGCTCAAAGTTTTATATTTGGCATCCATCATTCTGGTAATTTGTGTTCTGCCAGGCGGCTTGTACATTGGAAGCGCTGTCTGTATGAATTTTTTAAACCCTTGTTTTTCGGTTGCCATTAACGGCATATTGTCTTTGGCGATCATGAACAAAATTGCGTTTGTGACTTGAGTATGCTTGCTTCCTCCCTCTGCAATCAAAAAGAGATGTTTCGATTGAATAATTAATTCTGGATACTGTGTCGCAATGTTCGTATGTATTAATATAATTTAGAAAATTTTAAATTTACATAATAACATCTTTAAAATTATCAGCTACGAATAAAAAAAGCTTAATTTGCATACTAAAATTTTGCTGATTCAATACATTATTCTTCATCTATATTATTTATATGTATGAGTTACCATGTAGAAAATTTGTAATGGGTACATTTTGATTTTGCCATATTTTGACTTATATAATTTTCATAAATATAAATATATTAATGTATACAAATATTTCATTATATACATATAATGTGTAAGTCTTAATCTTGTTTTATTTTATTTTATTTTTTTTTTTGTAACATTAGTATATTCATTTTTGTAAAACCTTTGAATGAATTCATGTTTTCGAACATCTCGTTCACAGTCAACGTGCGTTTCACCGAGGGCTCCCCTTCTGATTTTTTGTTGTTCATGTCCATTCGCGATTTTTGACAGGAACTTCCGGCATTTTCAGATGAATCCTGCAATCAAAGGATACACTAGATTGACATTTTAGAATAAATTAAATTTTAATGTTGCATTTTAAAATAAAATAATGATAATGATAAATAATATGTTATATCAAAATCGACAAACTCTTGGATCAGTTATATATCGAATTCCGAAATTGGAATTCTACTTCATAAATTAAAATTATATTTCAAATATAATGAATCGACTTTCATCAATTACAATAATTAAAATGAAGTATTTCGATCAGATATATATATGTATATTAATTGTTATTGTTTAAATTTTAATGATAAAATAAATTTCCATTGTACCGTGTGTCCCGCAGTTCAACTGGACCACTTGGGGCCTGTTCTCAAAATTTTCCTCGTACGAGAACTGGGGAAATGTGCAGTTTTTAGGCTGGTTTTGTTGGTACGTACCAACAAAACAAGCTCATAACCCCAAATTTCACGATTTCTCGTACAAGAAAGTTCAAGAAGGGACGGGTCCAAGACTCATCCGAGAGGTAACTTTTGTGTTGGCAGCACTGATTCGGATTTTTTGAAAAAAAAAAACTTACCCAAGAAATCTTTGCTTGCTCTAGTTTTTTAGACGTCGAGTTTGTCAGACATAGGGAATTTTTGGGGAAACCTGGGGAAAAGCCTGAGGTTTATTCATAAATTCCCTAGAATTTTCTAGCATTCCCCATGTCTGACAAACTCGACGTCTGACAAGCTAGAGCTAGCCGAAATCTTGCCTTGAAAAAAAATAATCATAATAATAAAAAAAAAAAAAAAGGATTCCTTGGGTTAAGTTTTTTTTTAGAAAAACCCGAATCAGTGCTGCCAATACAAAAGTTACCTCTCGGATGAGTCCCATCGGGTGCATCCGCTTCATCCGAAATTTTTTCATCCGAAATTTTTGAAGTTAGGTTGAGTCTTCTAAAATTTAGTGTTTTTAAGTTTGTTAACTTGGTACGTACCAACTGAACAAACCTAAAAACCCCAAATTTCAGATGACTTAACCTAACCTCAAAAATTTCGGATGATAAAATTTAGGATGAAGTGGATGCACCCGTCCCATCAAGAATAGGCCCCTGAGTTAAGTTGGTAGCACTGATGTAATGCTTTTTTTATGGAATTAGAACTACGAATTCTACCAACTTAACTCAGGTTGCGAGTTTTTTGAATAATTTATTCGTAACAATCATTATGTTTTATATTCATAAATTGTTAACATTTGATCATACATTAAATTCTTCAATTTGTATGATTAGTTTATATTTTTCCTATGTAAATGCTATTATGACAAATATATTTATATTCCTTCATGAATATAATAATACAAAATAATAATTATTATATAAACAATAAATAATAATAATGAATAAAATATAGTAAATAATAATGATAATTTCGATAATAATAATATAATAATGATTATAATGATAAAATAAAAAAAGTAATAATAAATAATAATAATAAATTTTCTTAGGATTGAAAAATAATTATTGAAAATTTATACATTTATAAATTCTATAGAAATTATTATTTTCATTACAATAATATGTACAAACAACTAATAGTAAAAATTATCATAATTACAGTATGATCTTTTATGTAGTCAATAATATTTATCCTAATTCAGTAATTTTTATGTATTTATTTAAATTTTTAACCGTTAATCATTTTTATAACTGATATTTTGTAATGTAACCAATAATAATAATTAATTATACAATTACTAATTAGTAATTGTATAATATATTAATATATATTATCGCAATCAATAATGATGTCACAATAATTAGGTATTGTAATAATAATTATTTAAATTATTGAATTTTTCCTAATGATCATAATAAGAATACTCATCAACAATTATTAAACTCCTGATAATATATGAGATAATTTCGAATTACAAAAGGTTACAATTTTTCAATTTAGGAATTACTACGAGGTTATTCGATCGAAAATTTTTATTTAAGAAATTCACTAGAATATTAATATATACCGTCGGTTTTTCTGAAGAAGCTTTTCGTTTCAATGGTTGCTGTTTTGGATCATTTTTAATCAAATGGGCGTGTTGTGACCGAAGGTGCTTCCACAAATTCGACGTCGAAGAGTCTTTGCGACTGACGACTTTCGTGCAAAAATTGCATTGGGCTTTTTCTGGATGATTCGGTACTTGTGAAAAAAACTGGTGCACCCCACTTTGAAACTTTCCGTCTTTTTTATTGTTCATACTGAAAAAAGCCCAGCCTTATTATAATAGAAAATAAATTTAATCATTTTCAATGCCTTTTAAAACTTACGTGTTCAAAATATGTTAAGATCCTGTGTTTTTTTTTTTCTTTTATAAACATTGAAACAATTGACTGCAATTTTTCACATGGCAGCTGTCACCGTAAATTCGTGGAGACCAGTTTTTTTTTTTTTTTTATTAATAAACATTTTCTTCTAGAAATCTTTGATATTCGACAAAAGTTTTATTTAAAAAAAAACTTTAGAAGAACTGAAAGCAGTTTTAAATATGCTATACAAGTTTCCGCACCGGGATCGAGACGAAAAAGTGGACAGTACAAGATTAAGTGCTGCCAATATACAAGGGGTGCGTTCTAAAACTCGACCGGTTCAACCAGTGCTTCCAAGTCAAAGTGGTATACCACTACTAAATAGAGACAAACTTATGTTTTTTGGTGCTAAAAAGAGAACAAAAATCGGTACCTGGAAATGCGGGGTTCAATTCACGCCGGAATTTTACACTGATGAAAACCTGCGCGAGTTGAACTTGATCCAGTAAGTTTAGGAACGCATCCCTGGTGTGATGATGTTGGTGCTATTGATATGTCAGCGCTCGAGTCGAAACCAGTTCAGTAAGTATCGAATCGCCTAGGTATCGGGTTCTTAGGTATTGGTATCGACTACTCGAGTAGCAAGTAAAAAGTATCCGATACCTAAGTATCGAATCGGTATCGCACATCCCTAAAGGGCGCAGTGACAAATTTGTTTCCAACGATGTAACAATGATTATTATGTACCTCAAACCGCACTATTCGCAAAATTGTTTTGTCTTTTAACATAACTACGGTATCATCCGTTTTTTTGAGCGCTTATAAGCAGTGCTTCGAAAAACTGTTCCTAGATAAATGCACCGGTTGAATGTTTTCACGTCTTGAGCGACATTTCCTGTTGGCCCTAACAATATTGCGTTTTGTAATCTTCGTGACAATATTTTACTTGATATGGAGAAAACAAGTTTTGGCAAAATTGAGCTACCTTTTCTGATCTGTTTCTATGAGGGCATTTTAAAGCGAGCATTTGCAAAGTTCTCTTGCTTATTTGTTGAACCACCGCTTTAGGGCCAAGAGTTTGATTCCGCAAAACATGCATATGGCTTTCAAAAGGAAATGCAGATGAGCTCCATAAAGGACCGACCATTTTCACTGATTGCACGAAGTGTAATAATGAATGTAAATTATATGTCATTATTTCGTCTGAGTAAAAAATTTGCCAGTCTCCAACAAATCTAGTTAAAAAAATTTCACACAAATCCAAGTTTTGGCGTGATATTGAAGGTTCGAAAAGAAGGATTTTCGAAGGAAGAAAATACTTTGCGACAAAAGTAAAAACGAGTTTAATTCGTCTGTCGGCAAAATGCCTTGCAAACAAGCGGGAGAGTGAATGAGTAGGAAAGACTTCCATTCAGAAGCTTTCAGTTTCGCGGGATGGCTTAGTGAATGAAACCATCTGTGAATTACATGCGGTAACTTTACTTTCGAGAGGCGTTCGTTCACTTGTTGTACTTGTGTCGCAGTTATTTACTTTGCTCTACGTGGGTCACTTGTGTCATATCCGACGGTTGTCCAAATGTTCCATAAATATTTCACAATGCCAACAAAAACAATGTGTAGTTCCTCGACGGTAAAAGACCACACACAATCAAAAGTTGGTATTTGAGATTATACCATCGGGCCCTTCACACCGCGAATTGTCCTGTTCATTTGGACTGCGTTTCGAACATCTTCTTTTTGAGATTCATGCGAACGTATTTCGAAGTTTTCGGTAATCAGAAATCGCATACAGCCAATGAAAACGCCAAAAATGTAGCACCATGTACATCCATAATGGGCATTGTATTGTAATCGATTGGCAATGAGCGCTCGAACTGGAGCATCTACGCAGGCACCCAAAAGTGTGACAATGAATTTATGCTGATTGCCACGACTGTCAAAAACAATAAGTGGATTTCTCGCAAGGCCAAGTATCATTTCCACAAATAACAGTAGGTACATGTTGATAAATGCAGAACACGGTTCATGATTGGCAATGAAAAGCCCTAAAGTCAGAATAGATGTAAATCGAAGTTTCGGTGATAATTCATTTATGATTGTTTGCAAAGGCCACAAACTTTTAGTAGAACTTTTAAACAGATTCATACCGTCCAAGTTGAAATTTAGTGATAGTACCTTTACATCGTTATTTTCAAGTTAAATTAAGTATTGCATGACGTGTTTCTATAGGCAATGAGAATCTTAAAAATATCCCATTCACCATTTCTATGACCTCCCGAATAGTTACAACTGATTCTTGAAACATGACTGCGTTGAATGCTGGGTACTCGTGGAACGGGTCATTCCCAATGAAGTCGTCGCCTCTTACTCTGTCATTAAACCCGTCCTCGTCTGCTTCTGCTTCAGATTCTTCTTCTCCCGTTTCTTCTACTGATTCTCCTTCTTCTGTTTCTTCTCCAGATTCTCTTTCTCCTGTTTCCTCTCTAGATTCTCCTTCTCCTGTTTCTTCTCTAGATTCTCCTTCTCCCGTTTCTTCTGCAGATTCTGCGTCTTCTTCGTTCTTAAAAAAAAATTAATATTCAACTATGAGAAAATTTACTTTATTTTATAACTGTTTTACACATGTTTGCGTGCACGAAGGGAAAGGTTACAGCTTTGTCATACCTTCCTAAGAGAAAATTGTGAAAGATGTATGACACAGCTGTGATACAACCTTTGCTATAAGATATAAAATGTGTGCAATACAAAAAAAAGGAGGCTTCTTTTCCGTAGTCGAAAAAATTAATTGTACATCGCATCTTTCTCAATGATGCACAATTTTATGTTATGAATAATTTTGTAAGTTGTAAACTTTAACAACTTGTAAGAATCAATTGAATTGAACATAATTTTAAAATTAGTATCCAACCTCGTAGCCAACTCTTATAACTTGTGCAACGGATTATTTGGAGTAAAAATCTTAAAATCCTCACATTTTTAGTAAGTCCTCATTTTTATTTGTCGTCTTTCTTTGTTTTCCCATATTTCAATCACTCGTTTTTTGGGTCTTCTTCAGGAACTAAATTACATTATTCCATAATACATAGTTTGCAATGAATGTGATGGATATTATAATACAGTTGATAAAATCCAGATTTTCCAACAATTGAGGGGCCGGAAAGCATAACGGCCTCTGCGCCCGGGATGTTTAGAGAATGAAGGAATGGAAGACCGAGACATCAAGGATCTCCGATCACTCGGTCCTCCGTTCCTTCATTCTCTAACAATCCCACGCGCAGAGGCCGTTATGCTTTCTGGCCCCTCAATTTACCTCATGTTTTTCAAAGTACAACCCGATTAGTCAAAAACACAATCTTTATCGCTTTGGTTTCTAAGGTCTTTTTGGTTCTGAAAATCATATCTACAAGATAATATAGAAAAAAAAAATGGCTAATAGTAAATCACCACATGAAAGTAAAACTGAGAAATACATGCTGCATTTAAGTACGTTATAGATTTGTTTTTTATTTTGGTCATCTTGTAATTTAATGTAGTGAAAAAAAGGATTTTTTTTTAGTTACATGTTCATTTATATTTAAGTCATGGAAGATACCAAAAAAATAATGAATAGATGAACTTACAGTTTTAGTGGTGGAAAGGAAGACGTATAAATATAATTTAGACTTATTAATGGGAGAACGTACAGTTTATACTTCGAGAAACATGCGGTAAATTGTTGAAAAATCTGGTTACAATCAACTGTCTTACAATTTCTATCATATTCATTGCAAACTATATATCAAGGAATAATGTAAATAAGTTTCTGAAGAAGACCCACAAGAAGAGGAGTCAACAGCTTGGAAAAGAAGAAAAACGAAAAATAAAAAATAAGACATTCTAAAAGTGTGAGGGTTTCAAAACTTTTACTTGACATAATCTCTAGCACAAAAAATAGGGATTTGTCTGAGAGGATAGAATTTGGATACAAGGTTTTCCAAATGCAAAGGGAATACCTTTATAATAAGATTTTAAAATATTTCACATTGTAAACTAGTAAAAAGGTTTTCAATCTTCTTATATTGCAAAAAGAAAACACTAAACACACAATATATGAAAATTGAAAGTTAAATGTATACAGTTTGGAGAAAAAATTGTTTACTACTTGAAACCATTTCATAATTAAAAACATTAGAAAATGCATTAAACGTGATTTACCAATGATAAGTTACCTTCTCTGGATGAAGCTACTGATGGATTGAAGACTGCAGCATCGCATTCCATTGCCAAATTTTCCCATGATGCAGAACCATATATCTTTGAAAGTTACAAGTTTCTGTGAATATTTATGCAAAGAATAATTCATTATTACAACCAACATTAGTAAATGATCATAAGGAAACCAGTGAATTACAACATAAAAGAAATAAGAGAAACAATACCCAATGAATTTTGTTTTTATAAAAAATGGCTAAATTCTTTTAGGAATCGGAAACTTCTTTTAATATTTCCGTTTTTTGTAAGGTCGACGTTATCAAATTTGTATTACAATTTTTCTCAATCAGAGTCATAATGAATACTTTATAAGAAAAATTTTTCTTTTATGTATCAAAAAAATTTGATTATAAATTACAAATTATTTTAAGAAAATAGTATAGCTCCATAAATTTCTTGTAATCTGTTAAGTTTTTATTACAAATTTACGAACTCAATGAAATATTTAATATTTTTATTAAAAATGCAATTTCTACATGAAATTATATTTTTTGTGAAACATAATTACTAGACTAAAAAAAAAATTTTTCTGAAGGTTTTAAGAAGGTCGCTTTATAATAGAACAATTTTTTATAAGGTTTTTCCGTAAATGGGTTTTTGTAACCCGTTTACACTCGTAAACGGATGACAGTCCTTGGCTTTGCCTTGGACTGTAATTTCCCCGTTTCGACAAATTTGCACATCCGTGCCTGATATGAGACATACTATTTTAAGGTCGTCCTTACAGAATTCTCATACCATATTTTTCCTGAATAAGTGACCTTACGAAAATCTTATACGAAAAATTTTTTCTATAAAAAACAGTGAAATTTTATCATACATTTCAAATTCATATAGGAAAATAAATTATCCTTACCATTTTCTATACACTTTACAATGTGTATAAAAAATCTGCGAACCTTATAAACAATATTAAATGAAAAATAAAAAGTAATTTCTATGTGTTCATTTGTAAAAGAAATATCATTAAAAGAAAAAAAAAAATTTTTTTTAAAAGCTTTCATATGGTCACTTTGTAAGAAATAAATGTTTTTGAAGATTTTATTGAGGTCGACTGTATGAATTCCTTATGATAAAAATTATTCTTATTAAGTGTCCGCATAAAAATCTCATAACAAATATTTTTCTTATAAAGATCAGTGACAATTTTATTAAAAATTTCAATTTTTCGTCTGAAAATATTGCAGCTCTGTACATTTCTTATAACCTGGAATTTTAATAATAAATTCACGAACCTCATAAAAAATCTTCATTTTTGTTTGATATTACTGTTTGAACGAAATTAGAAATACTGCCAAAAAAAATTTTTTTCAAGGACGCTATCAGGTTTTTTTAATGAGAAAAAATTATTTATAAGATTTTATTAAGGTCGACCTAAGAACTTCTTTTGTGAAACTTTTTATTCACTTTTATAATCATAATCACTTGATATGGGTTTTACTTTCAAATTACCAAGGTGATTCATCAGGATTGCTGTTTTTATCACGAAAATTTCTGTATTGCTTCTCCTTTAAAATAAATGAGACACGTATTTTTGGTTTTGATATAAGTTACAAGAACTTTGTAAATCGTTTCAAAAATTCATAGGAAACATATGGAAAACGAACTAGAACGGTACACGAGATAAAAGAGCAAAAATTTTTAAAAATGCATTATTTTTTCACTTACACCCTCTGCCCATGTTTCATTTACAGACGATTCATAGCTATGCGATAGACCAGAATACTCTGGGTTTGATTTTTCTTTGCTAGATTGAGGCAGCACTGTATCCTTAAAATTTTCATCTGATACATTTTCCCGAGGTGCTTCTGCAAGTATATCTAGAAATCACGAAATTGTAAAAACGAATAATTCTCAACCCGCATGGTTAGGCACCTCATAAACACAATTGTATAAATGACTCACCAAAATTGTCAATTACGTTTGCACCTTTTTGGGCACTAGCGCGCCAACGAAGACGTGTTCGAAAATGAACGTCGGAATTATTAAAGTCCGGGTCGAAAAAGCGCAGTCTAATTTTTGGCGTTTCACGTTCACCGTGCGCTTCGTTGCGCTCCATATCGATACACAGTCATATATATATAATTACCTTACGAGCAGTTACGAGTGGTTACGAGCAACTGTTCTGAACGCTACTGTGCGCTACTCTACTCAGCGCTACTGACTACTCTCTCTCTCTTTTCTACTATCTCCTACTCCAGTGTTTGAGCTGAGAGAGAGAGAGAGTTGGAACTGGGGTACAGTGGGTTACATCAGGTTGCTACGGGAGTTCAGATTGGTTCAGTTCAGACTGTTTCGGTTTAATTGGTTCAGACGGTTTCGATACACTGACTTGTGATAAGCTGTGCTGAGCCAACGTGGTGCATGTATTTACAAAAAGAAGTAAAAACTTATAACCGCGTTCATTTGTTTAGTTACTGTTTTATTGGTTTTTTCTGCTGAAATTGGACTATGACCGGTGAGTATATGAAAACGTTACAATTTTTTGTGTTCAGTAAACATTTGCATTTGCAGTAAACCTTTAAAAGTAAACAAAATTGTATATTACAGTATGTCTTCAAAAAAAAAGCTAGTTTATGTTTTTCTTTTTTTTATTGTAATCCGCGACTTCAGGCGATTCGGAACATGATTTTAAAAAAACCTACTCTACTGTAGTTGTATCAGTGAGATAAAATTGTGTTTCGACTATATTATGCCTCGTTGCGAATTGTCTTAAACGATTCTCGCGTAATCCCAGTGGCGTCAAAACGAAAAATTTGTAAGGGGAGAAAATAGTAGTTTACTGGACGTTTTAAAAATGCCGGTTTGACGAAACGAAAAAAGGCAATTTCCAGATTGTCTAATTCAGTATTTTTGTCGATTTTACCTCGAAATTCACGTCCGAATATTTGATTTCGAGGTGAATTCGAAGAAACATTTTTTCATTACAGAATTTGAGATTAAACATACTTTGTGTTATATTATATATTGGGGGAGGGGTAGTCGGCCCCTCCCCCCCTCCTGTTCCGGCACCACTGCCCAATGCTTTACTTTTATATTTATCTTTTACATATGTGAGCTGGCACGAAAAACTTTCATAGCGTTTTCGAGTGACCGCTCTCGGAGTGCTCCGAGAGCAGATTTTCCTGCCGAAACGTGCTCAAATCTGCCTAGAAATTGCTCGAGATCTGCTCCAGATCGGGTCACTCGAAAACGCGATCTGACACTTTGTGTACAAGGTGCCCCAGTAATCACCATATCGACTGGAAACCATGGATTTCTCATAGAAACCTGAGAATTTTTTCCCTTGTCCATTTTTTGAGAAACTTATAAAGTTATTTCAGCTAAAAATTTATACAATAAATTCCCTCCCCCGACGAGTGGGTGTTGAATTCATGGAAACAAGTTATTCTCAAATTGCAATTTATTGACGGTTTAATTCCGTTACATATATCGTTACAAGACCCGTTTAGAAACTAATGTTTCTGTACACGGCCGTCTTAAATCTAAATCCCATAAACCCAAACGCTGAGTAAGTAAAATTATCAAAATCCATAATACACGCTTCTAGGCCTTTCGAAAAAAAAAAACAAACAAACAAACAAACAAAAAACAAAAAAAAATCCCCTTTCTTTCACACACTTTTCCCTCTTTCCATTTCACGTCAATTGACAACGAATAGACGCATCATCTGAGCATACAATACTTCCATACAAAATTTCCTTCTATAATAAATACAATATTCCATCTACATCCGTATTATCTAAATCCACAATCCACTGTCTTATACTGTTCTTTGGGTATGTATCTCTCCTCAACTTAATTCCATCAGGTAATCGATTAAATATTTCAAATTTCGTGCAACAAAACGATCGACGAAAAACAGTCTTTCTAAATCGAGGCGCATCGATTACTCTCCTTCTTTTCCGAAAATCAGTTTCCTCATCGAATCTTCTACTCAATTTGGAGAAAAAATGGTGGATAGTCCTCTGAATGTAACCCCTCCTGATATCCAAAATTCCTTCCTCCTTAAATAGTAAATCCGATGAGTACTCCCTACGTTTATGAAAGATTATCTTTATAATGTTCTTCTGTACAGAGACCAACTGTTTCATCGTGTTTCGATCAGTATTTCCCCATGCTGTTAATCCGTAAGTCACTAAGGACCAAAATAGTGCATAATAAATACCGAGCAATTGTTTCCGGTTCAATACCAATCTAAGTTTATAGAAAATAAAGATGAGGTACCTAGTTCTACTAGTAATTGTCGTCACGTGCTCGTTCCATTTTAACCTATCATCTATTATTAAACCTAGATATCTTGCTCTGTATACCCTACGAACATTTGAACAATCACAGGAATCCCAAAACTCTCGTCTGCACTGACCACAATGAAACTTAATTGTTAAAAAGTCCGGAATACTATCTTTATACGAGCCATAAGCAATAAATACCGTCTTCTCCATATTAATAGATAAATAATTGTTATCAAACCAATCTCTTACATTCTTCAGTTCAAGTTCAGCCTTCTTGCTAACATTTATCCAAGTTCTCTCGTTGACTAATATAACTGCGTCATCTGCAAATAACACTATACTCCCCATTTCATTATTTACAAGAAAATCGTTAATGTAAATTAAGAAAAATATAGGGCCAAGAATAGTTCCTTGAGGAACCCCGCAATTGACAATTCTTACATCACTCTTTACTTCATTCATTTTTACAATTTGTTCCCTGTTATTTAAGTAAGATCGGAATAATTGTAGTGTTGTACCTCTGAAACCTACCCTTTCCAACTTTTCTATTAACAATTCGTGATTGACAGTATCAAATGCCTTTGCAAGATCTAGAAAAATAGCCAAACAAGGTTCAGTCTTCTCTATAGCTTTGTACAATTTATCTGTAACATAAATCAAGGCATCCTCTGCTGACTTACTTTCTCTAAACCCAAACTGTAATTTATGTATAATATCATATTTGTTCAGAAAACTAGTCACTCTCTCTTTAATAACCCTTTCATATATTTTAGTTATGTTCGAAATAAGCGAGATTGGTCTGTAGTTCGAAGGTATGGTCCGATCTCCAGATTTATAAATGGGTATTATTTCTGCCTTCTTCAGTATCTTTGGCCAAATTCCCTCAGTTATAGATTTGTTGATGATGTAGGTCAATGGTCTGATTATTTGCAATTTAATGTTCTTCAAAGTTCTTACTGAAATTTCATCTACTCCTCCAGATTTATTAATGTTCATTTTATCAATTATTCTCTCTATTTCATTCTCGTCAACAGGTTCCAAAAAACACGAGTTATCATTCCTATAGCATTTAAAGTTATTTACATCATTAATTCTTATTTTGTCAGTCAACTTCCTTCCTATTTCACTAAAAAATTTATTTAGTTCACTTGTGATTATATTAGGATTAGTGCTGATTTCGTTTTCATTTCCAATCTTAATTCCATTTATATTTCCATGTCTTACATTGTTTTTATTTATTATAGTATTTTTAATAACTTCCCATAAATTCCTATTATTATTTCCAGGCCTATTTAATTGTTTGATAATGTATTCATTTTTGCGTTTCCGAATGAGAATGTTTACTTGATTACGCAATATAATATAATTATGTTTCAATTCAGGATCCTTTGGAAATCGTAACATTTTTTTATGCAATAAATCCCTTTTCTTGCAAAGTTTAGCTATATCTAAAGTCATCCATTCTTTACGAGTTTTTACTGTTCTGCTTAACCTAGTCCTTCTACTTGCATTGCCTATATGTCCCTTTAAAATGTCTATGAAACTCTCTGTGGAATTGTCAACGTCGGTAGCATTGTATACATCCTGCCAATTTTCCCTACCTAATAGGGTCCTTAACATATTGTAATCAATTCTAACAATAGGAATCATCTCAATGTTGGTCGTATTGACAGCAGAGCCTATATGTAAAATGGTCGAATAATGATCCGTAAATCCGGTATGTAACACAAACGAAGATAGTGAATCTAATGGCAAGCTAGTCTTGCCAAAAATGTGGTCTATGCAGCTCCGAGAATCGGGTGTCCTGCGAATTTCACTGTTTATAAAGGAAAGGTACCCCGAGCTAAGTAATGCATCCACATACATATTCCTATCTTTCGTATCTCTAAGTAAGTCAATATTCATGTCCCCGATAATGAAATGATTCTCCCTGTTCCCCTCTTTCTTTAGAAAATCACACAAATCTTCAATGAATTCAAAGGCCCCCACTGTATGTGGTCTGTAAAGCCCCGTCAAACATATTTTTGTGTTATTTTCCATAGAAACTACGACGTTCACCGCGCTTGTCCGCCCTATGTCCTGTACGTATATCTTCGAGCGAAGTCTCCTCCTTACATAAACAATAACGCCTTCATTCCTATTCTGATCGTGTTGATTGTATACTGATTCAAATCCATTAATATGAAAGTTCTCCCCGCGGAAAATCTTGAATGTCTCCGTGGAAATAATGACATCTGGCTTTGTATCCAATTCTTCAATAGTAACTAAAAGTTCATCAAAATGTTTGCGTAAGCTCCTAATATTGACATGATATATCATAATCCCTTTCACTGAATTAAGCAGACTATTGAAATATTCGATACTAGTACATATCTTATCTGTTATTAATTCGTTCAAATCCATGTTATTTATGTCCCCGTGCATTCTGAACACCTGTTACTTCTTAAAAATGAATAAATAAAAAAGAAAGAAGAAATAAATGAATATCTGAGAGTTCCATTACACGGATATTTATCTCCATTTTTCACTTTTAATGTCATTATCAGTATAAATCTCAAATCAACCATAATTAGTCCTCCGAATCCTTTCCTGTTTATAGCTCTTGTAAGTCTCACAATTATTTACATCGGTCGCCGTATGATTCACATCGTAATTCCTATTGTATCTCTCATTCATCCTTAAACAATTGACACATCTTTTATTGTTGTTGTCCGTGCACTGCCTACTTTCATGATCCCCCGCGCAAAACCTGCACCTAGTGCCATTCCTGCACCTGTGCCCGGAATGAAAGTAGCCTGAGCACTTCCAACACCTGTTCAAATTATAATCATCTATAAACTTACATCGCTGCCAACCAATAAACACCATTCCCTCTTTCATTAGCCGTTGATAACATACCGGACTAAGGTCGACCAGAGCACTGTAGGTGTTGACATTTCTGTTCAATTGTACGTGGATGACTTTGACATGTTGTTTGTTTTCATTCTTCATATTTCCAAAATTGAGGTCACATAACGATTCCTCCATCTCCTCCGATTTCCATGATTTCTCGATTCCCAAAATTTTCACTCTTGGCTTCAGTAGGTCTTCAATGTTGACTACATACTTATTCGACAATGCCTTTTCCAATCCATTTTTCATATTGTCTGTGTCTTCTTTATGAGCGCATTGGATTTTTATTGTGCCATTACGTACTTCACGTAACTTGTTTATTCCAATCTTCATCTTGCCAGTGTCCACTCGATTTTCAAGCGTCTTTCTCGTTATTTTGACATCTTGTTCAATTTTCGGCTTAATGTGGATCCAAGGTATATTTTGTGGAGGGTCTGATGTGGTTTTCTCTGTTGCCACAATACTGGCAAATGTTTTGCTTGGTTTTTGTATCTCATAAAGTTTCCTGTTTTCTTTCAATAATTCGATTTTATCGTTTAGGAGTTTATTGTGTACCTCCTTATCTTTTATGATAGACTTGAGAAGATCGATTTCTTTTTCTGAAGCTTGTAATACAACTTTTTGCTTTTCAATTTCTACTTCCTTCCCTTTTAAATTTTCAAAGGCCAACTCACATCTCTTTTGTAATTCATCGTTCTTTTTGCGAAGGTCTGTAATCTGTTGCTGGTACCACACTAGTTTACCACTTTCAGGCTCAACACTTTGTCTCGACGACTCACAACATTTAATGGCGTGTCCATCGATGCGTACTGCATTTGGGCAGGATCTCCCGAGACATCCCTTGTGAAAAGCCTCTCTGCATACGATGCAAAAAACAGTTTTCAACTCCACACTTTTACAGCACTTATAGTTTCGCTTCTCGTAGACCTCCTCACTTCCACCTGAGTCACTTGCCATGCTGTTCCAAGATTTTGAGGTTAGCTCACTTCATTTGCCTTTTCCTGAGTACTAGAGCACCCGTATTCACAGGATGCTCATATTTTTAGCCTGAGCGTTAACTGTAACACAAAACCTGTGCCCTCGGGCACCAAAATTTGCAAGAATCACCCTTTATTTGTATATATATTGAGGAGCAATAATCTGTACTTCTACATTGTACTTGAAATATTCATAATATTTTTCGGAGTAACAAAGTCCTTTGCCATTTTTTACAAAACTTAAAATAAAAAAAAATTTGTTCACGTCACAAGTCAAAACAAAAATGGTTTCTTAAATTTTATGCTTGAATAACTTTTTGAATTTTGAGTTCTATAAAAAGTTGTAAAGGACATTTCTACTCATGAAAAGAATGTAAAAAATTTGAGATTAATTTTTTGTCATAAATCTAACACCCACTCGTCGGGATAGGGAATTTATAGTTAACATTTTGAGCTTGAAAAATTAAAAAATTTTTGATTCTTATAAGAATGGCAACGGGGTAAATGTCTTACAATGTAATGAGTAATCTATGGTTCTCGGTTGATACCGTGATTACTGCGACACCCTGTATGTTACATATGTATACAGGGTGTCCTAAGGTCCGCCAATCACCTTAAAATCATAGATTCCTTATTAAATTTTGAGAGAATTATTCCTTTACTTTTTTTTATAAAACTCTAAATGTAAAATGTTTTTGAAGCCCAAAATTTTAACAATCGATAAACCCTTTTGGCAATTTGGAGTCGATGTCACTGATCAAACCTTTATCCAAATTTTTAATCATTTTTCTTAGTTAAAAAAACCTTTGCAACTTTTCACGAAACTCAAAACCAAAAAAGTTGTTCATGCTACAAAATGAAAAAATCTGATTGAAGAAGACTTGCGGCTCAAATATCTTTTTCCATTTTGAGTTTTGTAGAAAAGTGGCAAATGACTTTTTTACTCTGAAACATGAAGAAAAATTTTGAGATATGAAAATTAATCTCAAATTTTGAATTGACTATTTCACAAAATTTAGGGTTTTATAAAATGTGTTTAAGGAAATATAGTCTTAGAATTTCATCTAGTAACTTGAATTTTTATAAAATTGTATAAAATCTGTATAAAATTTTATAAAATTCCGCTTTTTTATAAAGTGACTTCATAAAAACTTTTTGAAAACGGGTATATTTTATATAGTTTTTACAAAGTCACAGCATAAAAACTTCATAAAACTACGCAATTTTTATAAAAATCTACTTCATAAAAATTTCGTGGTTTATAAAGAGGTTTTATAAAGTTTTTACAAAGTGACTTTACAAACACTATATACCCGTTTTTATAAAGTTTTTATTAAGTCACTTTATGGCAAAAAAAAGCGGAATTTTTAAAATGTTGTACAGGTTTTATGAAAATTTTATAGAAACCCAAGTTACTAGGAGAGTTATCCGTGGGCTTTCGAACACCCTGCATTCATGTATGTATACATATATTTTTGTTTTTTTTTTTTACAGGAAAAATGTCAGGTGTCGACGAACCTTGTGCGTTCGTCAAGTTTTTGACAAACGGACAAAAAAAGTGTGTGCCAATATCAAAAATTAAAAACTTTTTGGCAAAGTCGCACACAAAAACCACAAAGTATGTTTTCATGGAGGACGGAAAATCCGCGTCAGACAAATGTCTGGTTTTTGCATTTGCACGTAAGTTTTGAATTATAAATATTTGTTGGGAATTTAGTGTTTGTCGGTATTGCTTAGAATTGGCCTTTGGGTTGAAGGAGATGAATCACAACACACGAATAACCCTTTTACACTATTTATTAACACTAACTTGATTTTACACTGATTTTGACATTTAAAATCAATCGCGCTCTTAAATCTATTCTCTGAGCGACGGCGCCGACCTTCTGTCTCTCTCGCACTCGCGTAACTACGGCTCCGACCGTTTTACTCTCTCGCACTCGCGTAACTACGGCTCCGACCGTTTTACTCTCTCGCACTCGCGTAACTTCGGCTCCGACCGTTCGATCTGCACTCTGCGCGTTTCTGCTCGAGACTGACTCACTGCACTGGCAGTGCTGATATTTATAGGGGAATAGTTCTGAACCAGAACATTCTAGTCGCTTCTAGCGCCTTCTCGGTGTCGTCCTAGATTGTTCTCGATTCTTCCACCCCTTTCTATTACATTCTATCCCTTTCTGTTACATTCTACGCTATTCTAACCTGTGATTCGTGACAATTTTGGATAAATAAACATTGAAAAGGCGAGTCGCTAACATATTGTAAGGATGAGTGGTATGGAATAAACGTTTCATTCCTCTATCATTGTACATATATTGCAAACCTAATTTTTTAATTGTGATAAGCAAAGTTTTTGTAAGCTCACAGACTTGTTAATTTGCTATTAAAATGATGGATTTTGCACTAATTGAATTTTTTTTGTATTTCTGTAAAATGTTTTTTTTATGGGGTTTATTTTCAACTGCAGTGGATAATTTGCCTGTTTTTTTTTTTGTTTTTTTTTCCAAGACCAAAAGTCCTCTACGAATTTAAGGAAAACTCATAATTAGAAAAGTTATTCAAGTTTTACATTTTACCAATACAAGCGCTGTTTCAAAAAGTGGGCGTAAAATCCACGGTGCAAACTTTTCCTAAATTTTCTTCATATCTTTCTGAGCAAGAAAGTTCTTTGCCACTTCTGGTTTAACTCAAAATCAAAAGAGTTATGCTAACATAAAATGTAAGGAATCTGATTAAAAATTGTGACGAGCATGACTATTTTTATTTCGATTTTTATGAAAAGTGGCAAATTCCTTTTTTACTCAGAAAAATATAAAGAAAATCTAGGAACAGTTTGGTCCGTGGATTCTACCCACACTTTTAAAAAAAATTATTTATTCTCTAAATTTTAAGCTTGAATAACTTTTTCAACCTTTAATGTCATTAAAAGTTGTATGAGACTTTTAGTTTGAAAAAAATTCGAAAATAAATCTGGCAAATTATCCTTCATAGTTTACAATACAACCTATATATGGACAAAGAAAAATTGTATCGAATGAATGAAACATCCTTTTTTTACATAAAAAATATCTGAAATGATTATATGTTGATTATGATTTATTAATGTATTCTAACCAAAATTCTGCGTTTTCTACTATAAAATTGTAATGCACCAACTAAAAAATACTTTTCTTCATATATTAATTTACATCAGAATATGGGGCATTCCATATCAAGTGTTCCCACATAAAAAACTTTTTGCCTCAGATTTTAATGAAACTTGGTGAAATTGTTGTCTTAGTTGGGTACATTGATAGTGCGAAAGAAGGGGCGTTGATATGCACGGGTTGCTGTGATTTAAGGGCTCAAAGTTTCGCTCTTTTATATGTACGTTTATTTTTATTAAATAAGAAATCCTGCGACTGTTTGCATGCAAAATACATCATTATTGTTACTTATAGTATTTTTTTATGCTCTTTTCAAAAAAATATATATCGAAAATGTAGCATACTTATTTTTGTTAATTTTTTCAAATTTCATTATTTATTTAATGTTTTCTTCAAATTCGAAATTTTTAAAACATTTTTTTCTTTGTTTAAAAAAAATTCATACTTTCCTGTAAATAAAATGCTAATACTATTTTGTCAGAAAGCGTTAATTTATGTGTTTTTTTGTGGCTTGAAACTGACGCGTTTGCACACCAAGTTAGTGATCAGCCGTGGCGTGGCTGCTTCAGTCGAAAAAAGATAGATCTACTATAAGATTTATTAAAACAGTTATAAATTACTGTGAAATATTTATTCACAAACATGAATTGCTTTTGTTCAACTTATTTAATACAGCTGATCACTAACTCGACGCGCAAACGCGTCAGTTTCAACCTACAAAAAAACCTATAAATTAACGTTTTCCCAGAAAATAGTAGATGCATTTTTTTTAGAGAAAAGTATGAACTTTTATTAAACCAAAGAAAACTTTTGAAAATGTCACATTTAAAGAAAACATTAAATAAATAATGAATTACGAAAAAATTGACAGAAATAATAATGCTACATTTTTGATATATTTGTTTTTGAAAAGAGCGGAAAAATACTATAAATATCAATAATTTTGTACCAAACTAAGACAACAATTGTACTAAGTTGAATCAAAATCTGGGGCAACAATTTTTTTAGGTGGGAACACTTGATATGGAATGCCCCATATGTATTACTTCCTCTTTCTGTACATTTTCGTGATAATTCATTAAGTTAATTAATGAGTATTCAAAAAATGAGAGGTTGCAATGGATGATTTTTTACTTTCTCGATACAGTCTCTTTATAATACTTCAAAAATTATGGGTATCTAATGTGTGTAACATTCGTGTTTTTTTCCAGAAAATCGAACGGAACTCATCGAAAAACTCAAATTAACAGCTCGACCGACATTCCCGCCTGTCGCTCAATGCGATACTGCATCGGAAGTAGAGGCAGATAATGTACAGGTATACCTCAAATTTAATATAAGTTATTTTTAATTGATTAAAGTAAACAATATTTTCATGGCACCAACAAGTTCCGTTACATTATTTTCGTTGATTGTATGTCTGTTTCCAAAACAAACATTCCAATACATTAACAAATCATTGCACTTGTTATTTTAACTCCCCTCCCCCGCCCCCCTATAAGCAATAAAATTATCTTGTATTCTTATTAAGTGCTATATTTGTCGACAATCAATAATTCAATCATTAATTCAAAAATACTATAACAATAATAAGATATTCCATAAGCGTATACTGACTGGTTAACAAATGGTTTCTTTTTCTTAATTTTTGTTAATCAATTTTCAGTAATACGTTTTGTAACTTTTCTCATAAAGTTAAGCTAAATGATAGGATATTTCAAACAATGCACGGAGTATATAGAAACCTCTTCATGACAAACTTTGTAAGTTCAATAACTACTGTAATTGCTGCAATTTCAGAAGCCAAAGAAAGCTGCCAAAAGAACTGCAGCTGAGGCAATAAACGCAGCTGTCGCCTCAAAAACAGCGAAACAAGTTCCTACTGAAAGTGATAGGTCCCCATTAAAACTGATGCAGAACTTTTGCAGCGAAAACAAGGTGGAAATCAAATTGAAACAAATTCTTTAATATATATTTATCCCTTTAAATTGAATACTCTACCTACAATTAATGTCTCTGACGGTTCTTTAAATAATCTAGTGATTCTCTTGTTGACTTTTTGAAAATGTTGATTTTTAATAAATAACTTTAAGATCATTGATTTGTTAGTAATACAGTACAAGGACATTCGTTTTATTAAAAAGTTTTTCCAGAAATTGTTTTACTGTTATGTAAATAATGTATATGTTCCAATATTTAATTACCTTCAACTTAAAATAATAATTTATGAGAATAATTATTCTATTCCATTCGTATCTTTTTTTATTTTTTGAGTTTTTACTTATTGTTCATTCATTCATTATCAACGACGAATATTCTCATTACTGATGTAAAAGAATTATTGACTAAATGTTTATGAAATATTGATTGGCAAGTCTTCAACTTTTCGATTATCGATTCTTTAAATGTGTATACTTTGAACTATGAATTAATTCTAAATCTTATGGCATACAAATAAAGTATTTACAATTATTGATTTTGTAAATTACAATTTTTTTTACGTCATGAACTTTTTTGTTCGTTTGTCACTATGATAGTTTTTTATTTACAACCTCTCATTTTTTACAATGTAGGTCATAAAATATTTTATGATTTCCGTGTTGCGAAAATCAAATTTTATTTTGTATGTTGCATCGTTTTTTGTATGTTGCATTTGTACCTGGCATTATATGTTGTAGGAAAATAATATCGAGCCAGTGACTTGGTCGCCACCAAAGAATATAATATATTCTACCGATGACGGACTGATGCAGCAAAAGATAAAACAACTCACTCGCGAACGCGATGATGCGATAATGCAGGTTCGCGAGTTAACTGAGCTAAACCTGCAGCTGCAGAATGAAGTCATAGCTAAGATGAAAAATTTGGAAGGTATTTTTTGAACCATTCAATGCAGTTCTTAAAATCTTCAGAAATCATGGAAAAAAGAACATGTTCTCCCAAATCTTTCTAGATTCACGGTACAATCACTAGCAAAAATGTAATGGACAATGAATTTTTGTTTATCATTCTTGATAGTTTTGCAAATCATACAATAGCGAAACTTTCAAACGTTATTAAAATTTTGTTTTACTTAGTAGGACTAGGTGTAAAAATATAAAATATAAATAAAAAGTATTTAAAAACTGTATGAGTAAAAAACTGAACAGTGAATTTGAAATTTACCAGCCAAAGATTAATAAATTCATCGTGAATGAATATTAGAATATATACAATTTCGCAATTCTCACGACGGTTTGTTACTCTACGGAAATTCTCAGAGGACAAAAAACGACAGTAGACACAAAGAAATGCCCACGTATTGGAGAAAGCAAGGTGGACAAGGATGAGGCAAAAGTAATCAAATTTTTATGTATTTATTATCAATTACCTGCAAGGGCTAATGAGTAGACCAAAACTCGTTGCAAGTCAGAAGAAAGTGACTGACGTTCTTCAAATTTTTATAAAGTTTCTGTTAACCTTAAGCACATTTCACTGTTGTCAATCACAAAAGCAGCAAAAACTTAATAAATATCTAAAAAGTGATCTCCATTTCTATTACACTCGTGACAAGTCAGACACATTTCCTAGTTGTGACTAACAATACTCGAGTATTTCTATATACGCGTATATGAGTTATTGCTGTGATAGTGCTTTGACAGAAGTTTCCGCTGAAAAAAACAGCTCACATCTGAGAATATCGCACACAAATTGCTGTTGGAGCACTTTAAGAGCACTCACGCTGAAATGTTATAAAATGCATTCAAACGGCACCCATGAAACTCTAATAAAATGATACCTCTTGCACATCTGTTTACGGGCAATATGTTATTTTAAGTTTTCTCAATGACATTTCTAGTTGCATATCGGTAGGAATGTTTGGGTGCCGAAAGATGTTTATAACAGCATCGTTGCAAACTGCATCACGTTGAAAACAAATGGGAAATTCGTGAAACAAATGGCCATAGCTGTTTTCGGGATAAAGACGCTTACAGAAAGTTGTGTCGGGAGATTGACAAAGAATGGTCGTATCCTTGATGAGGATAAAAAAGGGTCACCAGCGCTTGATCCCGATAAAATTTTGGCAATGAAAGGTACATACTTTTTACGTGTACATTTGTTAGTTTTATTAGAATATGCAAAATTCATTACAGTTTAAAAATGTATTTTATTCCAGACTGCTTCGAAAATTTCCTTATGGAAATAAAGAAAAAACCGGAGGTGACAGCAAATCATGAAGCTTCTAAAACAAAGACGTACCTTTCGCAAAAAATTTACGAATTGAAGGTTCAGGCAGGTGTTTTGTCGCCTGCGTCAACGAAAAAAACAAGAAAGGGAAAGAAAGGTATATACTAATAGCAGTCAAATTTTGATGTTTTAACTACAACGTTGGTTGTCAAGATAATTGTGCTAATATAATTTTTTACCTCTGTTTTTGGGATAAAAGTCAAAAAAGAATTATCGAATCTGTCATCCAATGAAGAAACGGATAGTGGAGCTGTTGATTCTGGTAAGCTTTTTTCCCACATGGGTGACAAACCTTTGAAAAAAGTTTATCTGCATTTATAGGAATCATTTTGTCAGTAAAAGTAATAATCAATAGTTTATATTGAAATTTTCAGAAAAAAAAGATGAGTCATTGGAGGTCGATAAAGATGAACAGGAGGATAAAGATGAGAGTTCAGGTATAACCATTTACCCAAGGCAAAAGAATGTTTTTTTTTCATGAGTAGAAAATTTATTCGTCTGAATAATTATTTGTAGTCAAGACATATATACAGGGTGTCCCAAAGTCCACAATAAAAAAAAACCGTGTATTCCTCATAAAATTCTAAGACTTTTTTTTCTTTGCCATTTTTAAAAAAACTCAAAATTGACAGAGTTATTTAATGTAGAAATTTGAACAATAAATGTCCCCTCCCGATGAGTGGGGGTCGAATTAATGAAATAAAACTTTTTCTAAATTTTCTTCATATTTGTCTGAATAAAAAAGTCTTCTTTCACTTGTTGGAAAACTCAAAATCAAAAAAGTTATCCAAAAATGTAATCTATGAAATCTGATTGGTTCAAACTTGTGACCTAAATAACTTTTTTGATTTTGATTTTTTCAAAAAGTGAAAGAGGACTTTTTTATTCAGGAAAAATATGAAGAAAATTAAGAAAAAGTTTATTTTCGTTAATTCGACCCCCACCCGGGAGGGGACATTTATTGTTTAAATTTTGACTTTAAATAACTTTGTCAATTTTGTTTTTTTGTTGAAAAATGGCGAAGGAAAAAAAGTCTTAGAATTTCATGAGGAATACATAGTTTTTTTTTATTGTGGACTTTGGGACACCCTGTATATACCATTCATTTCCGTACAAATAAGAGAGGAAATGGTTTTTCTGAGGCCAACCCCGGTGATGGGACTCCAAGAGAGTTCCGATAAAGTTCCCAGCGAATTCTCTCGGAAGTCTCTCAGCATTTTATGCGATTCTTTTGAATGCATGCTGTAATTCCAAAAACTTGTATTTTGCCAAAAAAGAGAGTTTGTTGTCATAAATTTTAATATTTTCTTGGTATTTGTGAACGAAGAATAAATTAGCTAGCACATTTCAGAATAGCATTTTTTTTCGCACTTGATAATTGTTGAGATACATCGGAAAGTATTGATGTGATATGGGTAAAAGTACGCCGAAATCACTAAATAAATTGCCACCCCCTTTCTGAAAGAGTTCCGAAAGACTTCCGAGATGGTTCCGAGAGTGAACTCTAAGACCCCCGTTTATAGGGAAAAAAGATTGTTTTGTAATTGTCTCCTTTTTCTTTTTCTCTTTGTAATTTTCATCTTTTTCTTTTTCTTTATTTGCAGATGACGAGATGGAATTCGATGTAACTCAAAGTGATGTAGAAGGTGCATAAGTTTTTTTTTATCTCGAGTATTTTTATTGTTTTTTTAATTTTGAGTTCATTAAGACTATATATGTGTTGTAACTGAAACGTACTGTGATATTTCAGGGCAATATGTAAAAACATATTAATAGTCACAATAAACGTTTACAGAAGTTCATGATTTTTTTATAATTTTCCCCGCTTCATATATCAGATAGTGATGAAAAACGATGAGAAAGGATCGATTTAAAAATCTCGATCATTTTAAATAATGTTATGCAAGGAAAAAATCGGACAATAACGTGATGTAATATGATGGAAAATGATGGATTTGAACATCTCGATCATTTAACATAATATTGTAAAATGAAAAAAATGGCTAATAACGTGATAAAATTTGATGAAAAATGATTGGCTTGGAAATCTCGATCATTTTACATGATTTTGTAACGAAAAAACGGGCAATAACGTGATGAAATAGGATGAAAAATGATCGACTCTGAAAATCTCGATCATTTTACATAATATTGTAAAATGAAAAAAATAGCTAATAACGTGATGAAAAATGATGAAAAATGCTCGGCTTTGAAATCTCGATCACTTTAGATAATGTTGTAACGAAAAAGCGGACGATAACGTGATTGAATATGATGAAAAATGATCGATTTCTTGGAAACTCGATCATTTTTTGTAATTTTGTATAACGACCAATCGGACAATAACGCGATCAAAAAAGATGAAAAATAATCGACTTCAAAATCTGGATCATTTTGCATCAGATTTTTTCAGCAGGGTTAAGATTGAGTTTGGTTCGTTATGTCTACCCCACTTGTTGAAAAAGCACTTTTATTGTTTGAATTTGTGGCTTTGATAAGTTTTGTAATTTTGAGTTTTTGAAAAAACAGTAAAGGAGAAATTGTCTTATAATTACATGTATAATCCGCAGTTTTAAAAATATCAATAAACTGTGAAACACACTGTATATCACAATTTGCCAAGGCAGTTTGATTCATTTTTGATATTCCAAAAATCGGAGCAATGAAAAACATTGAAAGTGTTAAAAGTTATCAATAACTGCACAAACTTCGAAAAATTTTGTAGAATCTTAGAAAACATCCATCACGTGTTGTTGGTCACATTACTTTTGAGTATGCAAAATTTTTTTTCTTTATTTATCATATAATATCCAAAAACCTTGAAAAGTATTGAAAACTTAAAAAAAATATTGTCGAGTTGAAGAAAATCCCACAAAAGTTGAAAAGTTTTCCATATTCGAAGTAATGTTAAAGATTTAAAACATCTGAGGAATTGAAATAACATTATAAAATTTTTTAACTGCAGAAAATTTAAAAAAAAAAAACGAAAATTGTAAAATTTTCAGAATCATTCGGAAAAAATGTTGATTTGTTTCATTAATTACATATTGTGCGAAACGTGCATAACAATTCTCTTTCTTTTGCTAAGAGAATCACAAATACATAAAAAGAATAAGAACTTCGAAAACTTTTAATATTGAAGTTGGACGAGTTTTCATAAACTTTGAAAAATTTGAAAATCTTGATTTTGATATTCTAGAAATAATGAGCTTGGAAAAAACTTCGAAAAAAGTTGTGGAATCTCAGAAAATGTTCATAAATTTGAGCTTATGATCATTTTTTTCTGGAAACATGCAAAATAATATTTTTACAGTTTCTCTGATTTGTAATTTGTTTTAGTAAAACATAAAAAATATTAAAAAATTTTTAAGTTTCATAAATTTTCAGTATAGAATATATGTTTAAAACTGTTTGGATAACATGAGAAAACTCGACACTTGAAAAATACAAAAAACCAAAAAAAAAAAAAAAAAAAAAAACTTTCAGAATTTAAAGAAATGTCAAAAATTCATTAAAGGACGTTAAAGAAATTTATTCGAAACATGTCGAGAATTTTTCAAATTTATATTTATAAAAATCTAGAGTTTCCAAAAAATATTGAGAATTAATGAATTTGATTAATTCTCAAAAGTTTGGACGCTATGGAGACACTCAAATTTTATTCATTCATGAACTAGCTGAGGAATGAAGAAAAAGAAAAAAAATCAACTTGATTCAATTTGAAAAGTCTCAACAATTTTACAAAAAACGATCAAAACATAATGAACAGTTTCAATATCAGCATGTGAAATTTGTAGGGGATAGAAAATTACATACTCTATGGAAAAATTTCCTACAAATATAAAATAGCAATTATTCGTACCTTAATTATTATTCTACAGTAATTCCTGGCAGCAATGTGAAAATACAATCAAATCCACGTTTACGCAGCACGGCTGAAGTCACTGAACACACTGGCAACACTTTATCCAACATGGCGCTGCGAAAAAGCGCGCCAAATTTTCAAAATTACGAACATCCGTAATGAGTATTTTAATACGGATAAAATTTAATATTGATTGAAAATATAAAAAATGTTTTCTAAATATACTATGAACTAAATTTTATAATTAACTAACTTGTTTGAACTGATTAAAAAGTAGATAAAGAAAAATATTTATTGTTTATAAATAATTTTTTGTCACATGTTGGTCACGCTATGATATCAAAATAAGTAATTTGGTGATCAATTGTGAAAAATTTATATTTAAGTTTTATTACAAAATTCCAGTAGAGAAAGCACGCGAAAATTGACCATGTGACCAGAATGCACATAGATCTTTATACGTGCGACCAAATAAAAAAAGTCTTAAAGCGTGCGCTCAAAACTCACGAGTGCGTACATATTGATAGCGTACGAGCCTGCACGCATGAGTCCTCACGTCGTGCGCTATTTGTGCGACTCCCGATTGCTGTCTGGGAACGAGTACTTATATCGCTAATAAAAGTGAAAAATTTGTTTCCTACACTCATAAAAAAGTAATAAGTACACTTTTTTATCTTGAATCAGCAGTGATCGGTTTTTTTATTGAGAAATGGATGCCAAAATTCCCGACTTCACTTTTGAAAATCTCCGTCAGCAATTGCACTCCGTAACCTTATCTTCTGAAAGATGGGGAAAAGTTTCAACGCCAAAACATGTTCTATTTTTTAAGGCCGAGGACGATCTCAATTCGAATCTTAAAGTTGTGATTGAACCCACCTTGGATGTGAAAATCAACAATCGTCGGGAACATGTTCTAATATTACAGTGGGAAAAACCTCAATCACTTGGTGATGTTATATTTATTTTCAAGGCAATGGATAAACTGAGCTAGCTATTCACCTATATTTACAAACACTGAGTGATTTTATGACAATTCACTTTTGCAATCTGTAATACTGAAAAATTGCAAATGATGTCTGAAAAAAATATCCCGGTGAAAAGCAACTTTATGTTGTATGTGATTTTTGTTATGAGTAATGAAATATGTATTTTTTCTAAATAAATAATGTTGGCACTTGAGTAACATAATAAATCAATTTTTAGGTCTAAGTAAGGAATGTATCTTAAAAAAAGCAGAAGAAATTTATTGATAATAAAAGAAATTCGTCATTTATTAGCAAATAAATTTCTTAAGAAAAGTAAATTTGTAAAATGTTTTTTAAACAATTATGAGTTAGAATTAAAAAAATTTTTGCAAAATTCAAAAACAAATTCCCTCACGCAAAAAATTGAAAATTTTTTATTCTTTTTCGCTGGCTTTTGACACAAGTTTTACATTTTTGCGAACTTTCCTTTCTTCCTCTTTTTTCTCGTTGAACGCTTTGCTGTAACATTTTGCCAGAATTTTGGCTCGGCTAACCATGTAATAATCTATTATTTTTTTCGTGATTTTTTTTTTGTGTTCATCGCATCCAACGAAGGGCAAGTTCTGTGATAACAAAAATTGGCTCATTTGTAAAAATGAGTAGCAGTTTAGGCCTTGTGTCCCAAGTGCAAGGAGTATTGATTTCTCCAGTCCTGATGTTAATTCGAACAGTTCGTCCGACGGAAACTTGAGGTATCCCTTGGTGGCAACGTTGATAAGAGCGTCTCGTTCAAGGTTACCATGCATTTTTGTTGAACTTAAAATGCAGAGTTCGCAGTCACTCCATGTTTGCATTTTGTTGGCAATAAAGCCTGCAAAATATGCTTGCGCATACTGGTTGCACTCTGCCACTCCGTAATCATGTTCTTCTCGAGAACGTTGCAAATTTTTGTTTTCAATGTCTCTATCGACGACTTTCTCTTTCAATTGAGTCTATTCATTCCTGTTTTCTTCAAATTTCATATTTTTGACGCTGAGAAGCGTTTCAAAAATTTCTACTCCCTCGACATTCGAACCTTTGGGTGGTTTAACCAGCGAGTAAAAGAGCAGCAGTCGAAAAATGCAAATAAAAACAATTGCATCAGGATGATCAGTCGATCCACTTGCATTTCTGATCATTCCAAAAAATCCCTAAAAAAATAGTAGTTAGTAATCCAACTTAACAAATTTTATTTGTAAAATATAACTTTCATAAATTTACTTCTAAAACATCCTGCGTGATTCTGGCAATAATGAAAAAATTTGAATCCACATGAATCGGTCAAAAACTCCATTAACTCAACTGTCGTATTAAGTGTGACTTTCATGCCGACAAATGTATTGTACGGTGTAAAGTCAAACTTCTTCGCTGCTGCAGCATCTTGCCAAATGTCAAGATAATCCAAAAAATCAACAATAACCTGAAAAAAATTATTTTACAAATCAAGCTGCTGCTTTTTGTGTTCCTTTCTCAATCTATCGAAATATATGGAAAGGTAGAATTAGTTCATTTATAAATTAGTTTTTGTCGAAGTTCGAATACCTTGTGACTGTCACTGTCAAATTTAAATGCATTCAAAGCACTCCTGGATGACATGGCTCTTATCATCCTGTGCATTCGGTGCAAAAAATGTATCGTTATCTGGCTATCTTGAAGCTCTGTGGGGGGGGGGGGGGGTTCGGTGCATTAGCATAAACTTCCAGAGCTCGTGCTACTTCTTCAGAAAACAGCTTTTAAAAACGTAAAATATTATTAATATGAATATACTACCTTTGAAAAACATTCAATTTATTTCTGTAAATCATGACTTAAACATAATTTACCTGGAGAACCAAAGCAACGTTCATTTTCTGATAATATTTGGGAGTAGATAAGCTATGACAGTTCGAGCGCAGGGGTCCGCGGGGCGGAGCCCCTCGGTAAGGTAGGAACCTAACCTAACCCAATCGGTAAGGTAGAAACCTAACCCAGTCGATAAGGAAGGAACCTAACCCAGTCGATAAGGAAGGAACCTAACCCAATCGATAAGGTATCGAAAACTCATAATGACGTCATATCATACCTTAAATTCAAGATGGCGTCACGTTGTCACACTACGATGTCGCGCTGCGATGTCGCGCTACGGTTTCGCGCTATGATGTTGCCTGACTTATGTCGCTACAACACCGCGATGACACTGATTCAATTGACATGTGGAACTACGCAATGTATATATTATTATTATTATGAAAGTAATTAATTTTTTTGTGCAAGGGGCCCCACCCCGCCCTTTGCTGTGAGGCTCAATCTTTAGAGTAGCCCCTCCATTTTTATTTATAAACTGATAAATACAACGTAAAATAATAATAATACAGAATTTTTATTTCTTCATTTTTGATGGCTGGATGAATTCACACGCGTTTGATGAACCGCCAAGGAACTGGAAATGAAATTGTTGTTCCCGCATCTGTTCCATTTGTGACGGTTGCAAAGCGTTTGTAATTCGAGTAGGCAAGAACACGTCGAATTCATCGTCGAGAGTAATAACGACACTAGAACCATATTTCGTGGTAACCGAGCGAATGTCACTGATGGCGTATGATTTATTCTTCTCCAATTCCGCGATTTTCTTCATCGGGAGAAAGTTCTCCAGACGAGCAACTGCGTTAAGTTTTGAAAAATCCATTACGCGTTTTTTCGACAAACTGACGCTGCTGCTCAGAATCTCCTCCTTTTATATCCGATCCCCACCACATTTTTATCAACCAATCACCCAAAAGTTACCCCCACTCCATTCACATGAACCAATCACAGAGCGACATCTCAACAGGTTCAAACCTGCACGACAATTCTTGGAAATTACGTCAGCACATAAACGATGACGTCATCACGTTCAAACACGCTCATCGATTCTCGGAAAAATGAGTCATCACATTCCTAAGCGGTGACGTCATCATTTGACCTTGAAAATCTATTGCGCAGTTAGGGACGCTATGATTTCTAGAGTGTTCTGTTCAAGGTCAAACGTCTATTTTTAGAACTTGTTCGACTAATCACGTGAGAGTTACCCCCACTCCTTTCACATGAACCAATCACAGAGCAAAATCTCGACAGGTTTGAACACGCTCGTCGATTCTTGGGAATTACGTCATCACATTCCTGAGCGATGAGTCATCATTCGTCAAAATCTATTTTTAGAACACAATAAACACGTACGACTACGTCATCATTTTTTTTTTTTTGCATAGGGCCCCACCCCGCCCAATGCTGTGAGGCTCAACCTTAAGAATAGCCCCTCCATTTTTTTTGAAGTCACTTTTACAATTTCTCTTGCTTACATCTAAGACAAGTATTTCGCATTGGCGGCGGTCCGTCCGGGGAGTCACCGATATAATCGAAGTTCCAATGTTTATCACATAGCTTACAAGCGAGGAATCCCTTATCTTTTTGTAATTCTAGTGGAAGCTTATCCCAAGCATTGTTTATATTTTTCGTTTAAAAGTTTAGAAGAAACTCACGAGGTAGAACAGAGATATCTTCAGAATCCAACTCATGTATTCCGCTTACGTGAGAAAGTAATGTAAATGATCTTTTCACTGACGGCGTATCGCCAAATCTTTCCCAAAACTAAATTTGCAGTCGCCGAACATTTTCCGTAGCGCAGTGATGATCGTACACAGGTCGATGAAAATTGTTGAAGGGGCATGCAGAGACTCGCAAATCATCCAGTGATGGACAGCCCATATCCATTAAATCGATGATGACCGTATTGGTATACTGCTTTAGCCATCGCTTTTTGTCTAATCCTTTGACGAAGACGAATGTGGCGTTTTTCAACTGATTTTTAATCTCTTGATAGATTTCCTCGTAGGATATATCTCCAGAGTGCCAAGGTACACCATGATAGTTTCGTGTTAGCCACATATTAGTTGCTTTTGCTTTCGGAGGCAAACCATTCCAGGCACATGGTGGCTTGAATAATGTGGTGACAGCGTCAGCGTAGAAGGGTTCAAGCCTTAAAACTGCAAGCTCCTTGACAACAAAGGTGTTTTGCACGGAAAATCCTTGGACATCCACGATGTACTTCATTTTGATGATTCTTACAAACTAACGAAACCTAACTAAATCCTAGCCTTATATAGCTTCAATCCAGTAACCTTATTCATTATAACCTAAATCTAGTGCTTAAAATCTGAGCTTTCATAACTTAAATCTAGTAACTTTTGATTAATAATCTTTCTACGTAAAATAGGATCTAGAATCCGTTCAACATCAGCGATTCGTCTTTTGAATCTATAGCGATCACGGGCCGCTTGTTCCCAAGGACTTTGTCTCGCTAGTCTATACGCTAAATCCCACACATACATAACATGTACCGTAGGCGGGTTACAATCAAACGTTACACTCTTCATAGTTTTTTAACAATACCGCTGATTGGTTGATACTCGACAATTTTATCATGTATAATAAGACAGTAAGCCGCAGTTGCGGCGGGAAAAGCTGCTACCGATTCAAATTCGAGACGAACATCAACTGGACCAGTGATCAAGGAATCATTTTGTTTAGCACAGTCGATGACAACAAGAGGAGCATTATCTTTGAATTGAGTTTTTGTTAACAATGAAGCATTTTTTCTGTCTTAATACGATGATTGAAAATTCGCAAACATTTCATATAACGTAGCAAACTGGTTTCGTTGAAAATCGATATTAAGATTCACGTAAGGATAACACTGTGAATTTAAATACAATTTAATATCACGCAAGTTACACGTATCAAAGTTGCTCATATTTCCAGTTCTCACATTTTTTCGTCCAACTTGGAATCCCACGATTACGTATCTCGGCTTCTCTAATTGAGTTGAGGTTTTCACACTCCATACATGCTTTGTAGTTTGAGGTAAAAGTGGATACTCGTAGAGTTCCAAGCTTCGAAAACTCATGGCGATCGTTGGATCAGTAGCGATGTAATTCAGCATTCGAATTTTCTCCAAGTCAGAAACTTTGACGTATGGAATTAACCATTCAATTTTGCTGATTGTTATCTTGTATTGTTCCTCGTTCGCAGCAGGCTGTGTGATAACGTTGACATCGGTGTTGGCTCGCAGAATGAAGAGTTCATGTTTGGCATTCACGATAACTCGTTGATAATCCTCAGCAAATCCAAAGATAAATTCAAGTGGAATGCATAAATCAAAATATCCATTGCCGTTGTTTATAGTTCTCGTGTCGTCAACGATCCATCCAGCATTTTCCATCATATCCTTTTGAGTAGGAGTTTGTGCAACGTAGGCCTTCATCTTTGTTGTGAGACCGACATTTTTGATTCTTTCAATCTCAATAGCATTCAACTCATACCGCATTTCTTCAAACATATAGCAGATGCCATTGTTCACAATCGATGTGTGTTCGACATTAGCTGCTCCGTCAGCTTTCGTCAAACGTCCTTGGATATGTAGCGAACTCTTGCTTGGCAATATATACGAATCCTGGTTTTGTACGCTGATGCGAATCTCATCGTTGTTATTATACGTTGACGAGGCGTATGGCTGGTGCGCGTGTACTTCATACTGCGCTATTGACTCGTCAAAAATGACCTTTTTCTCGATAGATAACATGGTACTAGGCAGATTAAGCAGCAGAAAATTTTACTCTTAAACCGAGACTTTTCAGGAACTGCACGTTCTGAGGTGTTAGTACTTTGAGAGGCTTGTGCCGACTGATGATTTGTTGACGTGACGTAACACTTTTATAGTCTCCGTATACGATTCCCATTATTCACTTTTCACATGAAGTCTAATAATGATGACTTCTCCTCGAAAATTCACCAACTTACCGTCTTCATCTACAATACGTAGCTGGAGATGATGTATTGCTTGCACGACGATCGGATGATAAATGACATGAGTAGGCAGTTCGATGATCTTATATCCTGGTGGCACGACCGGGAAGAACTCGTGAATCGTATGCACTAGCCGCTCATTTATATATGCTCCTGTAGTGATGTTACACTCGACGCGTAAGGCGTTGATAGCGAGTATCCTTACTGGTGATTGTGATTCATGTTCCACGTTGGCAGCAATGATAATTGCATCAAAACCTAATAGTTTTCCGATAGAATCTTTGGGTCGGAAATCAATTGGTCGATTACATTGAATTTCACTACGAAGCGTGCTACTATTCGCTCGTAACTGCAATTCAATACCTGTTGGTAGCACTTTTTTCAAAAAACTCTCGATTTTCTCCAACTCATAACTTCCCGAGGGTATAGTTATCACTTTATCGTCAACGTAGAATTTATTGTTGCCGACGTCGATGTTGGGGATTGAATTGAAAGTCAACAACTCAACTAATCCCAATGAATACTTTTTCTGAGGTAACAATTCGATTGGAGGAAAGTAGTTAGTCTCCAATATAGATGATGTTCCCGAGAGTGTCAATGTCAGTGTGTCCGCCATGACTGCTTGTTGCTGACTAATACACATTCACACACTATCGATGCTTTTATCGAGTAAAAACTTGAGACACAAGTGACCACAGATAATTTGATTATAGTTTTGATACTGATCACGATTGTATTGAATTATGCTACCGACACCGAAGTATTCTACAAGTTCGCGAGGTGGTTGTAAATTACCAAAGCTGTCAAAATACATGATTTTATTACCAATTTTTCTGTAAGCAACCCAATGTGTTCCATAACCATTTTCATTATCCAGATTGATAATGGCTGCCTCATTTAACTTTATATTGTTTGGCAAATCGTTACGCATGTACACACCTCGAAAATGTGGAATTTTTAACAATTTTGCATATTTCAACAAATCTACGTTGCTGAGTGCTCGGTGCGGTAGCTCTATACGTTTTTTAAATGCAGTCTCATACCATTTCCCCATGGTTTTAAATACAGTCCTTTTCCTACGGCGATAGATTCCATTTTGAGGTTATGACGTTTTGATTCCTCCAATTGACGCTTCGCAGCTTTCGCATCGTTAATAGCTTTAGCGATGCTTGCAGCGCCACCTGCTAACGCTCCTGTGGCACTCAATCCAGCGAAGATTGGTAGTAAAACTGCTGGTAAAATACCTCCAATTTTGTTTGGTACGGGAAGTACACGAGGTACTCGAACATTCTTCTTTCCTCCAGCTTCTTTCACAGCTGCTCGTGCTTCTTTCAAAGTAGATTGTACAGAGCCAGTAGCTTTAGCTGCTACTTTCGCTGCATCGATGACTTTTCTCAAGGAAATCTTTTTCTTCTTTACCACTTTTCTGACTTTCTTTGCTACTTTCCTAGCTTTGTTTTGTAGTCCCATTCCGAGTTTTTTCTTCAGCCCCATAATGCTGGCTATACCAAGTGCTGCTGTTTTTTCACCAACTCCGGAATCCTTGGCTAAAACGCGCTCAATTGCTCTTTTTGTAAGCAATTGATCAGCTTCGTGTCTAGCTGCTAGATTTTCACGATTTTTCGAATATGCGATATCGTGCTCCCTGCAGGCTGAATCGAGAGCATTAATTCCTCGATCCCCACGCGCTAACCTCTTGGCAAGCTTAGTACCTGGTCCACAAAATTGGTAGCCAGGTATATGGAGTTCGACGGGGAGCCTGTTGATGACAGTGTTGACAAGACCACGTCCTCTCACAGCCATTACTCAACTGAACTCGCGACTATAAATACCTTGTATTTATAGGTTTCCGAAACAGTTGCGCGCGAGCCGTCATGGAGTTCAAACAACAGAATGTCAAATTACCTGTCATGAACTTTGACAGTGTGACAGAAAAAAAGAGAAAAATTAAACGTCATGGAAAGTTACTACCAAATACAGTTCGCGCTATAATTTGTGGTCCATCAAATTGTGGTAAAACTAATGCTTTACTCACACTGCTGGCACATCCAAATGGATTGAGGTTTGAGAACGTTTACGTTTATTCGAAATCACTCAATCAACCGAAATATCAATATTTAAAGAAAATCATTCAACCAATCAAAGGAGTAGGATATTTTCCCTACAATGACAACGAGGAAGTCGTCAGTGTCGAGGAAGTCGAACCAAATTCTGTGATGATATTTGATGATGTAGCTTGCGAAAAACAAGACAATATTCGTGCATACTTTTGCATGGGTAGACATCGACATGTGGATAGTTTTTATCTCTGTCAGACTTATGCTCGTATACCAAAACATTTGGTGCGAGATAATGCAAATATGCTTGTACTGTTTCGCCAAGAAGACATGAATCTGAAACATGTATATGATGATCATGTAAACACCGACATGACATTTTCACGGTTTCGGGATTTATGCGCAACATGTTGGGAGAACAAGTATGGTTTTGTCGTCATCGACAAGGATAGCGATGTGAACCAAGGTCGATATAGAAGAGGATTCGACTGTTTCTATAAATTAAAGTGACTCCAAGCTTGTAGAATTAGTATCACCTTAACTATGACAGAGGTGACATCATGGAGCGAAAAGATGTATTACGTCACATCGTACAAGCCAGTGAAGCTATCCGTCGCAAACATCGTCTGCTGAAACGTGGAAAAGCTGCCATGGAGATGTCGGTGCGAGAAGTGTTCAAGCCAATCATCGATCCAATCCAGTCATTAGCCAAACAAGACATGGAAATGAAAGAAATCAAAAAAGAAAAAATTGAGAAAGCTGAAGTAAAAGAAGAAGAACCAACGTTGGAGGATCAACAGAGTGATGATTTTGAGAGCTTTAGCCAAACCATCGGTGATCAATCATTTGCACCAAGTATGGTCAGTTCACCAGCTCCAGTTGACACTTTGAGGAAATACTTAAACATGCTTAAAAGCAAGACTTTACGAAAACATCTTTACATGCTGTATGGAGTACGATCGTTGGAAACTGGATTGTACATTGGGAACGCGCCAATTAGTTTTGAAGCAAACACTATTTATGTGGGGTCTGAAGAGTTTGAGAAAACGCCAGGACTTATCGAACTGCTGTTTAAGAAAATACCAAACAATTCAATCATATCTGAAGTCGATGTGGAAAATTACAGGAAAATCATCCATCAAACGAGTACAGACAGAAAGTATTATCAACCTGACCAGAGTCTGCGTGATGGTGGTAGAGATTTGAAGTATCTCACATACATTGCCGATAAGAAAGTGGGAACAGGAGTATACAATGTGGTCAATCGTGGACGGGATATCGATTACGTGCATTGGGATGATCCAAACGAGCTCGTTGATCGTTTGCGGCTAATAATCGCGTCACAAGCAGCTGGCAATAACAGTCACATCAACGAAATCAACTCAATTATCGAAGAACTGAGAGAAGCTGATAGTATATATTAGACGACTTGATGCATTTAGCCTCATTCACGAGCTAGACAATGGCGAGTGTAGACGTTTTCGGAAAACATCTGATCAAGAATCAAAGAATACGTGGCCCTCCTGGTGTTGGATTCAAAGTGACCCCTGAAGGTCATTACGATCTCCAGAATAAAAAATTAGTCAACGTTGCGAAGGGCGACAATGAAACAGACGGCGCTTCATATCAGAATATAATTGATTTCGAAGAAGTGATAATTTACGAAATCATAAAGTTGGAAAAGGAATTGAAAAAATCGTCGGAAAACTTGGCGAACATGTATCAAAAGCATGTGAATGAAAACTCGGAGATAATTTTGAGAATTCAGAATCGTTTGAAACGTATCTAAAAGGAAATATTCGTCGATGTTACGCCAGAAAAAGATGTCTACGAATAAAAGCTTGTGCACGAAAGAGCAGTAGTCATTATCATCATGGATCTCAAGGAAGCTCTAGTGGAAGAACTTCATAAACCCGCAAGAAGAAATTATCGACGACGTCATGTTGATATGCGAGGATTGGATGAAACTTGGCAAGCTGATCTTGTCGACATGTCCACTTACAAGGATAAAGGCTACAAATTCCTGCTCACCGTCATCGATGTATTCTCCAAGTACGCTTGGGCTGTGCCAATCAAGTCGAAGAATGGACCTGACGTCACTGCTGCTATGAAGACTGTACTAAATGAACGTAAGCCCAAGAATTTACACGTCGATCAAGGCAAAGAATTTTACAACAAGGACTTCAAGGCGCTCATGAAGCAACATGGCATTAACATGTACTCTACATTCAGTGGCACGAAAGCATCCATTTGTGAACGTTTCAATCGCACACTCAAGAGTCAGATGTGGAAACGATTCTCCCTCCAAGGAAATTATAAATGGCTTGACATCTTACCTGACTTGGTTTCGAGCTACACCACAACGAAACATCGTACTCTCAAGATGAAACCAAGAGATGTTACTGTAGCTGATGAAAAACGTTTACTCCATGAAATTTATCATATCAAGGATCAAAAAGAGAAGCGCAAATTCAAGATCGGTGACTAAGTCCGAATCAGCAAGTACAAACATGTCTTCGAGAAAGGATATACACCCAATTGGACAACGGAAATTTTCAACATAGTTGCTGTGAAACCAACACATCCCACAACGTACAAACTCAATGACTACCAAGGTCAACCCATCGATGGACGATTCTACACCGAGGAACTTGCCAAAGTGAAACATTCAGATGTTTATCTCATTGAAAAAGTTTTGCGAAAGCGTGGAAACAAACTATATGTAAAATGGTTGGGATTCGATAATACCCACAATAGTTGGATAAATAAAACAGACTTGTAGTAACGATAAAAAAATTGTGTTATTCATTTTTTTACATTGAATTCTTTTCCGCACCACCAGAGCCCACATGGGGTGGTAGAATTCATGATGCGTTTTTGTTGACGTGGTATCCCCAGTAGGCCTAATCCACGATAATATACATATATACAAAATTTTCATACAAACACACAGACGCTCGTTTATTTACAATTTACACACATAACCTATTCAATTTCCATTAATTGTGCTATCTTGTAATGGCCATGTGCCAAAGTGTCTGTTGTGTTTGGTAAAATAAACCGTTTGTCATCAAATGGATTTAACGCTAGTTTGTTTTGCTCGACTGTCTGGATTTCATGGAGGTGTGAACGGAAGAGTCGTTGCGAGCGGAATTTTGTTACCTTATAGTACAAACAGTATACATAATCCATGAAATCCAGTGTTTTCGCGACAACGGACATTTTGACACCTTTGGCTCTCTTAATTCTATCCTCACCTTCGACACGTAAACTGTACATTTTGCTTCTTGAGCCGACAAACTCTGTAATGATTTTCCCATTACACTCATCTTTCATGAGACCCGCGACTTTTTTATTCAATTGCCGAATTCCAAATTGGTTGTCCGCGGGGTAATCTGATGTATCAAAATGTTCTGCATGGTCCATCATCAACTTATAAGGATCCAAGTTTTGAATTTCGTAGATGAGACTGTCGGTATCACAATACAAAATTTTTGCTTGACCGTCAGTCGTGGGTCTCATAAAATCATAATGGAAAGCATAAAGACACGTTTTTGACAGATCAAGAACGCTGAAGCCCACGTATATCGGTTTATTCATGAGGATTTGAAGTCGGGTCAATTTAATTGCAACTAAATTGTCATCGAAAATTGTTCGCGCGGTGAAGTTGGGTTTCGCAATAAGAGCTTCCGCGCCGTATCTACCTGGCCATTGTGTTACAAGTTTAATATCGAGTCGTTTTCGAACATCCTCCAAAGTTTTGCCGTACACAGCATTGTTCATCAATTTGAATAAATTTTTCTTGAATTCATTGGTTGCTGCCTTACGCATTTCACTGTTGAGGTCTATGTATGATTTTAGCCATTTTGATTGTTTAAATTTGAGGACTCGATGAATTTTTTGAAGAATCAGGCCATGACTCAATGCTTGTTTCAAATTGCGATAGTGAATTATATAACGTGTTTTTGAGTCCAGAGTTGTGAGTAATTTTGGATTTTTTGAACCGGGAGGAATTTTGTGTTCAGGACAAAATGGGAGGTCATTGTGAGGATCCTGAAGGTTTTCGGGGTACTCTAGATCAACTTCAAGGATATAACCCTCTTCAGAGTCTTCCGGAACATCCCATTGAAAATTTCGCTCAAAGTTTTCAACCCATTGGAAACCCCCGTAAGGCAAGCATTGAGTCATTGCCCATCCGTATAAATTATTCACATCATAGTACATGAGATAAGATTCATCGTCATCTGGGTTATATTTCGCGGGGTAGTATGAGTTGTTGGCAAACGAATATCTATTACTACATTGCGATATACCTCCACGGATTCCGCGCTCAATAAACAATACCATGTCTATGTCTGTAAAAAGTTCTAAGACAATGCCTGTGTGCTTGAGCATGGCGTCCCATGTGAGTCCAGGTGTTGTGTAGTAATGTGCTGGATCGAGTTTGTAAGCTTCCATACATTCCTCTCGAAAGTTCTCGAAAACATCAGCCAGAAGAAGAACGTCCGTCTTGAGGTAGATGTCCGAGTATTGCCCAAGCGTTGTGATGTTGAACCCATTCCACACTGCCTGCGCATGTTCGTAGTCTGCATCCGAAATGTCCATATCGGTGAGACTGCTGTGGAAATCGTCTTTGGTTGGAAGCTCGCTGTTATCAAGTTTTTCCCATGAGTCCAGGTACTCGTAAGGGAACACACCTTTCTTCATGAGAAGTTCAAGTTGTTGTTCGCTGTAGCCGATAAAGTTCTTTCGGACGATGACCTTGTCATCGAGATAAGATGCCAGTTTTTCCAAGGATGACGCCATGAATCTGAAGGAGTCGATGAAGCGCAAAGATATTTTACTGTCCTTGATGAACTTGGTAAATGAGATGTATCGCTCCATCGCTAAGGCTAGCAGTTGGATACGTCCTTCGATGCATTGTGCGATTTGCTTCACCACCAGGTGCGCATCGTATCCACTCAGGTTGTGGAACACTACCGGGATGGTAAGCGAATCTCGGTACAGCAAATTGCACCTGTTGTGGGCAGCTCCACGAAACTTGCCGGTGAGGTGACAATGGTCGCGGACTTTGACATCCTTCGAGGTAAACGGTTGGTGACAGATGTGACACTTAGCAGCATTTTCGAAGATTGTAGATTGTTGTGGAGTGAGCGGTGTCATGGTCTTGGGTTTCTTGAAGATGTCCTCCACGTTGCGGGCGAGGGTCACCAATTCGTTTGCGAACCATTCACCAGGGTTGTGTCCACGGAAACTCTGGTATCTTGATTGGGTGTCATCGTAACTGCACTTTACATAGTATCCCACGCTGCAAGCCTCATGAATTTGAACTATTTTTGTGTTACGGCCAGCTTGTTCATCCACTTTTTTGAGCAAACACTCGAAATCGGCGTAGACAATGTATGGCACTCTCTCAGTATTTTTGAAATTTTTGAACTGCAGTTTACTGTGCTTTACTTCAGGTAGCTTGACAGCTTGTGTCTTCATTTCACTGCAATCGACTTCATGTGCTGTTAACTTCTCATTGGTGTGAAAGTAATGAAGGCATCGGTCACAAATGTATTTTTTTCCATCATGTTTGGACAGCTGCGTGCTGACAAGGCGAGAGAGATCTTTAATCCAGACATAATGGAAACGTAGAGGCTCGCAGTGGGCTTCAACTTCTTTCTCATTCTTTTCATCTTCTTCCACATAAAAGTTTTGTATGAGGAGAAGGTTCACGTGACGTTCTTTCATTTGTGCTGTGATGTGTATTGGAGCTACTTCAAATAGTTCTTTATTCTTTTGAAGAACATACACGTTCACTGACACATCATTTTGTTGTTCGAAGAGTGGCACTTGTTTTGGCATCACAGGAAATTTTATTCCGTCAAATCGTAGTTTATTCTCATATTGTGTGTATTTGGACAATCGCTGAGGATCCCTTTTAGCTGGATACAGAGCTGAGAGGATGGTCCACTTGAAGCAACACTGATCCTTGTTTTGAACGTTGACGCAAGCCTCCTTTTTCTTGATGGATGGAGGTAGCTCAATATAAGAGCTTCCGTGCATGGGGTTGTACGAGTTTATATTCACGGCAAGGCTGATGATGCTGCGCAACGTCCATCCAGAGTCACGCTCTTGGAATTCCTCAATTTTTCGTGGCAATTGAGTCTGTACATGTTTGGTGAACCATTCACCCAGGTCCGTTGTTTGGAGGATAGGCGCGTTTTTCGTGAAGAAGGCCTTGATCTCGGTGACTTCCTTGTCATCCTTGACAACACTGAATTCGGCCTCGAGAAAGGTGTTAACTTTCAAGGCGATTCGACTTTTTAAAACTTCTTGGATTTGTTTGATAAACACATCCTTGGCTTCTTCGAGAAAATTTTGTATGTCCAAATGGCGAAGGTTCACAATAAGCCCCGTTTGGAGACGATTGTTGAAAGCAGAATCAACGTTCTCCCACTTGACGCGCACCGGATTTCGCGCACCAAGATCACCACCACGCACTTTTCGCGCACCAAGATCCCCACCATGTACTTGTTTACTTTGTACATCGCGTACGAGTTCTTCACTCAACAAGCAATTATAGCTTTTCAGTTGCAAAATTATTTGCGCGCACTGCAATTTCAATGTTTGTCGTTCACGCGGGATCGCGACATGATGCGCAAAGTTTTTCAGTTCCGCGATGGATGCGACGGCCTCCTCGATCAAAGTCGTCGCCTCGAGCGGATCGACTGGACGGATCGACAAAAGCTGACGTTGGCGTCGTACAACTTGTTTTGCTGCGTTAATAGACATGTTGACGTTCGCGAGAAAACTGAAGCTCCCGCTCGGGAACTCCGTATTTATAAGTGGTGATGGCGCTGCGATCGCGCGCCGCAGTGGGCGTGACTAAAAGTATAAGAAACCGGTTTCTGACTAATCACAGCGCGTCGTGCAGAGAAAGAACCAATCACAACATGCCGCGTAGTGAAAGGAGTGTCGATAGATTTTTATCGTGTAAAGAATACAACAATCAATTATATAAAACAATTAATTATATATTCATAATTTATTAGAATAGAAACTTTTATATTTGAAAATTCATAGTACTGCGAAATTATTAATTTTACTTGGTATAAATACAAACAAAAAATATATTTCCAACGTGTTAAAAGTTTTGAAGAGATATTTCAATGGGTTGAACTCAATATTTCATGAATGAATTTTTTTTTCATATAATGTAAATGTATCAACAGATAATTACTTTTGATTACATTGAGAAAATATAAAATCTATAATTTTTAAGAATGAATCTCAGTACGTGTTTGAAAATGATTGTTCAGTTGGAGAATAAGTTTTTAAATTCGTGATTCTATATCATACGTTGTGCGTTTTCATGAGATCTTGTAGCGAGTCGGCGACACTCCGCGGTGCCTTATCGCGGGGGTCTTATTACACCCCGAAATTCTCGCGCGGATGTTTAAAGGAATAGTTGAAAACAATTCTCTATCAATGCTTCATTCAAAACTATTTTTCGGGTGGGGAAGAAATCAAAACTTTTGCTCTAGCTTTTGGTCAGTCTTCAAAAAGAAATAGAATGGAAAACATTCTCGAAAGCCATTTAAGAGAGTACCACGGTCACCCGTACCCCTGTGTACGGTTTGGGCAGAGCAGATATGCTCTACCCAAAATTTTAAAATACAAAAAAGAAGCGGAAATGGAAAAAATAAGAGAAGAAGTCGCCTCAGCCATTAAATATGGCTGGGGGATTTGGATAGACGGGAAAAAACACGAATTGGTGGGATCATTCGTGAAACCAGTAAGTATATATTTTATTATTATTATTATATGTTTATGTATTTCTTATTATAATATTTCTTCTTTACAGATTCCAACAGAGCGGGGCCGAAAAGCCCAGGAGCGGGAGAGAATTGCGGAACTAGGGATAAGGATAATGGTAAGTATTAAAGAATAAAAATTATAATGATTTCATGATTAACTTTTTAATTTTGTTTCAGGATGAATGAATGCTGATACTACGTGTGTGAAATCTTTGAATATATATTGTTTTAAATTTAAATGTAATTATATATATGTATAATAAGATTTTAACTAAATAAAAAAAATCTATAACCTTCAAAATTTATATTTTTGTTGTTTGGAGAGGTCGTTCACATGGTTGGACCTCACATGTAGGGGCGAGGCTGGGGCCCCCAGAAAAATTATATAAATTTTTATGTTTTTCAGGATCTGTCATCAATGATAGAATAATAAGAAAAATTTCCGTTTTGGTAAACTTCGGGAATGTTCGGATACACTCGAGAACGTTCGGCTATGTTCAGCACTGTTCTCACATATTCGCTTGCACAATGTTGCCAAGTCTGCGCATGCGCACTGATTTCGTAACAGCGCATTAGATTTTTCGAGATCCATGGTGACGTCATCGATCGCTAACTGCGCAATAGATTCTCAAATATTCTATTTATAAATGATGACGTCATCGCTTAGGAATGTGTTTACGCTTTCGCAACTGCGTAATAGATTTTCAAATATTCTATTTATAGATGATGGCGCTGCGATCGCGCGCTGTTGCCATGGTAACGCATGTGCAAGGTTACCTGCGCATGCGCAGTATTCCATAATAATGCTCTGTGATTGGTTCATATAAAAGGAGTGGGGGTAAATCTTACGTGATTGGTCGATCAAGTTCTAAAAATAGACGTTCGAGAAAATGTAGAACATTCTAGAAATCAAAGCGTCCCGAGAATCGCTAACTGCGCAATATATTTTCAAGGTCAACTCAAGGTTATCGATGACGTCATCACTTAGGAATGTGATGACGTAATTCCCAAGAATCGACGAGCGTGTTCAAACCTGTCGAGATTTTGCTCTGTGATTGGTTCATGTGAAAGGAGTGGGGGTAACTCTCACGTGATTAGTCGAACAAGTTCTAAAAATAGACGTTTGACCTTGAACAGAACACTCTAGAAATCATAGCGTCCCTAACTGCGCAATAGATTTTCAAGGTCAAATGATGACGTCACCGCTTAGGAATGTGATGACTCATTTTTCCGAGAATCGATGAGCGTGTTTGAACGTGATGACGTCATCGTTTATGTGCTGACGTAATTTCCAAGAATTGTCGTGCAGGTTTGAACCTGTTGAGATGTCGCTCTGTGATTGGTTCATGTGAATGGAGTGGGGGTAACTTTTGGGTGATTGGTTGATAAAAATGTGGTGGGGATCGGATATAAAAGGAGGAGATTCTGAGCAGCAGCGTCAGTTTGTCGAAAAAACGCGTAATGGATTTTTCAAAACTTAACGCAGTTGCTCGTCTGGAGAACTTTCTCCCGATGAAGAAAATCGCGGAATTGGAGAAGAATAAATCATACGCCATCAGTGACATTCGCTCGGTTACCACGAAATATGGTTCTAGTGTCGTTATTACTCTCGACGATGAATTCGACGTGTTCTTGCCTACTCGAATTACAAACGCTTTGCAACCGTCACAAATGGAACAGATGCGGGAACAACAATTTCATTTCCAGTTCCTTGGCGGTTCATCAAACGCGTGTGAATTCATCCAGCCATCAAAAATGAAGAAATAAAAATTCTGTATTATTATTATTTTACGTTGTATTTATCAGTTTATAAATAAAAATGGAGGGGCTACTCTAAAGATTGAGCCTCACAGCAAAGGGCGGGGTGGGGCCCCTTGCACAAAAAAATTAATTACTTTCATAATAATAATAATATATACATTGCGTAGTTCCACATGTCAATTGAATCAGTGTCATCGCGGTGTTGTAGCGACATAAGTCAGGCAACATCATAGCGCGAAACCGTAGCGCGACATCGCAGCGCGACATCGTAGTGTGACAACGTGACGCCATCTTGAATTTAAGGTATGATATGACGTCATTATGAGTTTTCGATACCTTATCGATTGGGTTAGGTTCCTTCCTTATCGACTGGGTTAGGTTCCTTCCTTATCGACTGGGTTAGGTTTCTACCTTACCGATTGGGTTAGGTTAGGTTCCTACCTTACCGAGGGGCTCCGCCCCGCGGACCCCTGCGCTCGAACTGTCATAGCTTATCTACTTTTGGGATTAATGTAATTATCAGTTAGTTTGTAGGCTACTTTTAAGCCTAACTTTTTTTTCCACCATCCACTTTCTGTAGTGTTTCAAAATGGATTTTCTTGACTATGCCATCAGGAGTCTATAAAGATTAAAAGAGCACTTGAATTATTACAGTTATTTTTTTGTTTTTTTTTTTTTTTTTTTTTTTGTTTTTTGCCAGTATGTTTACCCAAACTTCGTTGTTTTTTATGGAAAAATTCCGAAAATTTTTCCACAAATGCGTCGGATCAGAGGCAAACCACAATCTCCGGGATGTGCCTCCTTCATTGTCTTCTTCTTTCTCTTTTTCATTCCATGGGTGAGAGCATGATGTGTCATATCCGCCAAGGCCGAATTTTTTCCACATGCATCGGTTCCACGTAGCTTCATCGGAAACAATGGCATCAACGCGGATACCGATTTGTTCGCACAAAATAACACATTCCAGTATTAAATTGTGCAGACAAGTGCTGTCGGCACAGCTCTTGCTTAAAAAAGCTGCGATTGCTTGTACCCAAGATCCTTGAAAAGGCTGGAAGAGAAACACAAGTGCGTGATCCCCGCGGTCATTTCGTTAATGCTCGGGAGTATGATCACCTGAGTCAACGAAGCCTTTGAAAAGCAGAGACTTGCTACAAAACGCCACAGCCTCGCTGACTTTCATTTCGTCCAAAACGATATAGCCTGAAAAATGTACATAATTGATCATTAAAATAAGAATTTTACAACACAAACGATCAGAACTCCAGAATTATAATACCCAAAAAAAGCAAGTCATAAATTTGAAGTTGCACATACCACGCACTTGCTCTAGAGATATGTGCTTCACTTTTTCACCCCACACAGTGAACAACTCTTTCTGAAACCCATATGAAGGGTTCAATTTATGTAAAAGTCGATTCAAGGTGGCTAACGTCGGTACTTGCATGATTTTATGTTTTAGTATATGGATGTAGGCCCTTCGACTTTTAATTCGCAAAAGCAGACATTCCAGTAGCCACGAATTTGTATATCTAATTCCAGTAGGGCCCTGGCATTTTGCTGCATTCAAACACGCTAAAATATTTCCTTGCTGCGCTTTCGGGAGATTTTGAATCGCAGTTACGACAGTAGCCAAATCTTGTCTGGCACATTTTTCCTTTAAAAGCAGAATTTCTTTTCGTGCAGACTGCATCTAAAAATCGATTAAATTTTAAAAGAGGTGAATGTATTTTAGATTCTTTGTTTCTTTCTGGCAAAGCGAATTATAACTAATGTTATTATTTTTTTACCAAATGCAGATATTATTATCATGAATATTACACTTCTTTTTCTTCTTATCAAATTTTAGCTTTTCTCGATATTAAATTGTACAAGTATGTATATGGAAACTCAATTTTTATCATCAATTGCAATAAATAACATTTTCTACCTTCACTGTCAAACTTTCATATTTCCGTTTCAGATTTCTAACGAAATTTCTCTCCTTTTTCGTAATGATTCGCGATGTTTCCAATCGAATAACCCGTTGTCGGTCACGATCAATTTTTTTTTGCGTTCGTGTCTGCACGGTTGATACAATGTGGTTCTCTTTGGATATTCAGAAGTGAAAAAACCGTTCCCGATACATTTCATCGTCTCCCCCTTGACACACACATAATTCGTCAACTTTTTTTAACGATTCTAGCCAATCATTGAAACAATCAACTTTGCATTTCATCCCTACTAAAGACGATGGCCTACTTTTCGTAGAAATCTACAAGGTTGAAAATCGTCAATATGTAGAATATTAACAGAAAATGATTAAATAATCTCTTCATAATCTCAGTATCATTATCAATCATAAAGTACGCTCCATGACTCAATAAATAATGTATATATTTAATAAATAATAATTTTTTAGGAAAGCAGGGATAAAATGCATTTATTTTCTGCCCTTTGGCTTGAAATAGCATTTTACAATCTCGATAGCATTTTTTCCCATGATTAAAAATTTATTCACTATGAAGTACTACTATGTATCTTTTTTTTGTACCTATATCGTCATATCGTTCTTGATAAAAATTGACTTCGTGGGATTGCTTTCATCACCAAAGTAAACAGAGCCGATTCCGTGTGAAACATTTACAAAACCCCATCCATCCGGTAACTCATTAGATTGTGTAAATAATTGAATATCATCGTTCAACGATGTTAATGAGTATGACGTTGGAGTTGTTTCGACTGCTTTTTTCGCAGATCTTTCGACGGTGCATTCTTCAGCAGTTTTTTCCAAAGATTTTTCTGTGTTTTCTGCATAAAGGACATTTTTTTGAATGAATTAAAATTAAGAGAATAAATGGGGAAATATCAAATACTATCTACCCACGAAGTTCGAATTTTTAATTCACCTCGTAATTTTGAAAATCTTACCAGAAAGATGAAAAAATAAAAGTCGAAGTTTATAAGTTACTCATTTTCAAAGTATATATAAAGTATAAGTATTGTGCATTAATTTTTTCAATCCTGTACTGATTGAAGAATTTATTTTTTACTTGTGAAATTATTCAAGTTTTTCAAATTTCTTATAGGATGTTTCCATTAGCTCCATTAAATAAAATTAAATTTTGTTATTACATAAAATAAATTGAATGTATGATAAATTGATTGATTACTACCCACACAGCATTTAACGTATCACAAATATTGCTGCAATCATGCATTTGAAATTGCAATGTTAGGCAAAATCTTGCAGCAACATTACAATATCGTTGCAGAAAGATTGCTGCAACGTGTAAATGTCCGCTTTCATTGCAGTGAAACATTGTAACAATGTATCAGCTACGTTTCTTTAATATATCTGCAACATGTAGCAACGTTGCAGAAACGCTGCTACCACATTTCATGCACGATGCAAATGATTTTTGGAGCATTGCAGAAATATTGCATATTTACCGCTGTAATTTTTTATGCCTGTCTGTATTCCTACAGCAATATTTCGCAATGTTGGCTACGATTGACATTTAAAATCTGTGGTTTATATCCAAATAAGTGGTTTTAGTACTCCAAAATACTCATTCGGATTAAAAAATTCAAGTTCCACAGATTTTTCAGAGACATGGCAATATTATGACGAAATTTCACTGGCAATCTAGGCAGGCACAACAAATGACAGCAACGACCCCGCAATAATCCTAGTATAAAAAATGATAATGCATCATTATTAGTATGTAAAATTGAATAAAAAAATTTCAGAATGAAGACAAACGTAAAATCAGTTTAAAACTCTTTATTGAGATCAAAAAGTTACCGAAAATAATGCGAAATTCGAGGCTTGAAAAATGTCTCGTTTCTTTAAAGAATTCCTATAAAAGCAACAACCTCTTCTAGTAACATTTTTTTTTAAATCAATTGCTCAGTCTTCTATTTGAGATCGAAAAATTCACAATATAAAAGTGAGAGACAAAAACATCACTCGTCTTCTTCTGCTGATCTTTAAGGGCTTGCTGCTCTTGGATCAATCTCTTCTTTTTTCCTACAAAAATTCAAGACACAGATTTAAAATCAAATGAAATGAAGTTCGGTACAGGTCTATTAGTTGGTCCGAAAAATCCATACAAATATAAGTATATTCTATTGAGAGTCATAGAAATATTTTTTTACTGTTACTTTTTCAATAGAAATCACCTCACTTATTATTAATTGAATCGTACAGTAGAAATAATACAATGAAAAAAGGCAAATATATTACAGTATAGATCGAGTCAACCATTTCTAAAGTAGGTTTACGACTTTTAACAGAAAAAGGCAAAAATAGCGTGTACTTTTCTGCAATTAATGTTTCGTATTCGAATATGTAATTAACGTTCGCTTCACTACGAACTTTTCTAAAAAAAAAAATTGTTTTAATTACAAATGTTTAAAGAATATTTTAAGGAACTGTAGGTGAACATTCTGAAAAAATTTGAATTAGTAAAACATCCAATTATTCAAATATCATTATTGAAAGGAACGGGAGAACGATTCATGTCAATACCAGAAATCGTGAACAGCCTTTTGCAAAAAAAAAGGTCGAGTTACTTACTGTTTTCTGCTCATTCGGACGGTCGCCTAGGCCAACCACGGACCAATGGATGTTGTCTTTAAGCGTTTTTCATCGAGTTCACTTCCAAATTTTTGTCGAACAGCAGCTGGAAATTTTAAAATAAATTAATGTAATGTCTAGGATTTTTAAAGAGAAATGAAACTCATATTTGCCAACTTAACCTACCAAATAAAGTTTGATACATTCTTGAGCTTTCGAATGATCTCTTTTTTTCGAGATTGTTCCCCTGGGCATCAAATTTTTTCAGGTGTTTCCCTTTAATGTTGAAACGCATTGCTATTTCGTTTCCAAGAAATCTCCCCAAAATACTGTGGGTCAAATGATGAGAATCTTTTCCACCAATCATCTTCATGTAAATTATCTACAACGAAACATTTAAATATATATTTTGTATACAAAATAAGCTCCTAGTTATAATCAAGCAAATTACTCACTGTTTGTTCTCGAAAATAAGAGTTTTCGAGTTTCTTTTCCAAAGCATCGAATTGCTGGACTGTTTGTAAAGGTAACATGCCTTCCAACTCTTCTATAGCGTCTTCTTCCATCTTTGTTTTATCAACATTTTTTGGGAGTACATAGTGGAGCCCTGAAATTTTTTTGTCCATTTCCGCGACTTTCATTTCAAGGGAATTGTTTCTGTGCAACAATTCTTTACAGCATGCTGAAAAATGAGATCCAAAATGGAACATATAATAAAGAAAACTATCCTCTAAAATCAAAGGTACACTAAGCTACCTTCAAAGTACACCCCACATAAAAGTAAGTCCTTCATTTCTAGAGCCAATTCCAAAAAAAGGAGGGTCAACTATTCAATTGAAATTCCTAATTACTTTTACAAGAGGTTTGCGCGCAGGAGGCAAAGCTATCCCAGATAATATCAAATACTCTTGAATAACATACATAACAATTGTGACAGTATTTCTTCTGTTGACGATCTGGAAGTGTCCTAGAAGCTACTCCCTTTCTTTCCACCAAAACGATCATGCAGCATCTCATCAGTGTTGTGTGGAAAGTTTTCGTCATTTTCGAACCCAAAACTTCTTTTACCTTTGAGGCCAAGACGAGCATTATTAGCGTTACCTGTATTGGATTGATTTACACACATAACTGATTAGATTTAGTTCGACTTTATAAATAGAAATGCAATGTTTATAATACCCTAGTAACTTAGGTTTTTATAAACTTTTAATAAAACCCTTTATAGAATTCCCCTTTTTTATTAAGTGCCTTTATAGAAAAAGGAATGTTTCATCAAGTTTTCATCAGTTTTTATGAAGCCACTTTAGAAAATCTTTATACAATGCCAAAATTTTTATTAAGTACATTTTAAAATATTTTTTATGAAAATGCCGTCATTTTATACAGATTCAATAAAAGTTTTATAAAACTAATATTTCAAAAACTACTGAAAACTTTATAAAACATTGCTTCTTTTATAAAGCGACTGTATAAAAAAGTGGAATTTTTTTTAAAAAATACAGAAATTTTATAAGGGAATTTATAAAAATTTAATAAAAACCCAAGTTACTAGGGTGTAAGAAATAAAAATTACATAGCATGCATATTAAAAATTGCAGATAAAGCTTAAAAATAAGTTTTAATGAGTGGTTTTGTGAGTGGTTCAATAAAATTTTTAAAAAAGCCAAGTTTCTAGGGATACAGAAAATCATTAAATATTGACTGGACATGAACTTGTAGAGTAGGATGAATTTCAACATTCAGAAAAAACAAAGAATAAAAATAAATGTACGAATCAGGTTCCATGACTAACTTTTCGATTGTCTTTTATCTGGATTGATGCATTCAAGCAATGGTTTAAAACCACAAGCAGTCTTCTACTGCATGGTTTCTTTTTGCTTTACAGACTTCTCTCCGACATTTTTTTTTTATTTCGACTTCACAGCATCATTGTCTGATTCGTTGCTTGAAGAAGAAATTTTACGCTTATGGCGTTTACTTCTGCTGTTTTTTAAAAAGTTTTCATCAACTTCAGTATCCACATCGGTACTCAACTGGATTATTTTCAGATTTTCTTTGGCAGTCACATAACTGTCTGTAATAAATGATATAGGTATTATATATATATATATATATATATATATATATATATATATATATATATATATATATATATATATATATATATATGTCATATACACTGTAAAAAACTAAACAAAAAATGTAAAATAGGAATTATATTATGCATATTGAGTAAGATATATTGCTCTATTACATATCCAGGCCTGGATTTACATAAGGGGCCACATGGGCCACTGCCCCGGGGCGGCACTTCGGGCAAATCCGGGCCTGTACATATAAATTGTATACAATGAATAGGAAATTATATGTATATTATTGAATGAATAATATGTATCGTTGATAATATACAAAATACACGCTTTTGGCAACTTGTAAAATACAATTTAACATACAAAAAAAGTGATGCATGGTTTTAAAATATACACATTAGGGTGACTTATTTTGGCGATGTTGGAATTTTTTCCACTTTGAGGCTTTAAATCAATCAAGATATAAAGAGAAAAAAATTTGTTCAAGTTTATGTGAAGTTTAGTGAAGTAGTACTTACAAGAAAAATGTTATAATACAGAATTCATGACTACATTACACGTATATAAGAGCCTAATTATAATAATTCATGAATTTATTCTAGGATAAGTAAAAAACAAATGATGATGAAAACAGGTCTGGAAAAAATTTAAGATAAATCTTTATAAAATTGCGAATACATTTGTAGGAATTTTAATTGCAGATTTCAAGTATTGAATTTGAAAAATTTGAGATATCGTTCATTTTGTTTAAGAATTATTATTTATAACGTTTCGGTATAGTCATCATTGTGAAACGTAGGCAACGTTTAATTTTTTACAATCATATTTATGGTCAAAAGAACAATTAGTTTTTAGTTGAATAGAACAATCGTTTTCAATTGGAAATTTTTGGCTGGGTATGACGTCGAGGGGGAGAGAGAGGTGTCTGTTTGGGAATGTATTATTTTTTTTTAGGACTGTTTAGTTACCCTAAAAATTACAGAGTGAGGCTGGTGCTGGAGAAAAATATTCCATTTCTCCACCGTTTACAAATATGACAAACAGCTGTTAGGTAAAATGGTGGCATACTCACGTGATGACATAATAATTTTTTCCACCTGGATATTCTCCCACGACTCCTCATCCGGATCATCGCGATTTAATAAAGCTTCTTCCACATCGTTCGATCCCAGGTTTGAAGGGTACAATGCGTTCTTCGAGTTGATGAACCAGGAATCCAGGAGTAACCGAAAATCTGTACTTGATATTCGACAAATTTTATAGCACATTTTTGTAGGGTTACCAACACGGCACGAAGCCTCGCCCGGAGATCGCGTTCTCTAAAAAAAAAAAAGGTCACCACTTTTTCGGGGGATATCGATATAACGTAATAAACATTATTGACGACCTTTTTTTTTTAGATTTATTACAGCTCCGAAAATTTGCCGTTGCTTAAATCAATCCGGCCCTGGGGGGGGGGGGTCGATTTGAGTATCCAAAAAAAAAAATAATTAAACCATCAACAACAATATGTATTGCACATTATCGTAACTAACTTACATTCTATTACAAAATATTTTCTTCAATCTTTTTTGTCTCTAATGAAACAATTTTTCTTACATATTTGTATACTGCACAATAATCATTTTCGACTTTTAAATCCTTATCTGATTACATTAGGAACTTTGAGGATAGAAGTTTGTGTTCTACGATTAGTCTCCGATTTCTCCATACTATTTCTGTGAACAAAAAAGAACACTTCATGTATTTACACTGAGTAAAAAGGAAAATTTGTAAAAGTTTTTTTCTTTTGGTACCCTTTGATTTTATTCTAGTCACTTAAATCGTCATTTTTATATATACAAATATACTTAATGATTGAGAGTATTTGTATTTATGTTAATGTAACTTGAATACTTATGTATGATAATGTGATTATGATTTTGAGTTTTATTTTATCATTATATTACATTTTTAATTGAAAAAAAAAAAAAACATTCTTATTTCATGATACTAACTTATTTAGTTCATTTTCCAAAAATGTATAATAAGATATGAAAGATGATAAATCGACGAAACTTCTGGTTTGTAATATTGTAATGAAAAGAGAGAATGCTCCAAGTAGAAAGTACATTGAAATTCGATAATTTTTCAAAGTATAAATATGATCATCTGCAAAACTAATTTGTATGTTTCTTACTACATTTGTGTTCCTCCATGGATATTTTTCTTGGGAGAGGATTTTTTTCAGAAGGCCAACTTTCTCTGGCTGTGATGTAAATTTTTCGAATTCCTCGCATTTCATGTCAAAATTCATTTTCGTCAATAGTTCAGCTCGAACAACGTCAACTCCCAGTCGGTTTCTATTATCTGTCCATAAATTACCCATTATGGAAAAAATTTTCTCAACGTAAGCGTTGCTAATGGGAATAGACAAAATTTTGCTGACGATTTTCAGCAGCTGCTCCAGTCTGTCACAGTTTTTAAAAACTTCAACCCATTTCAAATCCAGGCGCAAATCTAGGCTTGCAACTTTTGAAAAGACAGTATCAAGTAAAATGACTTCGTCATATAATTCATCTTCTTCTACGTCAACTTTGATGATTCTCGCAGTTTGTAATAGATCTTGATACTTTGGCGCTTCATTTTTCAAATTAATAGTTGAAAAATATTGAAAGGGACTATTTTCAAAGTTGTACCATTTTTCCAGATATTCAAGGCTCCTTTCATAAACTGTTTTTGCTTCATCTTCGAATTTTTTCTTTTGTGAGCGACTGAGATGTTTCAAACTGTTATTCACTTTACTTCCATAAAATCCATCATGAAATCTTGTTTTGATCTGATTTCTCAATCGGACCATAATTTCATGAATGTCTATGCTCATGACATTATCAGCTTCTAATGACTTGATACTTTTTGTCAAAATATCCATGAAATGATGGACAAAGTACAGATAGCATTCAGGAAGGGTTAAATGGGAGTTCAAATCATCGTTGATTTCGTTTTGTTGATCACTTACAAATTTCCAAATAGTTTTATCAACTTCTTCTTCACCTTGATCCACAAAGTATTGTTTTACACCTGGCCACTTAACGATAATTCTTTCGATTGCAGGAAGAAGAGATAACCATCGTGTAATTACATGTCTCAACATTTCTTGGAATTC